>CM061537.1:97002231-98202231 GCA_030545055.2 Neoaliturus tenellus
ATATTTGGAAAACTATACATCTTTGACGATAACTATGGTTGTTTTTTGTTTATTTTAAGACAACCTTTCTTAAAATTTGTGTTAATTCTAAGGTATTTTTCTGGGACACTTGAAAAAAAGTTCTGAAAATCTTGTATTTTTATGAGTTTTCTCTGTTACACACAGAGCTGTATGAGCTTTAAACGAATAGGGGGAGTTGAAATTCGTATATTCATAGTGAAAATATTTTGGATCAATTTTCTTAATTTATATTACTGTTTAGGTCTATAGATGAACAAAATTGAATACGAAAACACATTCTGCAGAGCACCTGAGCATTTTAAAAACTTAACACTAAAATTAAAATATTTATCTCTCTTTGTAGAGCTAAATCTAAGCCACTGCAGCCCAACTTCACTGTTTGTAGGAACAAAGTTTTTTTTAGCTCCAAGGGTTTTTGATTTTTTTTATTGAATATGGCGGGTTTGGCCAAAAGAAAACGATTGGAGCTGGTCCCATAGCTGGGAAAAATCCGGTTTTTGCGCTAGAGCACTTCAAAGATCCCATGTCATCCTTATGGACTGTTATCCATGTTACATTTTATTAACTAAACAAAAATCAGCTAATAATTGTAGATATAAGCCAATGTGTTAAATATTTAACCTGTAGTTTAAGAAAATTATACCAAAGTGCAGCACCCGACGGTTTGGCGAGTGAGCGAAGCGAACGAGCTTTGTGTGAGAACAAAAGAATTTTACCGAGCTTAAGCTCGGTCTCCCTGGTACTTTATACTCTAAAACAATAACTTTATACAACTTTACTTTACTTTATACAAACTCTGTTTGTAGGGGCAAAGTTTTTTTGGCTCCAAGGATTTTTGAGTTTTTGATTGAATGTGGGGGTTTTGGCCACCAGAAATCGATTGGAGTTGGTCCCATGTTTGGGAAAAATCCGGTTTTCACGCTAGAGCCCTTCAAAGTTTCCATGTAATCCTTCTGGAGATTTCATGAATTGAACAAAAATCAGCTGATAATTGTAGATATAAGACAATGTGTTAAATATTTAACCTTCAGTTTCAGAAAATTATACCAAAGTGCATCACCCTTCGGCTTGGGGAGTGAGTGAAGTGAACGAGCTTTATGTGAGATTTACCGAGCTTAAGCTCGGTTCCCCTGGTACCGTACTGTCTATAACACATGCGTATTTTCTAATAGGCGTAGCTCAGAACATATAATTTACTTTAAGTAGTCAACTATATTTTATATTTTACTATACAACTTTCCCAAAAGTTGGGGTAGGGGCACGAACCCCCTCGCTCCCCCCCCCCCACCTCCGAGGAGACCCCTGTTATTACCTTTACCGAATGTATCATCTCACATTGTGAAAAAGGGATTAACTATTCTCTGGAGTCTTTGAAGGATTCTTCTTCACTTCACATTAAAATATCAAGCTTGTGTCTGGCGTGTGACATATCCATTCTGTTGGGTGGGTCCACTGCAATGATTAAAAAATAAAAGTTTTACCTAAACATCTTCATGGCAGAACCTTCACGGCTTTATTTTATTACCTGACATTTCCTTATTTAAACATTATAAACGCCAAACCCGTTCTCCGGAGCCCTGGAATTCCTCCTGAGCCTCTTGCTCGCCCCGGGAGCGCCCAGCTGCCGGACCGTGAGAGGCTAGGATGGAATGCGCCGGGGAGTGGACGGCCCGAGGCTACTGCGATGTCACTCCACCGAGGCCTGTGATTGGTCGAGACGAGGGGCGGGGCTTGTCACAGCATAGGTGACTGATCCGACGCCGTCATCAAGCCATACTGCGACGGCGCAGCACCGACGTCGTGGTCGAGTGACGTCATCCATTGTTGAAGCCCAAGGGATGCTGGGTAGCGGTAGCACTGTCACTGGCATTGCAACAACGAAAAACGATGATCTACCTAGCAGCATCTAAATAATGAACATTGCGCTATTTAGATTATAGCCAAGTTAAACATAAAAAACTTTAAACATGAGATAGCCTACGTTCAGTAAAAATTTAAAAATGAAAAAAAATTGTATGAAAAATCCATTAGTATGATCAACCATCAGAAATCTTCCTGAATACCATGTATTAGCAGTTTTCCACTAGATGAATTTTTGAATTTGTACGATGACGTAGAAATTAAATGTATATTTATTTCATTTTAGTAAACGACAGCAGGGAAATAGATTCAACTCTTTGACGTTAAATGAAATAATCGGTAAATGAATTCCTAGAGATTTCCCACGAATACACCCAAAATAATCAAAATATTGGCTCTTTTTGCATAGTCTCCATCATTATACCGAGACACAAGTCTCGAAAACCCCTCAATTAAAATTCTACTTTAATTGAAACCCCTCGGCAAAATCTCTTTCCTGGCCATTTGAGTTTTTTGACGTCACTATAGAAAGCTTTCTTTTTAGAATTTTCCAATCAGGTACTTTAATGATTTAAGTTTATTGAGAGTATAATATACTTACTTACTACCGAATGATAGACAAAGAAAGAAAATTAGTTGTGTAAAAGTTATGATTTTTTTATAAAAAGTCTATTTATACTATGTTAAAATGGTTTTGGCTAAATAAAAAACTTTTTCCTAAAAAAAATTGACTAATTCTAAATATTTAATTTTATTCCCATTTCAATAAATCATTTTAGTCACCTAAAAAGGTGCATAAAGCTTTGTGACACAATTTAGAATGGCAACTTAAAAATAAAGTACCCATTTTAGCCACCATTGAACCTAACATTGGACAACCACAAAACCCACCCATAATTTCACACAGTAAATGTAACATTGATTCAACTGTACCACATGTTACACGATCGTCGACGATGACGCAACGAGCGTTATCAGCGATTGTGCGGCAGACAGTTCGTCCCCGGACATTACCACTGGCCCCGGTGACCTGACAAGACACCAATAATGGGCCACAAACAGCACATCCAACATCATATTCGGCGATTACGAGCACTGCTGTAGCCCACAATGCTGAGCGGGCGACACTTGCATCACTTGTACGGTCTAGGGATTATTGTCCCAAAAAGGGGCGGGGGGGAGGTATTTTGTAAATTGTTTTGATTTTTTGTTGGAATTCTTTTGCCTACATTACATTAAAAAGAGTCAAGTATTCCATTAAAAAAGAGTAAAGTTGTTCACAAATTTGTTATAGAAGAGTTTTTAAAATTATTGCAAAAATAATATAACACCATAATATTGTATTAGTCCCCCTCTCAAAACTAAGATTTAGGTTTTATAGAAGGAAAGTACTGAACTTGGATAAAAGCAAGGACAACACTCACTCATATTGTTTCTTCTAGACATTTCATATAGGTTAGATATTTGTTGTCGTTCCTGAAGATTTTTTACTTATCTACAGTGCGGCAGACAGTTCGTCTCTGGACATTACCACTGGCCCCGGTGACCCGACAAGACACCAATAATGGGCCACAACTTATATTCAAGAGGCCAAGAGCACATATTTTAAATTTCTATTATAAAAATAACAGAGGGTGATTTTTACCATACAAAAAAGAACAGGTATACTGTAAAAAAAAAAAACTATTTTCACAACATTAGAATTGGGAAACATAAATTTCTAGATAGAAACACATAGATAGACAATACATTTTTGTAGTAATCAATAAAAGGCATTTCCTTCAACAGAGTCAAGTTGTCTGATATTCTGCAAAGAAACTGCCACAGATTGAATGATAACAAAAGGTTCAAGAACGAATTGAAAAAAAATGTTTTCCTACCACTGCATGGAAATAATCACATTGCCACACCTGTAACCCATATGCAAAACAGTTCATTTACGGTTTCCGTTTCTTTCCCGCTCTAGAGCGGCAATCTTCTTTACCGGACGCTAGATCAAACAGCAATTTTATGTCAGCTGTTATTAACATCCATGCCACAGCTGTTGTTCATTGTTGTTGTTTAGTAATTGCTTCTTTTTTAGTTTGAGGTTATGTTTGATTGTTAACAGTGTGTTCCAACAGAAACAAATCACAAATAATCTAAGTGACATTTTGTATAAAATGAAAAACGTAATCTGTAGCAATTATGTTGGTAGGAAAAATCGTGTGTGTATTACGAATTGTGTTCTTGAATTGTTTCTACATCTACAATTAATTCTACAATTCTCGAGTGGCAATAACGTACTTTACATTCTTATTACACAAATAGCTATGATGTGGATGATGTAGACTGGAAATATATAATTCATAGGATATAAATCAAGTCTCGGATTTATGTTTGTTTTCACTTCTTAGAACACATTCATAACAACAAGTAGGCATATGTCTTATCCAAATATAAGCAATTTTCCTCAAGGGTCAGTTGGTTGGACTCCACCAAACTACATCATGAATGATGCAGAATATTAAAAGACATTTTATATGAAAATATCAAAATAGGTTCAACCAACAACAGTAATGGCCTTCAAATTTTCCAAAAAGTGTCATGAAAGATCATAAAAAATTGAACTCGATGAAGTATCAAGCATGATGCAAAATGTAGCTCCATAGTCCCTATGATAGACTTCAATTACGATCATGTTCGATTATCCTACTACCTCTAAGGTAATGTTTCTCCACTGTTGTATTTTTACCTTTACCTTTACCTATGACGTCGTCTTGTAGACCCTCTTCACCGGGCATAAGACCAGTCTGGTATTCTTCGACTCCAACAGGAGTCATGTTAAGGGAGTATTAGGGATTGCAGGAGAGAAGAAAGGTTAAATGGATAAGAAAAGAAAACCATGCTGGGTATCAGGAATTTACCCTGTACCGGTAATGAAATTCGGAATTTCGTAAAATCTGTGTGCAATCATATATTCCTTCAGTTTGATCTTGAAGGTTTTAGGTTTATCTGCCAGATTCTACAACTCACCAGGAACTTTTGAGAAAATTTTGAAACCGATATATTCAGGCTTCTGTTCAAAGATTTTCATTTTATGTTAAAGGGAAGGATTCAGATGCCTGTTCCTTGTGTTGTAGGAATGTGTGTGTGTCGGTAAAAGCTTATGGTCTACAACGTATGAAATTACTTCATGCATGTACAATGATGGAACGGTCATAATACCTAAAGTTAAAAAGTGATCATAAAAAGAGTCTGTGGGTTTTAGTCTTAGTATACTGCATCTTGTCGTCAACCAGAGCCAGGTAGTGATGATGATGCGGATGCAGCAGCCTGCGTGGCCGCGGGGTTCAAGTGATACCGAGAGTTCAAGGACGGTGCGTGGCATGAATAACCAACAATCCCGGCAACAAGCTTCACACACAGAGCAAGACCCTCTAATGAGCAATTCCAAGGCAGACGTGCCTCGGACCACGTCCAACACCTCTCACCCCTGCGCCGGTGAAAGCATAAATTACCTCGCCTCCGTTTGGTTTACACTTAGGAGAATTTCTTTGCACTTATTGGTTGTGAATAACTTCGATCAGTTCTAAGGCTAGGTTTACACGTGAGAGTTTGGTACTCTCAGGAGATACCCACAGAGGTGTTAACACAACCAGTGAATTTTCCAAGATGGTTAATCCCAGACAGTTTTGTGAGAGTACTATCAACAACTGTCTGAGATTTTAATGAGAGTAACTCGCCGAGAGTGAAAAACTCTCACGTGTAAACCTAGCTTAAGAATCGTACAACGTACAAAGCTTTGCACGAATTTCAATTGATCATTTGTATTTTTCATGATATTTTTACTAGGATCTTTAAGATTCAAGATTCAAGATTTTATTCAGCCGTTCAGTGGTTACAATAGGCTAAGTCACTAAAACTAACTTAAAACTAACAAACAATAAAAGCACATCCTCTTGACTCACAAACCAGGCAAGTCCATGCAAAATGCAGCATTCAAGTCCAGAAAAGTCTATAAAACAGCACACCATGCACAAACAAAAGGAAAAAAATAATAAAAAAAATTCTTCTTTTAATTCTAGTGTTGGGATCGAATCTTTTATTACATATCAAGATTTTGATTTGACTTGAAAATCTGAAAACTCCTCCCCCATCACGTATGCTCTCTTCAATGGAAAAGCGTTACATATTGTGACATATATAGGAGAAAAACAACTAAAGTTCAAACAACTTTCATTTTTGTCACCATACTTAAAGAGTTCCTTCAGCTGGGGAGGTGAAGAAATCGTCAACACTAAAATGGTCCTTTGAATACAACTCCTAACTCAAAATGCTCGCTAATTAATGTTTCATACAGACCTTTTGTTTGTACGTACGAGAAGAAGATCCCACTTCCAACTTAGACCCCAATCAAATCTATCTAGAAAGTCCACCAATCTTGAAAACCCCGCTTGAAAAGTGACACGGAATCGACTAGAAAGCTTGCGTACTCAGTGGTACCAATTACCACTTGCTAAAAATAAACCTGTTGTTGTAAGACTGGATGCAAATTTAGATCACTGTATAAAAATAAGATACGATAGGTTGGGCCGTGTTTGCATAACCTGATATGTGGAGCAGCGCCCCAGGCGGGGTTTCACCGGAGCTGAGGAGGCTGAGACCGGCACCAGTGCTGCCAACAAACGGGCAGAATATCGCAGCCGGATGTCACTGGTGGTACACCTGTTGGTAAACAATGATCCACTGTGATGAGGAGATAATGACGTCAATTGAAGAAATATTTGTTTTTAAGGTCTGATAAAATTAAGTTAATTGTTTTTTTTTTTTTTTTTTTTTTTAATCCCAGAGAGGCCACCTTGTTTTTGTTGTGCAAATATAAACGTATAGCCCGTAACGGCTTCGCCCGTTATTGATTTTATTTTTCAATAATACAATCTCTTTAAAGATCAACGAAATCTTATTCCTTAAGAAATATATTGAAGCATTGAAATAGTGAGGAAGGAGCCACGAAGAAAATTTGCAACGCCTTTTCTTAGTGGGCATGTATGGGCAAAGAGGAAAGTCCATGTCAAATTTCAACCTCGTATGCCGTAGAGTAAGTTTGAAGTTCTGTGGGGCAAAGCCCTTTAAAGAACTTGAAAAATTACAATTTGCAAAGCCTTTTCTTAGTGAGCATCGACTATTAAAGAGGAACGTTCGTTCCAAATTTCAACCCGGTAGTGTTTTGGATAGTGTTTTAGAATCGTTGTTTCCTCAATTATATTTAAATTGACTATTAGAATAACCTTAGATCGAAAGTGAAATTCTGTGTGGCGGAGTCCTGATGGCATTTTGCAAAACCGTTTCTTAGTGAACATTTTGAAGCAAAGAGGAACATGCCAAATTCCAAAACCATATACCCTGTGGTTATGGAGATTCTCTGATACGTGCGAGTGTGTGGTATTTGACAAATGTAGTCGATTAAAACCGAAAGCGTATTCCGTTTGTGTAGTCTTTGCTTGTGATCATTATCAATCTGCAATTAATTGTGTAGATATACTTGGTATGTGAAATTCTTATGTGGCGAAATATTTAGTGCAAAATCGCAGGGTAGTTGGGGCCTGGATTAGGAGAATAATAGAGAACTCAAATTTAAGGCATTGGTCTCAGAGATTCCATAAAAATACCAGTGTGCCTACAAATTAGCAGCAAAAGATAAATATCCTTTAAATATCACCATAAAGTGGCATGGTGATTAAATAAAAGTTGTATCATTTGTCTTGGTCACTACGATGGGTTGCGAGAGTGGAGCCCTTAACTAGCCTGTTCATTGCATGAGGTTTTTACAGTAATTACAGAATTTGGGTTAACCAATTAGGGGGTGGACCCTCCATCCGGCATAACGCCTAGAATATGTACATATATAATTATAATTTCGCAGCTCAATACTTTTAAACGAATTTTCACTAGGTAGGGGTATTAAAACGATTAAAGCTTTATTATTATTGATTGTGGATTTTGTGTATTAAACTGTTTTGTTGCTGTCTTGGCTGACTAGGTCTTTCAAGGAACTACCTATTTCATTTTTTTATTTTTGATTATTCTGTGAATTTAGGTCAACCCCTAAGAGGACATGGGTGCGGAGCCCCCATTGAGCCGTAGGCGAGTAGATTTATATGATTACTTGTAGACAATGTTTTATAATTGAAATAACTCAAAAGATATAGCACAAATCGTTGTACTTTTTAAATAAGACGTAAGAGGTAATAAGAGAATGACTGTAAGAACGATATATAGTCCAGAAATAAGTGAGAGAAGTTCTTCCAGCTCTCGGTGCGTTGCGTCGGTCCCTTGTTTCTTTTTAAACTTCAAGCGTTAAGACGTAGGTAAATTTATCAATAAATTTCAACAAATAATTAATCTTTTGGTAAAATAATTCACCACAAAAAAAACTTTAAAAATAAACTGTGTTATTTAAACTCTACTTGTTAGTAAAACCAAACAAATCAATAACTACCAATAATTTGTTTGTTCTCTGTTTCTTAATCAATAGACTGTCACCAAATGCATGCAGCAGATCTAAAGTGAGGAGAAAGAGAAGTATGCAAATTAATTTTTAATAATATCTCGTGTTCTGGTCTATTTAAGCGGTGATGGGTCTGCTATCGTCTCCGGCACCGAATACTGCAGCCACTTTGTGTTGCCGCCCTCGGAACTGAGGTTATCTCCGAGTTGCTCAAGTTATTGAAAAACTTGATTGTAACAACAAAAATGTCCTTGAAAAAACCGTGTCAATGACTTTCTCTCAGATATAAGATATTTCTAATTCGAGTTTCTTTCGCTTAGTTGAACTAAAATTTTCAATTGTATGCTTTACTAAAATGTTGATATTTATTGGATTTACCCGGTAATGTTGAAAATTATAAACGAGGTCATTAACTATTCATTTGGCAGTTTAATCACATAATCATTGATCAGAAGTGCACTTTTTACTTTGTCTTCCTATACACAGTAAGTTTTGGAGTGATGACTGTTAGACTGTTATGTTATACTGAGAAAAAGCAGATTTGTAAAATCAAGGTTTAGGTGTAAATTTACCCCAAAAAATCAACGTTAAAAATTCAAATTCAAGAAATCAATGAGGGTTTAAAACAATTTAGTGGATTATATTGATTAGTTCATTACACCTCTGATTGCCTTAGAAAATTACAAAGCTGACATAATTCGACGAAACTCTATTGCCGTGTAATTGAGGGAGTTCGTTGGTTTTTATACTTTGATATACAATAAAATAGTTAGAATTCAATACTTACTTCTGGAATAGTGATAAAAATCAATCCAGGGAAAGTATATACTGTACCAATTCTCTAGCATAATTTTTACAGTCAGTAATGTTATTAAAATGAATAAGTGTATTTTTATACACCTATTTTCTATACTACATTCAATGTTTTCATTATTATAAAAATGCTTTGAAATAAATATTTGATTCTGAATTAAAATATTTTAAAACGAAAACATTATTATAATAATGTTTTACTTGGTCGAACGTAGCCTGGTGCCATTCCTGTTAGTCGGCCCACTTGTGGAGTCATAGTGGAAAAAACCTAAACCGAGCAGCATTAATCTATGTTACTAGGCTGAATTCCCCAACTAAATTAACTATACGATCCCGGAGCAAATGACAGGATAAAAATATATTTTACATTTTAAGGTATGAAAGATTAAATAATTCAACATTTTAAACTATCAGGAGGAATAATTTATTGTGGACTTTTCAAACTAAGTCATGCGACTTCAACAAGACGGCAAATAATCTTTGGAAGATTATTTAACAATATATAATTTACAGGGACATAACATTTGATCAAATAAACTGTGAAGTATAAAGGTTTTAGAACAAATACTTGCTGTTATTTATTTTAAAGCATTAAGTCTACATTATAATTAAAGCCATAGTTTGGTGTACTTTGGGAAGAGTGTGGAACCCAGTGAGTTATATTATACAAGAGATCAAAACCGTGAATTGTCACAGTAATCGTCATTATCAAGTAGTACAGGCTACCGGTTTCGACACGTCAAAGGCCGTCGAAGCCTAGGACGTGAAATTGTCCTTCTACTTTTCCGTGAGTAGGAAAATTTCATGCCCTAGGCTCCTGTGGGGAGGGTCTGTGAGACTAACGGGTAACAGGTAACAGAGACAGGTTTAAGTAATTTTACACCTTTATTCTTGAAATAATAAGCATAAATGTCAGATTACTTGTTGTTTATTTAGAAACAAGAGGTGGAAAACGTCTGGGTTCAACACCCAAATTAATATATATTTATTTACAGATTTGTAGAAACCTTTGTGTTAGTCTAGCTCAAATTGTGAATAAATGTCAATATAAATCTCGTTGCAGGAAATTTTCTCTTGAGGAACAACAACTATCCAAACTGGACAGAAGATTATTTGGAGTAAAATTCACATTATGGTACCTGCAGTTTTGAAACACGGGTATAAGATAGTATAGGATATAAAAATATTTTCACTTAGATCTCAGGTAGAGATCATCCAGAGCACCTAAATTCCAAAATTTGCTTTGTAGTTCAAGAAAAATGTTCCTTGCCTTACAAATACAGTGTTTGCTTTTACTTCATAATTTTCCAGCAATCACTGTTGCTTTTCCTCAACTCTAAGAGCTACTGCTTCTTCTTCTCCCATATCACAGTACAGACCGTCGTCTTCCTCTCCCCCTCCCTTCCACTCTTAGGAGCATCCGAATGCGCTGCATCTAAATAACCATGACTCGCGCACAAAAGAAATTCCACAATTCATTTGTTTTGCCTTTTTTATAATTGAGACAAAGAGTGGCGGCGCGGCGCGGCGAGCGCATCTGTTGATAGATCTTATTTTGTCGGACAGGTCGCGTGGAAGAATGCCGACCACCACTCCCTGAGCATCATTATACAGATGAGATTAATTATGGTCGTGCTACGGGGACATTCGTTTTCGGAATCCCCTTCAATATGGAGGCATTTCAGTTTTGCGTGTCTGTTATTCTATTAGTTTCCGGTCATCGAGAGTGTCTTATCTCATAATTTTGCTGCTGGTGGGAAGTTATAACTTAAAACAATGATGAAATTTTAAAATATAGTTGTACACTTCTCTATTTTTTTAAGTATCTAGGTTTTTCTTGAACGGAATGTCTCTATCTTAAAAAAAAAACAAAAAAAACTTATTTATGTATAGGTACTGTG
Source organism: Neoaliturus tenellus (assembly GCA_030545055.2). Taxonomy (NCBI): domain Eukaryota; kingdom Metazoa; phylum Arthropoda; class Insecta; order Hemiptera; family Cicadellidae; genus Neoaliturus; species Neoaliturus tenellus. Next base: position 97,013,317 of record CM061537.1, read on the forward strand.
TATAATTTTTTATGCATAATCAAGAATCAAGATCTTTATTTGCCATAAACAAAACAAATTGCATCGGCATCGTCAATACACAAATACATAGTAAAAAATCATAAACCAAAGGGTACTACAAATAACAGAACTATCTTGTGAGGTTTGAATGTACGGTTGAGTTGCCTCGTTTGACACCTAGAAGTATCGGTGCTAATGAATAATTCAACACCTTACATAAAAATTTACTATATATACACACAAGCAAAAAATTAAAAATAAACAAATAAAGAATAATTAATTCCTCTGGTCAAGAAAGTGATGGATACTGTAATATGCCCTGTCGATCAGAAACTCCTTCAATTGCTTTAGAAATTTTGGAAATGGCAAATCCGCCTTAAGGCTGCGGTCTACCCCAACCAAAACAACAACAATGCCGAATGCCGCCTCGCTGGCGTAGCGCTAGGCGAGTTTGATGGCTGCAGAGGTTTACGGGGATCGTGTTTCAGAAATAACCGATTAAGATAGAGATTGGCTGTTAACTTTTTCTAAAAGTAGAAAAAATTATCTAATCGGCTATCTTTTTAGCATTTTAAAATAAAATTTCTAATTTCAGTAATAACTGTCTAAAATCATCTGTTTTTTAGTTTTGTAAATGCAGAGGTTTACGGGGATCGTGTTTTAAAACTAACCTCTTAAGATAGAGATTGGCTGTTAACTTTTTTTTTAAGTAGAAGAAAGGATCTAGTCGGCTATCTTTTTAGAATTTTAAAATAAAATTTCTAATTTCAGCTATAACTGTCTAAAATCATTTGTTTTTTCTCGATTTTTAACTGAAGTTTTCTATTGGTTTTAATGAACTAATTACAAAAGTGTAACAGAGGGAAATTAGTACCGTTATTCTTCTTTAATATGACACCTTATTTATAGATCTAGGCTTCATTTGGCAGAAGATAACACGATTCTAAAAAACCCTTGCATTTGGGTGCGCGTCAGGGGGAGACCGGAGCCCGGGACCACCCCGGTCTACCCCAGGCGCGCACCCAAATGCAAGGGTTTTTAGAATCGTGTTATCTTCTGCTAAATGAAGCCTAGAGCTATAAATAAGGTGTCATATTAAAGAAGAATAACGGTACTAATTTCCCTCTGTTACACTTTTGTAATTAGTTCATTAAAACCAATAGAAAACTTCAGTTAAAAATCGAGAAAAAACAAATGATTTTAGACAGTTATAGCTGAAATTAGAAATTTTATTTTAAAATTCTAAAAAGATAGCCGACTAGATCCTTTCTTCTACTTAAAAAAAAAGTTAACAGCCAATCTCTATCTTAAGAGGTTAGTTTTAAAACACGATCCCCGTAAACCTCTGCATTTACAAAACTAAAAAACAGATGATTTTAGACAGTTATTACTGAAATTAGAAATTTTATTTTAAAATTCTAAAAAGATAGCCGACTAGATCATTTTTTCTATTTTTAGAAAAAGTTACCAGCCAATCTCTATCTTAATCGGTTAATTCTGAATCACGATCCCCGTAAACCTCTGCAACCATCAAACTCGCCTAGCGCTACGGCCGCGAGGCGGCATTCGTCATTGTTGTTGTTTTGGCTGGGGTAGACCGCAGCCTTAAGACCTGCAAGCGATGCATTAAAAAGTGAATACTGTAATAAGATTTATTTATACTTTTTCTCGCACTTCTTGAATATGGTAATGAAAGATAACAAAAAGGAGTTTTATCTATATAATTAAAACAGTAATTAAAAAAAAAAAAAAAAATACGTGGGAGTTGTAACAAAACAAACGTTTTCGGTTAGCAGGTTTTATTTGTATTTAAAAAATATTTACGTTAAATCGGTCAAAAATGAAAAATAAACTTTTCTCAGGGAGATTTAACATGGGGAAAAATAAACCTTTTCAACCCTATGGACTGTTCGTCTGAGACTTTCACTGGACCGATTTACATGCAGTTTGTACCAAATAAAAGCCTAACTTTTATATATTATCAGGTTTAATTTATTTTAATTATCTTACTTTCTTATATTACAAAAATCTAAATTTCCAAACCCTTGCAATGAATTTATTGTACAAAGTTTCAATCGGGTGACTGTAAACACACGAGGTATTTGTCTAAATACAGTAGAAAAGCAAACGGTAAAGGAGGATTAGGTTTTTTATGGCCAGTACTTAAAAATGTTTAAAATTAAAATGTATTATTCTTATAATGGAAAGAAAAAAACTACTAAATGTTATGCTTGGTGGATTAAAAATAAATAAGTTTTGATTGTTAAATTGTTTCAAGTTACTTAATTATGTAAAGCAGCTGATTAAAAATTGGAAGGAAATATCAATTTAAAAAGTAAATTTTACACAATGTTTCACACCATCTGGCTAGCGCTCCTCTCACCATGACTGGAGCTGTATCCGTCGAGTATCGACGTGCAACGACTCGTTTTATTGTAGGAGTTAACACAACCTAGAAATTGTATTACAACATGATAAAATCCAATACACTACATTATAATGGTTTACATTTTATTTCTCTTCTTATCGTCGTTAGTGTATTGTAGTGTATTTAGACTTGTAAATATTAAGAATCATAATGGACATAAAGTAATATCAGTAGTCATCACACCCCTCCTACGCAACTATTACCAAAGTAAATATTATGGAAAATATTTTTAATTATTTGAAATATAATTAACGAAACACATAAAGTCGATGTCACAGATATAAAGATACTAAGAATTAGGGAAGATTTAGGAATGTATTTAAGAAACTATCGCATTAGAATTTTATGCCAGATTGTTTTCGTGCTTGACTATATTGTTGGGTTTTATCTATGTATTCGGATCATACTTTTTAACTTTATTTGCTTTTCAATAGTTTCAACATTCCTCAATCAACTTTTTAAATCCCTATTGTATTTTAATTTAAATTCTGCTTCCATCATGTGAGATTTATAGATTTTTTAATATGTTAATCCTTATGTACTCGGTGAAGCTTTGTAAAAACATGAATTTCCAAAAAATGTTATGTCGTTACAACAGATGTCTTCAATCATTTCCAGACTGATAAGTAAATAAACGTTACTAGTAATTTGATACAAGAATGGACTTTTTGTTTTTATATAACAAGGATATGAATATGTTTGTTCTATGATGGGATGGCTTGGCTCGTTGTATAACAATATCGGCTAAACTAGATTCAACCTGTTTCAACTGTTAGTTAATAATGCAGTGCTAAATACAGTATGGTCAAAGTGAAAACTACACTTAAATATTCAATTCCTTTGACCATCTATTTTGTTTTAAGATTCCATAATTAATTGAGTGAAAATATTACATGCTTTAAAATTAATTCAAATGGTTAATTTTTTGTATAATAAAGTTAACCTTAGTGCTTCCAATCTGACTATGTGGCGAAATCATAACTGTAGAATGCACTCATTATTCCCCCTTGAAAGATAAAATATTATGTTTGTCCAAAAACTCTCAAATTTATTATATTAACAATATTTTTGGATGAATTTAATTAAAACGTTCAATTTTTTTTGTAAAGAAATATAGATCATTCAATGAATTTACTGTACTAGACTTTTTTAACAACGTGCCATACACAAAAAAATTTCATTTAGTTAGATGTGCAATCAGAATATGTAAATATCTCTATTGCAAACAAGGAAATGCCCAGAGTAAAATCTACAGAATATAGTAGACTATCATTATTATTAGAATGAACGGTGATAAAAGTCAATGAGCAAAAACTAATCAGTCAATTTTGTTGTGGCGTTTTCCAGCCTTTGACATAATTTGATAAAATATTAATTGATGTTTATTGTTTTAGGAACTTTTAATTGTCTAGAATACGATTTTCATAATGTGCCAACGAATGCGTCACTTTTACAGTACATCAAGCCACGTTTCATGTAGTAGGTGTAGGCCTATGTTAAATTCCAATTTTAACAGATTACAATTCCAACTATACTCAGTAACAAATACAACATATATTTTAAAGCACAGAGTAGTGAATTAGTTGGTTTAGTTTGAGTACATTTTTAACTATTTTAAACATAAAATATCTATAGTGATATTTTTGTACAATTTACTATTATGTACCTTATAAATTATCTACAGTATTGGACATTTTATTCTTTTAGCATTATTTCTATGTGCTTGATATCGGCCAGTTTTCAATTATAATTTTTCATTTTCCCTTTATACAATTGCAACAATTGCCTAAAAATAACAAAGTATGCTTTAATACTAGGTAGAGAGATTTTCTCAAGTTTATTACTGTTAATGCACAAAGCTGAGGAATTGTGTTTGAGCGTTCTGAAACTAAATTTGTGATTTAGGGTGTTCATAAATCATATTTATAATTAGAAATGTCTATACAGTATCAAATCTAACAATAATATTCTTATGGTGATTATTTGTTTTTCTTTTGATTTTTAACTCATGGTCACATGTTTTATTTTGATAACGTTTTCATTTCATTTATTTTGTATCATTCTTGATATCATGACCAAATTACTGAAACCTACAATAAATACAGTAAAATAAGGCCAAAAACAACCGTTTGATCGGCAACTGATGTGCATCCGTGAAATTTTCAGGAGACCTTCTTTTAGGCTCAAGAAAAAGAGATTTGATGAGTCCCCAAAATATAAAGTTGTTTTACACCTATAAAATCACTTTTCAAAATGCCGGTTCTTTAATAATGGGATAAATTTTGGAAAACCTTCCCCCTTTCATTTTTACGTGCATTTCTCAATATTATGTTGTGGGGCCAATGCTAATAATTGTTGAGTAGTAAATACTTTTTTTTATACAGTCCTTAATTTTTGGCCGCCATATTGGTTACAGATTAATTTTTTCCAATGTAAGATAATGTAATGATGTGTTGTGACACATAATTTCAAAGTAGATTTTTAAGCTGATTACATTGCCGAAATCCGTTTTTCAAAATATGGTTCGCTTTAAAGATACACGGAAATTAAAATTCATTCCTATTTATTTCATATGAACGTTTCAAGATTTGAATTTATTAATTTTTTATTTAAATCGCTGCAAAAGAGAAAGCCAAAATTTTTTTGTTGGCGTAATGGTACAATCTCTGATGGACAAGCTCAAGGGAATTTAATGACTATGTGCTTGTTGTTTAGGACCTCATAAAAATATAAATCTTTTTCTGCCAACCATCCGTCAGTGGAACTAAAATTACATTTCAATACGGAGGGCTCGCTTCATCGAAAACTGCCTGGCTGACCTACAAAACAAGAGAAAACATCAAACGAGTGTGTGAAACATTTCTTGGGTGTCCAGACAATTACAACAGAATCCATGCAGCTGCAAGCACACTTTTCTCATTTCCCATTCGGGTTGGTGGCCAAGAAGGAGGAACTTTTGGTACAGTCCGATATTTCCGTTGAGATTGCCTATAAGATTTTGTACTAATTGTTCAATTAGTAACAAACTTCCTCTCCTGGAAAAAAGTAATTTTCAGTAATTTAGTAATGGTTGTGCTATCAAGAAAATAATTTACAAAAGTAAAAAAGTGATCTTAATAACTAAAAAATATTTTAAGAGAAGAGTTATTTATATTAGTTGGGATTCCACATAAATTTGGGCGAAAAGCATTTTTTTTAAGGGGATTCGCTACTGAAAAGGGTGATTTATTTAAATAATAAGGAAAGTGGACTGACTATATTTTTTCATGCAGAGTATGAGATAAAAAAAATTGAAAAATATTGGTTTACTTGTAAATATAAATTATAAGTGGAAAAAAATAAAATAGAGGTTTTTCGGTCAATTTGTAAGGGTTTTTAAAAATCGATATTCTAAAGAGAGTTTCTTTATGATTATTTTCATAACTTTGGTGTTCTTTTTAAAGACAATTGCCTAAACTTCATATTTAGGTAGATTCATAACAATATCTCCGATACTTTTTTTTGCGATGACATATTAACATAAATTTTTATTAGTACAAAAAAGATTAATTTTTATAAAATTATTTTTAGTACCTGATAAACTTAGATATCTAATTCTACCTAAATATTTGCCTAATGTTGTCTAGAATAAGTAGTAAAAATTTCATCAATGTACCTCTAATGGTTCTCAAGATATATCAAATTTTGTCTTGAAAAACGTGAAATTTCAAAGTTGCGGAAAACAGCGTTTGAATAAAAAGCTGTAGGCCTACTGAAATCAATGATATAAATGAACAGTTTTTGGCTAAAAATTTTTTTTATTGTTACATTATCTAATTAGCTCAAAAAATAAGTAAACTACCATCAGGCCTACCTCAAAAAAATATTTAAAAATAAATAAGTCTTAGGCTTATGGCGAATTTAGTCCATCTTCGGAAAGTTTGAATTACTCACTATTTTTTTTTTTTTTAATTCTCCTACACCACATGTTTTACCCTCTTCTTCTATCTTCTTTACTCTACCTATATTTAGTTTTTCAGCTTACAAAATAATCACCATGACAACATAAAAACCAAACAGCAGACCAACTCATTTCAGTTTGTTGACATTGAGCAGCTGATCATCTGACTCCAGTTTATGTCATTTGTTTTTTGTGTGTAATTTTCAAATAGTATAAAAGTAAGTAAAATTGTCAAAGAGTGATTTTTTTGATGCTTTTATTGTTCTGACTATTTGTAAATACGGAAATATATAAAACCTAAGCTGAAATGTAACGTAATAATTGCAATGACATCAAATCGTGAAATTTAGCGAGCGTGCAGTAACGCATAATTTTTATTTTTTTCATGGAAATAACATTCCGACATGACTTATATTATATTTTTTGGATGTAATAATGTCCAAACTACAAATACCCCCCGTCGCAGCAAACCTGCGTACTCAGCGAATTTCCAACGATCTTGAGAAATTGTATTTTCCCCATAAACACCATAGGAATAGGAATGTAGGTTTGCTGCCTTGGGATCTTGTTAGAAAATGTTAGTTTTGTTAGAAAATGTAATAGTTACGTTAGGTAAATGTCAAACTGTATCAATATTCGGCACTTTTTAATTTTTCCCATAAACCCATGGGGGTGAGTATGTAGGTTTGCCGCCATATGGGTGTTGTAAGCAAATATCAGTTAAATCCTACCTAGTGAATGTACATACCAAATATTATCAAGTTATGGTGTTCTTTTCATTTTCCCCATAAACCCCATAGGGGTGAGTACGTGGGTTTGCCGCCATATGGGTGTCGTAAACAAATATCAGTTGAACCCTACCAAGTGAATGTATATACCAAATTTTATCAAGTTATTCCAATAAATAAGCGAGATACAGGGTTTTGTTGATTTCCCATCAGATTAACATGGAAAACCTATTTTTGGCTTTTCTCCGTAACCTGTTTAGTTAAGTTAAAAATTCAAAATACTGCATGTTTGTTTTTTAAGCTCTTTAAATGGTTTCAGTTAAAATTGTTGAATTTTGAAAATTATGTTCAAAAAATGCAAAAAACCCATTTTTGACCCCTCTGAAACCCCATAAAACCCTGTTCCCATAACCCGATCATGCTGGTTCGCGAACTCATGAAAATAGATCTAGTCTTACACCTTCATACCAAATTTCATCAAAATCGAGGTCCCCTTCAAAAGTTATCAGTACCACGGACACACACACACACACACACACATATATAATCGGGGACCTCCGATTTTGATGAAATTTGGTATGAAGGTGTAAGACTAGATCTATTTTCATGAGTTCGCGAACCAGCATGATCGGGTTATGGGAACAGGGTTTTATGGGTTTCAGAGGGGTCAAAAATGGTTTTTTTTTATATATATATATTATATATATCATATATATATATATATTATATATATATGAATATATATATATATTCAACAATATATATATATATATATATATATATATATATATATATATATATATATATATATATATATATATATATAATATACATATATATGAAAATGAACGAACGGTGTTTTTGGCTTCTGGGGACCTCAAAATGAAAAAGTAACATGGTCCCGGGCTTAGGTCTTACCATGGCTATTACCGTAATGGCGTATTCCCTATAGGGAAATTCGCTAAAAATGAAAAAAAAATAAAATTTTTGAAATTTTCATGATTTTTTCCTATTTTCAATAGCGAATCCCCTTAACATGTCGTTTATTACATGTTTATTTTTAGTAGGTATATAAGTAAAAGAAAGGTGATCAAGAATATCAGATCATACCTTCGAATAAAGTTTCCTGAAAAACAAAAATATTTCTTTAATAAAAACATAAGAATACTACAGTACAACACCACTAGCATATTGTATTAGTAAAATAATAATTAATAAAATAATAACTATATTAAATTATATTTTGCTTTTACAAAATTGTGTCCATATTTTGTGTGTTTGAATAGTGCCCCGAGTTTAATTCTTAACCTGAACTAAAGTCGCCTTCCAGAATAAGATGGCAATAGAAGTACAATACTTAAATTGCCTAATCACATTTTTGAAGGGACGAAAAAATGTAACAGCTTGGACAATTTTGCAGTGAACAGCACCATCTCAATCTATTGCATCGGAGTATTATGAGGTGAGTATTTTAAGGTTAAGAGTAAGTGCGATTAGGTGTGCCTTTGTTCCTGACAAAGACCAGTTGATTTATTTTCCAGGACCATTTAATAATTCAATGAACAAAGACAGCAGGGTGTAGAACGACTTAGAACGTTCATTATGCTTCTACCACTTTTCACATGGTTACACCGGCACTCTTAGGTTTAAAGGGGAGCTCGATGACCAATCTTTTACTTTAATCTTCATTGCACATAATTATTTTTTATGTGTCGTTACAATCGTAAAAACAGAATTGCCTTCATAAGAAATGTGATCCGACTTGGGTTCGCAGAACGGTTCTGACTCGCACGGCAACAATCGAGCCATAATTCATCACCCAATCGATCATTACCCTGAGTCGCTCTGTGTTTAGTCGAGCCGCCGGAAGAGGAAGACCACACACGCGTTCGCGGAGACAAACCTCGGTGGAAGCGGCGCTCGGCGGCATCAATGGGTCAGAACGGATGTATTAATTGTTACGATGGTTATCAGTCCGGGTGATCGGACCACCGTAGGTTAATTGCGGACCGCCCTTCAGGGAACCGCCAGGTAAGTGACGCTCTCGGACAGGACGAGCGCGAGCGGCGGGAGGTCAAAGCGAAGCGAACGAGAGGGCCACACCCTGCAGAAACCCGGGGGTGGAGGGAAGCCGGGGAGATGTCTGATGCAGCGGTGATAGGCGATTATAGACCAGAATCACCTTGATGCTACTCCAACAACGCTGCACCGCTGTGATTAAAATACAACTTAAAATCTCTATACATGATAAAGTAGCACAACATTACTGAAACTTATACAGTTAGTTGTTAATTGATTCTTACTTAACCCAAACGACACGATTTTAGGAAATACAATAATCATATTATTTTTCAACAAACAATTTCGTTTTTAATTATAATTTTTCATGTTCTTATATTAAAGTATGTTTATCTTCATTAGATTTGAAATATTATAGGTTACGTTTTTAAAAGAGCGTCAGTCAGTTTTTTTTAGATGCGTTGAAACTGAGTAACTTAATGTTGATTATATTTTAAGGTACAAAAAAATTAAGTTAAAAGACGAACATTTTTTTATGTGTTTAACGATAATTTGAAGGATATTTTTAAGAACCTCGTTGGTCAAAATAATTATGTATTGACTTTTGGAATATTGTTAATAAAAAGAACGTAAAAGGAACTTAGAAAAAACATTCGATTGACAGTGGGGAGTATAGTAGCATTGATAGGTTATAGCAATGTATACAGAGCCAATTTAGATTCTCTAAACATTGGTTATAGCGATGTGAGTCGTAAATCGTGTGCAGTCGGACACTTTCGGATTCGTGGAGTCCAAAAATTCTTTTAACCATCGTGTCGCAGTTAGGTATGATCGTTGCAGTCCGTTGCCGTTCCTCCGCGCGGCGATGGATGGTAAGCGGCGGCAAGTATCGCAAGTATCGCATCGTCCATTGTATCGTCTAATGATCGACGTCCGACCGCGACGGCACGCTCCGACATCAGGTAAACCGGAAAAAATATCGGCGTTAACGAGTCGATTGATAAAAACGAGCAAAACGTTTTTCTAGAACCGCATCGCGATTCTAGGGAAAGGCAAATCGTTCTCGGTCCACTGGCTCGAACTTCATACCGTATCTTATCATCCGAATAAGGGCAACTACCGCAGAACCCGCCGGCTGTCGAGCACATGTCCTGGCCTTATAGGAACTAGAAAAACAGCCACCTGACAAGTAGGACTTCCTCCCCTCGGCGATCATTGACGAGATGGCCGATGAATTATTGATTGTCGCGGACCGGTCGCCATCGCCATTGACAGACTGCGCGGTAGCCGTGGCTAGCTGTAGCTGTGCGGTGGCGGTGGCAGTCATTCATGTGCGGTTGCGGCTATCAATGGTCTGTCCACGTGCCGCGTCCAGCACTGCCGCAGCTGAACCGCATTGCCGATCCGCGGTTTATTTGCTCATTACGGCTGACCCAGCCTCTCCTCTTTTGGAAACAAGATCCATACGCGGCAGGAATGCCGGGACTGGTTTGACGCTGTGTTGGTTAGGTAATTTTTCAATGGCGATTTTCACTATAAATATCAATATCCATGGAAATCGGTTGAAAATCTATGCGAAAGAACAATCGTGATCTCGAAAACTGAGTGAAAACTGTGAACCATAGATGACGGAGACTTCACGGCAAAGGTTACTATTCTGTGGGAATTTTAAAGGAAATGGATTTGCGATAATGTGTAATGGTTTGTACCCTCTTTGTGACAATGATGATATTGGTATTTTAAGGTGAGACTTGAATGGCGAGTGTGATGAGTAAGAGTTTCCTACTTGACCCTAAACGAATGACATTTTTTTATCCAATAATGTTTTTTCTTGCTTAAACATTATAACTAAAAAGGTTGTTACTCCCTTTCATTTTAGTGCCATAAGCAATCTATCTCCAGGTTAATATATTTTAATACATTTTTAATGTTCCTTCACGAGAAAAAGATATTCTAGTTACTTTAATTTCTTACTCCACTTGGTCATTTAAACAGACCAAAGTCCGTAAGCTGGATATTCGAAGTGTGTATGTGTCTACGAATAACACTGTAATAATGGCTAGGCCTATATTATATTATTTTTCCATCAGTATGTATACAATATAATTTTATTGTAATTGATAATAAGCAATTTATCTGGTATTGGGAATACAACTGGAGTTGTACTATTTCTAATGTCTAGTACCAGGTTAACCGAGCCTTGCTCGTTGGTTTTGATTTAATTTTAATATTTTCACCAACAACCAACTATACCTCTTCACAGTTAACAGCTGTTTCAAAAGGTCTGCTTAACATTAATGTTCCTTTATTTTTGTTTACATTTAGTTGTTATTTCGTTACCAAAATAGCAACCCATAAGACCAATGTTAAAAATTACAACTTTTAAACTTAAATTTAGATCAAATTTGATTTTTCCTGGGATTGAGACTGTTTCTAAACTTATTTTTGGGCCGAGACACTCTTTAATGCAAAGTTTAAGCAAAATCTAACAGCTAGATTTCGAGATCGTGGAACACACATCCCTTCAGAGATTCCTCGTATTATAGTATAGGATATTTCTTTGTTTTTTAACATGGATGAAGACCAATCCCAAAAGCGACAGGGGTCACACATTGTCGGAATGGGCAGATTCTCGGGTCGACGCAGTGACGTGGTGACAGCGAAGGGGGCTTCTATCAAGTAACTACCGTATTTGTAAGACCAATTCCCCAGCAAGAGGTTCATTACTATGTAACCCTGGTCACCTTTGGACTTGGCGTCGAGAGTGTACTGTCATTTTTTTCTCTTACTCTAAGAACTCACTCAACACCAAACAAAACCATTTTATTTTACCACCACACCTTTAAAGAATATGAGCATATTTACCATGTTATAAAGCAACATTGGTATTATTTCCTACTGGCGGATCTTACACGGTCAATACGGATCGCGATTTTTGGATCGTGATCCTTGATCACGATACGGATTGAGTGTGTAAAGTCAAATATTGATGTATGATTCATGGGTCACACATTCAATCCGTATCGTCAAATATCGCTATCCGAATTGACCGTATAAGATCCGCCGAATAATGCAGAAAAAGATTACAGAGCAGTGATGAAAAAGTAAAAAAACTTGAGAAGTAATGCGTTTCAATAAAGAAAAGCTTTATGGAGAAAACTACTTCATACTGGGAAATCCCCCAAGATTCCGCTAAAATTATACATCAATAAGAAATGTACACTAGATCAAAGAAAAATCTTTATCAAAACATTGTGTACTGCGTGTCATGTTTTCACCCATTACAACGAATAACGCCACGCGTATGACGCCATTGACTCACACCCAAGTTTTTAAGTGGCACAACAAGTATTACCACAATGGATGCAACACGGCTACTATGACGATCAAGGTGTTTTCCTTCGAATTTTATTTGCGAACATTCTTCACGGGTGAGGTAACCGGTAACCCTGTGACATGCAGTTTTCTTACGCCAGCGAGTGGGTGACTTTTATTTCTCTCCATTATTCTGCATTCCTCAGGTATTACATTCATGTTTACGCCAGGAAAGAATCCTTTGGAAAATACCTAGTTGATGATTCGACAATGTTCGATTCCCTACAGTACATATAATTATAATTTTCTAGTGTAGAGTTAACGTCATTTAATTACCGTTATTAATTTAATTCGCAACAAAGCTGTTAATTTCTACTAGTGTATCACACTTACTGATGAATTTTTAAAATGGGAATTTCTGTGTTTGTGTGGATTACTCAAATTCTTAACAAACAAATCAATTTAATAAGTGATACTATAAATTTAACACTTTTTACAAGTATAACAATAAAGATTTTAGGATTTTGATTCAATAAATGTTTTTTTTGCACTTGCAGGATTACATAAAAATTAAAAAAGTCCAAAAAATAATGTTACCATACAATTCAAGGAAAATGTTCTAGGAATTGTTAATTTACCTCATATTCAAATTCAATAACTATACTTATAGTGAATGGGCTAATATAAAATATTATGTTGGAATCCGGCGGCGAGTTGTTCACCTACATCATGTTGCAAATACCCCGAAGTCGGGTCGGTTAAAAGATTAAACCATCCAAAACTGCTGTACTGTAAATTCAAATCACAGAGTCATGACGCCACTTCCAAGAAGCCAATTCGGCCCGAAACCGACACGAGTTTGGTTTGTTTCCTCACCGTTCGACCGTTAAAACAAAATACCTCTGATTTGAACAAGTGAGGAAAAACTAGAAGTGGGATGCCACTTGATTCACAAGGCAGTATTTCACCTTGCTCGCAATGACAACAAAGAAGGCATTAGTTAGTCGCTATCGGGCACACGATCAGTGACAGGCCCGTGTTAAAAGCTCGGCCTCTATACAACAGCACCAACAGTTTTATGAATGAACTTAAATGGAAAAGCTTTTCTCACCGGGCCCTCCATTCAACAAATCAACCCGGTCATTTACTACATGAGGGCGGGAAAGGGGGGTTGTAAATTCCGTGGCGATAGAAAGCGTGTAGATGAAGATCAGTGGTGGAAAGAAGGGAGATATCGGTAGGTAATCAGTGCTACTGTGTGGTGTACCCAGATGCACCTTGGAGATTATTACAAACTATAATGAGACACAGAAAAAGATATGGAACTGCAGATTCGCTACAAACTATAATGAGACACAGAAAAAGCAATGGAACTGCAGATCCGCAACAAATCTTGTAAAACAATCACTTCCCACATAAAAGTCTAAATAATTGTATATAATTTTAAACTTGAAGAAAAGTGTTTTTAAGCTACCCCAACTTGGAAACTTGAATTTTGTTGAGCTCGCAGTTGAGCTCGCGAAGTTACTCGTAATTTTAGACAATCAGAGTGTGGAGAATTTATTATTTATAAAGGTTTAAACTGTGTGACATTTAGCTAACTTTAAACAAACATTGCTGCTAACAATTTACTACGTACTGTACTTTTGGGTTATCGTTCATTTGGGCTATCAAAAAATGTATTTAAAAAATGTTTTCATGCTTAAAACTTTTGAGTAAACATTGTTTGAAATAAACTTTTGAGGTAACATTCTAAGGCAAAACTTGGTAACAAGGTCATTCACAATCATCTCCGAACCGAAATCTATTTGTTTAACGTCAATATCAGCGATATTTCTTCAACATATAGTTTTATCGACATTGAAAATGTATATGAGTTTAACTCCCAGGATTATAGAGTTATAATTTTAATTCCCGCCAAACCCAATGTCCACCTTCAAATCGGAAATGCAGCGTAAAAAACGATTGCGCAACTGAACTAGGAATAAGCATGGCCCTGGCGCAGTTGGAAGCCTAGAATTAACATTGCAGGTAAACATTGTTGAAGATGTTGCCGGTAAACAAGCGGCGGGGGTGGAAAGGTCAGGAGAGAGTGCAAGTGCAATTTGGCAGGCGGAGGTAAGCTGTTCGCGGAAAGCTGTCAGAGCGATATTATGCAGAACGTCGATAACGGAGGGAAAACAAACAAGGCAAGGCCACGCGTGTAAACACGCTACAAACATCGTACTAGAGGGCGCGTGTCTGCTATGTATCCATACTACACCCACTACACCCGCCATACCAGCCACGGTGGGTGTGGAATAGACGCGGTTTCCAGAACTAGCCGCGTATCGGGAATTCCCGCCATTTGATACTGTTTATCTGACATTTCTACAATTACAGTAGTTTCTCGGTATTTTGAGCTATTTATATTCTCCTGATGGTAACATACATCGGAAACTACCGTAATCGGTTAAACCGTATTGTACATGGAATAATCCTCTACTGTAATACGAGCAATGTCTAAAGGGATGTGTGTTCCACGATCTCGAAATCTAGCGGGTAAATTTTGCTTAAACTTTGAATTTAAGAGTGTTTTGGCCCAAAAATAAGTTTAGAAACAGTCTCAATCCCACGAATTTGGTCTTTTAAGTTTTAAAATCGTGCTTTTTAACCTAAGCCTTATGGGTTGCAATTTTGGTAACGAAATAAGAACGAAATGTAAACAAAAATAAAGGAACATTAATGTTAAGCAGACTATTTGAAGTAGCTGTTAACTGTGAAGAGGTATATTTTGTTTTTGGTGGAAATATTAAATGAAGTTACAAGTTATTAAATGAATTAAAACCAACGAGCAAGGCTCAGTTAACCGTACTGTAAAACAATAAGTTGTTTCATTAGAACCAAAAATTGATTTGAACGATGATAAATTTCAATTTATATCTCTTAATGGATTTATATATAGAAATGATTTGTGTTATATGACAAATTATAAAATCAAGATAACACGAGGCTGTAACACAATTAAGGAACACACAAGATGGTTTGATATACGGTACGAAGGGTATTGTGATAATAACAAAATAAATAAATATTTGCAAATTTGTTAACGGTACCGTCCATTCCCATTGAAATTCTTTACAAGGTGTTTAACTGTTGAAATTCTGTATAATGTATTGGGGAGAATAACACCATCTGCCTGTTAAAAGGTGTCAAGCATGTAGTTAAAAGTCGATAGTAACAATTTCTGCTCTCTTGTTGTTATTGTGGGGCAGCTTGCTACCCTCTGATGTTAAACTATACTATACTCTGTTAATTGTTAATTGTTACTATACTGTTAATTGTTACTATACTCTGTTAATACTCTGTTAACTATACTATACTCTGATGTTAAACTATACTCTGTTAATTTTATACTAAAATTAGAATAAAAAATAATAACACCATAGAGTGAAAATTAATATTTTTTAACCTGTGAGAAAGTGCTTGTCAGACACCTAGCATTTGTGAACGAGGCCGGGCGGTTTGAAGTGCCCACCCGCAGTCGGCAGCGCTTCCTAGTACAGCCACTCCAGTCTAGAGTGCGCCCATTTCTGCCGATTTCCTCAGGCGGTAAACACCATAAAACCATCCGTCTTTCGGCAACGGCCGTTTCATGTTGGTGTTCCACCTTTTTGCCGCGATTGGAGAAATTGAGTGGAAGAATGAATGAAGGTTGACGCACCGCAGTTCCGGGAATGAGGATGGCTCATCGGCCTACACTGGTGGATCCTTGCGGGACCGTACGAGGTGCCATTACAAAAAGGTACATGGATGGATTAACACTTAAGCCAAACTACATTTTTTTCGGATAATTATTCTTACGTACTTAAGATATGGTGCAAGTGGAACTAAAGTAAAATATTATTTCGATTTAGATTGTTTTTACGTATAAATTTTTGTCAATACAAAGTGTTAATTACATAAACAATATGATTAGTTTAATTTGCAATATCCAACAAATATGCAAAGTAACAAACATCTTTTCAGCGAATGAATTATTGCTCTTTTATGTTTGTACGGTATCTTACGTAACACTGACAATGACAGATTATTATTATTATTATTATTATTATTATTTATAATCGAGCTTGGGTTTCTAAATCAATGACCAATTTTAGTTAACGTCTTTATCCAAGGATTTGTATTAGGCCTACTAGTTAAGATGACTTGTTCTATAAATTTAATATGAAGTCAAACCAAATACAAAAATCTTCCACTCTTATTTAATTTATCTTAGTAAGTGTTTTTTTCTGTGCTTAATCGCTGTTTCCGAGCTCGGCTTCGCCTTTTGAAAAAAGCCACTTTCAGTCCTTGTTATGAAAACTACTATTTCCATAAGATATACATTAAAACGAGGTTTTCCATATATATACTTTTTTATTTAAAGGCAAATCTTGTCTGCCTTTATTGTGTAATTTTAAGAAATGCTTAATTGTAGTTTGTAGAAACTTCATTCTCTTTCAGATTAAAACCATCCACTTTGGTCGATTTCCTCACCATTATGGCTGTCTTTTATCAGTATTTTATATAAACTGCATAATAGCAATGTTTGCAAAATGAATAGTTTTACTTGAATTACAATTGAAACCACCCCTATAGCAAAAAAAAGAAAGATTAAAAAAAACTCAGATGAAGTATTTATAAAGAATGTGGTTTTTTTAAGTACACGTTACATTTGATTTTTTTATTGCCTTGCTGTATTAGAAAATTAGTTTTTTTTACAATTTCTTTCTTTAAAATTCATTAAAATTAGCTCTAAGGTATTTTACAGGAAATAAAGCATGTATGTTGGCCTACTATTTTTCTAGAGACCATTCATTTATTCTACAACGGGCTCTGATGTTGCTAGTATTACGTAATGTTTACTACAATCCTTAATCCTAAACATAGGATCCATACGATTTTGTGGAAAAAATCTTTGCCGATAACATTTAGTCGATACACAACATATAACATTTCAACGGTCAATCGTGATATTTCGAACCACTGCTGCTTCTAATTACTCCCATACCAGAGTCTCGAGGACTCCAGGAGGGACGATGAACTGGCGGACATTCCAGCGCCGCGGGAGACTCTTGTTTGAGCGGAGATCCTCTCTCCATCTCCGGGCGTGTCCACTGGGGCGGATGCCGAGCCTGGGAGAGAGCTGATCAGGAGGAGCATTCCTGTCCGGGCGTCAAGGCGAGTATCACAAGTGTCATGCGGATCTGTACACTATCATGCATTGCTGGTTTGAAATGTGAGTCATCTTCACCCCTGTGCCAGTAGCTCATTGTTGCGCAGTCGGCAATGTTAACCATACGGCTTTTAATGCAAAACATGGTACAGTATTTTATTCCCCTGTTTCGGACGCCGTTTTTCAACCGATTACCAACTAAACTTGGTAAGTGTTTGGTTATATTAGGCCCCTCATACCTTGAAATTTTAAAAATTTAACAAATATTACTAAGGAAAATCGAGTTACTTGTCGACGTCACAAAGAGTAATATTGGTGAAATTTTCAAAATTTCGAGGTATGAGGGGCTTAATATAACGATTCAACTAAACACTTACCAAGTTTAAAGAAAATCTGTTGAAAAACTGCGTCCGAAACAGGGGAATAAAATACCATGTTTTGCATTAAAAGCCGTACAGTTAACATTGCCGACTGCGCAACAAAGGTCTACTGGCCCAAAGGTGAAGATGACTCTTAAAAAAACTTCGTGATGACTTTGTTCCAGTGAGAGACAGAAGACCAGGAGTCATGAAAAATTCTTGAATGGGAGCTTAGATTGTTTTGGGTTAAAAGGAAATATAAATGATAGCTCGTGTAGAAAAAATAAAGTATTACTTGTCAGCAAGCCACAAATTGTTAAAGTCTTAACATGGCACAATTACATATATTATAATTAAAGCCGAATCTAAATAACGGCGGTGATAGAACATTGCAGTAAAATGAAGAAACTTATGTCTAAGACCTATTAATATTTTAACGGTTGAAATTAATAATTCCTTTAAATAGAAAGGATTTTAAAATAATTCAATATACAGTATAGGTAACAGTTTTTCTAATTACTATTGGCCTACTTATAATTAATATTAAACATTTTTACATTTTCCAAAGCATGAAGTTAAAAATCTTTGTTTTAATCTATATTTAGTATAGTTGTTTCAGCCAAAAACTGAAGTGAATCGGGCTTAAAATAAGGGCTCTATTCATAAGGAAAATTTGAAAATTTCCCATAGAATAGCATTTTGATTTAGTTGAGCATTTAACTTATGTTAATGTACAGCTATAATACCCCCGTCGCAGCAGACCTGCGTACTCAGCGAATTTCCAATGGAATTTCAGATTATTTACTTTCCCCATAAAAACACAATAGGATCGAGTATGTAGGTTTGCTACTATTGGATGTTGTTAGAAAATCTAAGTTAATCAATAATTTGTGAATGTAAACACCAAATTGTATCAAGCTCTGACAATTTTTTATTTTCCCCATAAACCCCATGGGGTTGAGTATGTAGGTTTGCCGCCATATGGGTTTTGTAAGCAAGTATAAGTTAAACCCTATCTAGATAATGTACATACCAATTTTGATTAAGTTATGTCAATAAATAGGTAAGATATAGGGGTTTCTTGATTTCCCATAAGAATAACATGGAAAACATATTTTTGGATTTTCTCCGTAACCATTTAAACTAAGTTAAAAATTCAAAATACTAAATTGTTTGTTTTTTTAAGCTCTTTTGAACGGTTTTAGTTAAAATTCATGAATTTTGAAAATTGAGGTCCAAAAATGCCAAAAACCCAATTTTGACCCCTTTGAAACCCCATAAAACCCCGTTCCCATAACCCGACAATGCTGGTTCGCGAACTCATGAAAATAGACCTGGTCTTACACCTTCATACCAAATTTGATCAAAATCGGAGGTCCGCTTCAAAAGTTATCGGTACCACGGACACACACACACATATATATATATATATATATATATATATATATATATATATATATATATATATATATATATATATATATATATACATATATATGAAAATTAACGAACGGTGTTTTTGGCTTCTGGGGACCTCAAAATGAAAAAGTAAAGTGGTCCCGGGCTTAGGTCTTACCATGGCTACTACCGTAATAGCGTATTCCCTATAGGGAAATTCGCTAAAAAACTGTAGTTTTGAATGATTACTGAGAATCACATAAGTTAATAGATTTTGAACAAAACGTAATATTTTTAGCAATGACATTTATAGTAATGTCAGTATTTATAGTATTTATAGTAATGTCAAGCTCCCGATTCGGTTTTAGGCCCTATATGTGAAAGGTAAAAAAAAAAACTACTGATGCTCTTTTTTTCAAGCAAAATATAAATTGTAATGTAATAGTCTACCATGTTACTTTCCAACCAATTCGTACAATATGTGTGTAAAATTGGTTCATTATCATTACCAGGTTTTGTGCTGCCCCAGTCAACAGTCCTGATTATAACGAGTTGTTTGTGACCGGCGTCTGCTTTGCAACCTTGGATCAATAAGTGTTATTTCCCAAGACGCGCAATTTTAAGTTTGAAGCACGATTTAGTCAGTAAACTTTATTTAAAACCTCAAAAATAAAAATTGTTGGGAGACTTTATTTGTAAGAATTGGAATTTTATCGATAGACAAGGATACCCAATGCCCAAAGGGAGACCAAGATGACTAGTAAGTTCCATAAGATATCTTTTAAGAGCAATTGTGCTGCTAATTCGGCGACCACCTAATCAACAGTAATCGGTATGTAACTAATCAACATTTAGTCTTTGTTACCTGCAAATATTGCCATAGATAATTTGTGTACCTACCAACACTAGTATGGAGAACAATGATTGTTCTCCTTTGCGATGGATTTTTTTCTCTTAACAGTTACTATACAGTAAGAAATTTAAAAGTACACAAGGGTAGAAATTGATGGTTGCATATTTTATTTCGACTAGAGATCGCCTCCTGGTTGAAATTCAACCAACATTTTTTCAGTTGATCTTGGCTGTCTGGACACAATTAGTTCAAACATAAACAATATGTTATAACTGAAACATCTGTTTTCCTTACTTGATAGAATTTGTTATTACAACAGTTGTCTAATGATTCAATCGTCTTTCTCCCATAAGATTAACATTGAAACTTTGAAAGCCTGAAGGGCGTAGCCCCGTGGGCCGATATGAGTTAAAACGCGATTCTGCTCATCTACAACACAATACCTTTCCAATGGTATGGGCGAATTTCTCCTACGATGCCCACGAGCTGAGGAAAAAAGGAGGAAAAGAACATGCTTGCCTATTAATATATTGATTGATCATTTTTATATTATTACTGTATAGTTTTTTGTGCCACAACAACACAGAGAGATTCCAGATGAAAGTATTAAATCTAATATAAATATGGGTATATGGTAAAATTTATGAAATCAAATGTTTAATGTTTTTTCCAGGGTTCAAGCTCAAAGTTTGTCAACTTTAACTGAATGAATGTGAAACAATCATAAACAATAGAATTAGATTCAACTTTAATTTAATAACATCACAAACTTTGGGGCAAATTGTTTATCGAGGAGCGGTTTTTCGGTAGTGATAGAGGTTTTTGTACGGGATGATCACGACGTATATGACTCATTACCTCCTCGCAACCCGTTTTTTTTTTTTTTCACCAAAACCGCCGTCATCCCTGGAATTCCGCCATGTTGTCACCCCCGGCCGGATGAGCAGAGGCCGGATGAGAGTGGTGCTGTGAGCTACCTGGGGACGATAAGCGGGCCATTACACAGTGTCACACACTTAACCCCCATTAGCCTCGCCCGTCGCAAATATCCACAACCTTTGTCTTACCGCCCCTGGAATGTGGGGCCATTGTCTCCGACCGGGACATTCTGGTAGTGATCGGCCGCCCGCCCACCATCGCCACGCGGGGTGGCAAACCGTCAAAGAGATCGGGGATGGTTCAACAGTGTGGGACTGATCTAGAGATAAGTACGTCCACGGGCCACCGAGCTGACGCAGTTGAATACCGCAACTGATCGAGGACGATCACACAGATTTTACCCATTGGAAAGTAACGAGGGGTTGTAGTTGTTTAGTCAACTCCTTCTAAAAGAGGAGGAAAAACCTCCTGTGTCGGTTGGTTTTTACACCGTGGTTCATAAATTTCATACTTAGCATTATCATAAAGTGTAAAATACAACGATAGGTTAATAAGGAAAATATTATGGAATTTTGGCAAGAATGATGTAGTGGATGGATATGAGCCATGCGTATTTCATTACCTCTTTGCGCTGGTTGCTTGAAATCTCATTCACCAGTTGGAAAAGATTCGAAAACCTGTGTCCAAGAACAGCGAAATAAGTATATGGAATGTTTGTGACTTTCATTTCCTTTAATTAAGTAAAATTTTGCTTTAACTTTGAATCGACTTTCATTCTAAGTTAACTAATGGATTAAGGGATGCTCAGGGTAGTAAAAATTGACATTTTTTTATATAAAACAAGATTTAAGTCTTAGAAACATTAACATGGATGTTATCACTCTTATTCCTGTTATCAAATCCAACTGTAGGGCCTACATTGGACTGTAGGCTACACCGGACGCGATGGCCGCAAGGAGTGTCTCTTGTACCAGCCACGCGCAGCAGCACTGTCGTTATAATTAGAACATTATTCTGCACAAATAACCCGCATTTACAAACTATTTACAATTACAACAAGGTGGCATTCCGATTGCGCATGCGCCGCTCTCCGGTCACGTGATCACAGCTCGGCCACGGCTGCCAACTGTCCGCTCCACGTCGTTTAATGTTTAATGGTTGGCAACAATGCGAACGGCCTAAACTAACCGGTTGTTGATTTGTGAGCGATTGTTTGTGGTAAAATTTGCGTCAAACATGGCCGGCCATTCGCCTGGACTTCGAATTAAAAAGAAACTCCGTTTTGTTTTGTCTCCCAGGATTTTGCTTAAGCAATGCGAACAAATCACCATTGTTTCTATTTTGTATTATTTGTTTGTATATTCAAATAATAATACTCTCATGAAAATATATTAGTAGGGTTAACTTTTATTATAGACTGAATAGAGCGTTTATCTTGGCGTGTAAAACTATAATGGATTTGGCTCTTTTTTCTTTCTTTTTAGTTTTTTATTGACATTGCATTTTTATTTTCCCTCATTTATTTTTTCTTAGGCTACTCTTGATAAAATTTATCTTTAGAAATTTCTTATAAAATGACATTTTTAAATACTTTTGATGAGTTAAAGGATTTAAAGTACTGTATTGTTTTCCCTCTGTAAATTCGTATGAATATTTCTTGTAGCCTATTATCTTCAATTTGTGTATTGACCTTATTGATATTTCTTTGATTTTTCGCAATTTTTAATTTAAGTAGTGTAATACACTATGGAAATTCAGAATGAACCATTAGTTTTTAGTGTAAATTTTGCTAACTTAAATTTCATTGTTGCTATAAAACGAATTTTAAGTTTTACTCTTTATGATTCGTGCGGTTATGTACTCTAGAATATCCCTCTTAGCCTTCTGATATTAAAACAACAATTATGTTGAATATGCCCTTCTTCTCCTCACAAGGTTAATGTTCGAGTTCAACAACCACAATCCACGCTCAGACTCGGTCTACTCGAGAAGACGCGAGACAGCGTGCCGCCAGTCGTGACGCCATCTTGAAAACAATCCCATAATCCCATTAGGCATTCAACGAGTGACCTGTGTACATAACCTCCACCGTCGCCATGTTGTGACGTCACCAGTATCGCCGTGTTTGATCTGGGCGATAAGCAATCAGCTAAGTGCTTCTCTAAAACGCACCTCCGCCACCTGTAGGCCTATCTGTGGCCGTGATGGGAATTTTGATTAGGTTTACTGATGGATTTGTTGAGAAGTCAACAAAACATTAGAGAAGTTAATCCCAATGACCTTCCCCTATAAATGTTGTTGGTTGATGTTCCTTTGGAAAATATTGTTAGTTGAAGTATAAAACTTTCCTAAAATAGTGTTAAATTTTGCGATTGATAAGGGAAAATTGATAGAAGAGAATACATTATAATTAAATATTTGTTGTGTAGCCGATGACTATATCTATATTCGGAATTTGTTATAAAATGCTTAAAGTAGGTAGGGAGTTAATTAAAACTATTAAATATGTTAAATATTTGTTTTTAAAGAAAATATACTTTGTTTTATTTAAAACATATAACTGCTCTCTGAACCAATTTTTCATTAAAAACTTTCATTCGATTTTTAGTATGTATACTTAAGGCCCCCCATACACGTAACGATCGGTCCGTCAGATCCGTCCGAACGGACCTCGTCGTGCGACGGATCGTTACGTGTATGGGGACGCTTCCGACCGATTGACGACGATTTTGGTCGGACGACGACTGATGAGAATCCCATCAGTCGTCGTCCGACCGCGTCCGACCAGCCTCGACGTGCGACGGATCGTTGCGTGTGTGGGGACGCTTCAGATCGGTCGACGACGGACGGAAGGCGCAGAGCGAGCCCGCCCCGCGAGCTCATTGTGAATTTGTTCGTGCATAGAGACATAACCCTACTTTTTGCTGGGCTCAGTTTTTCATAGAGGTTAAGTTAGTTGTTATATAGTTTGAATAGGTAGTTGTTTAGTTTAAAGTGAAGTGTTATTTTAGTTAGTTGTTATATAGTTTGTGTAGGTTGTTGTTTAATTTAAAGTGAAGTGTTCCGATTCGTTCCGATCGGTCGTGGTTCGCCGGTCGTCGACCGATCGTTACGTGTGTGGGGAATCACTCTTCAGAGACCGATCTGTTGCGATCCGTCGTGGTTCGCCGGTCGTCGACCGATCGTTATGGGTCGTTTTCGGTCGTGTATGGGGGGCCTAAGAGTCATCTTCACCCCTGGGCCAGTAGCCCATTGTTGCGCAGTCGGCAATGTTAATCATACGGCTTTTAATGCAAAACATGGTATAGCATTCCCCTGTTTCAGACGCCGTTTTTCAACCGATTTTCTTTAAACTTGGTAAGTGTTTAGTTGAATAGTTATATTACGTCCCTCATACCTCGAAATTTTGAAAATTTTGCTTAATTTTGAAATATTACCAAGGAAAATCGAGTTACTTTGCGACGTCTCAGAGAGTAATATTTGTTAATTTTTTCAAATTTCGAGGTATGAGAGACCTAATATAACTATTCAACTAAACACTTACCAAGTTTAAAGAAAATCGGTTGAAAAACGGCGTCCGAAACAGGGGAATCTAATACCATGTTTTGTATTAAAAGCCGTATGATTAACATTGCCGACCGCGCAACAATGGACTACTGGCTCAGGGGTGAAGATGACTCTTAAATGTATGTATTTTTAAGTGTATACTTTATTCGAAATGTCATGAAACATTAAATATGACAATTATTAAAAGCGTAACTAACTTAACTGAAGAACAGTTAAAATTTGTAAAAGAATACAGTCTAGACAAAAATATCAAAGAAATAAAACCGTGCAATGTTTGCTTTTATTATTTCTACATGAATTATCATATTATTCCCATTTTTACAAATATAAAAAAATAATATTATTTTACCCTGAATTAATAACTATAATAGACAAAACATTCCTATTCACAAACCGTTTTAAAATTGTTCAAATTTATATTAAAATTGTAATGAAAAAGTTTAGTTCAACTGATTTATGCACGAGATAAACTTTCCTAAAATGAATATTCAACGATATTGTGAATCGGTATATAAATAACATTGTGGCGTTATCTGATGGGGCAAGATGCCAGTATGGTAACTCCGCTTCTACGCTTTGCTCTCATAGGCCTACAGTTTCCTACTTTATTGGCTTTAGCAAAGTGTCTTTGCTCAAGTTCTGAGATTTTACTAATCCTGGCAATACCAATTTATAATTTACTAGACAATTATTTAGGCCTAAATCTTATGACTAGGTGAAGCAGAATATTATTTTATAATTCAAATTGAAAATGTATTGTATTTCAAAAAATACAATATACAGTAGTACACTATAAACGGGGAAATTTACCTACATGGACAAAATGTTTTTGCGTAGGTGCGAGCTTGTAAAAAATTGTAAAGAATCTAGACACTAAAATATTTAGATATTTTATCGTGCATAAAATTATCTGAAAGCGAGTGAGTGTAATAAATACTGAGTGAGTGAGTAGGGAAATAAAGATTCTGGGGTTATGGAAATTTGTCTCACTTTGGAAATCGTAAGGTAAGAAAATTACCCATAGAACTTATTGTTATTCATTTTTAAAGCTCAATTTGAATACAGTAATAATTTTTCATAGGGTTAAAAAGTACAATACTGAATAGAATTCATTTCCGCTTTGTTAAGCAGCTATCCACCGTTTAGTTTTTTACACTTGTTATTTCTGTAACGAATTGTTGTATTACGTCTCATTTGGCATGGGCCTTTCTATGTTGTTCTATACCATTGTTACGCGGTGTCCACCGTCCACCCGTGCTTACGTGTTTAAGGCCGGTTCCTACGTGGGCGACAGATGCGACGCTACAAGAGCGACAAAATTTCAAACAAATGTATAAGCATTGGAGCGTTCTTAGTGGGCGACAGCAGCGACAGCAATTTACAATGTATAACGTTATGGCGATGCAAGCTTGTCGCTGGTGTCGCTCCCGTCGCTCTCGTCGCGTCGCATCTGTCGCCCACGTAGGAACCGGCCTAAATAATCGATATACGAGTGTTTACAGGTGATTGCACGAGACGTGAGACAGTGTATCAGATGCGCACTAGCAAAAGAGGCTTTTGCGCATGCCCGTCCAAACGCCGCCAGAGTGCAGCACCGTCAGTCAGCTGTTAGCTGTTGTCATGTGCCAGTCACTACATGCATCCTAAAAACATTGACTCAATAATAGTCAGTGAAACATTGAATTTGAATCAACTGAATATCAATAACTGTTTATCGTTATTCTTAATTATGGTTCAGCTGTACTGTATTATTACTTTGTGGTTTTTCTAGCATGTTTAATGGTTATATGTTACGGAAATCAAAGCTAGGACAATTTGGCGAATGTGTGCAGCCAGGCTAGTACACAGTTGGCTGCCCCTCCCACTCCTACTCCATACCCCTCCCAGCCCTCTTGTTCCCCTCCCCCATGCGCGGACTGTCTCACGTCTCGTGCAACCAGCAGCTTGAAAATGCACATAAGAACAAATATTCTTTAGTAAATGGACATTTATGTCAGAAAGGTTCAAGCCAAATATTAACTTAATACTGTACAACAATTCGTTACAAAAATAAAAGCTATGGAGTGTAAAAAAAAAAAAATGGCGGATAGCGGCTTGACGAAGCCATAATCGTTAAAAGCTTATTGAACGTTTTCAATTTATTTTTACGTGCACAATTCGAATATGAATTGCCAATCTCGTATTCTTGTGACACCCTGTAGGTACACAAGCAATGCTGAGCTCAAATTTATTAATTTAAATTTATTAAAATTTAACTACCTATAATTGAAACAAACACCAAAGCCAAAAGTATATCAACGTTAGGTTAATGACACACACCCACAAGGCCTTGTCATGAGTAATTTAAATGGATCGATATTGTGTATTTGTTGCAATCATAATCTGACTTTTTATCTACACTATATACAAATCTGTTTAGTGGGTTACTGTATATACGTATATACTTTGGGTACTTAGTTCTGTACCTTATAAAAAGTTAATAAACAATTTTTATACATTAATACTAGGTCTACCAGAAATAAATATAGTCGCAAAAGAAAGATAATTTCCTGAAAACAAGCATTTATGAGCCTAAGAACCATAAATAAAAAATAATTTGTGGGTCAAGTTCCTTATTATGATAACGTTTAGTGTCCGTTAGAAAAATATACAAAGCCAAACATAATACATATTCCCAACTCCCAACATAAAAACTATTACACCCATGCCTAAAAATCATGGTGGCAAAGTAAACTGAATTTATCAATATTACTGGAATTAGTTTAAATAAATACGAGGTGGCCCGTGCGCAAATTGCGCATTTTACATACAGTACGTTAATGTTGATGGTGACATCCGGCTTTTAAAATTCATCTGAAGGTAATCAGCTGTTAAATTACAATTCACATTAAAGAACTTGCAATAAAAGTTGGTCAACATTTTAAAGCGCCCTCTAGAAATAAATCAAAGGCGAAGGGGGCGAGGCCCGAAACAATATGACCTTTTTAATTACGATTCGTCACTGTGGTATATCCTGAAGCTTTAAAATGACACCTCAATCTTAAAAATCGGTTCAGTAGGTCGAGAGAAAAAGGGACGTAACAGACGAAACCCTTATAGAAATAAGAAGATAGATTCGTTAATTAAAATTATTTTAATGAACAAAACATGCACTTAAAAAGAAACTTATACATTTTGTTTGACTATCTTAAAAATATACGAACATTATTCCATATTTTTAAGACCGCCTAGTATAATGTATATTCAAAATGTTGAAAAAATTGATTTTTCATATTAATATCCTTGCTTAGGGGCCGTCCATAAATTACGTCATCGCTTTTTGGCCATTTTTGGATCCCCCCTCCCTAAAAACATCCTACCATCATAATTTGTCTGACCCCCCCCCTCACGGAAAAATGACGTCATTTTTAACAAACCTCCATTTTAAGTAAAAAAAATGCTTTTAAACGCTACATGATAAACTAAAAAAAATACTAATCTAATCTAAATTTACCTTCAGAAGTAAAGCCACAATGACTTTCTCAATGGGAAAATAAACTACAAAACAACGCCTTAAAATAGTCTAATGTATTTTATAGATAATTATTTTATAATAGTTGAGTTGTGTAAGAATTTATCATTGTTTTACTGTTTAAATTTGATATAAAACATCATATTTAAAATGACGTCATATCAAAGCCGACCCCCCCCCTTGCACATCACCTTACCGTCATTTTCAATCTGGACCCTCCCCCCCCCCCCCTATTTTCAGATTACGTAATTTATGGACAACCCCTTAACAATATTATGCAGACCAATTGTCATGTTTATTGAGATTGAAAAATATGTCTGGTATAGCGGGGACAAGATCAGAAATAATTAACTGTTTACTCGAGGTGTTTACGAAGTCTAACATTAATTTAAATGGTGATGGATTCGCTAATACATTACATTTTATACACCACCGTAAAATTCAATAAAAACATGCTCTGTAGTAATGTGTAGATTTTCAATTTATTTAAACCGCACCTGCGTGATCGGACACAAGTCGATTCTAGAGTGTTTTCGATAATATAGTCATTGAGGGCGCGAAGAAACTAATTTAGATACTATTGGATAGATCTGGACCTTGATTAAATTTTGAACGAGTGTTAGATGATATCTGTGAGGGTGGGGGGAATTAATGAGGGGAGGGTAGCCCCGCCGTAACTGCCGTGAACCGAGGTGGCCATCAGTCCTTAGCCTACAGAACTGGCTCCTGTAGCGCTTAAGACCAAGTCGAGATGAGATGAAAAAATCTACCTCGTCGCAGCAATCCGATGCGTACCTCAGCAAATTTTCAATGGAATATCAAATGTTTACATTCCCCATGCAAAATCCATAGGAATGTGTATGATTGCTGCCATAGAGTGTTGTTAGAAAATGTACCGGTATAGGTTAATGTAATCCCTAATTGATGAAGGTTAACACAAAATTGTATCAATATCAAAATATAAAGTAAAAAAAAAATAAAAGAGTAAGTTGTTTGCTTTTTCAAGCTCTTTTTAATGGTGCCAGTTAAAATTGTTGAATTTAAAAAATGAGGTAAAGAAATGCCAAATGCGTAGTGTTTAATTCAGATCGCAACTTCAACTCCTTGTCTCAGTTCCGTGGTGTCTAATACACATCGCAACTCCTTGTCAGAGTTCCGTGGTGACTAACGCATGCATCGCAACTTCACCTCTTTGCCACAGTTTCGTGGGGTAGTCTAACGCACTTCGCAACTTCACCTCCTTGTCACAGTTCCGTGGTGTCTATCGCACATTGCAACTACACCACCTGTCACAGTACAGTGGTGTCTATCGCACATTGCAACTACACCACCTGTCACAGTACAGTGGTGTCTATCGCACATTGCAACTTCACCTCTTGTGACATTAGTCCGTGGTGTCTAAAGCACATTGCAACTTCAATTCCTTGTTACAGTTCCGTGGTGTCTTAATCACATCGAAACTTCACCTCCTTATCACAGTTTTGTTGTGTCTATCTCACATCGTAACTTCACCTCATGGTACATTTAGTCACCTACTAGTACAAACATGCTAGGGAGATCCAAAAACGAAACCGATGTTTTCGGAAAGATTCTTGATTAAGGAAAACAATTAGAGGTTGTACGTTTTCAGGACGGGTAGTAGCAGGCACCTGCACACCTGGCACAGCCCGCGGCGGGCATAACTCCTTTGCGCCGAGCCGACACTATTTCATTATTGACAAGGAGTATGTACTCGCGGCCGGGTCTCCAATTTGCATGCGATGCGGACGACCCGTTCACACCTGGCGCTGTTATTAATCCCTAGTTTGATCCGCCTCCGCCCGCAGCGCTGCTGTCGACGCTGAACTACCCACCGCGATTTACAGGAATTTCGGTAAAAGTTCCTAGTGATGTGTTGAACCACTACGTGTTTATGAGATTATTTTAGTTCGTCAGAGATATAATTTGATACAAACAGAAACAGTTGTAAGATATCGATAAAATATTTTGCTTTACACGCTTTAAGGCAAGGGAACCCGCTATACTTCATGGGTTATTTTGCTAGCCTACTTAAAAGTGAATTCACCCTAAGCTAAGCCCCCAATTCTCCCTAAGCTTAAGTAGCCTATAACCAAAATCTTAACTGCAAGATTGCGGAGAAAATTTACAAAATTTGGAAAAATACTCCCCTATCCGTTAAGAGGAAAGCTTCTGGCCGGCTTCGACGCACCATCAACATCTCAAAGACTGAGAACTAACTTTGCTCACACAATTGGTGGTAGTCCGTGGTGTCTAAAGCAAATTGCAACTTCACCTCCTTGTCACAGTTCCGTGCGTGGTATCTATCGTACAAGTCATCTTGCAAGTCATATTGTGAGCATGCATTTGATTGATGCATACTTTTAAAACATAAGTTATGTTACCCCTAATTGTCTTTTGTCCTTTATTTTAATATTGTGAATTTTTCAATGTCTGCATAGAAACTGAATCCAATTTGCTTTAATTAATTAAGCTTTAGCATTGACCACACGCGTGCCAGACTGCCAACCTAATGGGGGAATTTGATACAACGAATTAACCCTTTGAGTGCCGCAGCCACTCTCCCAAGTCATATGCATAAATTGCCATGCTAGAATCTACAATTTTGCAAGGGTTTGGAAAAAAATGTGTATAAAAAAGGATTCAACAGATTTTAATAATTTTTTTAATTTTCTTTGTAATAAAATGGAGGACATATTGCATAGGCTATAAATGCTTTCTTCAAAATTTATTTATATAAAAAATTATGCGTTATAACTACAAATAGGGCCTAACAAAAAATCTAAATTTTCAAGTTTGGACCAAAATTTTGTGTATATAGTATTTTTATATTTTTTTTAGTTACACCTTGTAAAAGAGCACGAAAAACTGGACAAAAATCATACACAATATGTTATGTCACTGTGAAAATCTATATATTAATACGCAAGCATGTTTCATTTCCTCCTTTTTTCTCAGCTCGTGTACATCGTAGGAGAAATCCAAGCATACCGTTAGAAAGGTATAGTCCTGTATATGAGCAGAATCACATTCTAATTCACATCGGACTCCAGGGCTACGCCCCACAGGCTTTCAAAGTTCCAATGTTAATCTTATGGAGAAAGGAGAATTGAATGAATGATTAGACAGCTGTTGTAAAAACAACTGCTAGAAAATTAGGAAGAACAGATGTTTTAGTTCTAAAAGGTTTTCAAGCTTCTTGTGTCCAGATCAACTGAAATTTTGATCGAATTTCGATCAGGAGGCGATTTCTAGTTTACATTATAACGCACTGCAAACAATAATATAATATAACATATATAACCAGCAAAAATAATATTCATACAACATACAACCAATAGGACTGGTAAATCAATAATTTCACTAAACACAATAATAACGAAGTATTAGGAACAGTTTTTAGTGTAAAAGAACGAACGTAAACAATGCAATTAATCAAATACACAGCTGACTGCAGCGGGTAACAATCAGCTGTCAAACTGTTGCGTCATATTTTTATCATAATGCCAAGTGACTCCAAGTAAGCAGTGAAAGTGAAAAACCATGAAAGTTTGGAACCTGTTGAATGCCGTAAACCGAATAATCAATTAAAACTAATACCACAGAGTACAAAGCTTTACAGAGTGCTCGCCCTTAGTTCCACGAGAATGCCGCTAGCTGGCGCGGCGGTCTCGAACGGGCTGGATTCGGCATTTCCCGTCCCGGCCACGATCCAGTGTTGCCACTCTGCATCGCCCGCCACGCACGCGCACGGGCGACATCATGCTAGCTCGCTGGCTCCGCTGCGCCGTCGTACGACCGTTGTAGCGGTTGCACTGGTTCTCGTGCATTAATTTTTACAAATTCTTTGAATCTTTAAATTTCCTTACTTAGTGCACAGTATTACAGCTATAATCAATAAAAACATTAATGTTTTTGTACTTCTTAACACATTCTATCTCAAAATATAAAATAAACACAAAATTAAATATTTTGCAACAATTTAATAAAATAAATAGACTTTATACCAACCTTTTTAACTCTCTATCTGGAAAATTAAAGCCCATCCCATCTGCCTTTTCACTTTGTTACTGTTGTGAGTTATAATTTAGGTTATTCTGAAAGTTTTATTTTATTGTAAAGCAAATGTTTGGGGGTTTCTGTTATAAATATTGGTACTATTTACGTACTGTATTGGTCCAAGACACCAAAATAGTAAATATTTTACTGTGAAAAAGTGCCTAGGCCTATGATACCCTTGTCGTGGGGTACGTGCAATCAGTACGCTTTATCAAATGTTCACTTGTAAAATTTTTTGATGTATATTTTCTGCTATAATGTTATATTTTTGAAAACTACAATAAAATTCCAACAATTTGTATACCTTGGAAATTTTATAAGATACCTAATCCAAATTTCATGCGTTTTTTAAAATGGTCAAAAGATTATGTTCTCATTAGCAAAACCTTTAAGTTTCATTTTCTGACGTTAATAGCTTAGTGAATTTAGAAGAAAACAATAAAAACATATATATTGTATGAAAGAAAATGTAATTTACGTTTCGAAAGTATAATGTTTGTTTAATCTGGGACATGTTTATATTTTTTGATATGTCGAATAAAAAACTGCATTTTTCAGGGAAAGTTTAAGGTTTTAACAAAAAAGGTATAACCTTTACATTTTTTTAAAAGTAATTCAAATGGGTTGACATTTTCATGTAGGGAAATTAATTGTCTCCATTTTCACATTTAAATAAAATTTGTAGGATTTTTTTTTGTAAGCTTTATTGTGGCTTGCTTTCAAAAGTTTTTATTTGCCTATAACAAACTTTTTGCTACTATACCCAAATGCTTTGGTAAAAAACCATGTTTTTACATCATCTACAGTTTGTGCTGAAAAAGAAAATATACGTACATACATACATACATACAGGGCGATTCACGACGAAGTGCAGAAATTTTGGGAGCTGATTCAACACATGAAAATAAACAAAAAAGGTCATGTAAACATAATGTTCTAAAATCCTTCGTTGAGCACCATTTTTTTTATGTGTAATCTATCTATAATAGGCAAGCATGTTTCATTTCCTCCTTTTTTCTCAGCTTGTGTGCATCGCAGGAGAAATCCGCACATACCGTTGGAAAGGTAAGTCCTGTAGATGAGCAGAATCGCATTCTAATTCACATCGGACCCCAGGGCTACGCCCCAGAGGCTCTTGAAGTTTCAATGTTAATCTTATGGCAGAAGGATAATTGAGTTAATCATTAGAAAGCTGTTGTAATACGAAATACTAGAAAATCAGGAATAACGGATGTTTCAGTTACCTATAAAAGATTTTGTGTTTTGGTCGAATTTCGACCAGTGGGCGATCCCTAGTACTTATTTAATACGCTAAGGGTTTTTTTTTTTTGTCTTGAGAACTCCTCCTACAATTTTCAACCGATTTTCAAGTTTTTGGTGTCGTTGGATAGGGCTTGGTCTGTAGTTGTTTCCGCCAAAAACTGACGAGAATCGGACTGAAAATAAATTCGCTATTCACCATTAAAATCTCAAAATTTCTCTTTAAATAACATTGGGATTAAATAAAGCATTTTAAACATCTGT
Organism: Neoaliturus tenellus; assembly: GCA_030545055.2. Lineage (NCBI taxonomy): Eukaryota > Metazoa > Arthropoda > Insecta > Hemiptera > Cicadellidae > Neoaliturus > Neoaliturus tenellus. The sequence goes on from CM061537.1 coordinate 97,047,112, forward strand.
TAAAATCAGCTGTAAATACGTGTTGTTTTTGTGAGTAAAGATATTCACAATATTGGATTGGTTGGATGTCATTGACTGATTTAGAGCTAAAAGTAACTTTTGTATTGTATTAAAATAAATTGCTCGATTTAGATCAACACGTATACTAGTAATTTTTATTTCCGTAACGGATTGATGGATTTATTTCAGACTTGGCATGGACCTTTACCACAAAAATGTTAGTTTTCAGAAAAAAATTATTATTTTCCGATGTGTATTTTTAATATGGCGACCATTAAACTCAAATTTCAAAGTAACGACAAATTTTATCAAAATTTTATAGGAGACAAAAAAGTTAACAAATTACGTTATCTAAACAATGATACCAAGATTGTAAAGATTTTTCTACAAATAACGGAGTTATCGCGATTTTTCTATTATATTTGCCTACATTTGCATTAATCATAATGCAAAATGGGGGTAGTGGAATTCTACCCCAGGAAAAGTACCCCCATGAAAAAACGCTACGTCATTTTGACGTCACGAGGGACGGAGCTTAAAGTGGCATGGAGTTTTGCTCGCTGCCGGAAAAGTATCCCCAGTTTTATAAATACATTATTATTTAATTTGATTGCTCTAATTTAACATTATGGCAAACCAAACACCAGCCGGACTTCTACCCCCGGAATACTACCGCCGGAATTCTACTCCCGGAAAAGTACCCCCACGTACAAAATTGTTATTATTTAACAACAGGTATTTTATGTACGCGTTCTGTTATTTGAACAATTCGTATTACATAATAATGATATATGTTATTTTTTATAAATACCACTTGCTCTTCAGATGATCTCGTTCACTACCCTCACTCGCCGTCAGGTTCTATAATGTGATTACGTTTTATATTAGTACCAATCTTCCCTCAATCCTTTACAGGCTTTTAGTTGTGTATTTTTATTGACATCGAATAAAATATATACATTACCGTACCATGATATACTTTGATATTAGTTTTATAATATTATGAATACCCGGGGACCGAGCATTTTCTTGGTAAACTTAAACAGTAATATTTTTTATAATAATATCATTTACAGACAGTGCGCTAAAAAGCCCAGTGCAAAAAGGCTTATATTTTGTTGTTATTGAAGCTCGTTCGCTACTCGTCTATTTCAATGTAGGCCTACGGGTGCTGCACCCTCGTGTATTTGTTAAAACACATTTTTATGCGTAACAATGTATCCAGAACCTCTGTATACATTGATGTGTAACATATGGATTATATGAACTTAGTCCGGCAGATACGTAGAAAGATTGTGCGTTTGAGGATAGAGATCTAAAATTTGGAACACAGATACTAAATGTACAAAGGTTTAAATTTAAATAATAATGATATATGAACACCCTGTATACATATACAGGGTGTTCGGAAACAAACGTTTCAGTAATTCAGGAGGTTATTGCCCACATCAAAATAAACAAAAAAGTTCCAGTAAACGTATATGTCCTAAAATGCTTCGTTAACCCGCTAGCCGCCATTTTGTTTTTTACACTAAATAATTTTTATTTCCCTAACAGATCACTGTAGGCAAAAACCTTCATCATAGTAATACTCATATTCAAGAAAAAAATTATTTTTTTCTAATATGTATTTTCAAAATGGCGGCCAATTTAAAATTGTAAACTGAAACATCTAAAAAACCGGTAAATTTTACAAAAAATTACTTAGTATAAAAAAGTTGACAAATTTAATAATTTAACCAATGAGACCAAGTTTGTAATCATCTGACAACGAATAATGGAGTTTTGAGATTTTTCTTCTAAAATTACCTAAATTTGCATGCATTTTAATGGAAACTCAATGATTTTATGCACAAAAATGGCAATAACTCCGTTGTCTGTGCTTCGATCCTTACAATCTTGGTTTCATCAGTTAGGTAATTTTATTTGTCAATTTTTTTGTTTCTTGTAAAGTTTTGTTAAAATTTAACGGTTTTGAGATATTTGAGTTTAAAATTTTTAAATGGCCGCCATTTTGAAAATACATATTGGAAAAAAATAGTTTTTTTTTCTTTAAAATGAGTATTGCTATGATGAAAGTTATTGCCAAATATTAACTTAATACAATGATCCGTTACGGAAATAAAAATTATTTAGTGTAAAAAACAAAATGGCGGCTAGCGGGTTAACGAAGCATTTTAGGACGTACGTTTACTGGAACTCTTTTGCTATTTTGATGTGGGCAATAACCTCCTGAATTCCTGAAACGTTGTTTCCGAACACGCTGTATATGAAAATGAACGAATGGTGTTTTTGGCTTCTGGGGACCTCAAAATGAAAACGTACAGTGGTCCCGGTCTTAGGTCTTACCATGGCTACTACCGTAATAGCGTATTCTCTATAGGGAAATTCGCTAAAAGGTTCATATGAAGGTATACCGTATCCTAAAATGCATAGTTACTTAGATATCCGCCATTTTGTATTTTTTACAAAACATTTTATATTTCAGACGTTTTGCAACCAAGCTTTAAAACTTGGCAAGGAACTTGAAATAGTAAAGGTTTAATTTACGAAAAAATATCAACGAGATACGATTTTAAATTTAAAAATGGCGGCCGTTTAAAATTTTTAAACAGCAATTTCGAAAAAAACTTGAAATAAAAACAAAATTTTTCAACTTTTAAACAATTTAGACAATTTTATTCCTTATCCGATGACACAAAAATTATGAAAAGCGGTTAATAAACAACTGAGATACATTAATTTAATCAGTATTAGGTTGCACTGTTATTGCCACCCAATAACGTACCTGCCACCATTGTTGTACTAGTAAATTGTAACAATGGTAGCCCACTAAGCTGGATGCCAAGTATAGATATTGCGTATATTGTGTAGCGCTTTTTAGTAGGCCTTTTTGTTGTGTAGTATAATCATATGTGATAGAAATCTTGATACAGGGTGTTTCAGAACTCCCTGACAATAGTTAGGGCATTGTTCCTGGATTAGAAAAATATCTAAATATCATATTCAAATCGTCCGGAAGTCTTAATTTATTCACACAGCCGCCATTTTTTTTTTCAAATAATCCATCTTCTTATTTCTATAAGAGTTTCGTCTGTTACGTCCCTTTTTCTCTCAACTACTGAACCGATTTTTAAGATTGAGGTGTCACTTTAAAGCTAGGATATACCGCAGTGACGAATCGTAATTAAAAAGGTCATATTGTTTCGGGCTTCGCCCCCCTCGCCTTTGATTTATCTCTAGAGGGCGCTTTAAAATGTTGAACAACTTTTATTGCAAGTTCTTTAATGTGAATTGCAATTTAACAGCTGATTACCTTCAGATGAATTTTAAACTCCAACAAAAATGTCACCTACCAATCAACAGTCATGTACTGTAGGTGAATTTCACTCATACCGAATCATAAAATGAGCAATTTGCGCACGGGCCACCTCGCCACCTCATATAATTTTTATTTTCGTAACGGATGGTTATATTCTGCTCATATTCGGAAATTTAAATTATTTAGTTAAAAAATGGCGGCTGTGTGAGTAACTAAAGACTTCCGGACAATTTAAATATGATATTTAGATATGTTTCTAACACAGGAACAATGCCCTAAAATATTGTCAGGGAGTTCTGAAACACCCTGTATAACTGTATGTAACATTATTTGTATTTACTTGTGTAATTTAATACGGTACTAAATAAAAATGTTGTTAAAATGATAGTTGATTTTTATTGTTAGTGCACAAATTTCTTTATAGTTAATATGAGCTTATTTTCAAATAAATATGAAGGAATTCTCAATACTGAAGGTGCGTATTGTGATTATGAAATAAAAGATTTTAAAAATTTTGCAATATTCTCAAGCCTAAACTGAAATATTTCTGTCCATTACGTTAATATGTAACTTTTAAATGAAGCTTTCGTTAAATGATTACATTCAACTATTGCAAGTAACTCAAAATATTAATTAAAGTGAGGCAGCTGGCATTTCAGTTTTAGTCTGCTAGTTATTGTCAAATATCTAACATTGTACAAATGACCCCCATTGCAACTTGGCCAAATAATCGCGCTCGGGAATTCGGAGTAAAGTTAAGGTGGTCGGACGACCCGGTGCTCGTGTTGCGGCGGTGCGGTGACGCGAGGCACGGTGCTGTGCGGTGCGGTGCGGTGTCCGAATTGGCAACTCCGCGTCAGTCCGCGCCATTTTGCGTCACCGCGTCAGTAGCGCCACTACGAGGCGCGTCATGACTGACGCGAAAACGCAGCGCAGCGAGCACTCTGTAAAGGTTCCTTACTCTGTGCTAATACGTACTATATGAAAATAATAAAATACGGATCGTCTACTGGGTAGACGCCGGCAATTTATGCATATTTTATATCGTCTACTATGTAGACGCTGCGGCACTCAAAAGGTTAACGTACAGTAGTACCTCTGGCCGACATGAATAGCACGTAGCAAATTTGCTACTATAATCAAGTTAGAAATCCTATGTATTTATTTAATCGTCTTCTAGTAAGCTGTTTGAAACCCCATTTATATTTGTAATACTAATGGCAGTCATTGTTATATTCTTTCTTTAAAATTAATGAGTTAAAGTTTATGGTTTGTCACAGAATGGCGACTCGACAAGCGCTTGAAGATGGTAAAGGAGTACACTCATTTAGTAAGTTCCCTAAGATCGCCTGGCTCTGTACTAATTGTACTGGATCCGAGTGCCCTCTAAAGTCGACTCCGGGAACCAGTCCTAGCCTCCATTTATTGGCATTCTACAACCACGTGACGGGAGACGCGGGCTGTAAACGTGTTGTCGGTGAGATCATGCCCACCAGGTGTGGGGTCAGGGGTCGGCGGTGCGTGCGGGCGCGCGCGGCGACCGCGTCCCATCCCAGGGTTTGGACCGTTCCCATTCAAATTGGAAAGGTAATGGTAACGACAAAAATACTAAAAAACGAGTACGAAATTTTTTAATGTTTGGATCGCTTACCAAAGCAGAGTCGTTATCAAATGCACATAAGGAAACATATTGAACACATAAGGAAAATATTGAAAAATGTGTAAACATGATTAGCAGGTGAAATAGTATAGTAGTAAAGAAAATCCTAAGAGGATGTTATTAGAAAAAAAATGTGAAATTACCAAAGTACATTTTACAGTACAAGAGATTTCAACAATCAGTTACACCAGGCATCATATAGGCTATGCAAGTAGCACAACAGTTCAATGGACAACACATACTCGAATGATCCAAGGTCCTATTTTAAGGCGGGGCTTTGCCGGGGCCTACGTTTGCTCATGTTGGCCGCACCGGGATGAGTTTGTACGATGTGACGTCTCCTCAACATGCAAATAATTTATCTAACTTAATAAAACCACTATATTACCTTTGAGTCATTGTATACCGTACAGTGTGTTAAAAATTACTAATTGATGTTTAAAGCTTTCTTCTGCCCCTCATAATAATCTATGTCTTGTGCTATTTTCAAGGAATAATGCCTAAAATCCATATAGGGTGTTGGATGTAGCCCCAATCTTTCTATACTTCTTCTACACTTGGAATGACTTGAATGAATGAAACTTTAATACATATATAAGTTATTTTCCCACTAAGTTATCTACTTGACGCAAAATTTTGAAATGCAGTGGATGCTTGGGGATTATACAAAACTGAGACCAATAAGCTTCTGCAATGTGGTTTAAAAATAAAGAGCAGTTTCATTTATGGCAATTATAGGAAACCTATTTAACTAGTTTATTTTATGTTATTCAAGAGAGCACAAAAGAGTTTAATCATTGGTTGTTTTGGCTGATTTCCTGTTTTTTTTATACCACGATTTTTTACCTATGTTTCAAAAAAAATGTTGACATTCAACAAGACATCGCTGCACTTGTTGTCCTAATTTGCCATAGTCCCGAAGTCCGAAGTGCTAACCACTACGTTACCGAAAACCCAACCATCAAACACTTATTGAACACTTATGTCTAGTACCGGTTGCAAAAAAAGATTTCTCGATAAAAAATATATGTTTTCCAATTTGCTAAACGTCAATAGCGCAACGGAAGTGTCGTCCACTATTTAGACCTGTTACACACCTAAGTGGCACAGGTGTTACTTGAGATAGTTTCTTGTATAGCTCTTGAATATGGTTATGCCATGTTAGGGTACGAACAGAACGAGTGGGTCGAGGTGGAGGTGTAGGTCGCGGTCGATGCCACAAGTTAGGTCGCGGTCGATGTTGACCGCACATAGCGAGGAGGTCACCCGCGCTGTCAGTGCAGCTCAGACCATTGGAGAGTGATGTGTGTGGCGTGCTTTTTAAATAAAATAAATATTCCTATATTTTGAAAGGTATAATTACCTTAGAGTGTCATTACTTGCGATTACCACTACAGGAATGGCGATATTTACGTTGTTATACGTAGATGTTATACATTTTGTTGATATCTAATAAGAGGTACAACTTTGATAACTACCGTAAATGTTCAATATGTAAGAACAGATTTATTTCTTTAGTAATGTACAATAATTACATATTGTGTTGACTACCAGTACAATAATTAAAAGAAAGGGCCACCAGGTTATATTAAAAACCCAAATAATACATTGTGGCAAAGTGCATTTATTTATTAAAAGACTATTAATTTAAGTGTTTGCATGGTTTTTGTTTATACACTCTACCGCACAATATAATAGGCATTAGTTATCAAATATTCTCAAAGATATTTCCAAAATAGCTTGTTATCATTGATAGGTCTAATTTCATCAGGGAGATTATTAAAAGGTTTAGCTCCCGCATAGCTTGGTAATTTATGGTAAATTTTAAGTCTGTGAAAATCAGATCTAAATCAATTTTTATTTCGTGTTAAAATGTTTAAACCACGAAAAGCTGATCTGCACGCTTTTCTTCTGCCTATCTTTGCTAAGATTCATAAAGATTTCCTTTGAAAATTAAATACTCTTGAAAATTTACAATCTGCACAAGCCCCCATAAAGCTAATAAATTAATAATTATTAAAATTAAAATTAATTTAATTTTGATGTCAAATAAAACTATTTTAACCTTAAATCTAAATAAGAGTTACACTTATGGCATACCTCGTATTTACATGTATTTTGGGTTGCTATTACTATTACAGGATGGAGAACTGAAAATTAAATTAAGTATAACAATTAAGTTAACAGAGAATCACAAAGTAATAACTGGTTTGTGGTTACCTTGAGGGGTGGGAAAGGTTCAATCGTACGCGACGGGGGACGCTCGACTTTAAACGAACCAATATGTATATGTATCGGATAGCTATCATAGCCAGCTACCATCTTAAATAATAATAAAATAAATAAAATATGTTCTGCAGTTCAAAGCACCTGCGTCAGTACATTTAATAGTGGCCCGGGATCGGGCCGTTAGGATTTGGTCTGACAGCTGGCATAGCTGAGAGATCACTTGCGTAATAGTTCAGCTGCCAAAATTTGTTGTTCGTTTAGCACAACCCGGGGAGTAGGCCTACGTGCAGCTTTAATGGAATGCTGCGGACGCGAACAACATCACCCCCCAAACGACCAATCACAACGAAGCATCCAGGTAAACCGCGAGGTAAGCATCCATGTAAATCAAATGATTTTGATTTTTAAAAGCATCGCTGTAAACCTCCTGGATGGCATCGCGAGTCACCTCCACCGCGACTTACTCGTTATGCAAGGCCTCGTTAACTACAATGTGTTTGATTTACATGGATGTCGACGGCAACCGCGACCGCGACCTACACCTCCACCGCGACCCACTCGTTCTGTTCGTACCCTTAGATGTTTTTACCTAAGAACTTAACAGTTTCTCCAGATGTGTCTATTTCTGAACCATTATTTTAATTTGTTGTCTAGGAATTTACTATTATCGTTTTTTGTTTACTTCTTATTAAGTCAATTTCATTATATTAAGTTTGATGTGGTTAGAAATTTTAGATATTTAGTTTTTTGTAGGTGGAGTATTTCTGTGTTTGGTGTTGGAGTCAATAACGTGGTATCGTCCGCGGATAGACGCGGAGGTACACCTCTTTATGGTATACACGAGGTTGTATCAGGAAATTTATTTAGAAAAGTTTTTATGAACGTTAAAAATAATAGGGGTCCTAATAATGATCCTTGGGGAATTCCATGAACGATGTTTGCATTGATGATTTGTAGATGGTTTTATAGTTGTTAATGTTGAATTCAATCGTTGCTAGTTGTTTTGCTGTTTGAAAGGTAGTTCTTCAACCAATCTAAGGCTTTACTTGTAATATTTAGTTGTTGTAGTTTGTTAATTAGTATTTCACTATTTAAACTGTCGAATATGCTTTTTCAATACCTAAGAAAATTTTTGAAGCTTGAGCTAGGTTTTCCCAAGTTTTTGTGATTTCATCGCAGAGTACTGCAAGGGCTGAGTTTGTCGATCTATTGCTTCTAAAACCATGTTGTGAGTTGGATATTTTATTGGGTTTCTCTAGATATTCTATTAGTTGGTTATGAATGGTCTTCTCAATATACCCGGTGTCCAGACCACCCGTACACCCCTTTCAAAATCTACAATATTAATTATTCGCAAAAAACAAATTGTGCCATTATATGTAAACCGGTTGCGCCCTATCCATTGATGATATTTTCAATGTACGGGGTGTAAAATAAGTAACCTACCCAGATCGTAAGTCATTAATTTTAAATACGAACCCTCACTTTTTATGGTATTTTTGGGTTCTAGACATAATTTTAAGATACTTTGCAATTTAATGTGTAGCCCTAATCCTAATAGGTTGGGAGATAATGGAGGTCGAAGTTTGATTTTTTTCCCATGAGAATAACATGGGGCTAAATTTCACATCCATTATCTGTGTAAATTTCCCGTTAAACTAAAAAGGCCTAGGATAAAAATGCATTAGCTTCTTCTTTAAACACTTAAGCATCATAAATTGTTATTTTTGACATAAATTACTTTATTTTTCCATGAATTTGTCAATATGGTGGAAATTATTTAAAATGTGTAGAAAACTAAAATTAATTACGTGCAAATCGATATTTTTTATGAATTTTTATGCAAATGACAGTAGTGGAGAAACGCGGGAGCTGGCTCAGTTCAAGGTCACCTGAGCGATGACGTCATCGAGGTCAATGACCCCACCGATGACGTCATCGATGACGTCAACGATGACGCAATCGATGACGTCATCACCAATTACGTCATTCTGTGACGTCACACCCATGACGTTGCAGAAATGACGTGGCGATGACGTCATCACCCCTTACGTCACCATTATGACGTCATCGATGTCACAAAGGTCAAGGTCACGCTGAAACCTAAAATTTTTTGGCACTTTTGCTGTTTCTCGCACTACGCTCCGAGTTTCAGTCAGGTTTCAATGACCTTGACGACTTGGAGCAAAATTAGACGAGAAACAGCAAAAGTGCTGAGGAAACTCAAAGTTTGCAACGTGACTTTGCCTAAACCGTCATGTGACACCGCTCGAGTGACCTTGAACCGATACAACTCCCGCGTTTCATCATTACTGTAACCGCGATGCGCACCCTACGACAGACACCGAGCGACTGACTGTCCGGCCCCGCGCACTCTAGGTATATGGGAAGTGGTGGGGGAAATTGCGATGACCTTGGGAAACTTGAAAATGTCAAGCCGGGTAGCACCGTTTCGGTGCTACCTTAAAGTTACATGTTAAAGTGTGATGACCTTGAGTAAAAACATAGAAATACTACAAGTTGATACCGTCCCAGAGTTAAAGTGTGGTGACCTTGAACTGGTTAAAAACAAAACTGCACAACACGGATGTGCACCCTACGACAGCCGCCGAGCGACTGACCTCCGGGCCCTGCGTACTCTAGATATATGGGGAAGTGGTGGGGGAAATTTCAAGGTCATTCAAACGGAGTTTTAAAAAAAGTCAAAGAGTAGAAAGACTACTCTTGTGAGTCTATAGCGATTTCATTGATAGTGAGTGCTTCGGTATGCCAAGTTGATCTGTACTGACACGCTCCTAAATAATGTTTGCAAAAACCTGCAAAATGATTGTTGCACAATTTGCAGCCAGTTAGCTGTTTTAGTTTAAATTCAATGCAACGTTCAGGGCAACAAGTGTACTTATGCCCTCTCATTTGGTACACATGGAATGTCTTTAACTCCGGTTTCGGCTTCTTCCAAGACTTGCACTTACACATGCACTGACCAAAAGCTTCACATGTTCTACAAGCCAGACCATCCACCACATCAATGTCATTCGACCATGAAAAACATTTCTGTTCGCAACAGTAGTTGAGTTGACTCTCCATGTTGCTGCGGTGAAGGTGCGCAATGAAATGATGCTGTGGTCAGTGAGAGTGCACCTTAAATAAACTCATTGGAGTGGGAAAGGTCAAGGTTATTCAAACGGAGTTTTAAAAAAGATGACTAGTCGTCCTCTTCCTCCTCGTCCGTTGTGCTTGGAGAGCTGTCAGACGAAGAGCCCCGCGCAGGTGCTCCCCAGATGAAATGTATGTCTATTTGAAAGCGCAGGCCGGGATCTTGTACCATCAACTCCTTTAATCTATTACATACCAATTCCACTTTGTACACATTGTTAATAATCAACACCCAAGGCTTTGGCTGAACATAACGTGTAGTTGAGTCAGCCTCGCAGACAGTTACATCTTCCGGTGATATTGGAGTGTATAAATGTGTAAAATCTCGTTGCTGAGGCTGGCTTGAAGTTGAAGGTTCTGTGCCGACCCTGGTTGCATCAAAATTCAGTTCCAACATCAGTAGTGGAGTCAGCTTGGCTGATGGTGTTGTCCGCCATGGTTGCTTGTCGAACAAGGAATGACGGGTGATGTGATGCTCATGCAGGAACATGGTGAAGTGGTGGGGGGCGTGGTGGAGTAGTGGGGGAAGTTTCAAGGTCATCCAAACGGAGTTTTAAAAAAAGGAAAACCTACAAAGTAACATTGAAACTTTCCAACTGATGGTGGCGGGCGTTTTCTTCTGCAACCTTGCCGACACATGTGACTATGCCATACAGTATGAAAAGTACAACCATAATAAGGCCGAACAATAAAAGATAGCCGTTGACTATCAAAATATTTTCTGAGTGGATCTGCTTTCTTCTTATCGCCCTCTCCTGCATCCTCTTCTCCAACACGTGGACGAAGTCACAGCATGCGTGAGGACATCTTTCATCTGTTGGTAGGTTTGCCATTGTTGATGTTGTCGGTTTGGCTGTTGAAGATGGAATGAGGTTTCCAATTGTGATGTGCCATGTACACCAATAGTCAAGTGGTGGGGGTAGCGAAGCAGTGGAGGGGGAAGTTTCAAGGTCATTCAAACTGTGTTTTAAAAAACCTATCTTGTTACTGAGCTCATATGTCAGTAACAAGATAGGTGTTTTTCTCTTTTACTTCTTTAATATAATGAAAAAATAAACATATTCTACAATGGTTAGAACAAGAAATACAACTGCTAGTCAGCTGAAGTAATCCAAGTTGTCCGGCTCGGTCTTCATGGACGTCGGTGAGGAAGCTGTCGAGGAGTGTCCAGGCTCTTCCTTTGGCTGCCAGGTGTTCCGTATATTGCAAGCGTAGACTTGCACATTTATACGGTAGCCTCTTGCCACCATTAGCTGCAACTCCTTGTACAAATCGTTCAGCTCCTGTTGTGTCTTGATAGTCACCTCCTCATAGCTGGCACAGCTTACGTTCAGAGACATCCTGATGTTGCTAGGTTGGCTGCTGGATTAGAAATGAAGCCGAGGCACAGCGCTTGGAGGTATATGAAAAAGTGGTGGGGGTGTTTGCATTCAAACAGGTTTGACTTGTAGCGTGATGGTGGGGGTAACTGTGAAATGCAAAGGTCAAAGGTCAAGGTCACCCGCGAAGTTTAAAAAAAAAATGCAACATATCAATATGTGACAAACTTCACATATTGATATGTTGCATTTTTTTGTCTTTTGTATTTTTTTGTTTTTTTATGGTTTATTTATTTATAAAACATTACAATAACATATGTACAACAGTAAAACTTAAATCTAACACTGCTGCTTGTCGGCGATGTGGATGGTCAACTCGGTGGAATTGCTACCCGTGCAACCGTGGGAAACCAGGTAGAGACAGCCGGGTTGGATGGAGCGCAGATCCTCGTTCTGGAGGAGATGGACGAACCGTTTCGGCAGGTAGACTTGGAACTTGGGCTCATCCCCCGGAGTGAACGGTGCCTCGCTAAGACTGCAGCAGATGGCCTCTCCAACTGTAGTCTCCATCTTCTTCATGGCGTGGATAATGTAGTGCTTCTCGTCTTTAAGTTCGGAACACTTCTTGACGGGTAGTATGGTAGATTTGGAGTGAGCATTGAACTGCTCAACCAAAGTTTGCAGGAACTGGTGAGATGCCATGGTCGAGATATAGATCGTCTTCTTCGTCTTCTTGCTGGGAGATGTTGTCGTCTCGGAATCTCGAGTAATACTCATGCCAGGTCCCGGTCTGCTCCTCACTTATATAACCCCCGTTACCCCCACCACTCCCCATTTCCCCACTTTGAAGGTAAGATGCGAGTTTATAGGCGTTTTTTAAAGCGCAATGTCTATCTTTTTCATGTTCTGGACATTTAGTACAAATACAAACATTTTCCACCGTATACTTGTAATTTTTATCCAATTCCACATCATTAACCGGAACATGAGTAAATCCTTCGATCCATCTTTTCTTTTCCAGCCCCTTTGTGTAAATATTGGTAAACTTGTCTGAAAAGTGATGCATAATGTGATACAAGTCCGTGTAACTTGTAAAACCATCATACCAATCAATATGATGGAAATGTTTTGAAATCCATCTGTTGGTGGTAGAGGCTTTACTAGTTAAAGATGAATAAGAACATGGTGGTTTAAATAAAAACGAATAAGGAACACTTGTATTCATGTCCAAAAACACAAGTTCTTTTATAATGAATCTATCATCATTACCACGAAACGCTTGAAAATCAATAATACCAGGCTTGGACTTTACTTGTTCTTCTTCTTCTCCCTTGTCCATTTTGAAGGTCACACGTCTGCTCATTATGAAGTCAGGAGGTCAACTGATTTCCACACCACGGTAGGTACTGCTTTTATACCAGGCCGTACAGTTGTTGGCGCGTTGGTGTATATTTAACGTGGGCACCGTCCCCAATAGGCCTAACCCCACAAAATGTTGGTTATTGTTTTAGAAACTAACCATTGTCATTTAAGTTTCCATCTTTATATTTTCCTTGTTTTCGTTTTCATCACTAACACTTGATTCTTCTTCTCCATCTTCCTCTTCTTCCTGCTTTACTGATTTCTTATGTAGTTGAGCGTACTTTTCCAATTGTCTCCACATTTGTACTTCATGAGGAACCCTATTGAATATAGAAGTATCCACAGGCCCGTACAATATAGGTGCGTCCGGTTGTTTGTCCAAAGTGTCTTCCAGATAATCTTTAATAATTGAACTTGAAAACACCAGTTGTCTCAAGTATCTTGTTATTGGTTCAGTTGCACAAGTTAGAATAAAAAACTCTTCTCGATTAAGTTGAATCTTGTTATCATGTCTTGTTGTGTCTCTGAACCGCAACTGATGATCACCACGATGTTTAACAATATCGATTTCCACATTTGAATCCAAAAGGCCTACTCTTGTCTTTCTTCCAAACATGTTACTACTTAAATAGCATTCTAGCAGATGCAAGTGTTTCATAAACGATTCCCAAGCAGTGTCCGTAAACAAAATCATTTTGGGTCCATGAGTTAAAATTACAGTAGGTGAATAATCCGTCGATTTCATAACACCGATTAAAACACTTTTGTCCAAACTTGATGAAATTGGATAAAATATTCGCAAGAATACCTCACTCAATATGTTAGGAGAAATATTATCTTCAATATCCCTTTTCCTTTTCTGTACATTCTTTCTTCTTTTACCTTTTTCCTCAACATTATTACTAGCGTGTAGTTGTCTGCAAGGGTTGTGTTCATCTCCTTCCGGTTGACCTTGAAGATCTAAAAAGTCGGATATCTCCTTCTCAATATCTACTACATTTTCTGGTGTACCACTAGGAGAAGCCATATTGAATACGATGCTACCCATACAACAACAGGCAACAAACTGATGAGGAGCGACCTGAACGCTCTGCTTTTATACTCGCGGAATTCATTGGAATGTAACAAAATCGGTTTTTTACAATACATTTTTAACAATTCCAGTTAAAGGTGTGTATGTTACGATTTTATCATGTAGAATTAAACAGTATGCAGTTGTATTAGCCGGTATAGCCGCGTTGAATTCCATTTCTATTTTTATATCCACACTTGACGATTTTACCGATTCATTTTGTTTAGAACAATCGATTACAACTATAGGGTAACCATCTAAGTATTTTTCTGGTGATAGTAAAGGTGCATTTGTTTTACCGTAATATGAACTTTGGAATCTTGCATACATATCGTACAATATGCTGTACTTTTTATTAGCGAATGACACATTTAAATTATCGTATGGAAAAAATTGTGAATTTAAATAAACTTTAATATTTTTTAAGTTGCAATGATCAAATTGACCTGCATGTTTGGTGATGGTGTCTCTTCTGCCTGTTTGTAAACCAAATATAATATACCTGGCTCGTTCCACATAATTAGATGTTTTAACAGTCCAAGTGTGGCGATCCGTAGCTGGCAAACTGGGATGTTCATGAAATTCCCAACTTCTAAAAGGAATTACAATATCACGATCAGCCTTTAACTTTCTTAATAGTAGCATTCTATGCTCATCAGCTAATTTAACATGTGGAACTCTCCATACAATCTTGTCTAATGTTAATTTACATTCTAAAGTTGCATCTGTTGTACCGTCTGGAGCTTTAATAATGTCTTTATCGTTTGAAGATCTCAACAAAACTAATTCCTGTTTAACATTTAATATAATTTTTCTATAATCTTCAGCAAAACCAAGCAACAAACGTAACGGAATATGAAAATCAAAATTTCCATTTGTATCTGGAGTGATTGTGTCTTTTGCAGGTAAAACCCATCCTGCAGGTTGTATTAAATTGGTTTCATTAGGTGATATAGATGTTAATCCCTTTAAAGTTGTTGCAATACCTACTTTTTTAGTGGAATCAACTGTTACACCTGATATTTCATATCTAATTTCATCAAAGAGGAAAGCCATAGGATTATTTATAAATGGAACTGTTGTACCAGTAGTAGTACCGTCCTTTTTAGTAACCTTTCCTTCAATATACAAGTAACTTTCACATGGTAGTGTGTAAATGTCCTGATTTTGTATGGGAATACGAATTTCATCGTTATTGTTTAATTTTGATGAAGTGTAAGGGTTGTGGGTGTGATATTCTTTTTCCCATAGGGTTTCGTCGAATGTCGGACCCTGCGCTATATCCAGTATATCCATAATCGGTTAATTTTAATCCAATTCTCTCTAAGAAACGAATGTTCTCGCGTGTTAACTCCTCCACAGCTGAAGAGCTACTAATGCGGTTTCCCGTAGGTTGTTCGCTTTTAAATGTTAAACCCATGATTTTGTATTAAAGTGTCGATTTTAAATGTAATCTAACCGTAATAGGCTCTTCTCGGAAATCTATCAAGTTACCGTCTTGATCCAATACATTCAACACGATGTCTGAAATGAAAGTGGTGTTCAACGGTAGATATACCAGGTTTTGTGGTTTTTCAACAATTTTAAATCCAGGTGGTACACTTGGGTAAAAAGTATGTATTATATGGGTATTTGCTCCATCTCTGTAAGCTCCTTGTATAATGTTACAAGTTATGTCTATACTATTGACTTTTAATATTGTTACAGTTTGTTTACCGGAATGTGTTTGATTTGGTTCTAAAATTGCTCCATCTTTGGGAAATCCTAATAAATCACCAATTGAGTTTGGTTGAGTAAAATCTATATAATATTTGGAAGTAATTTCAGCTTTCATCGTATTATTATTACCTTTTAATGTTATATTGTCTTTTCCCATTTTAGTTTGCAAAAATTCATTTATATGATCAATTTCATAGGATCCTGTGGGTAACCTGCACTCTTGTAAGTCTGTAAATTTCCCACTGGCATCTTTTCCTTTATAATAATGCAATAAGTTATTTTTACCTTCCGTAACATTGGGAATAGAGTTGTAAGTTGTAAAATCTAATAGTGCCGCCTCCCAAAATCTTCCTTTTTGCAAGCGTAACGCTGGAAAAAGGATACTTCGTAAAGTGGACGATTTTCCTGTTAATGATACCGTATAGGAAGACATCTCAATAGTGACTGATACTTTTAGCTAGGAATTCTAAACATAAATGGCCGCATATTAATGTGTTATCAGGTTGTTCTCTTTTATAGTTGTAATATATGTTTTTAGCAGATTTAAAGTAATCTTGAAGTTCTTTTGGTGGTGGCAGGTTACCGAAACTATCAAAATAATATACATTGCTATTCAGTTTCTTATAACACACCCAATGGGTGCCAGGCCCTTCAGTATTATCCAAATTTACGATTCCAGTCTCATTTTTCCATATTTTCTTTGGTAAACTGTCCTTCATGAATACTCCGCGAAAAAATGGTATTTTTAAACAGGAAATATATCTGAATAATTCAACATTAGTCAACGCTTTATGTGGTATAACTAATTGATTTCTTTTATTTAATATGCACGATACGGTCTTAGGTATAGACCTGCCCCGTTTTTTACCATTGACCATATTGTCGGTTTTTTATTATTTTTCTTCGTAGAACGTCTTTTTAGTCTAATATTACCACCATGTTTCTTCATGGTTGATCCTTTTTTATTCCTACCCCTCCTTTTTCCACCTCCTACCGCTGTTTTAGCCTTCATACCTGCTGTTACCGCTAAAGCTGCTGCTTTTTCCGCAATACTAGCGTCACTAGACTTTACTCGTTGCCAAGCTATATTTGCTAGCTTTTTATCAGCGATTGACCTATTTTTTGAATCGGTAAATGTGGAATATGCGATATCGTGTTCTTTACAAGCCTGATCTAACTTATTTATGCCTGGATCGCCTCTTTCCAGTCGTTTTTGCAATTTAGTTCCTGGTCCGCAATACTGATAACCTCCCGGTATGTGAAATTCGTATGGTAAAGCGTCTATTGCTCTGTTTACGATAGATCCTACTGGAATACGATTTAAAGCTTTACTTAACAGAGAAACCGCTGTGGACGTGATACCGCCTCCTTTCCGTATAGTGTCTCGATATGGACTGGTGTAATGAAATGCCATGATTGTCTTTTATATTCGAAAAGCGTAACCTATGTGTTACCTCTATGACAGGTTGCACATAAATGAAGTCATTTATTGGGTTATTTAATTAAATATCAATATCACCCCAATCTGATGATCTAAACTTTTGCGTATTAGGGTTTGTAAAGTATTTATTAAAAATTTCCCGTTTAACCCAATTACCTCTATCGGATTCGGACACCCAACTATGATGTGTACGGGTTGCAATAAGATTGTATACATCAAATAATGCATTTCCTAAAACTTTAATAAGAAAATTAACAGTGACGGCATTATCCACATGTTCAGGGTCTTTAAGGTCTGTTATACGTTTATTATTACAAGTATACACTTTGCTATCCATTTGTGATAATGTGATAGCCTGTCCTACAGTTGCAGCATCATTTGCTTCTCTTCCTTGTGCCATGTTTGTTATTTTTTTATTATTACATATAAAAAACGCATGGTAATTATTTGGATCTAGATGTACTGTTTGTCCTAAGGCAGCCGCGTCTCTATCTGCATGACCCCATGACACATTTGATAACCTTCCATACATGCAATCCCAATAAGCGTTTTTGTATGTCAATAAATGAAATTTTTCATTACCTTGAATAAAGTCATCCCCTTGCTTTGATAATACTTCATCTCGTTTTGCAAATCCAGTTGTTTCTTGTTTTAAAGTCTCTTTCATTTGACCCACTGTTGCACCATCAGATGGTGCTGAACCATCTTTTACATTCGCCAAACAATTGCCAAGACAATCGATAACTCCCACATCACGTATGACACAATGATCTTTTATATATTTGAGATTTACAGCATCATTTTCATTTTTTGGATAACCTATATCGTTAATAACGAATTTATAAAAAGAAAATCCATCTTTTGTCTTTTCAGGTATCAAGGAATGTAAATAGCGTCTATTTACGCTGTCTTTTGCATCTTTAGGGTCATCTACGTTGGATATACGTTTATTGTTAGCACTATACGTTTTCCCATTGAATTTTAACGTATTTTTTAATTCAGATGCCAAATAACCTTTGTTTATTGCATCACCGTTTTGATTTGGTTTACCAACGTTGATAATTCTATGATCTTCTGCGTCATATGTGTTATTTTGTAGTCTTAATGTTGGCGATATCTTTTCCTTTAATATTTTTAAATTTATTGCATCGTTTTCATCCGTAGGATCTTTTATGTTTTTTAACCTTTTATTACTCATATCATAATCTCCATCAGGTGTTTGTGGTAAACCAGCACTTCTTTTTAAACTATTCGCATAATATAACCCATCCGAGGAGTAACGTCCGAACTTGTCGACACTCATGATGCAACTGAATAGTAATCTAGGGAGTAACGCATTTTTATGAGATTACCCCACGGTTTCGGAGTTCATCCACTAAAGCCACCCATTCGTTTTCCAATCCAGTATGACCCGCTTCTTTAGCTTCATGTATTAGTTTCATTCTATCCACCAATTTATTGATATTATTGTAATAAATCACATTTGTGTTATATAGTTTCTTCATTAAACCTGTACCTGTAACAGATTTGTTTCTTTTTCTTGGTTCTGGAGCACTTATATCCAAAGTGGATGACACAAACCTTCGTTTTACAGGTTTTCTTGGCATTATCGGTATTGGTTGTCTTCTCGTTGTCGGTATTAACTTGGATACAAATTCTCTATATTTTAAAGACCTAGATCTAAAAACTGGTTGGTCAGCTAAATACTTCCTCCTGTATGCATTGGTGTGTTCCAAAATCTGTTTATATGCTTCCATGTCTTCTTCTTTAACTAACAATTCTAAAGGCTTTTTTTCAAATAATAATTCAAATAATCCTCTTGTGCCCTTATATCTTTGATTACCAACAATAATATTATCATGTTCATCAATGTTTACCGGGCTATTACCAACCATTAAACCTTCTTCTGTTAATCTTACTCCATAACTATGGTAGTTTTTATTAGGATTTATTCCAGCTAACATTTTTATCATGTATTTCCTTCCTAAAGGTCCTTTGTTATGAATGTTTTCACCCAACAAGCTTATGTTTGACGGACCTTCCCTTGCTTCTTCTTCTTTTTCCTCTTCACTAGCAGTTGATACATCTTCATGTCCTCTTTTAGCTTTTACTTCATATAATTCTCTTATACCACTATAGTCTGGTGATTCTAGCTCTCTTTCAGGTTCTCCACCGGTAAAACCACTATATGTAGAGGATTCCAGGTCTTCATCACTAAAATCTTCTGATTTTACATTTTCTCTTTCAAACTTTGTAATAGGTGCAATTGCATCTCCTTCCAAAACGGGTTTAGCAGATTTTTTTGTTTAATTGTTTCAAGGGTTCAGTAATAGGTTTAAAAGTAGATTCAAGAAATTTCTCCCTTTCGCTAATACCTAATTTTAATGCTCTGTTTTTATCTCGAATAGAATCACTAAGTGATTTTATTTCCTTTATTAACTTTTCTTGGTTAACCATGTTTGTAGCAAGACGTGTTGTACAACAATGAATGTTTTACATCATGATCAGTGTATTAGTATAAATTTATCAAATCCTATCCTGTATCGACCATTGTTTAGCGGTTGTTCCTTCATAATTGTTAAAAACCCATACTTTTCAGCCCAAGCCTTTCCACACAACTCTTTAAATCGTTCAAATGGCATGTCCGCACTTACATGGTCATAATATATGTGTTTTAGGTTGGTTTCATCCTGTTTAAATACAATTAACATGTTTGCATTGTCTCTAATAAGCTGTTTTGGTATTTTGCTGTAAGTTTGACCAATATAAATGCTATCTATGTTGTTATGTCGACCCATGGCGAAGTAATTTCTTATTGTATTTTGATTTTCACAAGATACATCGTCAAATATGAATACTGAGAATGGTTTAGCCTCTTGCGGTTGCATGACACTCTCGTTCGCGTTAAATTTAAAATATTTAACTTCAGGCACATTATTGAGTATTTGTTCCAATAACTGATATTTTGGTTGTTGTAGTGACTTTGAAAATACATATAAATTATTAAAACGTAATCCTTTGGGATTTGTAATCAAATTGAATACTACATTTGTTTTTCCACAATTGGAAGGACCGGTAACCAGACAACGCACCGTGTTTGGTAACAAAACACCGTGTTTCCCAGTATTGAATTGAGAACCATCCACTGTGAGTTCATCTATATTATTAATAGTAAAATTGTCTTTTTGCGGTATTATCTCCATCCTTTGTAATGGTTCAACCCAAAATGATGCTCTATCATTATATTAGATCCTTTTTAGGTATCCAAGAATCTTCCGTCTTATTAAATCCTAACCATCGTACTTTAACCTTATCCTTTTTTCGTTGCAACACCTTTTCGACTAGATATACATCACCTACTGTTGATTTTAACATTTCATGTCCATAAAACCCTCCTTCCAGCAATTGTCCTTTATTATCTTTTAAAATGTAAGTTTCTGGTATTGTAGGTTGCACCTTAAATACAGTAAATACCTCATTTGTCCAGTTTGGAAGATATCTTTTACTGAATACACCTTTGTATTTGCTTATTCGCACTTTATCACCAACATTAAACCTTTTAGGTTTTAGTTTTTCAACTTTTGGTTTAGTATTCATTTTTATACGTTTTAATATAAGTTTTTCATTTTTATTAGTCACCTGGCTTGGTTTTATACCGATAGTTCTATGAAACTTGTTATTGTAATCGCTTATAAGTTTTGGTAACATATCAATCCATACGTGTGATCCTCTGTTGGAAAACATCTTATACATCGCACCTTTTAAAGTTCTGTTAAATCTTTCAATTATTGATGCTTTTACCTCTGAATTGGTTGAGTAATGGTTAATGTTGTGTTTTTTCATTAAATTTGCAAATTCCTTATTAAAATATTCTTTTCCATCATCAGTTTGTAAATGTTTTATAGTATGTTTGTCTCTTTGTATAGCTGTTTCCATTGCTTTTGTAACACTTTTGCCACTTTTATCTTTTAGTGGTAAAGCATCTGCCATTTTTGAAAAACAATTAATAATGGTCAATATGTATTTAAATCCTCTATTTTGTTTACTGTAAGGAATCATTTCGATTAAATCCGCTTGATATAAATCATTTATTCCTTTTATCACTGTATTTCTTCGCGGAAACTTTCTTCTTGCAGGTTTATGAAGCTCGTTGACAATTTCTTGCTTCAAGTTCTTCATATTGCAGGTTTGAATGTTTCATGTATCACATGTATAATCACAATGAATGTTGTCTTAAATATTCACATCATTTATATAGGTCAAGGTCATCCAAACTTGTGTAAAAAAATGGGGAACACGGCGTTTGACTTGCCGTGTTCCCCATTTTTTTACGGAAGGAGAAAGGAATAAGGTCGAAGTTGTAGAAGGACGAAGAATAGGTTATTAGTCGATAGGGTTTAGAGAGTAGTGGCCAAAAGGAAGAGTGTGAATTTTATCCGGCATAATATGCCTTTTATCATCTCGAGCTGATAGTGCTCTTTTAACTTCAGTGACACTGTAGACCTCATGTTTAAAGCTTCTGATAGTGTTGAACGTTGCAGACATTGTAGAATCTTCAAACAAACAGGTCTTGTAATGGTCAAATGTCACATGTTTCTTCAAGTATGATGTTTTGACTCCTTTAGCTTTCTTCACTGTCGGTATGTCATTTTCCTTATACATCTTGAAGGAATATAGTTTGGACATTAGCGCAACTATTTCCTCCAAAGGCATTCCATTTGCTTCATCTTTAAATTTTCCGATTACTTTTTTATTCTTTTCATTGTAATTCGGATGGTTTTTCGGATAGTCAGAGAAGTCAAAATCGTCTTTGTATGGGAAACTCCTTAGGTCTTCATACATGTCCAAAGTCTTTATCCAGTAGATAAACGCGTCGGTATCCATGTATGCAACTCCAATGTTGTCTCTTCCGTAGTGTTTAACCATTTTGTTGTAATGGAAATCATACATCAGAGTTTTACTTATATCCAAAATCGACATTCCAATGTATAACGGACGATCCATCACTATTGTTGTTTTCTTCATACTGACGGCAACTAGATCTTCGTTTATAATCATGGATGTTCCAAAATTTGGTTTTTGCACTAATTTTTCTAATTTCTTAGGATCACTTACTAATTTTACAATCTTGTGTTTTCTTTTGTTTTCTAAGGTCTTCCCGAAGATGGCGTTGTTCATCAATTTGTAAAAGTCCTTTTCAAATGCTGATGTTGCTGCTGCTCTTCTTGTAGTGTTGGAATCAATATATGGTTTCAACCAACAAGACTGGGTGAATTCAATTGCTCTATGAATTCTCACTACACGTAGACCCAATTTAAGAGCTTGTTGAACTACCCAGTAGTGAGCCACATACCGATCTTTATTCTCCAACGTCATCATCAATTTTGGCCATCTTCCTGTCGGTGAAACTTCAGTCTTGGCTAGGAGAGGCAAGTCGTAGTGATGGTCATGAAGGTGCTCCGGATATTCGAAATCACAGTCCAAAATATAGCCTTTTGGACCATTCTTTGGAATCTGTGAGATATCACCGATGGTGGCCGGGTCGATCCATTTGAAGTCAGCGTAGGGAAGCGGATTTGACATTGCCCAACCATAAAGGTTGTTTGCGTCAAAGTAGCCAAGGTAGACCGATGGTTGTCTCTCGTCGAAGCCTGGGATGTACTTGTTGTTAGCTTTGACATGACGTGTTACAGCTTGTGTCAAACCGCCCCGTACACCAGATTCTATCATGAGCACCATATCAATATCTGTTAGAAGCTCCAATCGACAGTTGGTTGACTTTAGCATAGCTTGCCATGCTAATCCTGGAGATGTGTACGAGTGTAGAGGGTCCAGTCCATAGGCGGAGAAGCAGGTGTTTCGAAATTCTTCCATCACATCGCACAGCAGAGTTACGTCCAATTTTATGTAAAAGTCGGAATATTCCCCTAAGGTTTGAATGTTTAGTTGGTTCCAAACATTACAAGCATGATTGTAGTCTTCAACAGTGATTGCACTTTCATTTAACTTGCTATTGAAGGCTTCAATTGGTGGCAGACTGGTTTCTTCAAATTTTTCTGCAGAAGTTATGTAATCATAGGGGAACACTCCTTTACGCATTACTAAGTCCAATTTATCTTCAGGTACAATTTTGCTGGTTTCTTTTAGATCTTCTCTTCTTAGGTTCTCAGACAATTTGCTCAGACTAGATGACATAAATCTATAAGAGTCTACGAAGCGAAGTTTAATTTTACCTACTGTTTTTGAGAAACTGATGTACTTCTCCAATGTTTCAGCTAATACTTCGATTTTTCCATCATCTCGTCCTAACTCTGGGATAATGAAGTGGGAGTCATAGCCGCTAAGATTGTGTAACACGACTGGGATAAAGTTTGGCAGTTTGTAATTTATATTGCATGAATTACAAGCAGCTCCTCTCTATAACCCTGTCAGGTGATCGTGATCTCTTACTTTTTGATTTTCTTCACTGAAGCTCTTCTTGCATAAATAACATCTTGTTGCCAAATTGTATTCTTCTTGTTGATTTTGGTTCAAAGGTTCCATAGGTAAAACATTACCGAATAATCGTTGCACCTTTTCAGCAATGTCATACAACTGGTCTACAAAATACTTAGCGGCTTCTTCCCCACGGTAGAGTATTGGAGTGGATGTTAAGCCATACTCTTGCAACTGTTCTTCAGGCAAAGTGGATTTCACCAATAAGCAAAAACTGTTAGGTTGATGCAATTGATATTTGGTTCTTCTAGTCACCTCACCATCTGGAAGCTCCTGTGGTACTAACGTGGATTCGAAATCAGCGTAGATAACTAGTGGAATCCTGTATTGGTGAACTGTCTTCTTAAACTGGACACATGCTCTAGATGGTGGTGGCAGGCTAATCTTCACTTCATAGTTGTTATTACAAAGCCGCTGGTGTTCCAACAACCATTCCAATCCTCCACGTCTGAATTCCTTGCATGTAAAACAAAAGCATCTCTTGCATATTGTTATCTTACGATTTTGTTTTGACACTTGTCGTACAACCAAAGATTCAAAGTTTTTAATATAAACATAATGTGAAATCTCACCTTTGGTTATCAATAATAAATCGGTATGGTTACTTTGCTCTACTTTTACTACTCGTAGTGGATACACATTGTTTGAATCATCTAAGCCGAACACGTTAACAGAAACACCTGGATTTTGTTTCTCAAATTTAGTAATTTGATCAAGACTCACAGGATACGACATTCCTCGAAAGTTATAGCGGTGTTGAACAGCTTCGTATGCTATGCTAGGTCTAATAGCATTATGTCCCACGTATTTTGCTAACATTGCATACCGGAAACATTCATTGTCCTCATTTTTCACATTGATACATGATTTGGTATCTCGGATTGCCTTTGGTAGAGGGATAAAGCTGCTACCTCTCATACCATATCCATGCTTGTGAACCCTCACATCCATACCTTCAATCGATGATAGCGTCCAGCCAGATCCTCTTCCTTCGTGTTCTTGGAGTTTCATTAGCAGTTCATTCAAACATTCTTCTAGAATTTCGTTAATATCAGATGTGGTTGTAAGGGTTCGGTTTTTAGCAATGAATGCTCTCGGTGAGTTTTCACCATCGGTATTAGTAAACATAGCCTCCAACACCAATCCAAATTTAATAAAGTTCAATCTTACCAATTCTTCCGTCAATGTTTTTACAACTAGATTTTTAGCTTGGGTTATAAAGTTTTCCAATTCCAATTGCACATTATTAACTTTGAAATGAGTTACAACTGGTCCTGGCAAGGCTGTGGTGCGCAGTTGTCTTATATCTTCCACTTCTTCTGTATCCTCTTCTTCCATATCCTCTTCTTGGGTACGCAGTTGTTTTACATCTTCCACTTTTTCTTCAATTTCCTCTTCAATATATCCTCCAGCTGTAGATGGTCCAGCTCCGGCAAATTGAATAACACTTGGTCTTCTTCTTTGCATTAACTGTAAATAGCTAGCCCAGTCCTCCTTCTGCTTCTGAGGTTTTTCAAAAAACCGATCAATCGCATCCAAGTCTTCTTCACTTACTACAATCTCTTCTTTTCTATCCTCTTCACGATGCAATTCTCGGTGTAACTGTAGATAGTTATCACAGTCGTCCATCTGCTTCTGGTAGTTTTCCAATAACCGATCAATCGCATCCAAGTCTTCTTCACTTACAACAATCTCTTCTTTTCTGTCCTCTTCATGATGCAATTCTCGGTGTAAAACAAAGATATCTTCGTCTTGAAAAAACTCACCACAAATATCGCAAAGAGCCATTTTTTACAGTTTGGCTTTGAGTGTGCACTCGGTGAATGTCCACGCAATAATGAGCAGCGCGCTCAACCGGGTCCCTTTATACCCGAGGTTGAAGGGTGGGGGAAGGTGACGTCATATACATCCGGTTTATCAATCATGTAGTAGATTTGGCTTTTAAACACCCATTTTCAATACATTCTTCAACAGGCTTAATAAACCAATGATGTTTGCTCTAAATCCGCTACTTTGTACAAGTTTTTTCAAAGATGTCTGTTTGAGCAAGTTTATGTGGGTCAAGGTCATTTGGAATTATTATTTTCAGCGGGGATAGAGCACTAAGCAGCATCAATTACTACAAAGTGCTCTATCCCCCGCTCACATTTTTTTTGTTTTAATTTCTTACAAAGGTAAAATATCACCAGTATTACCTCCAGGGGGGGGGGCACTTCTCGTCCGGAGCAAAAAACTTTTTGGTCAAGGTCAAAAAGTTTTCAAAAAAAAAATTTAAAGGGGAGGGGGTGGGGGTGGGGGTGGGGGTGGGGGAGGGGGTGGGGGGGGGCTTTAAAAAAAAATTAAGCCCCATGGCATTCTTATGTTACCATCGCTGTAGTCTCCGAAAAGACACAACTATGGACAACTCCAAACTTGTGTTAGTAATGCCTACCCATTAATGTTTACAAAGTACTTTAATATATTTACTGTGTTAAAAAGTATGACTGTTAAAGATTTGAAAACTTTTATATATATAGGTCAAGGTCACGAAAAAACTTTCAAAAAATTAAGCCCCACACCCCCCTATGGGGGTGTGGGGCACTTGGGTTGTCATCGCTGTAGCCTCCGAAGAGACCCAACTATGACAACAGGGCAACATCCAATGTCGTCTACCCTTCGCCACGCGAGACTTGTAAACATTTACTGCATTGTCTTTTTTCAATAGCTAACAAAGATTCATTTACATAATTTTGAGTTTCCAGAAGGAAACAAACTGAGGACACCCCTAGTGGCTTACGTCCTCGTCCGAGTGCAGAGGCTGCCGCAACCTTTTGCATGCCAGCGTACAAACGGACATGCTCCCAAATGCCATCCGCAACCTTTTGCATGCCTGGCAGGAGCCTACCAATAATTAAAAGTGGCTTTACACGGGGGCCTACTCCCGTAACCTATCTTTAATATTTTAAATTTAACAATGCATTGCATTTTTACAAGTCCTTTGTGGGTCAAGGCCATACGAACATTAAAAAATTTCGGCCCCCGTACATCCATGGCGAACCACGAATGTTCGGGGGCCTTGGGGACTAAAAACACAAATAGCTAACAAAGATTTATTTACATAATTTTGAGTTTCCAGAAGGGAAACTAACTGAGGACACCCTAGTGGCTTACGTCCTCGTCCGAGTGCAGAGGCCGCCGCAACCTTTTGCATGCCAGCGTACAAACGGACATGCTCCCAAATGCCATCCGCAACCTTTTGCATGCCTGGCAGGAGCCTACCAATAATTAAAAGTGGCTTTACACGGGGGCCTACTCCCGTCCCTGTTTTTACAATTTACTTTGAGCTGTGAAAAATGCTCAAGGGGGAGTGCTAAAACAAGCGTATACACTTTAGATAAATATAACACACTTACAACACAACATTGAGCTCAACGTAGTAAATGCTGGAACAAGCACATACACAATAAACGCATATGACAAACAAGACACACAGAATAAAAGACACATAAAAAGACATAGGGTACAAGTGAAACACTCTCATATAAAACAATTCCCAATACCCAAACGCAAGCGCAATATTATCTTAGAACTAATACAAGTCTTAAAGTTAGAGTAGACTTCGCTAAACAGTGAAGGCGCCTTTCAGTGTTTAGTGAGGCCTATGGCGGTCCGTCCCGATCGTTCACGTTCAACGCGCGGGAGCGGACTGCGAGCTGGCTGTGGCCGGGCCGCCTTATATCCCCACCGGCGGCTGCCACGCCCAGGATATCAGGGGTGGGGGAGGAGGGGTGGGGGTGGGGGGAGGGGGGGGGGGGGGGGAGGTGGGTGGGGGGGGCACTTCTCGTCCGGAACAAAAAACTTTTTGGTCAAGGTCAAAAAATTTTCCGAAAAAAAAGTTCGGGGGGGTGGTGGGGGTGGGGGAGGGGGTGGGGGAGGGGGTGGGGGAGGGGGTGGGGGAGGGGGTGGGGAGGAGGTGGGGGAGGGGGTGGGGGAGGGGGTTGGGGGAGGGGGGGGGAGGGGGGGGGGGGTCAAGAGTGGGTCAAGGTCACCCACTACACTTCTACTCTAAGTGTTGGCTATACCCCCTCCACAACCGAGTCCCTAGGCTGCACAACACCGCTCCGCCAGTATGTCTCCGGCTTCCATGCGGTGCACCTCGCTGTTTTCTAACTCTATATGTAAGTATTTTTACAAGTCTTGAATCTAGGTCACTACACTTTAACTCTGGGACGATATCGACTTGTAGTATTTCAGTGTTTTTGACTCAAGGTCATCACACTTTAACTCTAGCACGTCGGTTATCGTACCAGAGGTGCTCACTAACCTAACTTGTAATGTTTAGGGTGGTGTTTTCACGCCACGTAGTATCGCCATGAGTGTCCGGTCCAGATTTTAAGTTAGATTAATTTTACTGTTGTCTTTTCCATTTCCAATTCATTTTGCCAAAGAATGAGATTTCTCTTTATATATCGGTATTTCTTTAGAGTTATTGGAGATTGCAGGGATACAATTAGTTATATTTACACAACTCTTTATCTTGGAGTTAAACAAAAATCTTCCACTTTGACTTTACTTCCTCGCCCCTCACAGCCCTAAGCTGTACACCAATGTTTCTTCTACTGCCAACTCAGCCCGAGAGAACAGCGTGTTGACTGTAGGACAGCTCATGGTGAAGTGATGCGATACTCCAGCGTACAACCTCACCTTCCCCCCCACCACTGTGACCTTCCCCCACTCCTGCTGTTACCCCCCCTCCACTTTCGCCCTGGCTCATGCGCTACCAACAGTCTCTCAGT
Organism: Neoaliturus tenellus; assembly: GCA_030545055.2. Taxonomy (NCBI): domain Eukaryota; kingdom Metazoa; phylum Arthropoda; class Insecta; order Hemiptera; family Cicadellidae; genus Neoaliturus; species Neoaliturus tenellus. Next base: position 97,075,662 of record CM061537.1, read on the forward strand.
ATTGTGCGGACTTTTTGTGAGGGGAAGCCATGTCGCAAGACACTTTGGGTAAGAAACTTAGCCGTGTTAAGTCTTTATTAGCTGCTCAGTGTCCACCGCTCAAGGTCAAAGCGGGTTTCGACTTTAGCTTTTTATACCAAACAGACTAATGTAAGTTTTACTGATGAAGATTTGTTTAGAATATTGGAAGAAATGACTTTTCCTTGCAAAGTTCAGTTAGTTACTCCCATTCCTGACGGTTTAGAGTCTTAGTCTCTCAAGCCAATATACCTAGAGTGCGCGGGGCCGGACAGTCAGTCGCTCGGTGTCTGTCGTAGGGTGCGCATCGCGGTTACAGTAATGATGAAACGCGGGAGTTGTATCGGTTCAAGGTCACTCGAGCGGTGTCACATGACGGTTTAGGCAGAGTCACGTTGCAAACTTTGAGTTTCCTCGGCACTTTTGCTGTTTCTCGTCTAATTTCGCTCCAAGTTGTCAAGGTCATTGAAACCTGACTGAAACTCGGAGCGTAGTGCGAGAAACAGCAAAAGTGCCTAAAAATTTTAGGTTTCAGCGTGACCTTGACCTTTGTGACATCGATGACGTCATCTTGGTGACGTAAGGGGTGATGACGTCATCGCCACGTCATTTCTGCAACGTCATGGGTGTGACGTCATGGAAGTGACGTATTTGGTGATGACGTCATCGATTGCGTCATTGGTGACGTCATCGATGACGTCATCGGTGGGGTCATTGACCTCGATGACGTCATCGCTCAGGTGACCTTGAACTGAGCCAGCTCCCGCGTTTCTCCACTACTAATGACAATTTACCGCATGTTATTTTTATGGGAGAAAATCAAACTTCTACCTCTATTATCTCCTAAACCGTTATGATTAGGGATACACATTAAATTGTAAAGTAGTCTTAAAATTATGTCTAAAATCCAAAAATACCATGAAACCTGGGGGTTCGTATTTAAAAATAATGAATTATGGTCTGGGTAGGTTATTTCTGGTACACACTGTACATTGAAATTATCATCAATGGATAGAGCGCAACCGGTTTACCTATAATGACACAATTTGTTTTAGTGAATAATTAATTTTGTAGATTTTAAAAGGGGTGTACGGGTACGGGTGGTCTGGGACACCCGGTATTTAGACAGTGTAGGTAGTATGAAGATTGGTCTATAGTTACGGATGTTAGTTCTTTCTCCTTTTTGTGTTTTTTATAAATAATTGTTATTTTTGCTGTGCCAGAGGTACTGTTGATTGTTCAATTGAGCCTTTAACCATTGACTATGTACACTTTTAGTGTACAAAGTCAATGCTTTAATTATATTTGGAAGGGGCATGATTGATTCTTAACTATTATGAAAAGTTAGTCTTTTATAGGAAAAAATGTTACACTATTATCTTATTTTGATATTTTTAAATTGATCATAACAATGTACTGAATTGTTATTGACTTTACTCGCTGGTACTGTCATTGACTTACATTTCAATAGTTATAGTATGACTGTTTTAATGTTTTTTTTGTTCTGTAATTTTATGCTACTGTGGAAGTTGTCATACTCCGTGGCCTTTGGAAAGAAATGATTATCAGCTGATCAGCTTTAGAGATGACAGGTGTGCAATTTGTTGTTCAGTCTGCTGTGTTTATCAGTTTGTGACAAAAGTAGGATTATTTCAATAAATTTAATAAGAATATGGATAACTTTTTTTATATAAGTTATTTATCTCCAGAAAATGTAAAGTAATGGTGCTCAACCCGTTTTGTTGCAAATGCCTGTTACTCAAGTTATAAGGCCCTAATTAGCAAGCTACAATGTCCTGTCAAATGAACTCTTTTGAGCTATTGTTGATTTGGAGGGGATAAAAAAATGTTTGTACGTTGGTGGAATAACAACTGGAAATCTGTCTTTGTCTGGTAAGTTAAGTTAATTCGTTGTGATGTATATAAATGTGTTGTCTTACTCTAGGCCTACCCCCTAACCAAAGTTTGAACACATGGATAACATCAGCCTTAATTGGATCACCTTATCAAGAAATGCAATCTTATTGTTTGCATCCTAAAAGGATTAAGATACCAATCAAGATCGGCTCTGGCTCTTGACTCGTCCACCTTCATTAACTTAATTCAACCCCAAATTAGGATAAGTTTTTACAGTTTTCAGGATTGTCAGGCACTCAGAGCTGTTGGGACCAGGACCATATTCTAACCATGGGCCCCCAATACTGTATTTAAAAAATACTTTTCACACACAGATATTGCTTACATTACTGCTTACATTATACAATACCGGCCTACTGCAAATAGGCCTAATAGTGCTCTGGTCACTCTAAGTTAGGGTGACCAAACTTCCCTGAAAACCGGGATTGTCCCGGTTTTTTATCATGTCATGCGATGTCCCGAAAAATTGTATCGTGACGCCCAAAAGTCTTGGAATTATCTTTTTACAGGGGTTAAAAAATGCCATAGGCCAATTCAAATTTTATAAACAAGTAAAATTAATTTCCATCTGTTCTGCAAGTATACGGTAACACAGTAACAGTCCTCAACAATACTCTCAGTTGGCAAAAATTGCAGAATGTTTGCAATGCCAGCTCGCAATGCCAACACAGAGAGAATATTTTTCGTTCATGAACATCAAATGGACAGTCAAACAGAACAGAATGGAAATGGATTCACTGAAGCAATCCTCCATAGGTTCTTTATAATTAATTAGGCCTATAACTGTGACTTTACACAGTTTTATAACAACATTTCAACAAATAAGAAATACATGGACATGATCAGGAAAGCCAGAAGCAGTAACAAATATCCGTTTTTGCAAGGTCGATGATTTATCATCCATAAGTGCTGAGTGCATAAGTGCATAAATATAAAATGTAATATTCAACCATTTAAACTCTATTATTTAGCAATTTTTAATATAAATACCTAGGCCCTACATTATGTATAGTACGTAATGATGTAATCGATTATTGTAGCTTTTATTTATATCATTCGATAACTAGTTAAATTTTGAATAATGCTACTGTATATTTAGAGTAGGTTTAGGAAATTCATGAAACTTTTTTTGTGTGAATCTGATTTATTAACTGCAGTTAAAAACATACTATGAATCATCAGTTCTTATTAAGCCTAAAGTTATTATCCAGGGAACAATATCGACCAGTTGGTTGGTATATGGCATTGTGTGGGGACAAAAGGGGGAACAGGGAGGACACATGTTCGGTGCTGTACCGGTTTTCTCTGTGAATGATTTGGCCACCCTATTCCAGGTCAATGTGTGTGACCTATCACACATATAGTACTAGTGACATTCCTCTATAAGTAGGCTTACCATAATTTTACAGAGCCAAACCGGGACGGCCAGTAACCGGGACGCCCCCCCCCCCCCAAACAACCACTAGGTTGCTATAATGGAGTATGATATGTTGGTCTCAATTATGCAAATGGATTATATCTTTTTTAACATCGTAGCGTATTACTTACAATATTTTATTGTCTGGAAAAATGAAAAATGATTATATTAAGCTTGGATTAAAAATTGATTTTAAAAAAGTAAATGAAATCAGTTGTATATTTTTTATTAGGATATTAAATCTAACACGTTGTCAAAAGATAGGGCCTAAATCTTCTTGAAACAAAATAAAGTTGCAGCAATAAAATTAATCGCCTCTTCTTGTCATTCATATTTTACTGGAACTTTTTAAATCACTTGTTTATTACTACCACATCACAAGTGCACTGGACTTGCCTAGCAAACCCTTGTCCTCCACCATACGTAGGCCTACGTCAAATTTCATCTTGTTTTAAATTTTGATTGCCATCTGAAAATTGCATTGTACCGGTATTCTAAATGCTAGTTTAGTAGCCCAATATGGTAATGTTTAATTGTTGTCTTTATAAGAATATTTAGCCTATTGTAAGACATAAAATAAAACTAATTGTTTAGTTAGTTATTAATAATTTACTGTTTTTTCAATTTTTACAAAAAACGGGACAAAGGCAAAACCGGCCGGGACACCGGGACAAGAGCGTAAAACCGGGACTGTCCCGGTCAAACCGGGACGTATGGCAAGCCTATCTACAAGACATGTTTTATAGTGGGCATACATGTATTTCCAACTATACTATCAAATTCTCAGATTAATTTAATTTATACATTTTTTTTATTCAATACAAGAAATATAAATATATAAGCCTATATTTTTCAGCCTCCACTCAGGAAAAGAAAGAACCTAATCATGAGGATGCATGGAGCTGGTCTGTTGAAGACTCAGAGAAGCCAGTTTCACACCCAAACTGGCTTGAGGAATGTAAAATATCATTATCTCCTACTGGAGAAATCATTGCCCTCACACAGAAACAAAATCTTGTTATTCTCATGGGTAAGGAATTTTTGATTATCAAGATATATTGAAGAGGCAATTTTTTGCTACCATATTACTTCTTATGTTAGATTGTTAGAAACATTAAATCTCAACACGTTTGCCACACTACATGACTCATATGAGGTATTCTAATTTGTGATCGACCACATTGTTGGCTCTAAGAATGTCCGCTTTAGACAAGGTCTGTATTGGTGTGACTACCCCCACAGACCAGAACAATAAGATCATTATAGGCTATCTATTAGTTTGCATTATATTTGCCTTGTATATTAAAATATAATATTTTTAACATTTAGGTTATTTTTAAGTTTGACTCATATAAAGTGCCCCCTTTTCAAAGTCAAAGTCAAAAATATGGTTCATTTATTGTTCATTATAATTTATTTTTTTATGAATTTTTATTATTTCAACTGCAGACATTCTTAGAAATATATCCTCAAGTATAAGTTGCAGATGCATTTGTGGTAATGGTGGATAGCATTTGTGGTAGTTGGATTACTTACATAACGCACTTCAACAACCTACAATCAAAATCACACGGGGATTTGGCTACAGTCAGGGAGGGTACATATATTACATCATAGTATAGTTTGCTCTGTGGAATATAACATTGACATAACTGGATAATCATAACGTAATTAAATAAATAACTAAGTTTATATGAAAAATAACTAAAAATGTAAAAAACACAGGCTTATGAAATAAAAAAAAGAATGACATTTTAAGAATTTTAACACCAAAATTATCCTACAGTACCAACATAGCAATACTGTATCTACCATAATTTTCAAGAAACCGAGACACCACGCTTCCCATTTGGCAAGACTTAGGTGAGGAAAAAGAGGAGATTTTAGTAATCGACTTAACCAGAGTGAGGGTGGGGGGTTTGGGGTCTTATACATTTTTTAATAGGCATTGAAAACCATATCTTTAAAGCACCTAAATCATAAAAACTTGTAAGAAAATCGTTCAACTAAAGGTTCGTTTACACCAGAGGTTGACAACCAAAATTTGTCTACTTTTACAGGTATGTTTATTTGGCTGAAGTCAACAACTTTTGGTTGTCAACCTCGGATGTTAACGCACACCTTTAAGATTATTATTTATTGAAAGCCTCAGTACTAAGAATAAGGTACTTGACTTAAACACATCACCTGAATTAGGCCTAACTAAAATCAAAACATACCTAGCTTAAAAATCATTATCTCATCACCTAAAAAATTATTATCTCTATCAACAGCAACCAATTAGTAACAATAAAGAGTATATATCTCCATTAAAAAGTGCATTAGACACAGTCATAAAACTTTTAACTGTATTCTATTTATTAAACATTAAAAAAATAAACGTATTGATCAAAATTAGATTATTAATTATTTTGCAAACATTAGTAATGCCAGATAATGGTTCACAATTTTTATCTGAAACCCAAAATTAATCGTTCGATGACATATTACTTAATTACATGGTACAAGAAGCCAAATTTTCGTACAAAATATTAGACTCTACGTCTGAAAACACTGTACTCATTCATAGTAAAATCTTCGTTTGTTCATCTCCTTCGGTCTGCTGGTTCATGGCCTAATTCGGTTTTCTTCGGCCATCGTTGTAAATCTTCGTAGTTATTGTAAGCGCTCAATTACAGGTAGCACAGCCTACAACGAAATTTCTTAATCACGTTTAGAATAATTTCAAAGGGCAATGTTTCAATGTAGTTATAAAATATAAAGTTACAAATTTAAATATTGCTCTAGAAAGCAATTGTGATGATTTTAATATTTGTTTCATTTCAGTATAGCAAAGCCTAAAAAGAGGGGATTTCCTGGTATATGTTGCTCTTGAAGGGTTAATAATGTGACATTTCCTTTATTTTGCAGCAAAATGGGACAGTAGTGAGGAATCAACTTCAAAAACAAAGTACCATTTGTTGTGGCATGGTGATCCCTGCCAGGAACACAAGTGAGTTGTTAATTTATTTTTCTAATGGAGATTGGAACTGCAGAGACAGAAAATTAAATTTACCATATTTTAATTTGTAAAATAATGGAATAATTAAAGGAAAAAAACTCTACAAACATTGATATTTTATAATAATTTCATCTAAAATATTTGCTCTAAGTTTGTCATGGCACCTGCTGTTTCTTTTTGACCTAGAAGTTTCCTTAAATAAAGTGTATCTAGGTACTTCAAATTTATATTGATGTATTCTGTTTCTCTTGAAAATTTTATAAAATCACAAATTCATCTGAGTTTTAAAAGCTTTTAACAACTATTTAAACTATTATTTTAACAGCTCTATTTTTAGTGCTGTTTTTTGTAATATGTTAAGACTATTTAATTATAACCTATGATCTTACCTCCACCTATTTTGACAGATTTAAAAATCAGCTGGCTGGTAATAAAATAGATTAAGCTTCCTAATGTGAAGATTTGTGTGTTTGTTTCAGTGAGCTAATCACGAGTGTGTGTGTGCTGCCGCTGGCGCCCCCTCAAAGTCAGAAGTCGTCGTCCCACGCCGCCCCGGACTGGACTTGTGTTGCTCTTGGCTTCTCCAGTGGAGCACTTAGATTTTACACGGAGGTATGTCCATCAGTCAGCCTTGCCATACATGAATAGTGTTAGGGCTTAACTGGATTAGCTAAATTACTTGCAAAAATAATAAATACCACCAAAACATTTTTGGTTTTCTTGGGACCTCAAAACAAAAAAGTATTATGGTCCCGGACCTAGGTTTCACCAATAGCGTATACCCTATAGAAATATATGCTAAAATTAATAAAATATTTCTCATAACTCTAAACTTTTGATCTGTCTTTAATATTTTTAAATTAGTCATATATCCATTCTTCACCTCTTTACTGTTTTAAGTGTCATATTGTCTTTCGTATTAGAGGGTAATATATCTGAGACTACAGTAGACTCCCTCTTAACCGGCTACCTTTTAACCAGTCTCCGCTTTAACCGGCCTACCCTGACACAAAATAACATCTTTTTAACCGGCCATTTTTTATCTCAACATCGCTTTAACCGGCCGCGTTTCGCCGGAAACTAAGTTTTCTTATCTAATGTATCATTCAATTCAACTTTATTTCATATTGACGTTCTCAAACCAATTAAACTATAACGTCCTGGACGGAAGTGACTGCCACCGGAAGTCAATGCGTTTGGACCTACTATCCAGTAGACCACAATAAAGAAACAAATTATTATTAGTATAGGTTTGTTGTGGATTTCATGGGTGGTGGATATTAGCTATAAATCATATACAGTAATGTATTTAAGGTTGTTTTTCAAGTAATAATTATATTTACTTATTTAGGTCATATAAAATTGTGGGATGGCGTTCTTAAATGAACATCGGTTTAACCGGCCAGTTCATTATCCGGCCGCGGCCTGGTCCCGAGGTGGCCGGTTAAGAGGGAGTCTACTGTACTACCTAAGTTATTTTGTTACCATAACATATTTTGTTATGTACACTTTACAGTAGAGTCCCTCAAACCCGCACTACAGTGGACTAAACTTGTCCAGGTTTACAAAAATTCTGGGTTATTGATATAGGAGTAAACATAATAGAGTACAAATAGTTAACATTATTCCTGCAAAAACATTTATTTATTTCATAATGTACATAATACGAAATCCAAAAAATAGTAATTATCTGCTAAAACAAACTTAAATATAAACCAAAAGACCACATCATTCTCCAGCTAATGCCAACCCGCTTAGTGCCTTGAAACCCAGTAGACTTTATTACTCTAGCAGTGCTCTTTACTGCTCTGGCTTTTCGAGTTTTTCGGAATTCGGGATTATCAAAATTCGGGATCATGTTACTCTACTATACTTATAGGACAAACTTGTCTTTATATTGAAAAAAACCCTTGATTGCCACCAGAAGGGGGATCTGCTGTTGTCGGAGGTTCTGGATGAGGGCCCGGTGGTGAGCATCAAGTGCCAAACGATGACGGCCGCCCGGTACACGGGGCAGGTGGAGCTGACGGAGGAGCTGCACGTTGTGTATCGTTCTGTCGTCTGCTCTGTGTACGGCTTCGTGCTCAGCAACACGCTGCGCGCGTGCCGGAACCAGCTGGCCAGAGGTAAACCTAACCTCTAATAACTTAACCTAATCCAAACCAATGAATCTGTGACATATCATCTAGACATGCATTAAATAGTAAACAGCTGTCAGTTTGTATAGTGCACACACATTAAAGTGTGCAAACACATAAAAGTTAGTGTTATTATCATTACAGATACAGAGCTTTACATACTTCAGTAGTGCGTCAAACAGTTTCTAATAAATTGTAGACTCTGAAATTGAACTGAAATGATACCAGTTATTGAAGAAAGCCGATTTCTGAATTTCTATAGGGTTTACAACAATTTACAATTATTTCTAACAGAGTCTAAATGTGTTTGTCGTTGGTTGTGGCAGTGCAGGCCAACTGTATTGACGGGATCGTGGCTCCGCCCCTGTCGCTGCACAAGTGGAGTCTTCCGGACCAGGATAACTTGTCAGATGCTGCTGTCGGCCTGCCGCAGTGCCCCTCCGCCTTCGCCCACCTCCATGTCGCCTCTGGTACGTGACCTAGTAACTGTTATTCACCTTGCTACAAAATTACGTACCTGTATCTATATCAAATCAATACAGCAAAAATTAAAATGTGGCATTATTTTCATAAAAATTTATGGAGACTTTTTGAAAAGTGAGGGCAAATTTGTTTTAAATTTTCTGTATATTTTGATGAGAAACTTAGGAATTAGTCTTCTAGACTAGTTTCTAGTTTAGTGGAAAAAACTTACCCTCAGTATTGTGAATACAAGATGGCTGCTGTATAACAAGATGGTTGATCTATACAAAGTTGATCAACCTAGGAGTTTTCAAAGCTAAAATCATACCTTAGCTTATTGACATGATATTATAATTCCTCATTTTTTATATCCCAAAGCCATGTAACTATGTTTTCCTAGCTACATCAATGACATTTTAGCACAATGCTCATTTTTTGTCTGCAATTAGAAAACTTAAATTGTTGCCAAAGTAATGGAAGTTTTGTTAGCAAAGGAAAACAGTTAAGTATGTGTCAAGTGAGCAAAGCTATGAGCAAAATTAAAACCATCCTCCGTTAACTTTTTGTGTCAAAACAATGGATTCACTTGTTACTGATATTTATTATAACAGCCCGTTCAGTGATTCATTGCTTACCTCAGCTTTAATTGTTTGGGTGTTGCAGTGTGTGGTGGCTACGGAGCCTGGTATCGCCCCTCCCCTCCCCAGAGCTCTCTGGTGGTGGCCGCAGGCAACAAGCCATTTGTGGGCTTCCACTACATCGTAGAGGGGAGCTCTGCCCCAGTCCTCACCGATGTCGTAAAGGCCGTCGGAACCAAGCTCAAGTCTGCATTCAACCAGGCTGTACCGTAAGCTGATTCAGTTTATCTTACCCAGGGTGTCCAACATTGAGTAAAGTTGGGAGGTCATAAAAATGACAGGAATGTCGTGAGGTCCTGAATAATAGTGGAAAAGTCATGAATTTAGGTTTTTGGTCAGAAAAAACACACTTTATAACAAAAAATGAGATAATTTTACAAAAATACGGGTAGTGACAGTGGCGGCTTCAGGGGGGGGGGGGGGCATGGCCCCTGAGAATTTTCGGCCAGTCATTTTTTGGGGGCTTAAAAAATTGTGACGTTATAGTTTAGTCGCAAAAATTGTATATTTTTAATGAAACTTTGACATTGTTTAGGTGTATTTAGCTTTAATTTGTATTAATTGAGATTAATAACAGCATTATTAAATTTTGAGGAAGTTTTGAAGGTACTAAATGGCAGACGACACGGACAACGGGATGAGGGACGAGAAGACTGTGACGTGTACTCCTGTATTGTGAATGCCATCAGCTGATCGGGATTGTTGACAGTGGTTTCGGGGGGGGGGGGGGGGGCGATCGAGCCATGGCCCCTTCCCCCTCAAGAAGTTTTTGCTAGTAAATTTATTGGGAGCTTAAAAATAAAACTGTAAGTTCAGTGTCCAAATCTTGCTCGTTGGTTTAATTTATTTTTGTTAAGTTATTCTAATCAGGCTATTAATATTACTCCAACAATCAACTATAGGCTACCTCTTCACAGTTAACAGATTCAATATAAGAATGCTTAAAAGTAGTATTCTCTTATTTTTGTTTACCTTTCATTGTTATTCCGTTACAAAAATGGCAACCCATAAGACAAATGTTAAAAATTACATTTTTAAAACTTCATTTTAGACAACATTTGATGTTTTAGGTTTAGGCTATTTATAATCTTATTTTTGGCTCGAAACACTATTTTATTTTATTTTTACATTCCAACGGCAAAACCATTTCAAAATCATACAATGAATTACAGGTGATTGTTCACAATCCAACACTACAACAATAAACATATGTACAAAGAGACAAAGAGACAAAATACTCTTTATTGACATGAACATTAAGTACAGTCATGGCGTCATTATTTTTCTTCTTCAGTGATGAGGTTGGCCTCGTCCCTCCAGGAATTCTTCAACAGAGTAAAATTCTTTTTCCAGTAGCCAGTCGAGAACAGCTCCTTTGAAGTTTCGGTTGGTTTTTTGTTCTTTCAGTGCAGGTGGAAGGGTGTTGAATAGTTTTGCTCCGATGTAGCTGGGTTTTTTTTCATAGGCTGACAGATGATGTGCAGGGAGTATGTAGTTGATTTGGTTTCGGGTGTCATAATGATGAGCCTCTGAGAAGTTTATTATGGGTCTTTTGTTAACTACGTGGGTAACTACCTCGGCAATGTATAGGTTAGCTACTGTCTGTAGTTTCAGCCTTTTGAACTCCCCCCGGCATGAGTCACGAAATGCCAGTCCAGCCATGATTCTGACTGCCTTTTTCTGTAGACGTAATACCCTCTGAAGGTTCCCCTGAGATGATAGCCCCCATACAATCAGTCCATAACGCATTTGCGCCTCAAAAAGAGCATAGTAGGCAGTCCTTGAGGTTTCTGCGTTACTGATGTGTTTCAGGCGCTTGATGACATAAAGAGCAGTGCTAAGCTTCTTACAGAGTTGATCTACATGGGGTTTCCAGTTGAGGTCACTATCAATGGTTATCCCAAGGTATTTTGCCTCTTGGGATGCTATTACATCTGGTAGCGCATGAGCACTCCTTCTTTGTGAACCAAAGAAGAGTTGTTGCGTCTTGTCTTCATTTAGCACGAGGTCATTCTCTTGGCTGTACTGTTTGGCAATGCTGGCAGCAATGTAGGATTTTATTTCTAGCTCTTGTATATTTTTGTGGGATACAACAAGGGCAGTGTCGTCAGCATATAGGAAAGCATCACAATTGTCGTGTAACACAGAAATAATGTCATTCGTGTACAGTATGAATAAAACTGGACCCAAGACAGATCCTTGAGGAACTCCTCTGGTTGTCTGTACTTGTGTGGATCTGTATTTTCTGGATGTCTTGTTTGTTACATTAATTATCTCTGTCATTTGAGTCCTTCCGCTGAGATAACTCTGAAACCATTGATGTGCGGTTCCTTGTATTCCTAGCGTTAGAAGTTTGTCCAGAAGATGTTTGTGGCTCAGACTGTCAAATGCTTTACTAAAGTCCAGAAAAATACCTGTTGTTGTAGTCCCTGCTTCTGTGGCATCAATGATAGTTTCTACCAAGTCAATTATAGCCGTGATGGTAGACTTGCCTTTTCTAAAGCCATGTTGGTGATTGGTTAAAATACTATTGTTTTTTAGATGTGTGAGCAGTCTTGTTAGAACTATTTTTTCAAAGACCTTTGATAGGGTTGAGATAAGCGAAATAGGCCTATAGTTGTTGACAAGGGAGGTGGATCCTTTCTTATGCTTCGGGTAGATTAATGATTGTTTAAGTATGGAGGGGAAAGTGCCTTGTTGAAAAGACTTGTTTATTAGGTTAACTATTGGGTCTAGCACTTCATTTTTGCAGTGTTTCAGAATTGTTGATGATATTTCATCGATTCCTGATGATGGTTTTGATTTTAGACATGTTATAGTTCTATCTACTTCAGCTCTATCTGTTGGTGAAAGGTTCTCTTCGAATGACATTAACTCTCTTTCATGTAGTGTTGGATGTAGTTTTGGGAGTGCTTGTTGAGAATCCAATAGAACTTGTTCAGCAGCATTAGCAAAGAAGTGATTCATATGTTCAGCTATTTTTTGGGGATCTGTTAGGGTTGTGCCCTCAATGTCAAGCGATTTTATTTGGTTTTTTTGAGATTTTTTGTTGAAACGATTGTTGTTTATGACCTGCCAGACCGCTCTGCTTTGGTTTTCTGCATTTTCAATATAGGTTATTGAAGCTTCCTTTCTGAGTTGTTTGAGGTATTGGTCATATTCTCTCTTTCTGTCATTGGTTTGTCTTTTATTTTCTTCATTATTAATCAGAATTGAGTTGTTGAGTGCTGTAGTATATGCTCCTTTCAGCCTCATAAGTTCACGCTCTTGTTCTTGATTTGTAAATATTTTTCTTTTCTTTAGTCTTGAAAGTACACTTGGGCAAGCTGTATCTAGTGCTTCTCGCAGTATTTTGTCAAATTCTGAGTAAGCCTGGTCTGCGTTTTGAGTGTTGGTTACGGTTTCCCAGGTTTCTTGTGCCAGAAGGTTTTTAAGGTTTTCTATGTTTCGAGCACTGTAGTATCTTCGAGTTGTGTTTGGTATGACAGATTTGTCAAACTCAAGATGTACTGTGCAGATCTGGCCTGTATGGTCTGATAGGCCTGTGAGCAGAACTGCAGTGTCAACTTCTGTTTGCAACAAGTTCGTTGCAATCATGTCAATTGATGTTTTTGAGTGAGAGGTGATTCTTGTTGGCGGTAGAGGTATTCGGTTGATGTCATGGCTCAGCAGAACTTGATTTAGGAGTTTACTGTCATCTTCATCAGCCAGGCTGTCTACATTAATGTCTCCAGTTATAATAACTGGATTTTTCCAAGTTGGTAGATCATCAAGAATGTTGGACAGGGTGTCAAGAGCCAGGTCAAGATTGGTATAGATTGGGGGCCTGTATATTCCTAGGATATACAACTCTGTTTGTTTCATTTTTATTTTTATAAGCTGTGTTTCACAGACAAGTTCTATTTGTTTTTTTGCAATGTCGATGCAGGAAATGTCATTACCTAGATTTTTGTTTGCATATATTGCAACTCCACCTTTTCTATGTTCAGTTCTCGAGTATCCCCCAATGTATACATAATTATGTAGTTGGGTATTTTCAAGTTTGTCTTTAGAAAGGCCATGTTCTGTGAGTACAACTATGCTTGGTTTGGTTTGACAAAGTTGGTGGTTTAGTCTGTCAATTTTTGTACTGAGGCCATCTATGTTTTGGTGGAAAATCGATAATTTGGCTGGCTGAGGCAACGGGTTTTTTCCTAGTTTAGTTAAGTTGTTATTACTGGTTTGGTTGGGAATCCTAAAAAAGGTGTTTGAATCTCGTTGCCAGACTTGTGAGAGACTGCATTGATGTAGTTTGCATTTATAGTTTTGAAGTGCTCTATGTTTTTTTCAAAGAAGATTTCCCAGCTTTCTTCTTTTTCCAGTAGCATTGCGGTGATGGGTGGGCCTTTCATATAAACATTATTAAGCATTTTTTGCTTTTTTGGGCCAGGGAGGTTTTCAGGTTGACAATAAAGAGAGTTTGCATGCTCTACTTCCTCATTGGTTGTCGAGTTTTCATTAATGGGGTGCTGTTTTTTTGAAGGGGTTTGGCAGTCTCCCCCGCTCTTCTCTACTTTTTCATTGGTTGTCAAGTTTTCAATAATGGGGTGCTGTTTTTTTTGAAGGGGTTTGGCAGTCTCCCCCGCTCTTCCCTACTTTTTCATTCATTGTCAAGTTTTCATTAATCGGGTACTGTTTTTTTGAAGGGGTTTGGCAGTCTCCCCCGCTCTTCCCTACTTCGTCGCTGGTTGTCAGGTTTTCTTTGGATGTGTTGATGCTCAGTTTTTGTGACGGGGTTTGACTGTCTCCCCCAGTAATCCCTACTTGCTCAATGGTTGTCAAAATTTCTTTTGTTACTACAGGGTTTAGTTTTTGTGGAGGATTTTGTGGTACCTCCACTGAGTGTGTGTTTAGGTTTTCTCTGTGTTTTGCTAACTGCAAGGAGATGCTAAAATGATTTTTCTTATAGTTCCTTGAAGCTACAGATCTGGTTTTATTGAGACTTGTATTACTGTTTAATAGTGATGGGGTTTGATGATTAGCTTTTAAACTCTTTTGAACATTTTCTATACAAAGTTCCATGGTGTTTAGTCGAGATTTTAGCTCAGCTACTTCAGTAAGCAGATTTGTGGTGTTGTGCAATAATAAGGGGTTATGTGAAGATGTAGTGGTTTGAGTTTCACTGCTTTTTACAGATACGGATTCTTGTTTGGTGTAATCTACATTGTCTAGGCGTTTTTTTAATGAAGTTACAGTTTTTTCTAAGTTACTTATTTTTGAAACATAGCCTTCAATAAGATGATTTAGTTTTTTGTCATGTTGTTCAAATATGTCTTCTGTTTCGGACCGTAGTACTTTTTCTTTAGTGATTTGAGCATCTTTTTCAGTTATTATCTGCATCAAGTCTTCTATTTTTTTACTATGTTTCTCTTCATCTTGCTCCATTTCTTCTATTTTTGCCTCAAAGTTTGCCAATTTAATTTGTAGAAGTTCGTTTTTTTCTTTTAAATATGTATTTTCTTCTAACAGAGCTGCTCCTATTTTTGCTGCCATTTCTAACTTGTCTTCGTCACTCTCTGTATTTGCTAGGCTTTTATTTTCAATTAAACTATTTTCTAGCTCCTGTATAGAATGATTTAGGGTATCATTGTTATCATTTGCATTGGAATTGGTTCCAGTCAAATCTTCTTGATGTGATCTACAGTTTGTACATTTCCAATTTTTTATTTTTCCGGGGGTCCACCGTTTTAGATCTTTCTCGGGTATCTGCTGGCAGCCTGCATGATACCACGTATTGCAACGGCTAGTACATAGTATTCCAGAGTATTTCACCCCTACACTACATGAGCCGCATGGATACTTAGTAGGCATTTTTATTGTTATTTTTAAGAAAAATGTTATTTATTTTCATGAAAATTATATAATTTTGTTTGATTTTAAGGTTTAATCAAATACCGTGTCAATGTAAAATTAAAACACTGTGATAGCCAGCTGGTGAGTAAGTAGGCAGAGTGCCTAGGTCAGGGTTGCTGAGGTTGCAGGTGTAGGTCACTAGCATTTGCTGTGACACATGAGCTGTCTATCTGAGTGCTATGTCAACATTGCTTCGATGAGTTGGTGGTGTGATGGTGGATCTGTTGTAAGTGTCGTGTTGGAAGATTTGTGATGCGACTTGGCTCTGACGTCACTTGACACCTTACCATATGTTTTTTCATATACAGAATTTTTATGAAGTTTATGTTTGCATTTAAAATGTTTGTTTTTTCAGAAGTGACTAAAAAATTTGAGGTTGATCTTTTAGTTGAGTTATATTAGTAGCTTGATTTTTATTGAGTTTTATGAAATATGAGATTCTTACAATTGCTTCCATCAATAATTAGGTCAGTTCTTGAGTCATGGTATTTGAGTTGTATTTACTTGATTATATTTTAGTTTGCTGATAGAAATTTATCAATAAGTAGACTTACAGTTGCTCCAAGTAAGTTTTGCACATAAGTTAGATAATGTTTGTTGGATAATTATCACTTATACACACTTTTTCTTGAGAGTCACTTTACTAAGACAGTAGTCAGTCAGCCATGTTGGTTTTGGTTCCTATAGTTGCTGTACAAATGCAGAATATCAATTTGATACTAAAGCTAATATGAACAATGTCCAAGATAAATACACGCAATACAAAGAGAGTTAAAGTTAGACATGCTCGGAACTGCAAAGGTTATGACAAGCAACAAAGTGAAAAATAAATAGTGCATACTACAGTGATTTCTCAATGCTATATATTACAATATACACAACTGCTTCTTTAATACAGCAAATGTGAATAAATAAACATGCATTAATAAGTTATGCTTATACAATGCTTATGTATAAATATGGTAGCAAATAGAGAGACATAAATTAATTGAAAATAATTACTAATACATGACAACGAGACAAGGAAAAAAAAACTGTCATTACAAAATTTAAATTTACAAAAGAGAATTCTCAAAAAATACTTGGTTGCATAGATGAGATGATACGATGCCGCACAGTTTTGGCACTATCGTGGAAGACATCAAAGACATCGCCCAAGGTGTTGCTTAACCTCATCATCCTGGCCAGGGGGTTGTTGAAATCGTAGTTTCTTGAGTACTGTCTTCTAAGGAATAGTTCTCTTGACCGAGTTCTAGTAGGTGTACGGAAATCCACTTGTGATAACAGTTCAGGGCAGTCGATCAAACCATTTACAAGTTTGTACAAAAACATGACATCGTTGGCACAGCGTCTAGCCTGAAGATCGGGAAGGAACAACTCAGCCTGGATTCCTGTGACTAAAACTTCTCTGTACCTGAACCCCTGCCGCACTCCAACAAGTCTCAGGAACTTTCTTTGGGTAGCTTCAAGGTCATTTGAGGAACCCAATTGATATGGAGACCAAACTGGGCTAGCGTACTCCAAGAGCTGGCGAATGAATGAGCAATATAGTGTTCTCAGTGCAGCACTACTGTTCAGTCCACGAGTTGATCTGGAGAGAAACCCTAAAAGCCGGTTTGCCCTCTTACACAGGTCCTCGATATGCCTATCGAAGGATAGATCCGATGAGAAAGTGACACCGAGGTCTTTAATTGCGTTCACTCTCCGAAGAGACTCATCTTTCATACTGTATTGAAATACAATGGGATTTTTCCTTCCCCTAAATGTCATTATTGAACATTTGGATAAATTGAGCGACATGTTATTGACTTCACACCAATTCAAGACAGCTTCAAGATCAAGTTGTAGACGGGCAGAATCCTCTTTGCGGGATACAGGAGCAAATATTTTAACGTCATCAGCAAAGAGTAAGGTCTCCATTTGCAGGGCTGACACGATATCATTGATAAATATGACGAACAAGAAAGGACCCAAAAGGGAACCCTGTGGGACGCCTGAGATCTGGTGAAATTCATCTGACCAAGAGCAAGGCAATTTCACCTTCAGACATCTGTTTGACAAATAGTCCTTCAACCAAGAGAATAATTGTCCTTGGATCCCATAAGCATGCAATTTGGACATTAATATGGCATGGTCTACTTTGTCGAACGCTTTAGCAAAGTCAATAAATGCCACATCTAGTTGTTTACCGTCCCTTATGGCAGATAATATTTGATCTTCAAAGAGAAGGAGATTGGTAATGGTTGAACGAGAGGAAATGAAACCGTGTTGATGAGGACTGAGCAAGGGCTTGAAGAATGGTATAAGTCTTGAAAGAACCAGCTTTTCGAACAATTTACCAACTGATGACAATATAGTTAGTGGTCGATAGTTTTTAACTTCAGAAGCATTTCCACTTTTGTGAATTGGAACGATATGCCCAACTTTGAGGACACTCGGGTAAATCCCTTGTTGAAAAGATGAATTTAATAGGTGTGTCAGTGGTTTGGCTAGTAAGTTTCTGCAGTGGTTGAGGACAGATGGGGGTATACTGTCAGGTCTAGCACCCTTACTAACATCCATTTGTCTGAGAGTCTCTAATCCTTACTGAAGAAAAAGAAATGGATGACAAGGCGAAATTATTAACAGAAGTGAAAGGAGGAGGGACCGGCACAGGATTTGAAAATACGGACGAAAAGAATTCAGAGTACATATTGGCCATCTCTTGAGGATCACTTGTGATGACCTTCCATTGAAGGTAATGAGGGATGGAAAGCTAAAGCTTGGCGCAGAACTAGAAGAGCGAACGAAACTCCAAAAACATTTGGGGTTGGTTGAAATAGAATTCTCAACATGCTGGATATAATCTGCATAACAAGTACGGCCGAGTTCCTTGCATGCATTCCGAAGTTCATTGAAATGGAAGAAGTCAGCAGGCTCCAGGGTATTCTTGTACCTTTTATGTGCTTTCTTCTTCAGGATAACCAGGTTGATGAGTTCCTTTCCTTTGAGAACCATTTCGGGAAGGGCGGTGTTCCAATTCGTTTTAAAGGGCTGCATCTCATACAGATGTCTCCAAGAAGGGTTATAAATGTTTCAAATTTTTCTTGAATGTCACCATTCTCATAAACAAATCCAAGATGTGATGTTGAAATCAATTCTGCACTTGTGAAGATTTGGACAGGTGAAGTACTTTGTAAGTTTTGTTCCATTGTCAACATGGAAAGAGAAGGAGATTGGAGGGTGATGAGGATCAACATGAACTAAATTGTCCTCCGCCTGACTCACTCGAACTGTGCTGTCACTGCTGAACACAAGATCCAATGTAACGTCTCTATAGTTCCTTACGTGATTCACTTGCTCCAATGAATGCATTTCAGAAAGATTTTGAAGGAGCTCCCTCTTTGCCTTGTCCCCGGCTGAAGCATCACAAAGGTCGTATGAAGGAACATTAAAGTCACCAACCAGAAACGACGAGGTAAAGGAAGAAGTAGCTGCCACTTCAACCACAGAGTCACAGTAATCCTCGTATAGAGACGTTTGCTGGCCAGGGGGGATATAAACACAGTTAAGTAAAGTCTTATAACTTGGTAAGTAGATAAAAATACTTTCCAGATGGGTTTCATGATCAATCACATAGGATGTTATGTCCTTCTTGACTGCTGCCAAGACGCCACCACCACTATTAAACGCCAAGTTCAAACAAAATCTACCCGCTTTATTTCAAGGTCGTAGGAAAAAATACATCGCCATATAGACACTCCTCGTAATAAGATTTTGCGCTGCGCACAGCAGACAACACGGGCAAAGCGACGAGAAGGACAGTATTTTTATTGGTGGTATTATTGATTATTGTGAAATGTGAAGGTCATCGTCTGGTCAGGATTGTTGAATAGAGTCATAGCCATAGCCTTATTTTTGGAACAGAACGGTATTTCAAATAGTTTTAATTTTGTATTTAGTGCTGGGAATAAATTTTGAGCTGTGAACATTTAGAATTGATGGAATAGGCCAACCGTAGGCCTGTTTTACTATGGGGTAGATCGTGAAGCTACATCTGTTGGATTTATATGATCACTTGGAAACCATAAGGGACTAACATTAAAACTTAGTTTTATTAGAAAGTAAAATTAAATTTCAAATCCTTTTATGAAAATAACTTCTGATAGGGGAGAGGAGCTCAAAGTCAGAGTTAATTTCGATAGTCATGACGACATTGGCCCACTGGATTTGTTTTTTTTTAACGCTAAAGTGCATTTAACAAATATCTGATATTATTATATTATATCTGATTTATTACTTTTTTTTTAGTAAAACCAAAAATGACCATAATACTTTAACCATTTACTTTATTTTTAAATCAGTCTGTTTAGTTCTACTGCTTGAGAGAAGCATGTAAAATCATGACATGTAAACATTATAACTCCAACTGACTGCAGTTATTTGGGTGATGCGTACTTGGTTTCTGCTGCAACCCTCAGAGTGTCCAAATACAGAAACAGGAATGAAAACACCCCATTTTATTTACATTACACAGGGTGTCTACTGGTCACTAAAGTCACCGAAAGTCACACATTTTAGTTAATGGTCACCGAAGTCACCAAAAAGTCACTCATTTTTCCTTTAAATGCAAGAAAAGTCACATATTTTTAGTATGAATTGAGAAAATAATACGATTGTGAGCAAAAGTATTGCGACTTTAACAATTTCTCCCCGAAATTTTCTATCTTAGGGACCGAAAAGTCACTGATTTTTAACCTTTTTTACCCCCAAAAGTCATCAAAAAGTCTCTGATTTTTGTCTCTCTTTAGCTGTGGACACTAGGGATGTGTCGATTCTCAATACCGATTCTCGATACCACCGATACTTGGCCATTGGTATCGGTATCGAGAATCGATTGTCTAAAGTCGATACCGATACTTTCGATACCGGTCGGTTCAGTTGTCTGGTAAATGGAAATTTGATTTCAAGTTATGCGTCATTGCGTCACATTAAAACATACTAAAAGCCACTTTTACAGACGGTGGAACAATCCAATAAGTCTAATAAAGTCAAAATGATTTTCTTTCGGTTGATCGAAAGAAAATAAAGCTAACAACATCAACAACAATCTCGCGTACGCAAGTGGCGACTGCTGGTAACTGTGCAAACAAGCGCCAGAAAAGTAGTCCCATATTCAGATTAGATCTTGACGATATTACCATAATTTAATTACAATTTTAACTTTAAGATATTTCATTTAATTTCACTATCTTAAAATAAAAGACAGATGTCAAGATAGTGAAATACTTCCAAGTCTTGGACTGGACTCGACTCTTGACTGGCATTGGCATTGTGGCAACATGGCGACGGATGCAACTGCACTGATTGTTAGGGGTAGTGAGTCATAGCTACTGATTTAAATAATATTAATTTGTATGGTACATTTTTAAAACATTTAGAAAACTTTAAAACTAATAATCAATCATAATTTGACATTTAATTGCATCAAAACAATTATTTAAATCTGATTTATATAACTTAAGACAAAACAAAGAGCTGTGTTGACATTAGCAGAATAGTAGTAATACCGGAAGATGAACAAACAGGTTTACCAATGGCTAACCTCAAATAGCCCCTGTAATACAGTTTTATTGTTGTATGTTATTTTTCTAATAATTCAGCATTCACAAAAATATATCATGTTTATTAATTGATAATCAATGTATTTTTCTCTCAAATGGCTTTGATTATAAGACAGACATTGGATTTATTATTCTTTGTGATCTTTTAAGTCCTAACAAACAGGCTTCATGGCTGTTCACTAAAGCTAGCCTTTACTCAGTTAAGGGACCTTCTACCAATAGCAGACGGCAAACGGAGGGAATTATGTGAATTCCAAAACAGTGAAAATTATGTGTACATAGCTTGAATATTTCGGAGAAGTGACAATGATTCCTAAACAAAATGAGTTGTGAAGATTTTCTTATGAACAAAGACAAAGGAAGTAGATAGAGTTAAAAATCTAGTGATTCAGCTGTAGCATCCTGGCATTCTAGGCTTGTGACACAAAGTAGAATCTTTACATTTCTTGTAATATTAATTATTTTGTATGATAATTGAAAATGGAATATTCCGTGTATAAATAAATAAAGTAGGCCTTTTATGCCTAATAAAAAAACTGTGAATAGGGAAAAGCTTTTATTTGGAAACAATTCAAAGAAGCCTAAGTGAAATATGAAAGTGAAAAGTTAAGTAAGTAACTAACTGTAACAGAGGATTTTCTTTTTTTCATTTAATGGTGGTTATTGGCTAACTTTTCAATCTTTTTATTCCGTACATTTCTTGAATCCCTATTGTTACTAAACCAAGTTTTTAACTTAAGTTTTTTTTAATAATCAGCAATTTAAAAATCCATATTTTTTCCTTCACATAGTTTTTAAGCAAATTAAACTTAAAGTGATCTTTAGTAGGCCTAGTAGGATAGGTTAGTTATTTTAGTATACTAGGCTAGTATATTTTTATATTTTAGTATAGGCTAGTTAATTTAAGGCAATTTTCAATATTTTTATGTTCACGTATTACTTGACTCGACTCTTGACTCGACTCGTTCCAAAAATATGATATTCGCCCACCCCTATTAAATATTCATGTTACCTACGTAATAGTTAACTGTTAACTTGCTTATTTGAGTACATCGTTTTCATTTCTTAACATTGAAAGTTAATTAGTTAATTTTGTGTGTTCTTAAACCGTATTTAGTGTTTGTGATTTGACTATTTCTATCGTGAATTGATTTTTAGGTTATCTATTCATTCAAGTTAAATAATTATTACTGTTTTTTTTTTTTTTTTTTAGCGAATTTCCCATAGGGAATAAGCTATTACCGTAGGTCTCATGGTGAGACCTAAGCCCGGGACCATGTTACTTTTTCGTTTTGAGGTGCCCAGAGACCAAAAATAATAGTCACTAATATTTTTATATATATATATATGTATATATATATATATATATATATATATATATATATATGTATATATGTGTCCCTAGACACGATAACTCTCGTAAAAATGGTCCGATCGACACCAAATTTGGTAGAGATGTGTAATCCTACGTTTATTCGGATGAGTTCGAAAACCAGACATATCGACCTACCGGAAGGGGTAGTTTTAGGGGGTTTTGTACCCCAAAAATGGGTTTTTTGCATTTTTCATATGTAAATTTTAAAAATTTTAAATTTTTATTTTTACCATTGGATTTAGCTCAAAAAACACACCATTTAGTATTTTGAAGCTTTGCTCTATCTCCACTGGTTACCGAGATATTACAAAGTCTAAAGACAGTACATTGTCTTTTGGGGCTCCAATGTTAATCTTATAGAGAATAAGGATGTGTTAATATTTCACTTATTAACCAATATTTTTGGATGAAACTTGGTATTTAGCTTCATTTGGTTGAGATTCATCCATTTAAGGTAAAAAATCTTGGTTTTTGTACTTATCATGGCAGCAAACCTGCATACTTTTTTCCCATGTTAATCATATGGAGAATAGGCAAACTCTTTTATTTATGGACAGATATTGATGAAATTTACTATATGGCTTTATATGGTCGAAATAAATTTTTTCTAAGCTAAAAACCTACTTTTAGTGTCCCCCATGGCAGCATACCTGCATACTCTTTCCCTATATTTATCTTAAGGAGAATAGACATTTATCTCCCTATTTATGAGCACGTGATAAAATTTCGTTTACAAGTTTAGCTGGTCAAAATTAATATTACTAATTTGGAAATTCGCTGAGTACGCAGGTCTGCTGCGACGGGGGGTATTTATAGTTATCTTGCTTAGGAATTAATTATTTTCATTTTTGAGCATTGAAAATAAATTATGTGAGTGTTTATTGTAGTGCTTGCAAATATATTTTACAAAAAGGTTTAAGATAATGAATCTAAAATTTTTAATTTTTTTAAGAGGATAAATTTTACTACTTACAGCTAAGCTAGGTTTTTATGTCGATGGTATCGAAAGTATCGGTATCGAGAATCGGGAATCGATTTTTAAAGAATCGGTATCGGTATCGAGAATCGAAAAATTTTGTTATCGACACATCCCTAGTGGACACCCTGTTACAAAATCCCTTAAAAATAGTTATGTATTTATGAAGATACATAATCACTCAAACCTTGAAAGTAACAAATTGTTATAGACTGGATTTTAGTGTCTCTTTATAAAAACAGTGATAGTTTTGAGAAATTCAGAGAGCTTAGGAGTATTCCTGTCAATTTTGCTCTTCTTTGACTGAAGTTAGATTTCAATTAGATATCTAAAATAATAGGCCTATAGTTAGATTTAGCAAATTGTTTCAAAGTAGGCTATCATCCCCCCATATCCCTTTCATCTTAATACTATTTATAATGGAAAATAATAATACCACCAGTGATCAGCAATTTATACTCCCCCTCCTCCCCCCCCCCGTCACCCTTTCCACCCCTCCCCCCTTCCCACAGCCCATGGTCACCCCCCCCCCCCCGCGCAACGGTAGGCAATGCCCCCCCCCCCCCCCCCCCGAAAATCGCCTCTGGAGCCGCCACTGGGTAGTGAGGCTGGGTTTTTGGTTGAAAATTTCAAGAAAATTGCCTGGAAAGTTGAGGGTTTCATTTGTGAAATTTGGCATACACCCTGTACTAAACAATTATTCCGATAGATATATTTCTGATGTTTTCCACTATCTAATAACTGTTTTTATCACACAAAAGAATAAATTAGCTATTAAGTTGTAAAACCTATCGATTAAAGTAGCTCTGTTATTCAAGGAGTTGGTTCCTGGGTGGGCGAAAGCCGACTCCTACTCCAGAAAAGGAAAAAGTTGTCATAGAGCCTTCTGAACCTATGGTCTGCAGGTAAGCCTATGATTTTTTTTGTTGAATTAAAAATTAATCTTTTAATCCAGGGCTTCTAAAACTTTTCAGAATTAAAAAAATTACTATAATTAATTAAATCATCTTTTAAAAATAAATGTTATATGTCTGATCATAAGATTGGAATTTTATTATTAAAAATTCCATTGATGATAAATAATTTCTACTTATACGAGTAAGAAGTTAACAGATTTAAACTCCTATCATCAATGTGATAGGTGGGCCTTTTTTGTCACAAAGCTTTGTCAATAAAGAAAAAATATTTAACATGATTTTTTTTTGTCAATTTCCCTGCGCCTTTTTTTAAAACTCTTAACACCCTCTTGGATACCCCACAGCTTGATAACCCTTTCTTTAATCAGTAAAATACTCAACTATCAAATTTTCAACTTAGTTTTTGAGTAAAATAAGGGTAAATCTATTAATTTTAGTTTAGGAATGCTATAATCCTTGATTTTGTATCTGTTTGACATTGTGACCTTGTGTCCGACTAACTGAAAGCGACAGTTGTAAAAATTAGTACTATTTAGCAAAACACTAAATAAAAAACATGCATAGATTTAAAACAGACGTTAGGTAATTCTAATAAATTAAACACACACGTGTCTAAAAAAAGTACTAATTTTGAGAAACTTTGAAAAATATTTAAAATTTGTTATTAGTTTTGAAAATGGTTTGACACCTTATTTCTGGTGAAATATTGGGACAAAAACCATGATGGTGGTACTAAGTCATATCCTAGAAATAAAGGCATTAAATCTGACTATTAAGAGATCCCCCTCTGTAATGCTGTCTTGACCGTTGCCCCTAGGTTCGGGTTGTGCGACCTGTGGAGACAGGGGACATCCATCGCCATGTCTCCTCTGCGCAATCTGAGTGTCGTCTCTGACACTCTGGGCCGAGTGACACTAGTGGACAACTCGTCCGGTATTGCTTTGAGGTAAAAAATGGATTTATGTTTTGTTTGTGATAGTAAAAAAATTTAAAGATGATCATGAATTTTCTTATATAAGTGTTTAGCACTTATATTTCCATAACATTTATAAAAATGTGTTGTAATGCTTGATTTCATAAAAATTTTTAAAAATAAATTTCATTTTTTTAACTAAATTCTAAACAATTTGTAGATGTGTCCAGTTTCAAGAACTTTTAAACATTGTGTAGGATGTTTACCTTAAATCGCCTAAGTTCTTGAGTTGATGTTGTCTCTCCTATGTACATTTCACAGCAGTAACTGGTACAATAACTGGTAAAATAGGTAATGTTTTCAAGAAATCTGGATACACTCCTGCCTACAGAGTTAAAAACAACATAATACCAAGTTATGGAACACAACCACCAAAGAATTCCACATTAACATCAGATGATAAGGGAGTGTAAAAAATAAATTGCCCTTCCTCCTGCAAAAAACAATATATTGCATACACCAACAGAACCTTTTCCCAATTTACAACAACCCTGACTATATAGTTGCCAAACATCTAAAATCTAATCAAGGACTTAAAATCACTTTCCCCGATTCACTAACCATTCTGAATAGAACATACTCCAAACCAAAAGCCAAAACACTCGAGAGTTACTAAATATACAAACACTTCAATGGCAATGAGTCACACCTACTTCTAAATAAAAGGGAAGATTATAACAATTCAGTAATTATCAAAACCATCCATAAAATAGAAAACATGTTAAACTCTACACCAATAGGCAACACCGCATCAATCTGACAACGTCGGGATAGAGAAAGCTCATTGAGTACTATGGGGAATCCCAAGCCCCCACAACCCCACACATCCCTCACACCACCTCGGGCTCGGTCTCCAAACAGTTTAGCCGATGAAGCCGACAAAAGAACGTTGCCCGCGCCGGTACCATGCAATGTCCGGCATACACCGCCACCACCACGCTCATCAAGCCGTCGCCGCTGCCGCATGCGCCGCGCAGTCTGCGAGTGTTGTGAACTTTTAAACTAATAAGAAGAACTCTGTAAATTTTGTATATAATGTGTTAGTATTATTAATGTAGTTTAAGAAAAATCTCCCTGAAGATGCCACACCTGCGGTGAAATGTACATAGGAGAGACAACATCAACTCAAGAACTTAGGCGATTCAAGGTAAATATCAATTTTAAACCTATTAAACTGTAGTAATATAGTTGAAATACAGTTTAATCAAAATTAGAGACTCACTTCAGTATTTTGTAGGCTAATTTATTGATTTATTCAGTCATTTGCAAGTACAATAATGAAATATAGTATTGACTTTAATTGTTGTGGCCCTACTGTTGATCACCGTGATCCATAAAATCGCAAGATAATATGTGTAATGATTCAGCTGTCTAATGATTCAATCAATTACTCTTCTCCCATAAGGTTAACATTGAAACTTTGAAAGCCTTTCGGGTATAGCCGTGTGGTCCGATGTGAATCATAATGGGATTCTGCATATCTACAGGAGCATACCTTTCAGTCGGTATGCACAGATTTCCTATACGATGCTCACAAGCTGAGAAAAAAAGAGGAAAAGAATGATGCTTGCCTATTAATAAAATATAAATGATGCCTCAAGGCTTGCTTTATTTGACATTTCTGAAATCTAGAGCGTTTGTAACATTCGTCCAAGTAATCAATCATCCTCTATAGACGTTTTGGTCCCGTGTAACCAAAAGGCTGAATTAGTCTCCTCTATTACCTCCGTCCAGTTCTCTTACGATACTGATTACTCCGAAGTTGTATGGCTGCCATTGCAGGATGTGGAAGGGCTACCGGGATGCCCAGTGCGGGTGGCTGGTGGCGGAGGAGGAGCAGGCGGCGGGACATCAGCGGCAGGCGGCGGCACACCGGCGGCAGGCGCTGTTCCTCGTCATGTACGCCCCCAAGAAGGGCGTGGTAGAGGTGTGGGCAATGCAGCAGGGGCCGCGGGTCGCTTCCTTCACAGTCTCCAAACATGGCAGGTAAAGTCCGCACTCATCATAACACCGGGTGATCTTCAGATGGTCATGATCGATTGTAGTGAAGGCGTCACAGAGAAGTTATGTGGTTATGTATCGGAAATCAATTTTTATTTAGTTTTCAACTGTTTTTGCCATCATCAATTTTTCTATATATTGTACCGATTTTTCTCCGATTTAAAAAAAATAGGTTATTAGCCTATAAGTGATAAAGAACCCTGGCAATGTTATAAAAATTTGTTTCAAGAGATTCATTTCTTGTTAAGTTATTGTTATTATTAGGTACCTAAAATAATTTTTATCCTAGTAATACATGTTGGTCTTTTTTCATGTTAAAATTTTATGAACAATTTTTGTATATAACTGTGTATTACGGACTTTTCCATGTATAATTGATTTTCTCAATAAATCTATTTTGACTCTTGACTTTAACTTTTTGAAGACTTTTTTTTAGAAAAAGGTTTAATTTTTTTGTATTCTTTAGTTTTTACCTCTGGAAGAATTACAAACAGTAATTGATTCACTGGTGGTTCCAAAACTAATCTTGTCATTTAATGCTACTTTAAAAGTGATAGTATATGAAATTATTTATTTGGAGTTACTAATTTTAATAAAACCTTTAATCACACAAAATAAGGCTTTACTAATCAGAGCAAAGGCTTGTAATCAGAGCAAGGCTTTGCTCTACTTTAACCAAAATTTTTCTTTGTTACATGACCTCAATTTTTATTATTGTTATTCTGACTGTCCACGTTCTATTGACATCATTATATCAACTAGCGTAGTGCTAATTTTAACTGTCATAGATAGGCTAATGTTATGATTGTCGTCAACCATACAAAATGTCACAATCTTTTCATGTTGTAAATAAAATCTTGATTCTTGTAAGTAGGCTTTAAGAATGTTGTAGCCATTAGAATTAGTTCCGGACTACTTGTGTTGTTGGTCCATGATTACTCGGTTTATCATCCTATTTGTACGTTTGCAGATTGTTCTACATCAGTTATGGGCTGCTCGGAGTGTCAAGTCTAAGCAGCAGAAATACCAATCGAAGCTCCACTCCATGTGTTTTCATTGATGAGTTTGGAGTCCTAACTGATATAACAGTCCCGTTCCACTGTGCTTTAAGGTTGGTATTGTTTTAAAAATAGCTTTATCTGAATTTAATGTCTACAGTAGAGTTGACGTAAACATTAAGTTATGCGTGTATATTTAGTTATTGTTAATCTATGTTTTAAAGATCTGAATTAATTTGGTAATGAATAAGCTTTGAATTACAGTAGGATCTCCATAGTCCAAAATTTTATGGTCCAACAGATTCTGTAATCTACCGGTAGAGTCTTGTGAGTGTGAGAGAGAGCAACCTTCAAGTAAATTGCAGGAGTAACTATGCTCAAACTATGCACTAATATATTTAGATTCATTATAATTTAACTCATAAAGGTGTATATTTAATTTGTTTGATGCCTGAAACCCACTTTTATCTAAACCAGTTTTGCCTCACTTTTACAGTTTCCTGGAAGGTTATTTAGCATTTTTATAATGATACCTCCAATAATACAAAATCTTCTTTAGTCCGATAGTGTCCTAGTCCCAAATGTGTCGGATTACGAAGAGTCTACTGTATTACTACTAGTCGAAGACTAACATTATTGTAGGGAACAATCACATTTTAGTTTCCACTGCAGTTTGATTATCGAGTTGGTTCTGTTATGTACATCTGTGGTGTCGGCAGTGACAAGAATAGCAGGCGGGCCAAGGACTTGCACCTGGTGCGGAAGCTGCGGCAGCTGTTGCGCGAGGCCTCGGACGCGGAGCAGCCCGCGGATGCGGTGGCCGCGCTGTGCCGCGAGCTGCAGACCCATGCGGTGCGTGCGCAGGCCCTCGATACGCTTGCCGCCTCCCGCCGCGTCAGCGCCAACACTCTGCTCGAGGTGGTCGAGGGTTTCCTGCACTGGTTTGAGTCCCAAGGTATGGGGTACTTATCAATTACAGCCATCACCAAATTTAAATTTTGTTAGGTCAGGTAATAATAAATATGTCTATCTTGTTTATGTCATCTTCATTATCGTTTGTTTGGCCATACAGTGGGACCTCAATTGGGGAATCTCAGTGGAACCGTCACCCTTGGGACCAGGGCTATGACAGGAATGACAGCAAACTAATCTGTTAACAGAAATATTGTAAACAAACCTGAACATTAAGCCATTAAAAAAACTAGTTTGGAAAACACTTTAACCCTGTAAAAGTGAATAATAATACATAATTAAAGAACTTATGGTTGTTGACATTGCATTTAATCAAAATGTCACAAAGACTACCGAGGTTCTACTGTATTTTTTCTGATTTTACAGATACAAAGGTCAGGTCCTGATTGTTATGTAAACCCAACGAATATTGTAAGGAATTCAATAAAAGCAATTGGGAGCTAATATTACTGTAGTTTATTTGGGAAAAACGGCAAACAATAACTTTTCACTCTACAAAAAAAAATAATAATAACAATAATAATAATAATAATAATAAAAAAAACAAATAAATAAATGAAAAATAAAAAAAAACAGCAATAATTCTGATTATTACACTTATCGAGCTTAGGGATTATCACCTAATTTAGAAGCGTAATTTTAATTAAAACAAATTCACATGGTTTAAAAACTAATGGGGCGGGCGAACGAGCTTCTGAGACAAGTTAATCCGTTTTCATCGGGTGCTTGACTCTGATTCTCCACTCTTTGCTGAGGGCCTTCTCCTTCCCAGCCAATCAAGGCGTCTCGACCTGGTAGTGAACATTAGATTACCTACCAGGTAATCATTAGGTGCCAGCAGAACTTCAACATGCGAGGCTACTAATGCACGGTTCCAGCTTTGTAAATTTGCTACCATTTATAATTATAACACAATAATTTGATTTCGGTCTTTTGCCGCTCAGAAGGAATTAATGAAGGGTTGGCAATGTCTCCTGATGTTATAGAGTATTTTTATGGCCCATTTATAAGTCACAGCTGCCCATAGTATTTGTGATTATTGATTGACAATAATAAAGTATTCGTTGAATTTACTGATAAGAAATGATTACCAGCCTGTGGTGTAGATCGGGTGACGTTTTATTTACGAGAGGAGTGTGACAGTTAGTCTTGCTCTATAGCCAATGGACGTATGGTGTGGGTGATTACTGTTTTTACGCTGCTATAGGTTACATTTTGATATGACAGGGTGTCTACCGGTCGGAAAAGTGGGAAGTCGTGACAATATCTAGAATTTTGTGAGGTCGAGAAAAGTCATAAAAAGTCTGGAATTTAAGTCTTTGGTGAGGAATAACTCATTTTAAAACAAACATAGTTATAGCCTTGTTTTTTGGTCGGGAATTTTGTAAAAAGCAGTGTGAAAAAGTCGAGAATTTTATTTGTAAAATTTTTGTGACACCCTGTTTTAACATGAGTGAAGGAAGAGTTTTAATGAGTTTTTGTTGCAATTCCCCAAAATTGCCTGGAGACACCATTGAAGCCTAACTCACCATGTTCAATCTTGTGCAGCCTGTTTTGTTTTATTTCACAGATGAGGAGAGGCCAGATCCAGGGGGAAAAGCTCTTATGCAGAGATGTGTCAAACTCCAAAAGCTGTTGATATTCTACCTCTTCTGCTCAGGGTTACAACAAAAACCACCAGATTACGACACCGTGGTGGCAGATTCCAGTAATGACTTTGATGTTAGTATCTCTATTTTTTTTTTTTAATCATTTATGAAATTGATTTTGTAAGTTTGGTTGGAATCTGTAATATCATTAAGAAATGGTATTGGTGGTTAACTTATGTAGTCCTTCTAGAGTGTGCAAGTATACTTGATTGTTTGAATGTTTTTAAGTTAGTAGTTATCAATCAAATTGCAAGCGGGATTATATAAACTGTTTATCAAAGAAAGCATTTCCACCTGATCTTGCACTATTTACTCAACATGACCTTAAGGGTTGATGTCATCTGGAGTTCATAAATACCCCTAGCTGAGATGCTGAGATAATATCATATATTATATGAGCGGACAGTCGGTTGGCTGGCCATTTAGAGGGCAGAGCCCAAGAAGCCCAAAAAGTTCAATTGACCTCTGAGTGGTCTATTGGCCACCCTCTCACACTTTTTTTCACCCTTACCTTTCCTTTGATATCCCATCCTTCTGGGGCTTGCACAAAATGTCCAGTACAGACAGACATCCTTAGCAGTTCGGCTGGTCTCTCTATTATTTACTAGTACCATGCAATTTATAGTATTTTTTACTTAAGTAATTTTTCTAACAGAAGATATTGTTAAATTAAGGGATATTTGTAACTATACATTTAATAACTCGTTATGCATTGCTTAAGATTAATCATAAAAAGTGGTGATTTTACCTTTTCAGAACCTGTGTGAGTTTTTGCGGATGAGTAAGCAGGAAACACATCGGATATTGAAGTTCCCGGAGAGTGAAGACAAGGTTCGGGTCAAATTCCAGGAAGGCCCAGAGGGGTTGCCTGGTTACCTCGCGGGCTTCAAAACAGATTCTAGCACCGAAGAGACAATACAATTGGTCAACTCAACGGCTAATCAAAACCTCATCCATATAAGTAAGTTTGTCATTTATAATATTCTTATAATTATCTGATGAAGTCTGAATGTAATGTAAAATATCGCAATCACTACAGCACACTGCTGTGCAATTCATCAACGCTTATCTTCATGGCAAAATAATTAAACCAACAAAATTGAGCTAACATAATTGAGCAGACTTGGTACTGCTTAGTCACACCGATACCTGCAGATCATAAAGAATCGCGTGACGATACCAAAGGCAAGAAGTGTTTTGTGTATCATTTACCATGGTCGCCCGTGTGGCAGGTGAGGTGGTGTGCGGATGTGTGGGCCCTGGTTGTGTGACTGCGTGGGCGACCGCGGCCGCCGACAGTGGTGTCGCCCCCTCCGCCCTGCTGCGCCTCGCCCTCATCTCCTGGCTCCACAAGCACACTCGCCCCTCCACCGCCGACGCCCTCACGTTCGGCCAGATGCTTTCTGCTATCTGCAACATCGCTGGTAATTATCTCTAAATAAGTATGATAGTGTTGTCTTAGTATGTGATATGTATGGTTTAAAAAAATGGAGGACCTGCAATGCTGTCTTTATTGCCATGGAACCTACCAGTTAATTCATGAGATCTCCATAGCTGGTAGTATTTTCCCTATCTTTTTTCTCTCTTACCCTTTTTACCGCAGAACTAAATTACTCTGTAACTTAACTTGTGTGGCAGCTCACATGGATGGGATGTAAATTAATAGGGATGGACGGGTCTCGAAATTACGAGAAATTTTCGAGAAATTTTTAATCTCGTTCACCGAGACGAGATTTTATTTTGATCGAGATTTTTCGAGACGAGAAATAATTCGCGAATAACGATAAAAACGGGTATAAATAATCTACGAATTGCTAGGCCTATTTTACAATCAATTTAATACTAAAAAATAAATTATTTTGTAGCAATGTGCTTTATTTTTCCTATCATCCTCACAACTACAAACTTAATATCAATATGCCATCATAAACTGTTAAACTACGGTTGGATTTCCAAGACTTGGACTGGATTGGAGACGTCTGCATCTGCAGCTGCACGGACTGTTAGTGGTAGTTAGTCAACATAGCTACTGATTTATAAAATAATTCATTTGTTTGATAAATCTTTAAAACATTGGAAAAACTTTATAAACAATAAACAATCATAATTTGTCATTTAATTGCTTCAAGATGATTATACAGTATAAAACTAATTCAAATAATTTTTGACAAATTTAAGAGCTGTTTTGACATTAACAGTAATGGTAGTGACATCCAGATGAATGACAAGGTGGCCAATCAGATTTAATAATGGCTAACCTCAAATATCCCACGCAATACAATTTAATTTCCTTTCACATTCTTTGCAGAGTTCAGCTATTTTAAGCCAAAAATGCTTAAAATCGGCTGATGGTTGATTTTATTTAAAGGTTTGGATACTAAAAAAACTGAATAGGCCTATTAACAATAATTGTTGAATAGCAATAAATAGGTTGTGTTGAATATATAGAAAATCAATGGTGTTAAAAGAACCATACAGGCTTCATGGCTATACTAATGCTTGCCTTTATTCAGTTAGGAGCAAAATAAAAACCTTACCACTAGCAAACGAAATTGAGGGAATTACGTGAGTTCCAAAACAGAGAAAGTTTAAAGTTATGTATACAGTACTTGAATAGTTTGGAGAAATGACAATGAATAGCAAACAAAATGAGAGCTGAAGATTTTCTTATGGACAAAGACAAAGAAGAAGAGAGCGTTGAAAATTAAATTTAAATCCACCAATGACAAGGGATTTCTTGTTAGCCTCGCGGCCTCTAGTCTTGTGACTCAAAGTTAGTGAGTCTGCCTATTACAAAAACTGTGAGTGAGGAAAATGTCTTATTTGGAAACATTTTATTAAAGTAAGTTAATAGTGAAAAGTGTGATACATGAAAGTGAAAAGTGAACAAAGTAACTGTAACAGAGGATTCTCTTTTTATGTTTTATTAAACGTAGGTCGATAGGGTTTATGGTTATATCTTCTCAATCTTTTTATTGGGTACATTCCTTTATAGGCCTAGACCATTTGTTAAGAAAGCGACTTTTTTAACTTCAGTTTATTAATATAATCAGCATTATACAAAGTAATATTTGTTCCTTCACATATATCAGGATTTAACAATGTTAAAAAATCAGATTAAAATCCAGAACGCACATGTCTCGTAATGTACGAGAAGGAAAATCTCGTCTCGATCTCGTCTCGAAATTTTATGAGAATTAAAAATTCTCGTCTCGTCTCGTCTCAAACTAAAAATCTAATCTCGTCCATCCCTATAAATTAATAAAACATAATATTTTGGCTCCTTTCTTACTAACGTTTACTAAAGTGTCCATCCTCTAAAGTAGACCAGCATCTTGTAGTTGACTACTTAGTTGCATTGGCAATGAATGGCTCAAATATGTGCCTACAGGCTACTTTGACAAGACCTGCTCATTCATATGTGGAGCTCTCATGCTGTGTTTTCTACGTTGATAGACAAACATCTCAGCTAGCCCAGCTGTAGTTTTAGAAACTTTTATACCTTTTGCAAACAATGTTTTAAATCTACTGTACCTAAGGTTTAAAACATATAATTGTCATTGCATCAATACATTTTACTATCTCTTCTATATTTAATCATTTTTCTAAATTACAGGACTATATGAAGCATAATCTTGTTTGTTTACCAATGGAAACAAAAAAAATGGTGACCATAAAACGGGATATAAGTGAGCAATCTAATATATATGTGTAATGAAATAAAATTGTCACTCTCGCAACTTATATTAGATCCAAGAAAAGTAAACGGTTATTGATTCCCAAATCAATTCTTCAGTCCAAAGTAATTTTAAGCGAATTTCATCAGTTTAAATGTTTGCAACTAAGGACCACTCAGCTTAAAAAAAGTTAACAGTAATCAAATTTGCAATTATGAGATATTTAATTTTTTACAGGAGAGGAAGTCCAGCGCCCGGAGTGGTGGGAAGAGGTCAGGTCCATGTTGAGAGAGAGCACACAGTCACATCTGGCCATCCTGGCTGCGGCCATATGCAAAGCTGTGGCAGTCACGTTCGAGGAAACGGCAGGTAACATAAATCACAAAACTAAAAATGGCAGTAAAAAAATTGTCCCGTCGAAGTAGACCTGCGTACTGAGCGAATTTCCTACAGGATTCAATTTTTTTTAACTTCCCCCATAAACACCATGGGAACGAGGATGTAGGTTTGCTGCCTTTTGGGTATTGTAAGTAGGAAAATCGATTCCCAGTGCATGTTGCATCAAATCTAAATTATCAAATCTTGCATCTAAATTCCATCAAATTCTGTTATTTTTCATTTCCCCTATAAACCCCATAGGGGTCTTGGGATTGAGTATGTAGGTTTGCCGCCATATGGGTGCTGTAAGTGCTGTAAGTAAATATAAGTTAATCTCTAGCGAGTGAATGTACATACCAAATGAGATCAAGTTATGTCAATAATAAGTGAGAGACGTGGTTTTGTTAATTCCCTATGTAAGTATAACATGGGTAACCTATTTTTGGATTTTCTCGGTAACCTGTGAAACCATATTAAGAATTAAAAATACTAAATTGTTTGTTTTTTCAAACTATTTTAAATGGTTTTAGTTAAAATAGTTGAATTTTTAAAACTTTTGTCAAAAAATGCCAAAAACCCATTATTGACCCTTTTGAAACCCCATAAAACTCCGTTCCCATAACCCGATAACGCTGGTTCGCGGACTCATGAAAATAGACCTGGTCCTACACCTTATACCAAATTTCATCAAAATCGGAGGTCACTGTCAAAAGTTATCAGTACCACGGACATATACATTTATAGATAGATATATCGATGTATATACATATATATGAAAATGAACAAACGGTATTTTTGGCTTCTGGGGACCTCAAAATGAAAAAGTAACATGGTCCCGGGCTTAGGTCTTACCATGGCTGCTGCCGTAAAAGTGTATTCCCTATAGGGAAATTCGCTAAAAAAATATGTGAAAAGCAGGGTTGTTCAGAATTTATGTTTTGCTTTAACATAGAAAATAGTAGATAAGTGTTATCATCATGAGGGTTACTATTAGGCGTCTTGTGTGTATCAAGCCCCTAGCAGCTTAAAAAGTCAGTAGTTTTTATGTTTTGCGACCGGGACAAAACACAACGATTAATTTTGGGTTGTGAAATATGCATGGATAAGACTATTTGTATTAGAGATGCACCAAGCAATTACATGTTAAAATAGATACATCTGTTCTGCAGCGACTGTTGTACTGGTTTCAGAGGTAATTTCAGAGGTAATTCTGGTGGTCAGAAGTAGTAGACCTGGTAGTTTAACCAATGGTACTTGTCATTAATTTTTCTGCACTAAGTAGTTACTTAAACAAAACGTCCACAGTAGTTATAGACCCAGTTGTTGTTATTGGTGGATAAGGAGACCCTGGCTGAACCGTTGAGCACGTCCGTCTCAAAATGGGCATTTTGCGCGGGCCCCCAGAAGGATGGGATATTGAAGGAAGAGAAAGGGTAAGGCACAGGACAGACTGTCCACTCATGTTCCAGCTAGGGGTTTCTATGGCCGTCGCACTCCTCTCTCCCTGCTGTCTTGAACATATGTTCCAGCTAGGTGTTTCCATGCCCATAGCATTTCTATTCACCCCCTGACATCTACATATTCCAGCTAGGGATTAACCATGCAGTTTGCATTAACCCCCCGCTGTCTTGAACATGAATGGGGTTTGAAGGAAGGGAAATTGTCATAGTGGAGAGCCAAAAGACTTACCACAGTGTTATGACAACTTCGTTTGCTGTGCCCAATGTCAACTTCGCAACTAGTATGAACCAGTTTTAAAGTTGTCCTGGGATATTATAGACCCAGCTAGTTTGGCCTATGGTACTTGACACACCAAGCTTAAGCAAAAAAGCTACAACAGTTACACAGCAGTTGTGGGACTGGTTTCAAAAGTAGTTTGAGCCGCAGGTAGTTGTTCCTGTAGTTATGACAGGTGGAGAGTCTGTTTATTACGCTACCACAGCAGGTTTGTGCCGTGTTGCAGTGATGTCAGCCAGCGCCGGCACGGATGACAGCGAGTCCAAGCCCAGTGACTGGGAGAAGGTGACGCAGGAGTCTTGCACCTGGAGCCTGCTCATCAGCCAACTAGAGGACGTTGCTCTTATTGCATCAGTTCTCAGGTAACTCGTTTGCTTCTGGGGATTGACACCAAAACTTCCTTTGCATAGTATAAAAATTATGTTATTTCTCGATGATTGGATTAATGATTGCAGTATTAAGGCCTTTAAAGGTTGGGGTGGACTTGGGTTGTCAATGTTATAGACAAGAAGTAAGAAATAGATTACCAGAGAACCGACCAGCTGGTGAAAGTGCATTAGTAGTGCCATTGACTATGTACACTAATGTGAATATACCTCTCATCCAATGCATTTAGTTTGAGGCAAAAATTTGGAAGTTTCGTGTACGTGACACCAGAGTTGCTGCCATCGATGTTGTTACTATTCAGTTGGATTTGCAGTGCTCTAAAAACACTTTACCAAAACATAAAGCTAACTCTCAGTTATAAAATGTTTCATCTTTGGTTGAGAAGAGTGGTAATACTGATTTATCTATCATATGCCAATTGTACTTCATGTACGCCGCAGAAGATCGCACCACCGTCAATAGGTTTCAAACACGCCTATGCTATGAGAAGTCTATTCACGTTAGTGTATATGGGCAATGGGAGTGTCGACTAGCACAAGTGACTGTAGTGCCAGTATAAAGTACTTATTAATTCACTTGGTAACCCCTGTTGGTAACTTCTTTCATAAATTTCTAGTTTCAATAGATTTTTGTTTTTTAATAGAAAAATATTTTAAAAATATTATCTCTATGTAGACTGGAAAAAGTTGAGTTTTTTATGTTTGTTCTATTTTTGTAGTTGAAGTTATAATATCTACCTCAAATAGACCATAAAATTTTTAACCCATTGGCTAACAAGCCCGAGTATACTCGGGGCGGCCGTGAGTGGCCCGGACGTGCGAACCCGAGTATACTCGTGATTGCGTAATGATGTAAATAAATATAGGTGCTCCATTATTATCGTGATTTGTTAAGACTAGAAGTGTTTATACACTTTATTAAACATAATATATAGTGTATCAACTAGTTTTAATCTTTTATTTACGTGTTGACATAATACAATACTGCATATCAAATCAGCTGATCAGCTGGCGATGTTTAACACAGCCCGCCATTACGTTGTTGTTTACATTTCAGTGTTTTGCCGTAACCTAAAACTTGTGATCGATGTATTTGTGTGTTGATATTTCGACTAAATGAGTAATTTTCAGGATCGTATCTCACTACTATTGTTTGAAAGTGATTCTGAGGTTGATTTAGATGATAATGAAAACTGCGACGACGAATTATGAATTATATAGTGGGAGTTTTCTTTTACTTTGGCGCAATTTTTCTTTGTATTCAAACTTGTTAAGTGAACCAAAAAAACATTCTTTACATATTTTTATTCCAATAAGAATTTAATTTGGAGGTATAATTGTTTTACTGTGTAATTTTGAGGAATTTTCTACCTAGGAATGCTCCGTCTACAAATATAGGTAAAACGCCAAAAAAGAATGATTTTGGAAAAAATTTTATATCCAAGTCAAATGTACATATATTGGAGTAATTTTTTATTTTCACGTAAAAAAATAAATAATCAACTAATATATAATCATTTTTGGGCTGTAATATATTTTTTTATTTCTCTACATGCAATACGCTTTCAAAAATTATCTTTTTTTATATAGAACTATGTGTACATAGTAATATATATAAAGTTCTTACCATGTATATACTACGACAAAAGTAATATTTTCTTAAAGATTAATAATTTCTAAAAAAATTAGTGAAAAAACCATGAAAATTGAGCAACAATTGTTACTACAGTGATAGTTTTAATAAAAGTATTTATTTTTGTCTTGTTTCTATGGAAATTAAGGGGCTTGTCAGGTGTCTAATGTCAAGGAAGCCAATGGGTTAATCAGATAATTTTCACTCTAAATAAATTGCAACTAAATAATGAGAATGGTAAAGTAAGAGAATTCAAACATTACTTCAAACCCAAATACGGTCTTGGTTATTTTAATTTTCATGTGCTACAAGCAAGTTAATATCCTTCAGTTGTGAAATAATCCACATTTCTATATTTTACAGGCATAAACCAAATTGCCCAAAAGTTCCAGCACTGTATTGTCTGCAATACGAACCTCCAGAATTGTCCCTACACAACTTATGCTCGAAAGGAAAAGGTAAGATTTTTCTAATTGAACACTATATAGGGAGAGAGGTTAAAAATTTAATTAAATAAATTGAGTTAACTTGGTTTGCTTTGTAGTAAATTTATTCGACAACGCTTATTCACCTCATGGGAAAAACTGTTCAAAATTACAAGTCTATATTACTTACGAGTTGCACAAGTCACATTGGTTCACGACAAAACAATGATTCAACATAACAAAGTACGATCAACTGTTTCGGATGTTTTTTAGCATACTTATACTGCAAAGTAGCTAATGACATATTCTCTCGCCCATCGCCAGGATGTGTGTCGGAGCTGGTGGCGCGGTGGGTCGCCAGCTCGGGACTGCATCCCTCCCTGCTGCTCGAAGGCTCCCGGGAATCCTCTCAGAGTCCCGACTCTTCCCGCAGCGACAGGGTTGGATCTGGGGTATGTGGTTGACAACAGCAAGATTACTCATTTGCTATTATACTGGTAGTAAAATATCTTTAATTTTTCTTGTCATACTTATTATTTTTGGAGAAAGACTATTTTATATCCTACCCCTATCTATCATGTAATGAAATTCCAATCAATAAATAAATCAACTCAATCAAGAAGTTTTTTTTATTTAAAGGCCAACTGCTCAATTGTGAAAGAGTTGTTTTCATAAGGAAATTCAAAATTACATCAATTGTTCTGTTCTAAAAAAAATTGTAATCTGAATTTAAACTAATATTGAATTTACACTCTCATTCACTGACCAACAAAAGTTATATTATATAACCTTAAATTAAAGTGTAGAGAAATCACAACTGTTATTAATTTTTATCAGCAAAACGGAAATTTCGTGTTTTTTATATTTTATTTCTGCACACATTGATTTATTCCTTTAAAACTTTTTGTGACCATTTAGCCGTATTAACAGTTTATAACTTGTAAAATTTTATAAAATGAATTTTTTCCCTCATTTTTGCGTGTTAATGTTGATGGATGTCTGGTTCTCTGGCAGGTTGGAGTAGTAGAGGGGCAGCCTCTATCAGCGGAGACAGGACAGGAAGCCAAGCCTACAAGTCCTGAGGAGAGCTCCATACTGGAGCGCTTGGCCGAACTTAGGTAACCGAAAGAACGACTGCCCACTCTCAATAGTGTTGCGGTTTGATTATCAATCAACCTATCAAAATAATCTGCTGAAGCAGATTCCCTAAAATATAAGTCTTTAAAATACCTTATTTTGTGTTGAGTCCCTCTCTTCTGAACTAATTGGGACAGTTCAGCTAGAAATTCTATGATGATTTTATGAATGGCCTTCATTTATTAACGTGTTAAGTTTGAAGTTAAGTTCAGGGAAGCTAGTCTTTGCTCTATACATCGGTTCACGATTAATTTGTGAACATACTAGGACTAATAAGTAATTAGTGTGTAATAAAATAATGAAGTAATAACTATTCTGTGTTGTTTTTGAAGTTTTGAGGTCAATTTTAACTTTGCAGGCAGCAGTTCCCTTACAGCCTGGCTGACAATGTCCTATTGGCCAACATTACCTGGGAGTACGTTCTGGCATGGGCGAGACAGGTAATTTTTTTAATCAATAGCCTATCTTCACATATCTGCTTTACTTTCTCTAATACACTTCAATTTTATCAAACTAACAAAGTTTAAAACTAGGATTAAATTTGAACTGAAATTATATTGAATATGCTTCGTGAAAATCAAACTTTTGTGCACGATTTTAGAGAATTTTATTGTTTAAATAGACAAATTTTACCACTAAACATGTATAAAAATTATTTGTTTGCTTGTAATGTTTTACCAAAGTTATTAATTCAAAATCAGTAAAACCAATACAATTCAGTAAATGGATCAAAGATTAAAGCCTAATTGATTAAAAAGGAACATCCTCATGTACTGCACCTATCCAGTTTTAAAATGTATTTGCGGCATACAAGGTTGATAATCGCTTTAGATGCAATAAACCATAACTCAACAGTTGCTCACTTAAAATAAGTATCATCTTCGTAACAAACCATCTAAATTTTCAAAAAGTCGTCTTTTCATATTTTTGTTTTACTAGAGATCGCCTCCTGGTTGAAATTCAACCAAACCTTTATTTATTTCATCTAGAATCATTTAGTTAAAAAATATTTTATAAGTGAAACATATGGTCTTCCATTTTTTGTTAGTATTTGTTATTACAAAAGCTTTGTAAGGATTCAATTAATCACCCTTCTTCCATAAGGTTAACATTGAAACTTTAAAATTCTGTTGGGTGTAGCCCCGTGTGTCAATATGGATTGAAAATTGACTATGAATAAATAAATACACATTACACACACTGCCATACTGTGTGAATACTATGT
Source organism: Neoaliturus tenellus (assembly GCA_030545055.2). Taxonomy (NCBI): domain Eukaryota; kingdom Metazoa; phylum Arthropoda; class Insecta; order Hemiptera; family Cicadellidae; genus Neoaliturus; species Neoaliturus tenellus. Next base: position 97,117,207 of record CM061537.1, read on the forward strand.
GAATAAGTGTGTATTTACTACACTGCCATATTTATGTGATTCTGCTCATTTACAGGACACCACCTTTCTAACGATATGCACAGTTTTCTCCTAAGATGCTCACAAGCTGAGAAAAAAATAGGAAAAGAAATATAATTGTCTATTAATATATAGGTTCACCACAAAGAAGAAATATTGGTAAAAACATATTTTGTTCATCAAAAGTATTGGTATTTATATTCTGTGTAGAGAAACGGTTAGGCAAAACTGATTGAAATTCTGCACTAAAACAATTTGCAATCGAGCTAACTTCTGTAGTAACAATGATTGAATTGGTGCCCAAAAATTAGTTTTTAGTGCAATGACATCTTACGTACTTCAAATATTTATGCTTTTATGTGTTGCAACTTATCGTTAATTCTGTAACTTGTTGTAGGTCGACAATCTCCAATCCCTTCAAGCTGCCATCTCCTGCCTCAGAGTGATTCCAGACCCTCATCTCAAGCAAGGTGATTGTTGTTTGTGATGTCTGAAAACCTGCCATATTTCTGTTGTTTATAAGCCATTGTTTTTATGAATTGATAACTTTGTTAAGTCAATTTTTCTAGTGCGAAGTAGAAGGATGAGTTTTTAACCATTCCTTATCAAAACAGATTTTCTGATGTGTACATAGGTCTAATCTAGTGGTATGCTCAACTGGTTTCCAGTAACTCGTTTGAACCATCGCATTTTACACTCTTGCTGTCCCGCAGGTGTGTGCAGCCTGACATGGACGATGCACGTGAAGGGCAGGTTCGAGTCCACCGTGCGGCTGGTCAACAAGGTGGGCAAGGTCCCCAAGGAGAGGCTGTGCCGACAAGACATCGGCCTGTCCGAACTGCAGATCGCTGACTTCTTCAACATCTGTTCTGATTTCTTTGATATATTCTTAGAGGTAAAAAACAGTTGTCAGGCTGCTTACAAACACTAAGCTGGCTTCAGGATAGGGATGGGGCCACAAAAATATGTGTAGCCAATCTATTACGAGGGCCTTGTGAAAGTGTGCACTCTCCTCGGCACATTCCTTTTGAAGATGACCTTTGTCTCGTTTTCAGAGTAACAAGTTAACAAGGTTATTGTGGATTGAAATTGTTGATGTTATATGGGGTGTTTTATGTATAAAAAAATTTAATTGTAATAAAACTTTAGCTTTTTATGAATGTATTGTTTTTTAATAAAAATTGTATAGTTATCTATCAACCAATCTTCTGAAGTCTTGGTTCTCTTGATGAACTCTTAACTTCCTCCTTAGGCGTTATTTCACTTGGATCCCCACCCATGTTGCTACAAACCAGTCAAGGAACGGTAATAAAAATTAAACCTTTGTTTACAACTTGGGTAGGATGCATTATATTTATCGCTTTGTTCTATAACAATCAGCAGCATAGATTTATGAATTAGGGTATTTAATTTTGGACCATCAAAGCCGCAAAAACTGTAGATATGGTGGACTTTGTTAGAAGCTGAGTTTGCTGAGAGAGTAACTAGCTAAACGTTATATTTAGTAAGATAAGTTAAATAAAAGTTCTACCTAGAATGGTTAAACACTAGCTTTATAACTTATATTTTACTAACAGTACCTGAGGGACTTAGCATTTGCTTGGTAACATTATGCCAATTATTTTTTGCAATAATAATCTTAGTCATATAAGCCTATCCTGGAATGCATAGAACTAAAGGGCGTATCTTTTTCAATGCGTGCTAGTTCCCTCCGCTCATTCCTCTTTCAGGGCATTTTAATACATGTCTAAGTGTGCTGCACTCTATTATTAGTTTGCTGAACCACATGTTGAAACTGTAACACTTTGTAAGACAACAAGACAACTGTACGAGAACTACTTCAGTCCTCACTTCATTTGACTATTTTCACCTAAATATTCCTTTGTATTTAAGTAAATTATTTGCGTATTGAAAAGTGTGACTGTTTTAATCTTTTACTTTGTTTATATGAACAAACATAACTATCAGTATAAGGTATTACTAAAAACAGATAAGTGTTGTTTATTATAGTACTATTAAATAATTCAATATCTGGCCTCTATGCAAAACCACATGTTTATATTGTAGCACTTGGTTGGTACTTTGACAGTAGAGTTAGAAAGAAGTTTGAAGAAAATCATTACGACTATTTTTGAGATCCATGTGCATACTTACATACATACAAACATACCTTACTTGTATTAGAGTATAGGATTATATAACCTCCCTTGCTAGAACATTTTGCAAGTGAATGGTCTAACCCGTTATAGAGCAGAGCGCTGAGTGAGGAGTCGCCCAAGATGAAGGTCCGCCACGAGGAGCTATGGGCGAGCAGTGCCGTGCCACCGCTGCAACAGCTGGCCCTGGACCAGCCGCTGGCCAACTATGATGTTCTTCTGCTGCTCTCCCAGTGCTGCCGTGCTCTCCACATCCTGGCCACCTTCTCCCTCCGCACCCAGCGGCCGATCAATGCGTTCTTTGACTCCATTGTGAGTATTTAGTATTTACTTACTTTTGCCTGTATCTAGACGCCAACGGCATTTTTTAACATTTTGATGGGGAATGGTCCAAACCCGTTACATTGCCTACTATTGACAGTACGAGGCTGCGTAACTGGGATAGGGCCAACTTCAGGATTTGATAAGGTCAGTTACCTAAGCAAAATACACAAAAGAGGATTGGAGTAGTATGATTAATATTTAATTAATGAATGGGTTTTTAAACAGAGCCATAACTAGGATTAGAGGTTTTCTAACAAAGGAGAAGGGGCAGCTCAAGTATAACAATGATTTGTTCTCTTCTACCAAATAATTTTTTTTTTTTTATCACGGGGACTTTATCTTACACTGATATGCTGATTCAAACCCTCAAGTTTTAGTACCTAATTTGTGATACATGCTAGGTGTAATTTTGAAGCTTTATTTTTGGGCATGTCTTCTCTAGTTTATTTTTTGGGTGTGAGACAATGCACAAAATTTAATTTGAAATCTAACACAGGAACATACATAAATTTAAAGATCCAATGTTTCAAACAACAAGACAATTTTTTGGAAGGCGCTAACCACCAGGCTAGTGAGACACCGAAAATTATCATGTGTCCGAAAATTACACCACCGAGTGTGACGGCTGACTGCTCGTGTGTTGGGCAGGGCCAAAGCGCGCTGTTCGCCGACATTAGCGGCCACGTCCAGCCGCCCGGCCACGTGGTGGATCCGGCCCTTTCCGAGACTCGGACACAGTTCCTGCTCCGGGCCGTCACCGCTGCCACCGCGACCATCACCTGTCACGACGGGGTGAGGATGGTTTTGTAGTTATTTCCCATATCGCCAACTAAACTCTAATACCACGTATCTTCAAAATGATGATTTTTATATAGCCTAACGTATGACTTTCGTAGCAGTTTTTATCCTGCAATTAATTTTAATAACACCTAAATCTTAAGTCACAGGAAATTTGAAAAATAAAATTAAATTCAGAGCAAGTATCTTGCAATTGGCAAAAATGTAGTTTATGTAACTTACATAGTTGTAACATGCAGCAGCGAGTAAGTAAAAATGTTTTACTCTTTTTTCACTTAATAGCTCACCATATCGTTTGACATTACAAATGATGAATTTCAGGATATTATTTTAAAGCTACTTGTTTGAGGTTGGAATTTTAAAAACAGTATGGGGACAAACCAGTTTCAAAATTAAATTTTCGTGAGATATGTGTTATTCTTATTTACCTTTATATGATAGTCTTTTGCTTCAGGTGGAAGAGATGTGTTATTAACTCTAAATTGCTTTCAATACCAATTTATTTTAAAAAAATGGGTTTCAATACCACTTACTGTAGATTTTATTTGTTAATTTTTTGACACATATAGAAAATACCAATGGTAGACTTCTTTGTTTAAGACGACAGTTTTTTTCACTCTCATGTAAAGTTGTGTTTTTGCACTTACATGTTATTAGAGTTTGGCCGAGGATATGAGGCATTGTTCAACTTAACCCTTTCGCATACCATGTAATTTATAATTGTTTCGCTGAGTGAATAATTGTGTTTGCCTCAATGAAAATTACCATTCATTTTGCAACTTGAGTTTTTAACAAAAGCTAGTGAACAATTGGAAAAATTTTAAAAACTGTTTACTAACTTGGTCTAGATTACAAGCCGACTACTATAATGACATTGCCCCTTTAGAGGAAACTTGCTAAAATGTAATTTATTTGATCCCCGATTTTTAATTTTTTTCCAAAAGTTGATAAATTTTAGTAAGAAAATAGTGTTTAGTCATTGAACTACATTACATATTATCAGCAGAACACAAGAAAAGAGATAATTAAAATATAGTACCATATTCAACTTTAATCATTAAAATACAAGTACAGTGGCGGCTCCAGAGCTGATTTTCGGGGGGGGCCATTGCCTATCATTGAGGTGGGGGGGGGGGGTGGCCGTGGAAAGGGTAAGGGTGACGGTGGGGAGTGTAGGCCTAAATTGCCAATCACTGATGGTATTATTAAAAGTAGGCCTATTATTTTCCTAGATGAAAGGGATATGGGGGATTATAGCCTAGTTATAAACGATTTGCAAAAAAAAAAAAAAACTATTTAAGCTATCTCATTGTAACATAACGTCAGTAAAAGAAGAGGAAAATTTACAGGAATACTGCTAATCTCTCTGAATTTTCTAAACTTTTACTGTTTTTATAAAGATTTACTAAAATCCAGTCCAACAATTTGTTATAATTTCAAGGTTTGAGTGATTATGATGATCTTCATAAATATATAACTTGTTTTAAAGGGAATTTTCTTAATATAAGTAAAATGGGGTATTTTCATTCCGGTTTCAGTATTTGGACAATCTGGTGGGTTGCAGCAGAAACCAAGTACACATCACGAAAATTTCTCCAGTCAGTCTGAGTTATGTTGTGACTCGTGATTTTATATTATATGCTTCTCTTAACCATTAGAGCTAAACACTAAACAGACTTATTTAAAAATAAAGTAAATAGTTAAAGTATTAGAGTCTTTTTGTGTTTTATTAAAAAACAGATTCAATAATAAATCAGATATCGATGTTAATTTGTTAAATGCTCTTAGTGGTAAGAAACAAATCTCATGGGTCATATTGTCGTCATGACTATCGCAAATTAACTCTTTGACTTGAATTTCTTTCCCCTATCAGGAGTTATTTTCATAAAAAGAAGACTATGGCTATGCTCAAAAATCTCGACCAGACGATGACCTTCACAATAATCCATAATACCACCAATAAAAATACTGTCCTTCTCGTCGTTTTGTACGTGTCGTCTGCCATGCGCAGCGTAACATCCTATACGAGGAGTGTCTAAATGGTTATGTATTTTCCACAATCTTGACATATAGCGGGTATTTTTTGTTTAAACTTTGCGTTTAATAGTGTTTTGACCCAGAATAAGTTTAGAAATAGCCTCAACCCCAGGAAAAATCAAATGCTGTCTAAAATTAAGCATTAAAAATGTAATTTTTAACATTTGTTTTACTGTTTGCCATTTTTGTAACGGAATTACAATGAAAGGTAAACAAAAATAAAAGAATACTAGTACTTAAGCATTATTATTAAAACATCTGTTAACTTTAACTGTGAAGAGGTTTAGTTGATTGTTGGTGTAGGGCCTAATCTTAATAATAGCCTGATGGCTATAACAAAAAGAGTAAATTAAAACCATTAACAAGCAAGGTTCGGACACTGAATTTAACGTTTTTCCAGTAAATTTACTAGCAAAAACTTCTTGAGGGGGAGGGGGCCATGGCTCGATCCCCCCCCCCCCCTTGAAGCCACTGTCAACAACCCCGATCAGCTGATGGCATTAGTATGCAATGTCGCAATGTCAGTCTTCTCGTCCCTCATCCCGTTGTCCGTGTCGTTTGCCGTGCGCGTACGCAAACTCTGAATTTAAGCACCTCCAAAACTTCCCCAAAATGTAATATTGTTGTTTTTAATCTCAATTAATACCAATTAAAGCTTAATACAAATAAACAATAAAAAACTTTCATGAAAATTAGATAACTTTTCTAACTAAAATATAAAGTATTATTTTTAAGCCCCAAAAAAATGACTGGCAAAAAATTCTCGGGGGGGGGGGGGGCCATGGCCCCCATGGCCATGGCCCCCATGGCCCCCCAAGAAGAAAATGCCCAACATTGGGTAGATTAGTCCTGAAGCCGCCACTGTACAAGTACAATATTTAACTTTCAACGATCATATTATAAAATTTAGAAGACAAAATAAAGTGGGGATTGTTGAATTCAACAAAATGTTTATTCAGTGTTTTTGAAAAGTTCAAAATTTTTACATGCATAACATAAAAGTAAGTTGAAATACAGACTTTTCGTTAAAGGTGAGCTTAGTTTTTTTTTTTTTTTTTTTTTTTTTTTTTAAGTCATTAGTAGTTTGAGAGTTGCCAACGATGCTTACTGAGGATTTGAAGTCACTCTTTTGGTTTATTAAGATTCTCTCTAGTGGTCTTACTATCTCAGGCTGGGACGAAGTTTAGGTATATTGTCAAATCCATGTTAATTCGCTGTTATGGTGGTAGTCCTTTTCGTGGGTGTATCGTTACATCACGGCACCATTTCCGTTCTCAACTTTTTAAATATTAACTAATATTTGCTTGCAGAATCCCCCCCCCCATGGCAACCAACTAAAACACATCCAACTCTATTGGAAATTGGCTGAGTACATAGGTCTGCTGCGACGGGTGTATATATTATTTATTACCTTTGCCTGTGTTCTTGACAGGAGTACAACATGAGCGTGGCTGTGGAATGGATGAAACAGTGTCTGCTGCTGGCTGCGGATTGGTCGATACCCGCGGACCCACTACGGCGACAGCAGTGCTTTGAGCTCTATGCGCGCGGCTATGACCGCCTCGCCGAGGAGGTGAGCTTGTCTTGTGCCTTGCCACAGAGAGTCAAGTGGGTGAAGATTTTAATTTTACTTTCAACCTGGAAAATGCCCAACATTGGGTAGATTAGTCCTGGTTACTGTTTAACTGTTGTGCAAGTTAAACCAATCATTGAATCCTTTCGATTCTTGTCTGATGGCATTTTAAATCAAACAATGTTCTCTAGGAGTTTTTTAATTGTTGTTTCCACTTTATTTATTGATTCTAAAAATGTTCTATCTTTCTATTTTTGATGCAATTTTCAGGACTAAAGCCTTGATTTTTAGCCTTTACTATCATAAAACTTAATTTTCTTTACACTAAAAAATATGCTCTTGTAAGTTGTTTGAAAATATAACAGACCCTTATTGTATTAAGAAGAAAGATTATTCTCTAAAGCAAACATATGGTTGGCTGATTTAAATTTAACCTTTGAAAGAAAGCTAAGCAGAATAATTCTGTAGTTTAGTTTTATTTTGCACAAAAATTTTTCATTTTGGGGTTGGCAGCACTGCGCACCCATTTATCCCTCACCCCATTCATAATAAGCAGTAATCTACCCCCTCCCCCAAAATTTGCTGTCCCAGGTCACTGTCAGTTAAACTTAAATCTAGTACTGGACGAAACCTGCATAGAACTTCTGCTTAGCGAGCAATGGTGCGCTAGGTAAAAGAGAATGATATGTTTCATAACCCTGTATATCAATGAGTTTGTAAAAAAAAATAAAACACTTGGTTTAAATGGTTAAGAGGGGATGAAAGGTCTCTTGTCAGATCACATGCAGTGTTTCGCCCATTCCCATTTAGTGCCTTTATTTAAATCATTTTATAAGTCTGATATAAGTGAGTGCCCAATTTCGGTTTACAGCGCTCCCAGCAAAAAAAATTGTTTGCCACTTTTTATCATTGGATGTGAGCTTCTTTATTTTTTGTATTAATTGTCGTCGGTGAGCGAGCGACGGCTGTTCTCTAAAGGTTTTAACATTGGTTCCCCACTGCAGGTAATCCCGTCGGTGAACGAGTCATCGCTGCTGGGCTCCCAGCTGCTGACGGTGGCGGGTCACCGGCTCAGGCTCACGATGGCCGAGAGCAGCTCGCAACTGCGGGAGCAGATGGCGCACATGAGTCCCACACTCTCCAGCTGGATAGCGGGGCTGGTACGGCTGATTAAACTGGGTCTAAACAATCACATAGCCAGAAATGAAATGAAAAACAAAACGTCTACAACACTCTAAAATATACTTACACTTATACTGCAAAGAATACAGACGGTAAATATATGAAAAGATGGATAAAAGCAATAGATTTCGTCCGGACACACTGATCATCATCAGGCCCAAAGAGAGAATGACAGAATCCAACATGGCGGACAATAATACAGAGACAAATGGCGTCATAGTCACATGACTTCCTTTTCAATGCTAGCAAATAGCAGTGAAGAAGGAAGTCATGTGACTATGACGTCATTTGTCTCTGTATTATTGTCCGCCAAGTTGGATTCTGTCATTCTCTCTTTGGGCCTGATGATGAATGGTGTGTTCAGTCGAAATCTATTGCTTTTATCCATCTTTTCATATATTTACCATCTGTATTCTTTGCAGTATAAGTGTAAATATATTTTAGAGTGTTGTAGACGTTTTGTTTTTCATTTCTGATCACAAATAACAAGTATCATGCTAATAAAAAAAGTGTTTAATCACATAGTGTATTGACTCTAGGAAAATTTGCTGAAATAGCCATGTACCGTGAAACCTTGATATATCGAACCTCAATATATTAAACTCCTTCATTTACGAAGTTTTCCCATTCCCCTTAAACATTCCTATCAGTCTAATGTTATTTCTACCTCAATATGTCGAAGGATTGGCCATCAGAAAACCTCAATATTGTGAATATTTATAGTGCGATTGCACAACCTATGAACCTCTACATATCGAAGTTTTGACTGCAAAACTTCAACATATCGAAGTTAAAAAAGAACAACAAATTGAATTGTTCAACTCGTCCATTTTCTTTTGTGTTGCAACTTGTCGTTCTATGTACATTGCCTAGTCCCGTGTGCCTTTGTGTTCGAAGCATTATTTTTGTTTCCCATGTTTGCAGTCAACATATTTAATTCTGTTAATATGGTTTCATTAATTGCAAAAGTATTGGTTAAGCATTTGTTTGCATTTTGTGCCCATAAAATTTACATAATACTCGTGAATACTGATTTTACTAACCCATGTTTACTACTGTACATGTATAAACCGTGTCCGCACTGGCCGAACATTCTTGGCGAACTTGTTCGGCAAACACAAAAATCAACAAACATTCCCAATCATATGCTTTACATTCTAAAAGGTTAGCAACGAACAAACAAAAGTTCAGAAGAATTTGTTCGGCAAACGTGTTCGGCCAGTGCGAACACGGCTTAAGAGTACAGGTCTTCTAGTCCCCCTCTATGCTTGTTTGTGTGTTTGCATCACTGTTTAGATTTCTGTGTCACTATTTATTGTCTAATTTCCAAGCCAAATAACTTATTATTACAATAGACTGATCCTTTTGTATAATGGTAAAATTTAAGTTATCTAATGACAGTAAAACCGTATATATTTCTCTCTTGCTAGGCCAATTTGAATTAAGTAATTGACGGTCGTGGTGAATCTCTGTAGGCCTATATCGAAGTCCTTGATATTACGAAGTTGTCACATTCCCCGTCAGGTTATATATTGAGGTTCCACTGTATACCACTCATTTGGCTTTTTTACTTTTGCATATGATTAAAGCATTTTTTGCATTTATGTATTCATATATATGCTGTAAAGTACATGCATATGGACAATGGACATAGAACGTTTAAATCATACTAGAATAGAGTAAAAACTTTTAATTTTTTACATAAAATTATTCTTGTTTTTTGATGAAGCTAATGGTTTACAAAAACATTTAGCTACTTAAACTTTAGTTCAAGAGAGAGTAGGTTTGATTCCAAGGGTGGCCACAAAAATTTAGTAGGTTTTGATTATTTTCCCTTAAAATGTTTAAGTGTACGTAGTCCAAATATATCTAAATAAAAATGCCACTGACGTTAATAAGAGCCAAGAAATTTGTCTTCATTAGGCTTTCATAATGTTAGTTATAAAATTTAAAAAAATTGAGCTGTGATATTGCTTAGTTTGAAGGAACACACGCATGAGTAACATAGCGATGATCAGGTCCTTTTGTATTTTCCTATGTCTCTTGCAATGGAGGATTGTTGAAGAACACTAAGAACAATTCACTGAACAATTTTTTTTTTATTTTTTCGCTACGAGTCTTGCAGCTTTGCGTAGTATCATCTTAAATTACTAAAAGTCCGAGTCATAAGAGATAAGTCAGAACAGAAAATTACTATCAATTCACTGGAAATGCAGAGAACTGTATAATAAAATACCCTAAAATCTAGTAGATTTGCATGAACAAAATGCAATAAAATTTATACTACTATATCATTGTAGCATTGTTCAAGTCTCTGACACTATTCAAGAGAGTTTTAAGGCAAATACAAATAAGTGAACAGTGGATGTGATACAATAGTTATTTGTGCTTCTAGGGACTAAAGTACAATTTTTTCTCCCTGAAGGGAAAATGTTGTCGCCCGAAGGCGAAGCCTTCGGACGACAATTTATCTGAGGGAGAAAAGTACTTTAGTCCCTTGATGCACACAACATTTTTCCTCCAACTACACGAATAAAATTTAGGCCTAATAGGCCTACCGTAGATAATTACATTTAACTTTACCTTCATATGATCCTTTGCTCCGTCAAGCTGGATCAGTCACATCAACATAAAAAACACACCAGGTAGGCCATACAGTATCAATTTTAAAGAACACGAAAAAACCAAATATAATTTAAGCCCAGTCAAAAGTTTTACACTTATGTTTTGGACTTCTTAGGTTAATAGCCTACCCAAGCAAAATGTAAACAAACACCTACACTGCCACGGCCATCTCTAGTACTAGAGATGCTGCTCACCCACTGCTGACTGAATGGTCAGCAGTGAGTGAGCAGCAACAGCTGCTATTAGTCAACAATGAGTAACGAAACAAATACAAGTAACAGCTGACTGTGGCTCATGTTCTTTTTAATCTCTCTTTTAATGTTATTCTTATGTAACTAACTTTAGCCCCGTGGTACGAAAAAACTTGAGTTTTCCCTAGGTAGAAAGATTAAGTATTCAAGTCACATGGGATAGAAATTACTTTACTACTCTATTCCAAGGAGTAAAATACGGCTTTAGATAGTAGGTGGAGGAAAAAAAATTATTTGCTTTCAGCCTTAAGAATTAATTTTATAAATTCTATCATCACCAAGGAGCGGTTGGTGTTTTAGACTGAGGCAACTGTGGAGGCTACAAGTTTGGATGACACCCTTGAACTGGTGGTGGTCATTTCAAGTCTCGTGGATGAAGACAGTCACAGCAAGAGGATTGCTACTTTGCTGTTGGACTCCCTGGCACCAATTGTAAATAAAGGTAAATTTACTCACTCAGTTATTGTCAGTATAAAATGGAAACATGGAGACTGAGCTAACATTGTTCTCAAAATGAAAGAGAAATTGAAACATGGGTGATTTTAAAAAATCAACTCTAAATCCTTAATAATGTACTGTTGCACAACATTCACTGTAGCTATTTGTTCTGTCCGCTACACGCAGAAAATCCCAATCATAATTTGGATTTGGGTTTGATTTCTCGATCTTCCCTATTTCCTTTTTTATATGGATATTGTTGCAAGATTCATATCATAATATTAAACCCTGACACAGATATTTCTGATTCCAGGCAGACTAACGGACAGATGAGTAGCACAGCAGAATCTCACTTATGCTGAATCTTCCTTCGCATTTAACTTAACATTTCCAATCTTTACCAGCCTTGTTCAAAATATTGTTCTGCTTCTCTTAGATATGGCATTTTTTCGTCCTCAAGATTTAGGAATAAGATTGTGAAGGAGGGGGCTATCGAGATGGAAACATGTTGGTTTTCTTATGTAAGTCAAACCTAGAGATTTAGTTCTTCATGAATTTTGAGAGTGCCTAGATTTTCCAGATGCCTAACCTCTTACTAATATCCTGATAAAACTCATGTCTAACATTTATCCATGAAAGACAACAAATGTATAAACCACATTCCATCTAAGAGCCGTAAGTCCTTTATATGCCCATGAAAATTGCAAGTTTCAGTAAAATATATATTTTATCAAAGTTTGTTTATGTTTGTTAATTATGATTATTTTGTGTAACACTTCACCATCCTAATTTTTAGACAAAATTCAAATTATTTAGATTGATAGTGTTATAGGATTAACCAGCAAGTGTCAAGTGCATTATTAGTCTTTTCAATCACGATATGAACTTGGTTATGTTTTGCTGAGTTCCTTTTAGGCTCACTCAATTAAGTACGGCTTAGTTCTTTGCATATAACTGGTCATATGCTTTGCATTTAGGTGGGGCTCTTTGCCTGAAATGCTATTCAGTGGATTTTGTGCCACCCTAATGCCCTACAGTTTTATAATATTTAACATGTGATTGTGTCATACCCAAAGATTATAATATTTGGGATGAAAATACACATCATGTAAAATAAGATAATACAACATGAACTCACGTCTGGTGTTGACCATTATTCATTTGCCTTCGTCATTCCGGTGGGAAAAACCAAATGTTCAATGTGATCTGTATCTAGTCTTTATATGTAATAATATGAGTTATTTTAACTTAATTTAAATTTGCATTACTAGAAATTTATGATATTTAAAATTCAACTTGAGATTCTTATTTGTTATATTGGATACCAATATAGTAAGGATCACAAAAATAGTCTGATGGAAATTTCAAAAGCTGTGACCCCCCTCAACTCCTCTCCCCTGTAATGTTGTCATTTGTGGTTATGTTTACCATGTGTAATATAGAACAAAAAGTATGATTCTGAATAGATTTGGCAACAAAGTATCAACTCTGATCGGACTATTTTCGTGAACTTAACTATAGTTTAATGCATGGTGCAAGTGTTGGGTTAGGTATTTTATTGTTCAATATGTGAATACAATAGTTTGTCTGCCACTGCATGATCAACATAAATATTGTTAAGACATTCATCTTTTTATTTCCATATGATAATGTTCTCCTTAATAGCCTTATGCCTAAAGGCATAATTTGTTTGAATTGTTCTGTAGGTGATTTGCTCACAAACAGAAAGAAATATTTTACAAAATGCACAACTCGCGCACGGGTCCCCTAGTTGTGCAATAAAATACCTAACCTAACACTGCAGCACACAGCATTTTAGCAGTTTTATGTTTAAAAAACTATAACTCAAAAACTGCCCAACATAGAATTATTTATTTTATACATAGTGTTTTTTTTAAAAACTCTTCTTCCAAATCAAGCGTTTTTAAAGATCTTAATTAAAAATAATTTTCAAAAACTTGTAGCACCTATGAAACAAGCAATTACCTAAGTCAAGTAGGCTTTCATATCAGTTAAAGTGAGTATTACCTCAATTGATTGTTCCTTGTAAAGTCTTTGCAAAATTAATTGTACATGGATTAGTAATTTCATTTTGTACATACTATTAACTACAAAGTTACAGCTTTTTCCAACCTGTTACACGATGCAGTAGATAAACAGGTAAACACATATTTGAGTCCGATCGGTTGCTGGAAGCTAAGCCGGTTGCTTACTACCTTAGTTACTTCTGGGTTGAAAGAGTGTTAACGTTAATGTTTTTGTTGGAAATTTATTACTACAACCCAGGTTTGAGTATGTGTTTTCACCAATTGACACATTGTCAAATTGAAAACATCTGCACTGGGATTTGAGCTAAGCTGCATCAACCTCTTTTTTCAAGGGTGTTCCTACCACTAACAATTTTATGTAAATCCCTCAAAATCTTTAATCGACACCCAATTCAGCTAATATTTCAGGAATCTTTAATGGATATATCTTTATTGATCAAAATATCATGTAAGCCCTTGTTATTTTGAACTTCTTTGAAGTACAGTAGACTCTTGATCGTCTAACATTCTTTGGTCCAAATGCCTCGGTAGCAATATCTTTTGGGAATGGGGGGGAGGGGAGAGAGAGAGAGAGAGAGAGATATCTTTGAGTAAACTACAGGAGCAACTGTGCCCAATGACACAAAAATATCGGTCATTTGAATACTTGCAAACCCATGATTATTTATGCTCCAAAATTACTGCACAAAAGGTATGACTATGTAGAAGACTGTTAGGTCCCTGCACAAGCACAAAATGCCACTAGTGGCAGCCAGTGTCAGTGTGTTTTCAGAACTGTTCAGTGCAACATTATTATTTAATTTTCATGTTTGGTTATTATTTTATTTATTAGCAAGCTATGTGGGTGAAGGACTGTAGAATTTTAAACTCCTAGGTACCATATTAACTTAGTTTAAACTTTTTGCAACTAAAAAAAATCCTGACACTTTATAAAATATCCTTGACGGGTTAAAGGAGAAAGATAGTAAAAAAGGTAAATAGCAAAGTTATTGTTCAGTGACCGAAACACATATTAAGTTGATTAGATGATCAGTAAGACTAACAGGCGTTTGACCGTGTCAAATGTTTAAATGCAAATTTTTAATTTTTTTGGTTACTTGGCCTTTAACTGATTGTGCAAGATCATATTTGTGTTGAATTTAAAGCAAGTAAGCACCATATTTTTTTAATATATTTTTCCGTAGCCCATTTTTAAGTATTAAGGCTCCAAATTTTCAAATTGGTCATTATTCGCGAGCATCTGAAAGACCCCGTTACGGAAATTTTGCCCCATGCCCTCAACTTCCCAGTGGCGGCTATGTGCAGAAATCATTTTATTGACTAGAAAACAATTAAAATAAACAGCAACAGGTCATCTCTGCAAACGCGGACGCTTTAGTGGCGGGGCATTAACTAAATGCAACATCCACTAATGGCTGCCACTAGGTCACATGACCAGGCTACTGGCATTTAAGCGTGCACAAAAGACAAACATGTTTGACTTTAGTGGTGGCCAATAAATTTGCTTGGGATGGTTGACGTTGCAGCGGCCGGACCCTAGCACACAGGGACAGTAGAAGGAAAGTTAGTGGCCGCTAGTACTGGCTAGCGCTAGTGGACGCCACTATTGTCCCTGTGTACAGCAGGCTTTAGTTTGTTTTCTATGTTTGTAATTGTTACATTTCAAGTTTTTTTTTTTCATTTTGAACACGTAACCTTTATAAACAATAAAAGTATGTATGTAAGGGGTTTTTTGTTTGTAACCGAATTAAAAAAAAAGTCTTTACGTAGATTTTACCACTGCACGAAAGATTATTTAGCATTTTTATGATGATACATCCAGTAATCCCTAACGTTTTATCATCTGACAGAGTCCTGGTCCGGAAGGTTTGACATTATCAAGAGCCTACTGTAGAAATATTAAGATTGTTACTTCTAATGAATGTTCAGTTTGAAGCCTTTTTTTAATGTTATGCAGAACAATTATATTATGATTTTATTTTATATTAGGCACCACAAAATTGCAAGCTTCGAAATTTAAACAGCTGGCAGCTGATTTCCATCATTCTTAACTTACTATCGATGTTGTCGGTTTTCTTACTTTTTTTGTGTGTACATTCCCAATACTTAATAACAGATGCCAGCAGCTGGAAGAGTCTGCCCAAATCAGCAACACTATTGTAAATTCATGCTCGCAATTTTGTGACGCCCACTTTAGTTTTGGATACCGCCATTTACTACGGTTTTTAATATTTTTAATAAATTGTATTGGATATTATGAGATTACAGAGATTGTTTATGCAATTGTTGAAAAGCTTGTGGATTTGTAAATAAGTGTTATATAAGTCAATAAATATAATTTTTTTCATGTTCTTTGTTTTATTTATACTAAACATTTGTAACAATATACCTTTTATGCTAAGAAGTATGCACGTTCCTCTACTAACATCACATTCCAAGCACAAAACAATTTTATAAACCTTTATGGTTCTGCTTATAAATAATTTACCAAAGAAACCTTAGCAAACTTAGTTGTTGCTGTAGAAATTTAGCAAACTCTAACATGAATAGACTTCTCATCCAATGCATTTTGTTTAGTAACAAAATTTTTAAGGTTCGTGTTCACCACGCTAGAGGCATTGCATATTTTTGAGCAATAGATTATGATCCACTCAATTGAAAGCCTTGGACATTTCAAAAGTTACATTCAGTTCTAAATCAATGAAATCCGACCAATCCAATATTCTGAATATCAGTGATCACCAAAAACTACAGCTGTACGTTAACTGATGTTTAAAATGCTTTATTCAATCCCAATGTTATTTTAATGGAATTTTTTTAGATTTCAATGGTGGATAGCGCCTTTATTTTCAGTCCGTGTCCCATCAATTTTTGGCGTAAACAACTACAGACCAAGCACTATCCAACGACACCAAAAACTTGAAAATCGGTTGAGAATTGTAGGAGAAGTTCTCAACACAAGAAAACCCTTAGCGTCTTAAATAAGTATAGATAGATTTAATTCGATTTGAAAGAAGTTCAGCATCAAAGACCGTCCACCCAGTCTCGACTGGCTTTTATAAAAAAACCAACTGTACTTTTAGTATTATCATTGACTATGGATACTACAGTCATCCATAGTCCATAGTCAATGGTATTATCCCGTGACGGACCCTAGTAAAGTTTGTAACATCTTATTGCCAGAGCAGCTGAAAGTATCACTTCAGAACAAGATAGAAAGCAATTTTCGGGATTTGCTCTTGAAGCAGACCAACTTTTCTCCCAATTCAAACCTTGTGATCCTGCATCTGTTTTGGACATCCTATCTAAGTTCAAAAACAAAACCTCATGTGGGATGGATGGTATTTCCATAAAGACTCCTTAATTTTGCCGTTTCGAAATAGCTTCTCTCTTATCTCACGTAATCAATAGTTCATTGTCTTCTGGCCATTTCCCTCTAATGTACAAAACTGCTAAAGTTAAACCAATTTTCAAGAAAAACTCTGATAACGTGGCTTCTAATTACCATCCAATAGCCCTGCTGCCAACAGTCTCAAAGGTGCTGTAAAAAGTGGTTTCAAATCAAATAGATGATTTTGTGGAATCAAACTCCCTTTTTTTGCAAGGCAATATGGATTCAGAAGTAATGCCCTGATTAACTTCATCCAGGACTGTCCTGACACTTTGGACAGCGGGGGCAGCGTGGTCGGATGCTTTGCCGACTTGTCGAAGGCGTCCGCCCTGGGGATGTCCGGTGTTGCCCTGAACTGGATAGAGTCCTACATGTCCGACCGTACCCAAATCACTGGAATTGATTTCTTCACGGAATCAGGGTCACAAACTCCGATTCCAATCTGACATAGCACAAGTGAACTTATAGGGGTTTCGCAAGGCTTGATCCTGGGGCCCCTACTCTTCCTAATTTACGCTAACGACATCCACCATCACCTACCACCTGACAATCACATTGTCTATGCCGACGATACAACATTGATCACTAAAGATACCGACAAATTCAGACTATAAATAAATGCGAACATTGAGGCCAACCAACTACCACAGTACTTTTCAGACCAAACTTAGCGTTAAACCCAGATAAAACAACTTTTTTATACATTCAAACAAGACAAAGACAACAATCACACATGACACACTTCCCACAAGCAGCTGGCTATAGGGGACACCACCCTTGCCTGTCTGGAAACTGTCAAGTTTCTGGAAGTGATGCTTTATTCAAATCTCGACTGGAACAACCACATCGCACAACTCAATACTCGACTTGCCGCTGGACTTTTTGTCCTCCAAAATTTTGCCTCACTTGGTAATAAGGAACTGTCGGTTGGTAGCACTGGCTGCAATACGTAAACACACGTGGAATTTCGGCTCCGTGTTATTTTAGCTATAACGCGAATATTGCGTTGTTACATAGGAACTAATTATGGTCAAAGGATAAGAAATTGAGGACTAACTCGGCCATTAGTTATTTATCGGTCGTTGGAGCGGTCGTGCATCTCCACGCGGTCGCGATCGTGCGTGAATCGTCTGGTCGCTGAGCAGTGCAGTGACTGTATGTGGAATAAAAGTGTTTATCCGTCATCAAGTGAGGTATTTTATGAGTGGACGTAAAATTAGCGATTTTTCACACCTACAACTTCACGGAATAACAAGCGGTTACTGAGCTCACCCGAGATTAGTAGAACTCCAGAAAGACGGCCTAGAGTAAGTTCTACAATGGACGACGGTAAGGTTGGTGAAATGACTGTGGGACAGCTAATGTTAAATCTAAACAACCTGTTGGATCAAAAATTTTCAGTCCTAGCCTCTAAGGAAGAATTAAATACTT
Source organism: Neoaliturus tenellus (assembly GCA_030545055.2). NCBI lineage: Eukaryota > Metazoa > Arthropoda > Insecta > Hemiptera > Cicadellidae > Neoaliturus > Neoaliturus tenellus. Next base: position 97,135,479 of record CM061537.1, read on the forward strand.
TGTCTAACATGGTAGAGGACATAAAAGAAGATAACCGCAGGAAGTCTGAAGAAATAAGTAGCCTCAAAGAACAAAATCGCGCAGTTCTAGCCAAGTTGGACGATCTGGAGGACAGATCACGCAGAAATAACTTAATTTTTAAAGGCTTATAGTGGTAGGGCAATAGGCCTGATTGCAGGGAAGTTATTCAACGCTTCCTGAAGGACGTTATGGGGTTCTCTAATAATGTATGGATAAACAGGGCTCATTTTATCGGTGAAGGTGATAACAAGGCAATAATTGCGCATCTGCCAGAGGATAGCGATATTGACTACATTATGCAACAGACACGCAAACTACAAGGTACAGGCTACGTAGTTCACCGAGATTACACTAAAGAAGTGAGAACTAAAAGGGCTTATCTGATGGCAGTCAGGTCGGAGATAGAGAGAGTGACCGGCCGAACTCGCATCCCACTTAGGTTCGATCATTTGGTGGTCAATAATCTGAGACTGACGTGGCAAGAGGGGAAGCTGAAGGCAGGGAACGAAGATGGGCAAACTGCGATCCAGCGGGTGTTAGGCTTAAATTTGACACATTTTCTTAACGACCTAACTGCCAATGGACCACGACACGACTACGGAGAGGCGAGAATCCTGCCACGGAGGAGCACCGGAGGACGGCGAGAGCGACCATCCCACGCCAAGGAGACAAGGCCCAACACCCCCAGCTACCGATGGACAGCATCCAGACCAACTACGCGGTGGCGGCGGCAGCGGCTCCGACTACAAATGCGTGGAAGTATAGATGGGATTTGGTGTCAGAACCCACTGAGCACAAGATTTCCCCAGGATATCCCAACCAGATCCCAAATATCCTATTCAAATCCCGGGATATGGAGAAGTACAAAAGGACATTCTAAGCATATTCCAAAGGGACTTAATAGAAATACAAAATTTTTATGTAAATAAGACTAAAAGTAAACAATTTCAAACAAAACAAGTTTATAATGGATTTATTTAACTTTTTTTGACTACAAGACACCTGTCAAACAAAATTTCAAAGGATATTCCAGAGATATCCCAAGGATGTGTCAGAACTACGTAAACGTAAACGGTCATATTCCAAGAATATCCCTGGGATATGTGCGTTTTTACAATTTAATTCAAACATATATTTCATTCAAAAAAGGGTTTTGCCGAAAGTCCAAAGTCATCAAGTCATTGAAAAATACCATTTTTTTCTGAGTCCTCTTTTTTGAAAATTTCTGAAAAGAGCTCCTTGGGAAGTCCCTGGAATATGTCCGTAGGCATAGTTTTAATTAAATTCCATAAATTCGTTCATATCCTTAGGACATTCTCAGGATTTCCCAAGAAAATATCTGTTGACACAGTGTAAAGTATTGAAATACTAAATTAACTTTTATCGTAGAGGTCCAGGAAAATTAAATAACAAACTAATAACATTGGATAATAACATTGTTTACAAGCAAAATACAAAGTTTGAATTCAAACATTGTAGTTGAAAGGATCTATAAAGAACATCCCTAGGACGTATCAGTGGTTAGAGTTTTAATGGAAAATAGTGTATTCACTAAAAACTGCAGTTTTAATAGTTAACTTTAATGAAAGCCTATGAAAATAACTCTTAGTAAAATGTTTGGGACAAGCAATTCCGTGACTGTCCCTCTTCATGACAGGAGTTCCAGATGTGTCTCGAAAAACAACTCTTAAATATATTTAATGTCCTGGGGATATCCTGAAAGGATATCCCAAAGTGCGCATGTTTGCAATATCCCTAGGATATCCGTTGAATGACATTGGGGAAATTTGGGTTTACGCTGGGATATCTTGATTTACCATTACACACCATAACGAACACAGAATATTTATTTTACATCAAATACACTTTCAAAATGTCAAACTACATAAAATAAGATGTAGTGATTTTACTAAAGTTAAAATATAAAAAGTATAATTAATAATCTTTTGATGTTAAAATATACATTAAAAATTACATATAACTGTTCACATTCAAAAGGTTTTGCTATTTTATTTAGATTTTTTAAATACTTTAAAATAGTCAATTTGTAAAGTTACTTCAAATTCAGGCTAACTTTTTTACTTTGACTCGCAAAACTTCCAAGTGCACCAATGAAGGATAAGTTTCAATACTTACTAGTAAATAAGAACCAATTTGAGCACAGATCAGGTGGCTCAACAGGTTAGAGCGTCAGGTCATTGAGTGAGAGGTTGCAGGTTCAAATCCTGACATGGGCATATACTTTTTGCTCAGTATTATTTTCATTTTTGCAATTTGTTCGTTAGCAGAAATGCATTTACTTATAAATTTTGATGAATAAATTACAATTTACAACTCTTAGACAAGTTTTTAAGGACATCCCCTAGGGATATTTGAATGTCCTAAGGATATCCCGAAAGGATATCCCAAAACGCGGGATATGCGCGGACATTCAATATCCCCAGGAGATTCCTGGGATGACTTTTTGAGAATATTGGGGATATTTAGGATTTCCCTGGGATATTCCAATATCCCATCAGGATATGTTTAGGAACTCCTGGGGATGTACTTGTGCTGTGTGGGAATTTAATTTTTAAAATAAATGAAAACATATAGATTTTGCCATCCTCAAAAATGGTTTCTTGGTTTAGTTGGTCCATTCTTTAAATATGCTTATTTTTATATTTTCATAATATGCGTAAAAAATAAATAGCTTAAATATGAATTACTGTATTAATATTTACATTTTACTGATGATTTATGGTATGTTCATGTGTGTTTACTTGTTACAAAACAATTGCATTCATTATTGTTATCAACCCAGCAGACAGTCCATTGGACTATTGCTGCACCAGTGCAGTGAAATGTTGTTGTTAAAAAAGCATTGAAAAATATGTTTAGTAGGCTATAGGAATTTCGTTTAAGTTATTTTGTTTAAGTTATTAATTAATTTAGCTAATTTAGCATTTTAATTTTTCTGAAAGCATTTTGTACTCAATGTTATGTTTGAAAAATAAAACACTGTTTCATTTCATTTCATTTCATTTCATAATAAGGAACTGTCCAAGTTCGTTTACTTTGGCCTGATTGGGTCCCATCTTCGGTACTCAATAGTTTTATGGGGCTCACCTTAAACTTCATCTGGATTTTATTTTTTATTTTTGAGTGTATCTACGCCAGTGGCATTTTTTATCATTTTGACGCGGAACGATCCAAACCCCAGCCTTGTTACTTTACATCGACCAGTTAGAAAGCATATCATTATAATTAATAGCCCAATGACAAATGGCAACTGGGTCTGGAATCGAACTTTTAAAAAGCTACACTAACTTTTCTCAGGATCGAACCGGCTACCTTTGTATTCAAAGGCGAGCACTATAATCACTCAGCTACCCAGCCAGTCCAATGTTCAAATTGCAAAAAAGAGCAATCCTTTATTATATCTCTAAACTGAGGTTTAGAGATTGTTGTGAATCTTTCAGACAGCTCAAAATTAATACTGTTCCATCCCTTTTTATTTTTGAAGCAATTAAGTATGTTAAAGTTACAAACAAGTTGTGCTATCCTGCGGAACATGGTCATAATACCAGATTTAGAGACATAAGAACCTCAGTGAAACATAATATCATCAGAGCTTTTGAATGTAAGCCCAGCTACCAGGGAATAAAACTGTATGCAAGACTTCCTCAATTCCTGAAGGACATTCAAAATATCAAACAATTTTGTTCCAACCTGAAAGATTTCTCAACTCAGGGCTGTTGTTTTACTCCCTGGAAGAATCCCGCGACTCGAGTTGGGAGGACTACCTGATCTAGCCAATATCCCTAGTTTGTGTTAAAGCACCTCTGACCATTTTCTTCCTACTTAAGGCAATTTCCGTGCGGCTGGGATGGATTTCTTCATAGTCGGATTCTATGCCGTCTTCAGCGGTCAACAGGACGACGCGGGATGTATGTATGTATCGCTAGCCATTCGTTATTTAACCTCGCAACTACATGGTTAAAGACCAAAACTGACCCTGCGATATTCTAGAAGAAAGATCCAGTCCAGTGTTCTGTTCTCTTCACTCCCGCTTCTCCGTTAAAAAAAACCTAACCTAACTTTCTCCTTCATTTATTTACCTTTGATACGAATGTAAGGTAAAGTTATCGGCGTCTAATTATTTGTCCGTTTCATATATCTGTTCTTACCGAGTCCATTGTTTACCTTTAAATCATGGAAGAAGTTCACTTAACTACGATCAAGCCCAAAAATAATGTACTCCTTTTGGCGCAAGAAATTTCATTTGCTAAAGTGCTGGCATGCAATGATAAACGCTTGAGAGACCGGGGTGTAAGAAGGCTTAAAAAATGGTTTATGGCTAGATCGCAGGGTTCCATGGGTAAGTCAGCAATTTATTTACCAAATTTTATTTTTAAATACCCCTCTCACCTTGCGATTTTAATTACTAGAACTTGGACAGTTATCGCCCTGCCAACCAGTTGGGATTTATCGCATTCATAGCCTAGGCCTGATGTGAAGCAATTTTGCAGTGCTCATGAGTGTAGTATGGTAAGCTGGAATTGGTCTGTTGTACATAAAACTTGCTGTAGTGCACCGTAACTTACCTTCATAAGACTTAGCCCAATCTGTGGCGCTTACTAATTTAATTAGGTATTAATAAGTACAATCTTATTACCAAGCAGCAATCGTTGACCTCAATTGAGGAAAACTTGCTGTAATACACCGTATCAAACAATTTCAGGCACATTCCGCAACAAACAATCGCATATTCTTGTAGGCTATTTGTTTTAATTAGTAGGACCCATTTGCCACTCGTCATTAGATGACAATATTGCTAAAGTTCATTATCCTACTCTGTCATCTTTACTATCGATGTTTGCACTTTTGTAACATTCTTTCCAACGCTGGTATAACCATTTAATATGTTAGTTGAAATAAAACTTTGTAGGCTAGAATAACTCAAGGATTGCAGAATAGGCCTAGGTAAACTTATTTGGTTTGGTTTAACAAATTTTGTAGTTACCCCTCAGTTATTTCTAAGGCCTAGCCATGTAGGCCTAAGTACGAGCTGAATAGGTTATCAACTCTCACTCAAAATCCTTGAGTATCTGTTCGTAATCACGTACAGTAGGCTTAAGTTTACTGTAATTTACTCCCGATAGTGGCGTTCGAGGAAGGAGTAAAAAAAGTACAACTAAGTTTTAGTTGATGTTATTCCAATGAAAAAAACCAAAAAAAATGTTATGCAGGCATGTAAGTTAGACTGTTTTTGGTGTAAACCTACATGATATACAAAACTTAAATCTCATCTGTTAAAAACAAACTTAAAGAAAACCAAAGCACCACATAGTGCTCTGGTTGATGCCATGGCCCTTACTCCCCCTGAAAGTGATAGGGTTACCATACGTATTCTTTTCCCTGGACATACGTCCTCTTCTTCATTCATAAAAAACTGTCCGGGCGGATTTTTGAGTATCATTCCATTTGTCCGGCTTTTTGGTAACAACAAATTGAATATGTGTATTCATGTTTTACCAACTCATAAAAAGGTTTTTTATATTTTTACTTCTTCCAAACTGTTATAATCGTAATTTATATTGTTTAAATGTTTAATCAACAGTAAAACTGTTGCTTTTTAAATGAAACAGTCTGTATGATATTCCTTTTGACCTTAGCCCCGTTAGCCGGGTTGTATTTATTGGTGTCAGCAGTCTATTAATGAAATAATGATATTTATTCCAAAATATATTACGAAATTATTTACAATAATTGCGACTGGAATAATTTTCTGGCCACTTTTCCCGTGTGACCAGCATTTTCTCTAATTACATTAACAAAACCTGAAAATTATTGAGTTCAGTTCATTAGTAAAAAAACAGTTCATGATAATGATAATGACGCAGCACTCCGTAGCGGCTTATCATGTTTGCTGTTGATGCCGGCACTGATTAATTAGATATCCACTCAACCGTTATCTTAATCTTAACTGGTAAAGTACAACTTGTTTCACTTACTATATTCTTACAAAATATAAATTAGGCCTAGTTTTTTCAGAAGATTAAATTTTTACATTAAAACCTTATTCAGAAAATCAATTTCTTTTTCCGAGAAAAGTCATGATTTCACAAACGAGCAAAATTTCTTTATTGAGGAACCCTCTTTTATTTCTATTGGCAACTGATTAAAATATTTAGGTCCTGAGTAGCTTATTGCTGAACAAAAAATCGATTTCTTTACTTTTGGAGAAATCGATTTTTCGTAAGTGATTGTAAGTGAGGTTATGTTATAGCAGACATGTTATCGGCTTTCCACTCGTTTCAGCTTAGGTTGGTTGATCATTCGTTTTCTGATATAATTTGATTAGATTTTAGTGGCAAATAGTAAAATAGTCTTTAAAAGTCAATAATAATTTGTGAAAGTGACTGAGCCTCATATTTGTTGTTTGAAATTGAAATTAAACTTCATTATCACTATTAGCAATAATATTCAGCAACAACTTTTACTTTACTTTTTAGAATAGAATAGAATAAAAGGTAACTTCAATTTAAGGTAAATCTTAAAAGAACTTCTTGTTATGGAATGCCTTAAAGGAAAGCATTTTTAATTCTTGCTTTTTATGCAATTTACATTAATTTAACGTTATTGTATGATTGCATTATGTTGGCCTAACTACTTAATACTTAATTAACTAATTATGATCATCGACATTTTGTAATTTTTTTATTTGTTTGTAGGTATTTCTTACGAAATTATATCAAATAAATGACTAAGACTATAAATAAAACTTACTGATTTGGTAAAATCTTATTACTTTCCTAAATGTTTAATTTATTTGTAAAATATTTGCACCTTATTTGGAATCATAAACAAATGAATTGTTTGCAAAAAGGTAGGATTTATACTATTGGGGTAACTTTAAACATTTGTTTGTTCCCCACTCTGTAGTATTTAATTTGGGGGGGGGGAGGGAATTAATATTGTACTAATGAGAGTACTAGCTGGGTGTCCTCTTTTTCATCCCCGAGAATATGGTAACCGTAGAAAGTGAAAGTGCACTTTATTGCTATAACAGGCTTTCCAAGTGATCCAGAATTCCAGGTTATTGAAGTCCAGGTTTGTGGGAGTCTATTGTATTAAATTACCGGTATATAGTTTTCAAACTTTTTTAATGGTTACGGTTAATATTGTCATTTTTTTTAAATTGAGGTAAAAAATTTCATAACACAATTAATTGTCTAATAAAAGTTACAAAAATATCACTTTTAATGCTTGGTTTTGGACTGCAATTCTCAACTGCAGTCCCAAGTAAAGGGAGCAGTTAAAAAATAAAAATAATTAGACCATAACATTTAACATCCTGTTGATTTAAGAGAATTTTTACTAGGTAGGGCATATTCTATTTATTTTACTGTACTATTTTATATTTTATGACTAAAACATTTTTTTTCAGAATTTTCAAAAGATGATTTTTTGAGGATATGGAAAGGACTTTTCTACTGCATGTGGATGTCAGATAAGCCTTTAATCCAAGTAAGTTGTATAAAACACCAACCCTACCATTCTTATTAGAAGAGACAAAATCTACTTACTGTAGTGTTAGGGTTAATCTGATCAATTACTTCAGAACAAGCATACGGGCCAATAGGTTTAATTCGAGACAAACTGACTTTGAAAATAATAAAGGATTGCAATAATACCCCCGTCGCAGCAGACCTGCGTACTCAGCGAATTTCCAAACGATCTTAAGATATTGTATTTTCCCCATAAACACCATAGGAATGGGTATGTAGGTTTGCTGACTTGGGATGTAGTTAGAAAATGTTAGTTTTGTTAGGAAATGTAATAGTTACGTTAGGTAAATGTCAAACTGTCTCAATATTCGGCACTTTTTAATTTTCCCCATAAACTTCATGGGGGTGAGTATGTAGGTTTGCCGCCATATGGGTATTGTAAGCAAATATCAGTTACATCCTCCCTAATGAATGTACATACCAAATATTATCAAGTTATGGTGTTCTTTTCATTTTCCCCATAAAACCCATAGGGGTGAGTACGTAGGTTTGCCGCCATGTGGTTGTTGTAAGCAAATATCAGTTACATCCTCCCTATTGAATGTACATACCAAAAATTATCAAGTTATGGTGTTCTTTTCATTTTCCCCATAAACCCCATAGGGGTGAGTACGTAGGTTTGCCGCCATGTGGGTGTTGTAAGCAATTTTTAGTTGAATCCTACCAAGTGAATTTACATACCAAATTTTATCAAGTTATTCCAATAAATAAGCAAGATACAGGGTTTCGTTGATTTCCCATAAGATTAACATGGAAAACCTATTTTTGGCTTTTCTCCGTAACCTGTTAAGCCAAGTTAAAAATTCAAAATACTAAATTGTTTATTTTTTTAAGCTCTTTAAAATGGTTTTAGTTAAAATTGTTGAATTTTGAAAATTATACTCCAAAAATGCAAAAAACCCATTTTTGACCCTTTTGAAACCCCATAAAACCCTGTTCCCATAACCCGATCTTGCTGGTTCGCGAACTCATGAAAATAGACCTAGTCATACACCTTCATACCAAATTTCATCAAAATCGGAGGTCCCCTTCAAAAGTTATCAGTACCACGGACACATAGATATATATATATATAGATATATATATAGATATATAGATATATAGATATATATATATATACATATATATGAAAATGAACGAACATTGTTTTTGGCTTCTGGGGACCTCGAAATGAAAAAGTAACATGGTCCCGGGCTTAGGTCTTACCATGGCTACTACCGTAATAGCGTATTCCCTATAGGGAAATTCGCTAAAATTTAAGTTTTTTATTTGTAATACATATTATAGACTTTCCTATACATTGTGTGTATGTGCTGAAGACCCTTCATTCGGAGAATTTTTTTATTATTTTGACTAGGGAACTCGCCATTACAAAATGCAAAAGACAAATTACACGTTGTTCTTTGACTCTGATGTACGTCGTAGTTTAATGTACTGTAACAGCAGTCCCTGATTTATAATTTTATCCCTTGACATATAATTCTAATTTATCAGTGGGACAGAAGTTATATAACAAGAACATCCCCAAACATTTTTAATGAGATATTTTCTATTATACAAAGAAATCACAGTAGGCCTAATTAAAAATGTTTAACCGCCTTAAGTCAACAAATCCACCTCTCAGGTTCACGTCTGACCACTGACTGTAGCGCTTTTTCCACTCTGGTAGCAATGATGTTCACTAATTTGGCTGGGGACCGCTGTTACTCTAAATCCTTGGGGACAGGCTAAAAAAATATCCAAGAATGAAATGTGAAAACTCTTCAATAAAAGCGCATTGGTACTTCGTTTTAGTCTTTCTTGAGTGTATTGCCCACTATAAACTTTAATTTTAACAGCCACTTCAACAAAATTTGTTGCTTCAAACATCCTGAGGTAATAGTAAGGGACATTTGACCTCCATTACATTTTTATTTTTTTATTTTTATATGAATAAATTAAAAAGAAAAATTCAACTCTTGCTTGATTATTTACCCTAAGATATGTATTTAAATATTTTGACTTGTTTACATCTTTTACTACGTTTACCTTCTTGTAACATCTCAGGGACTTAAATTGCCCCGAATTAAAATATTAGCCCGTACCTACAATCAATTCGGTTTCATGCTATTTTTGTCTTTTAACCAATGCTATCACATTATTTTGAACCTCCTATTTTATTTTTTACCTATAAACTATACTAAACTGCTGTAAGTTTGTCAAATGTCATTCCAGGGTTTGAAATTTATAAAATTGTTTAAAGTTATATATATCTTATATTACAAGATTTTTAAACTACATTTGAGTATACAAGGCTTCAGGCCTATTTCATGGCTTGTGTTTCTATGGCGGAATGGAAGTGTAAATTCAAACTACTGACATCATTAAAGAAATCAGAGTTGAAAGTTCTTCATTGTTGAAGTGTTTAGTATTGTTACGTGTTTTTTAAAGAGTTTATTTCTTTGTATTTTATGCCTTTTTTTCTTACAGGAAGATTTAGCAGAAGAGATCAGCAAACTCATTCACAGCTTTGCAACCTTCAAAGCAGCTCTGTTGTTCATAGAAACATTTTTCTCGTCACTCTCAATAGAGTGGTTTGGTATCGACCAGCTTCGGTTGGATAAATTCTTGATGGTAAGCTTGACTTACGTTTATTCAGTAGTTTCAGTAGATTTTTAATCTCAATCATCAGATACTGAACTAAAAACTTTGTCAAATTAATCTACTCTTACCACTGAAAATATTCATTTTATATTTTATTTTGTATACAGAAACAAAAAATAATGAAACTGAAGCAAAGAAAGAAGAACAAACAAAATCTTAAAACTTAAGTATTTAGATTATTTACGACATCAGTTGCCCTTCAAAGTTAGTGATACTTTAACTCTCTCAATGTCTAGCCTCCCCGTTTGCAATTATATGAATTTGTTTGTTAACACTACAAAACAGATGAGACTAAATATTTTGCATTCAAAATTGTTGCTTGCAAGTTCTAATTTTAAAGTACAATAGAGTTCCGCAAACCTGGAACTCTGGATAACTCAGAAAGCCTGCGAGATCAATAAAGTGCACTGTTTTTCAAGGCGTTAAGCGCCAGAATGCGATGTGGTGCTTTGTTGTAACAGACGAGGTTTAAGTTTTTATATTATGTACATTATGAAATAAATATTTTTTTTATAGAATAACGTCAACCAATCATACTTTTGTCATGTTTACTCCTTTCCTGATAACCCGGAATTCTTACAAAGCTGAACACCGTTCAGTCGGTATTAGTCCGGGTTTGGAAGACTGCTGTAGTAAGGTAAATACCTCACGACTCTGTGCCCAATTGGGCCTGATGATGATTGGTGTGACTGGTTGAAATCAATCGCCATCATCAGATCTTTCACTTATAATTACCGTATACAATAACAGTGCTAGTGGTGTTGGAAGACTTTTTATTCAGCCTGCTGTTATTCAAGTATAGCTTGAAAACTTCAATAGGAATTAAAAGTTTTGAATTTGGTATTAATTATGTCATTCAACATTTTTGTATCCAACTGAGATCCCTTGTAATATTTTGTTCATGTAAGAGATCCACTAGGCCTAGAGTGCACAGATGTTGGTGTGCCAGATTAACACGTTGACTACCGATCGTCACGTTTACAAAACATAATCTTTTAAAAAAAACCAGTGTCATGTATACGTGTTGCCCAAGCTGATTCCAGGCAACACCGACAACACATACAGGACGCAGTGATCATTTAGTTAAATGACTCGCCTCGCCCATTAAGTTTACTAAATCGATCTAAAGGCTGTTTATCGGTCTATAGGAATGTGTGACACGTATGCGTGTTGCTTGGTCTTTGGGTACGACCTCAATTTTTTTTCCTGTCTGCTCATATGTTGCCTTTAGTGTTTGTGTAGTACTCATTCTAGGTGATGTTTTATTGTGTGACACATTGTCCAGTACCTACATTTTAGAATTTTTTACAGTAGTAGACCTATTTTTCATTTATTCCCCAGCCATCCAACTCATGTCACATATGTGAGACAGTCAGTCTATCGCAAACATAGTACTATAAATTATTACTAAGACCGTGTCACATTTATTTGACACAATACAAATGCTAAAATAGCACTGAAATAATATTTTATCTCAACTTTTATGAGTAAATATATATATTACACTTCAAATTATATAAAAATACCAAAAAATTTTGGTCTCTGGGTTACTGTTGGTCAAAATGACTTGGTCTGTGGTGAGAGTTTTGAGTACCAGGCTCGGTTTCCTGGGAACTCCCGGCGACCCGAATTCCCGACTGAAGGTAGCCAACTTGTTAACGCAGCATTTTGTCTGTTAGTTGGTGAGGAGGTTCATGCGTCAGAGCCTTGAGCTGGTGGCACGCTCAGGGTGGCGAGACGAGGAGACGCAACAGCTGGCTGATGTGTATCACCAGACGCTCTGCTCGGCTCCCATGGGGCTCAGCATGCACATCAGCGAAGTGTTTTGCGAAGAGCTCGCTAAGGTATTTACATATCTTTACTTATCATTAAGGTAGGTTTACACGTGAGAGTTTTTCACTCTCGGAGTGAAAAGTTAGTTAGTTACTCTCATAAAAATCTCAGACAGTTGGTGATAGTACTCACAGAAAACTCTCTGGGTCAACTATCTAGGAAGATTTTCTGGTTGTGTAAATACCTCTGCGAGTACCTCCTGAGAGTACGAAACTCTCTGAGAGTGAAAAACTCTCACGTGTAAACCAAGCTTTAAGAAATTAATCAAAATTTTTACCCTATGTTAATTCTGATTTTAGCTTTTTGGACCTTATAAAGCAAAGTTAGGCCTAAAATATTTTATACTCAGTTCAGTTTGATATTAAAAATATATATGTATATAATATATACATGTATATAATATATGTATATTATACATATATCATTGAGAATTTCATAAAAAATATGGATGCTATATTTTTATTGAAGTAAAGGTTATATAACAGGCAAATTTAGCTGTAACTTAATATCCTTTTGGACTTGTCAGCTTTGAAATGGAGTATTCAATGGAGGCTAATAAAAGAGTGTCTGGCAAGCTTGCCAACTTTGTTTTTTGAACAATCATTTATCTCAAGTGAACGCACATGAGAAAGATCTGCCATGACAGTGGATGAACTTAATGTTTGGTGTTAAGGTCTTCAAACTCCTTGAAGCCTAACAAAGCTCATTAATGTGTAAGAAAAATAATTTGCTTACAAGACTTATGTCATATTATTATTAGTTGTTAAAAGAAATGTATAACCATTGAGCTGGCAATATTTGCCAAGCATGTAGGTAGTATGGTTTTTTTTTATATAAAATTTTAGTTATTACTTTAAAGATATTTTTTAAGTTGGCTTCATCAATGCCAAAGGCATTACTTACTCATTACTTAAATACCATACCGATGACTCTCAGATGACAATAATCCCTAATAATACAAAAGAAGAGTTGTTCTTCCCCCCAGAGGATTTAGAGGCAACTGTGAGTCAGGTGCAACAACTGCAAACAAAAGGTATTTAATTTAAAGGGACATAATTACAGGTAATCGGAGTAAATATCTCACACTACATTTTTCAGTAGATTTTCCTTTCATTTTCAGGTTGGGAAAGGGGAACTTTCAAGCTCAACGATCTTGAAGTTTATAACTGTGTTTGCAAAAGTCATGGCGAACCTGAAAGACGGCCGGATGATTTCCCAAATCACAAGATGTGTGTTCCTACATCTTATTCGTCAGACAGAATTGGGAATCGAGCATCATATGAAAGAGGATGCTTGGAAGCAAGTGAGTAGGACATAAAACAAGTTCTTAAAGAATTGAATGATACTAATAACGTTATGCTTTGCTAAACTCATAACAAACACTTGATTTTCTACCACTGTCGGATGCATTATTTTATTTAATTTTTTTTTTCTTCCTATATTTCATCAGCTAGATATTTCTGAGGGCAAGACATTAAATAAACACAATTTGCAGTTTGCTGGTTATCCTTAAAAAGATTTTATACAAAAACGAATTGAATTGTACATTTTAGCTTCTAAAAGTTCATGATTAGCAATGAAATATAATTTTATGTAAACATCTAAAAAAAGTGTAGAAGATTAAATTTTTGATTTTATCTTGTCATAAAAGATGTAAGAGTTACTTTAACTTTGCAGTAATTTTATCATTTTGTTCCTTATGAGAACTAAGATAAAATTTTATGTTGCACCTTTCTTTCTTACTATGTACTATTATATACAGTTTGTTCCAGCCACCATTAATTTTTTTCACTTGAAATTAACATTAGGTTGAATTAGATTTTCATTCCAGTTTTTATATTTGATTTTTATTCTATCCTTATTTTGTATGTGTGGGATTAAAATTAATATATAGTTAGCTATCCTCAAACTGTTAACCAATGAAGACAGATTATGTTGCACTGTCTATTTTTGACACATGACAAATATTTCAGTCCATTTCTTCCAGGAAAAAGAGATGAGAAAGGAATGATAAAAATAATGAAACCTTTTTTACTGTCCGTAGTGCGGATTCCCAGGTGGAGATGTGGATGCTGCAGAAAGGATCGAAGAGGATTCGGATGAAGAGGAGATGGAAGCAGGAAGTGAAAGCGATGATGAAGAATGGCGAGAGGAGGGGGAGAGAGAGGTGGGAATAGACGCGAGGGCGGGGCGAGTAGACGTGCTGCTGCCTCCGCTGGACTTTGATGTGCGGGATCTACTGACGGTGCTGCGAGAGCTGAGGAACAAGAAGGAGACCACAAACAAAGCCAGGAAAACTCTGATCCAGCTTATATCAAAGTAAGGTCTAAGGAGATATATTATCCATGAGAGTTGAGCATACGTCACTGACAAAATACTCAAACACTTAATAAAAAGCTTAAATATATAATCTTGGACACATGTTCATAATTTTGTTTTTGGTTATGTTTATGTTAGGCCTATCTTGTGTTTACGGCTTGGTTCCGTATGTTTACATAGTACTTTACTTGTTTGTTATGCCTACAGATGCTACTAGTTTAAATTGGACTCCTGCGGTTAAAAATATTAATGCTCAATTGCCTAAATACTTTCCCTATTCATAAAACTAGAGGCATTAGTTTGAAAAAAAACAAATACCCACAGTACTTCAATGAATCATTGTAGCCTACTTAAGACATTTTTTTTTTTCGTTGTAAAAAGATTATAGAGAAAATACAATTTTTATCCTACCTTTTCAGCCATCTTTATAAACTTAGATAGGTACATGAATACTAGAAGGACAAAATATTTACGAAGTAATCATATTAGGGCCATTTATGTTTGTGAACCATTCAGCAATGCCATTGTATGTGCAGTATTTTTAACTACTTACCATATTTTAAGTATAATTTATCATTAAACTTTAAACTAATTAAATTTGGTTGCTTGAGATCAACGAATTCTTTATATAAAAATTATAAGTTGACTTATTTTCGTATTAAATAAAGTTAGTCAAAAAAACTATTTTATAGGCAAACTCTGGTAGAAAATTAGTCTTAATCTCATTCAATGCCAACCAAAATATGGAGAATACCATCAAGAGATAGTTTGAATTACTTTAACAGATAAATTATATCGAGAAACATATCAATAAATTCTTTACTATTGATTGTTTAACATGTTTTTAGGTATGAAAATTTGGCTGCTGGAAAATATCCACTTGGACTTCACAAAGTGGATTTGCCACAAAAAGTGGACAAGAAGAAGGAAGTAGCAAAGGCAGCAAAAAGATTATTATTGGAGGAAGAAAAGCTACGCAATGAAGAGGATGATGAGGTAGTTATGAATCTTAAAAAGAAAAGCAGGAAGAGAATAAATGCTCTCAAACAGAAAAGAACAGCTTGGGAAGTTTCAGAGTCTCATGAAACGTCACAAAACCTTGAGTCTGAGGCTAACTCTACGTGGGAAGTTAGTGAAACTGAAAATGAAGATACTGCAAAAAAACAGAAGTTAAAAAAGAGAAAATTGAGTGAAGAAGGGGAGCACTTAGCAAGTGGTAAGAAGATTATGTCTTCTTCGTTTTCAGTCAGTGAAAGTAAAGGAAAATCGCCAAAAACAAGCACTCCTAAAATGAAAAATAAAAGTTTAGTAAGCTCTCAGTTTTCCATCAGTGACAGTGTAGAGAAAAGCCATTCAGTCTCAGAAGAAAAGACACCAAAAAAGAAAAACAAAACAAATGTTTCAGTTGAAACTCCCACTGAAAAATCCCATGTGAATGATGAAATGCTAACTCCTGTATCAAAAAACCTGCGAAAGAGAAAACTGAATAAAACTAAAACACAGAGCGCCTCAACCACCAAGGCCTCAGTGCAAGAAATCCAAAGTCCTGAAATTGATAGCACTACAAATGCTTCAGAAATTGCCAACAAAGAGAGTGAGGTGGCAGCTGAAACCTCAAGTTTGCAGTTAAACACCTCGACAACAGACAAAAATAATGGATGGGGTGGGGACTGGGATGAGCCGTCCAAAGACACTGAATATGAAATATTCATACCAAACAAGAAATATGTGGAGAAAAGGAAGTCTCTTGGTCTCCCATACCCGGTTTCGTCATTTGTACAAAAATCTGCAGAAAAAGTAACACCGGTCAACAAGTTAAAGGTAAGAATAGTTATTCTTCTTAGTTTGTTTACACTGACGCAAACAAAATTAAAAATTGATCCTTTGAAGACTTATAGACTATAGAATTAAAACAAATTAGTTTGCCTGATTTGCAAAAATTGAGCCTAATGTCAAATTTGTATGGAATTTTATAAAAAATATTAGTCATTAAATTATAGTTAGGCCTATAATTTTTTTTTTAGCAAAATGTAAACTTAAAAATTTAATTTTACTTATCTAGTTACTGTTGTTCATTGACACTTACTATGATAATTTTACTGTACTATGTATGGTTGTTATATATTTTTTGTATTTTTTTCTTTCCTTAAATCATAGGCATATATTTTATTTTTAATATACATGTCACTATCATAAAAAACCTCTCATAAAAAAGTAAAAAAAAAAAAAAAAAAAAAAAAAAAAAAAAAAACTAAACAAAATGTATTTCCCTTACAACTCTGTATGGTACTCTACAAAAAAGGCATAGTACAATAGGCCGGTTAATCCATCATAGTGGATAATAATATTATGTTGTAGATTGGAAGAAAATAATGCCAAATTGCATTAAATTGAATTGAATCACATACTTTCGAATTGAAATTATTTAAATTGCATCAACACATCAAATTGAAAAAAATTTCTGCATTGCACATCATTAGTAATTTGTGGGATGTATTTCAGAGAACGCTCCAGAGCAAATCAGCCACCCCCGGCAGTCAAAAGAAGGTAGAGTTCAATCTCAGTGCGAACCGAGCCCAAGGTAAGTCAACAAATCTTGTTGGGAGGCATTCGGTCTGGCAGGTAACATTTTGTCAGTAACCTCTCCCCGCCATAATGCTTAAAAATTATAATATCAATTTAGACTAGGTACGTGTTTTAGTTGCCGTATGAAAGAAGTACCTGTGAGAAGCATTGCGAAAACTGTCTTGCTGGAAAATATCCAAGCAAAAAAGTTACCGTACCTTACAAAATGATTACAAATTCTGACTTTTAACAGAGTTGGTCAGGATCCTGCTTGCTTATTCCAAGAATTATGTCAACCGTCAATACTATTTAAGCAGTAATCATTAACCAAGAAAAAAATTCTTTGAGTTAGAAATGAACGGGAATTTTTGTTTTCCATTCATATTCAGGACGGGGTCAGCATGGGATTGCTCTTCTCGCAGTTATCAGGAAATATTCGTTTGAGTGTTGTACAAAGACAAATTAATGTTAATCTTATACTCTAAAACAAGCTCCGTTTGTCTGGGCAAAGTTTTTTTCGCTCCAAGGAGTTTTGATTTTTGATTGAATATGGGGTCTTTGGCCTCCAGAAATCGATTGGAGCTGGTCCCATAGCTGGGAAAAATCCGGTTTTCGCGCTAGAGCCCTTCAAAGTTCCCATGTTATCCTAATCTATACTTATTTAATACGCTAAGGGTTTTTTTGTCTTGAGAACTCCTCCTACAATTTTTAACCAATTTCCAAATTTTTGGTGTCGTTGGAAAGGGCTTGGTTTGTAGTTGTTTCCCCCCAAAACTGATAAGAATCGGACTGAAAATAAAGGCGCTATCCACCCTTGAAATCTTAAAATTTCCCATTTAAATAACATTGGGATTGAATAAAGCATTTTAAACATCTGTTAATAATCAGCTGTAAATATGTGAAGATTTTGGTGATTAAAGATATTCACAATATTGGATTGGTCGAATGTCATTGATTTAGAGCTAAAAGTAAAATTTGCATCGTATTAAAATAAATTGCTCGATTTCGAGCAACACGTATACTAGTGGAGATTTTATTAATTGAACAAAAATCAGCTGATAACTGTAGATATAAACCAATGTGTTACATGTTTAACCTGTAGTTTAGAGGTCTGCGGGTACCCGAAAATTCGGGTAACTCCAGGTATTAAGCGTGAACCCGAGTGGTCGGGCGGGTTTGACACGTCACGGGCTTTATTCGGGTGGGCTTTTATTTTAAGCCGGGTCGGGCGGGTACCTAATGCCCGAATTAAATCGGGTTGTAGGTACCCGACAGGACATTAAAAACAAACCCGGGTTTTTAAAACTATTTTACAGCCAAGATTTGTGAATTACAACGTTCACGGAATGGGCATCGTTCCACACACTATTTTAGACTAGTGGTCAAACTGTCAGTCATTACTGAGGTGGATGTGGATGAACTGGAAATACCTTAGCTTACTAGTCGCGACACTCACACATGAAAATGTGGCTTCTGAAAGAAGCTAGCGGTCTCTGGTGCCTAGAAACGTAAGCAATTTTGTTTGATGATAATTTGGTGCGCCAAATTTCATGTTCCATTTAAAACAAATAACATTTTGATCATGAAAGATTGTATTTGACGTAGGAACATTTGTATTCTTTAGTACAGTAATATTTTATGCCCAAAAAATAGTTAAAACAGCATTAAATCATTTGTAGCAAGCCTAGACACCAGTAGCGCTAGCATACTTTTCTCACTCTAACCTAAAGGAACTGCTCAGTGTCGTGACTGACTCACACTCTTTAGGCCAGAAAGATAGACAGTGGCGTAGTCAATACCGTCACCAACTGTACAAACCGAAATCAAGGTAGCAGTGGCATTGGTACTATTTACACGATAACCGATAAATAGCAAGAGCAAAATGTTTTCAAAAGTAAATAATCTCTACAGATTAGTGTTTGCATTATTTTTACAATACAAAATTCATCAGTGTATATATTTTTACGAAATATAATCAATATATGACTATTCAGTATTATTGGTTTTATTGCAGATTTATTTCTCATTCCATCTTGCAAATTGTCAAAACATTAAAGATTTCTTGATAACCAATGAAAACAATTTCTTTGATGATGTAACAGTTGGATATCCATAGTCAATGGTTGGATACTTCATAGAGAGATTTCTTCATTCTCTATGTAGTTTTATAGTAACGGTACTCCATGTTTGTTGTATGGTATGGCGCGAATCGTCGTCTGCATTGATGATTTGATAGATGGTATTCATCTCGTTCTTGTTTATTCAATTCACATTTGTGTTACTTAAGTGATGTTGGATTTTTCCTGATATGAAAAATAAATATTAAAAAGCCACGGAATTGAGAGAATGCTAATGTCAGTGTATCTACTAACAGTCCTACTAGTGAAACCAAAGATTTGGGAAGTGTAAAATGTCGTGGATGGGCATTCATCTGCTATTTGGAATCACTCAAGCAAAGAAACAAATTTGCCGAAAGTAATCCAACAGAAATGAAATGCAATTATTTTAAGTCTGTTTTGAAAATAGAATATGGCAATATTGATTGAAAGGCCAAGTTTGAGTATAATCACATAATCTTTCCATAATAAAATAACTGTGTCTTAGGCCTACAGAAAAATAGGCTACGGTATGAAAATTCGCATCTAGGGTATTTTGACATTTATAAAAGTGGTTTTTGTTTAGTTTCAACAGTGTACAATATAGTTTGTATATTTGTCATGTTTGTTGAAAAAGTTAACATTGGGTAAAGTAACTTAGGACTAAAGGAACCCTTAGCTTGATAGGTTATTGGCTCAGGAGAATTTTTTAACTTTTTATACTAGAATAAAATAAAACATTATAGTTTTTTAACTTCTGTTAGGCCTAGGCCTAACTTAGTACGTGGAAAGTTTTTGCCTTGTATTTATTAATACTATACTTAAGCTTAGTAGGCACATCAACAATTATTTTAAAATGAAATAACTTAGGCCTAGACATTTCTTTTACAAATAATAGCGAAGCCGACCCGAAGTGTTATTCAACTTACAATACCCGAGCCCGACCCGAGTATTTTTAACATACATAGGCTACCCGAACCCGACCCGAGATATTTTTAACTCACACACCCGAACCCGACCCGAATTTTTCTTTAACTTATAATGTTCAAACCCGACCCGACCCGAAAATTGATGTTAATCTACTACCCGACCCGAAACCGACCCGACTTGAAAAATCACTACCCGCAGACCTCTACTGTAGTTTAAGACAATTATACCAAAGTGGCTTGGCGAGTGAGCGAAGCGAACGAGCTCGTCTTTAAAATGGAAGAGGGCGAGTGAGCGGAGCGAACGAGATTTGTGTGAGAACAAAAGTAATAATTCTAACGAGCTTAAGCTCGGTCCCCCTGGTACTTAATCTAAAAAATGTTATAATTGTTAAGTCCTGAATATTGAACATTACATACTGCTGAGTCAGAATGTACGCCTTTTTGTTGGAAAGATTTTAAAATTTAGTTTTGATAATTTTAGTATACAAAGAGATTAAAGAAATATAAAATTTTTTATCCACACAATAAATAGTGGATAATTTGAATTTTTTGCATGTCTCATTATAGTATAAATTTTAAGATACGACTAAAAATGATTGTAAATTTATCGGGAAATACATTTTACTAATGATATTCAGCAAAGGTTTTGCGTAAAACCTAATGTGTGCCAGCATAAAGTCTGATGACTCATTTTTACCCGTCCCCCCTTGTCTGCCACACCTTACCGACCGTCCGATCCCTGGGTTAGCAACAAAACAAAGCCACGTTATCTCCAAGGTCATTGTGCTCGCCCCCTCCAACTCCCCTACCTGCCAAACTGACTTCCGAATTGCTGTTTCATTCCATTGAATTGTCATCCGGACAACAGCGTATTACCGTCTTTCTTTAGTTTTGAAGCCATCTTTTCTTTTTTTGTGGAAAGTGATTACATGTACTGTAGTTTTCACAAACAGTAACATGTAGTAGGCTAAGTGTATTGTGTGAGTGTACCGTACGGTACTAGTACGAGTTAAGTTGTTAGTGTATTATCCAAGTTCCACTGTAATAAGATGCTTTTAACATTATTAAACAGTATTAAGGATAGATTTACTTAACAATACTTTTCTATGTTTCTTGAACAGAAGTTACACAAACTTGGTTGACGTTTTATTAAATTTGTGAGAATTAGAGGGAAAAAATGAGCCATCATTTGGTTTTCGACAACAATTGGTTCAGAAAATAGAAGGTAGTAGGAGAAAAAACACCCCTCTTGGATAAATTACTGCTGGACGTTGAAGAATAAGCTGAACAATCTCCTAGATAATTTGAACTTTTCCGTTCATGGAATTTGTGCTGCCTGAGGTGAACATACATTGTCGTGCAATTCTCATAACAATAAATCCGGAGAAAAAAAATTCCGCCTCATAATCAAAACAATTTTCCTCTAAAACATTTTCCTGAAATTTCAGAACTCTTCCTTCCCTACTTTAAATGTGTAATGCATGTTATTAGTCTAATCCTTTAGCTAATGTTCTTTTTATCATTCTGCACGAAATCAGCCTGTTTTTTGTTCTCTCAATTGTACCAAAACCATTTCTTTATTGTCCTAGGACTGAAAAATCAGGTGGAGAATTTTTTAGGTCCTAGTACTGAAAAGTCAGCTGTTTTCTAAGTATATTATTATTCATTTATTAATGTTGAGGAGCAGAATTTTGAAATACAAACATTATAAAGAGTATTGTTTGTAAATAACAGAAATGTAAACACTGCATATTACTAACTTTGTAAATATAACCTCGAAAACACAACTTTAATATTTTTAACGATCAAAAGTATAATTTCTCATTATGATAAAAAACGTTGTTCATCACTCAGAGCAAAAGTGTCTTTTTGATGTTAATCGTTTTTAAAAACTCGATTGCGCACCAAAAAGACTCACTTTTGCTCCTAGTGATGAAAACTACTATTTTACAAATAAGTCCAAGGATTTTTTTTGTTTGTTCCAGAATACAAAGAGTACGCCAAAAAGCTGAAGAGTTCTCAAAAACAAATTGCCTTTGATGCTACCAAGAAACCAGTGCAAGGCTTACTTAAGAACTCAACACCAAGCCCTATCAACCCCTTTTACAAGAAAAAACTCAATTTCTTGAAAGATTCTCCAGCTAGTTCTTAAATTTACATATTGGTCTCTATAATGTATAGAATGTTTTTTTTTAATCCTGAATATATTATTTTATATAGAAAACAGTTTACTTTAACCCTAAAATTCGATAGGCTAAACTATTTATAGAAGCTGGAAAATTGGCAGAAAACCTCAAGGCTCGAACCTTGGACCGCGGATGTTCTTCCTGTACGTAAACGATCTGCCTAGTTCGTTGACAAGTGGAAAAGTTTGGCTTTTTGCTGATGACGTCTGTCACCTCATCTGTGATTCTAACAAAAATGTCTTGACCGATAACACTCAGTCCAGTTTGAATGAAATCATTGATTGGTGTAACATCAACACTTGATCTTGAATAGTGAAAAAACTAAACTCATTGATTTCTACAATAGGAAAAAACCTGATCCTATTCCAAACTTAATTTTTAATGGAAGACCGCTCCATACTTGTCCGAATGTGAAGTACCTGGGTATCCACATTAGTGAGAACCTAAAGTGGGATGAGCATGTCATCGCAATATCATTAAAATTGACCTATGTTATCTATCTAATCTACAGACTCCACAGGCTAGTCCAGCGTGAAGTGCTGTTGAAAGTGTATTATGGCTGTTTTCACACAAGGCTATTAAATAAGAAACAGAAGAGGTTGTCTCATTCCCATAAGGCCTATGTAGACAATAACAGCTGGAATCGTTACGTCACCGGCCGACCCTGTCCGCCCTAGCGATACCAGTGAGAAAAAATGGAACTAATTGCTATAGACGAGCGATTCTATCGGGGACCACCGATTTAATAACAATGCCATATTTCATCCGTCGTATTTCATTATATCTTGAAATTATGATTTTAAAAAGGTTTTAAATCATATTTTCAAGATTGATTACTTTGATTACCGTACAATTTCTTTTAGATCCTTCAAACTTACACGAGTTTACATGGGTGAATTTAGGTCTTAGTCTTAGCCTGATTAGTATCTGGACGGGGCCAATCTGGAGGTGCGAGGTCGCCAAAATATTTGCAGGAAAAACTACTTATAACTAAATCCTAATATAAATGTTACATTTTAAGGTTTAAAAGCTAGATTATTTTATCCAACAATAATCATTTCCTTAGTTTATTACAACTCATTGCAGTAGGCCTAGATAAAAAGCATCATCCAAAAAATCTAGGAGTTCGATGCACTTATGGTTAACTCAGGCAATTTTTGAACAATATTTGTTTGTCTAAATGAATTTTATAGATATTTTAATTAAAAATTTCATAACATTGATGTTTGTTGCAAAAATCAGGTAGTTATGGGGATATTGGGTATGGATTTCTTGGTTATTATACATTGTGTCATTTGTGTGAAGATATTTTACCAGAAATGAAATAAAATATGCATGAAATAAAATACACTATGCCGGCAGTGGCGTGATTGATTTTTGGGTCTCCCTATACATTTATTTTTTAGCCCTTTGCACCACTTACAATCGTAGCGCTTTAATTTATTGCAGTAAAACTCCACAAAGATGACTCAATGTAGACTAGTCGAGTTTGATGTAGGTTTTGCGGAGCTTACACTAATCTGCCGTATAGCTCGATCAGACCGTGAAACATGGGTTCAAAGGAAGATCGGACCGCAGGAAGGCGATCGCTACTACAGTACCGATTAAGCATCGTTAAATGACCTAAAACTCGGACCAAAAATTGTATAATATCTTCTGTCCAAAACTGTGATACCTTGGTAATAAAAAAAGCGGCCGCAGTAGCACGTTATCGTGTTTAATGGCCTTCATTACAGTGGATTATCGGGACGCTAAAACCGAATAAAATATAAAATTAAATTCAATAATCTTAATAATAACAATTTAAGACCTGTTCTTCTTTTAGGATTTGTAATAATTAAAACAGCCTACACATTTCACACAACAAAGTTTTGATATTAATTTTAATAAATTTAATCTGTATTACTTTCTTTATCGTTATAACCTAACCACAATACTAACAGTAAACAAGGGGAACAAAAACAAAGAGAATGTAAACAAAGAAAGTTTACATCTGATTTAAAACAGCCAGCTGATGGGTCGGCCGATGACGTAGCACAAATGTGTTGAATTTGTGAATGAGACAACCTCCCCATATTCTATTATCCTTGGTTTTCACAGTCTTATCGCCTATGGAATTGTCTTCTGGGGTGGCAGTACGGTGGCGGAAAAAATTTTTCTTCTCCAGAAGCGAGTCATAAGAAGGATGTGTGCTGTCCATCGCCTTGCTCATTCAGGGAACTCAACATCTTAACCCTTCCATCACTCTTCATTATGGAGTCAGTTCTAGTAGTGCGGAAACATCCTGAAATTTTCATAACCAATAATCTGGTCCACCAGTATAGTACAAGACGTGCCGAAAATGTCCACGTTCCACAAATTAACTCAACTCTGGCAAGTAAAAGCCCTTATTTTAGCAGTGTAAAAATTTACAACAAGTTACCACTCAATATCATCAGTGAAACAAACCCGAACAAGTTCAGATCTCTATTTGAAGGATCACTTGATTAATATGACTTGGAAATATTACTCAGAGCCTGATGCAAATGCTAAAGATACCTGACGACGACGCCGCGTAAGCGATTCCAGTGGGACTACTTCAAGTATTAAGTATCAAGTATTGTATAACGAATGGGTTAATGCAACACAATAGGTTTCAAACCTAGCCATCCAGTGCAAAACAGCTTTTTATCAGGACTAAATCACCAATTACCAGGGCTGGGGAAAAATGTTGTAATGTAATAGACAAGGGCTATCTCATTAGCTAATAATAAGCTGTATAAAATGATACCCAATGCGGCACTAGTCTGGTAACAAAAAAAATAGCTGGTGCTTGTTACTCTTATGGATATCAGATGGTTTACGTCACCGGCTTGAATCAAAAGCGGCATTTTGAATCATCAAAGGAATGAAACAGCACTTCTTTAATATTTTTCTCTGTAAAGCCGCGTCCGCACTGGCCGAACATTCGTGGCGAACTTGTTCGGCGAACACAAAAATCAACAAACATTCTTAACGAACAACTAACCGGCCATATGATTTAAATACCAAACGGTTAGCAACGAACAAACAAAAGTTCGGAAGAACTTTGTTAGTCGAACATGTTCGGCCAGTGCGGACGCGGCTTAATCCTGACACCAAAAGCAAAGGCTTAGTCCCTTAAATTTTATTTTGCAATACTGTTGTATTGCAATGTCCCTAAAATTTCTTTTCTGTATTTGTTGCACATATGGCTCACCACACTTAATGTGTGTAAAAATTAAAATTATCAAATATTAACTCTTGGTATGATTATTCTAATAGTAATAACGTCTTTATCAGTATGCTCTTTACATTAATAGGCAAGCATATGTTACACAGCAGGTAAAAGATTTGATTTTTAATTATAGAAAATATATTCTTGTACTTTGGTGCAGTATGGTAAACATTACCAAAACTACTTTTTACAAATTCTTGATGAAAAAATGTAAATTAAACCAGTTTGATCATTAGCCAAGTGTAAAACAACATAAGTAAGCTATAACAGTTTGAAAACAAATCAAATACAGAACAACATAATCTAAACCTGTTTGAACTTTTGCCAAGTTTATATAGGGTGAACTTCATTCACCTGACCCATTAGAATGAAATAGATCTGTTCTTTGCCAAAATGTACGTAAAATTGACTCCTTTATGTATCTAGGAGTTAAACAAAGTTAAGTTGATTTTTTTATAAATGGAATCTAACACAAGGTGTAGTTGGCCTTTGAAATTATCCTTGCTCACTAAAAGATTGTTTATAATTGAGTGTGAGATTTTTGAAAAAAATGTTCATAGTTACAAATTAATTGTATAAAATTTAAAAAGAATTGTTACAAGTTACAAGCACTTTGCGGCAAAAATACAGAGTTGAAACTAGGTACACAAGCGAAATCCTCAAAAGTGTTATGTATTGTTTCTTCTTTATTTTTAAATTATACTAAATATTGAAATAAAAGACAAACAAATTGAAAACAATATAAAATAAATTAAAATGTTTTGAACCGATAAAAATTCAATGTCTAAATTTGCATTTTAAAAATCAAATAAAACAAATCTTAAAATATATTCCTCAAACTTTTAAAATGAGAGCCCTATCATATAAGAAAAATTATAGTAGCTAAGTACAATCAATCAAAATCTTGATAAAACTCAAATTAGCCCTTTACGCTTTAGATTGAAACTTTTCATCTCTTGTCAGATTCGCTGATATTTTCAAAATTTAAGACTTCCTCATCAGATTCTGGCGAGTTTTCTTATGAGATCTTGTCGAGGAGTTGAGAATATGCCTGCTTAAAAGTACACGTATACATTGTTGCCTCTTGGCTCCAAACAATAATAAATTTGGATAAACCTATTTTGAAAAATTCCTTCTGTCTTTTTGTCTGGTTTTAATTTGAGTTTGAAATACAGTTAATACAAAGTTTTTTATGCTTGAAACAAAAGATATCAATAAAAAATACATCAAAATTATTATTGAATTTTGCCATTTTCCATCAGACTTAAGATGTTTATTTTCTTAGGGAAGCTATTACATACGGGTGATAACTACCAGTCAAATTTCTCTTTGTGTGAATAATAATTATTACTTTAATTAAACTCTTTTTGTAATTATCAATGATATTAAATTCAATTTTTTTTTAATTAAAAGAAGTTATAAATACCTGGGATCAGGGTATTTATGTTGATCTACCGCCAAGTACCAAGTACCAAAGTACCAAGCAAGTGGGTATCATATGAAAATTTTTAAAACACATTTTATCATAATTTTAGCATATTTATAGTATATTAATTGCAAAAAGACAACTCAATCTGCTCTAAATTTAATAAAAATTATAAATACCCCGTTTTTGGGTATTTATTTGGGCTTCGGGTAAATACCCAATTTATATTTACCTACCCACTGGGTAGGCTATTTACCCGGCCCACATCACTAGTCCTACTAGTAAAAAAGTATCACTTTAAACTCTTGTGATGAAATGTTCTATTATTTGT
This sequence comes from Neoaliturus tenellus, assembly GCA_030545055.2. NCBI lineage: Eukaryota > Metazoa > Arthropoda > Insecta > Hemiptera > Cicadellidae > Neoaliturus > Neoaliturus tenellus. The sequence goes on from CM061537.1 coordinate 97,162,616, forward strand.
CCCACCAAGGTCAACCGGGTTGTGACCAATTAATGGTGAAATCAAGGGTTATTAAAAAAGGTTAAACAATCTGAAATTTTAATAAAGAAGGTGAAGTTGAACTATCATAGTGCCACTATTGTAAAACCAATATTGTAGCACAGCTAAATAAATTTCATATTTAAAAAATAAATTATGGAGAAGACAGAAAAGAACAAGTTTTTCATCGCACGGAGGTGTATTTCTATGGTAAGAGAACATTTCATCAATTTATCAGCGGCTAACCGTGAGGTGGCTTCGGGCCGACTATTTATGTTGAACTGCTTTTGTCTAAAGCAGCTGTCAACTCCGGTGTACTTAATCCAAAATATTACCCTATAACTTGGATTAAATCTGTATTTTCAGCCAGATGGAAGTTGTTTTACAATGGCAGGAGTTCAATTCGGGTCACCATTAGGCATTTAGCCATTTCTGCAAAATAGGGCAGCAAATCAATTATTTTTCAGTTCTGTTTTTTTAGCCATGGAAGAACCATCTAATGAGGTTAAGAGAGACGTATTTTCGATATTCCATAAATACTTACCCAACCCAGAAAGTAACACTTACAAATATATGTATAAAGGTTTTGTGGGTTTAAATTGTTTAGTATTTTTTACTTTCTATATTTGGTGGTGCAGTCATTGCTTGCCATTGGTGTAAAGAGTGGGAGTTTTCATTTAATGTAAGTATTATGATTTTAAATTTGTGATTGTTAACCTTTTATATGTCATGATATCAGACAAACTATAATAACTCTTCTTAATCCGTAATAGCTCTTCCCAATCTATACGTCTGAAGTTGGGGATTCCAAAAAGACACATTTATGTACAGTAATTAATTACTCCTTATGAATTAATCCCAAGAGTATTCCAAGACTTATATTGTAAATATTTACTTTAGCAACTCTAACAATAAGATTGATCATGTTGAATAGCCTCCAGTACGGACGGAAAAATTAAAAACAGCTCACTTTACCTTATTTTTTCATCTTTTTGGTTAACCCCTCAGAGATATTTGAATCATTTTTAAATTCTGACCTGAAGATTAAAAAATATGTTTTCTAAAACGGCGTTAGTCCTTTGTGGAGTAACCAAAAAGCTTGAAAAGGACGAGGGTATTGTAACCTGTTTTTTTTCTATTTAAAATTTATTCCTTAGTTTTTCATTCTAGAGAAACAAATTATTTCACTGAGATTCTTAAAAGAAGTGTCTGGAAGGAAATGAGTATTCTTTTGTTTTGTTAAAAAAAAGATAATTACTTGGGTTTTTGCTCTTGAGTTGATACTTGAAAGAGGTATTTTGAGGTTTTTTTCTGGGATACTGGTTTAAAAAATTATAGATATTTTATATTTAGATGTTTTTACTCTCTGGATGAATTTTAATTGGGTGGGTTTATTCTTGTCCACATCCCTCTTTGTATTTAATTTCATAACCTATTCCCCTTCATGCAATCTGAGGATGGACAGAAATTTTAAGACTGGTTCCATGCCATCTACTGCGGTCTACGGGGCGACGTGGGATGTATGTATGTACGTAGATAATGAGTGGAAGATTTGAACTTGCAGTGATTTATTAATTGTCAACTCATCACAGTTAAAATTACAATTAATAACAATAAAAAAAATTTGTATCAGGTTTTTTAATTAAACCCACTTTGAGCTTGACATTGTAAAATGTATAATTGTGAAACATGAAGAATTGTATTAACCAATGCAGTAGAAAATAACATGAATGGAAATGCAAACGATAGATTCAAATAATGTTCATTTCATTATACTCATTCAAGTTATTCTTTTTTTTATCTTTCACTGTTTAGTATATATTGTCACAAAAACCAATGTTTTTGCATAATAGTTTTCTTCTTAACATTAGAAAGAGAGACCAACATAGTTTATCTACTGCCAATCAAAAGTAAGAACAAATTTTAGATGTGCCAGAAATAAATCTACAAGGCTTGTGATTGTTGCCAAATTGAATTGAACGCCACTGTCATTGACAGATCATTTGGTTTAGTTGACCATTTGATTATCCATTTGTAGCAGTGCTTTGTGATTTTAATAGGACAGGCGAATTCCTCTCTCTTGTTTGTTCTATTTACTGCACAGAATACATGGGATGGAACTGACTACTAACGAGGTAACATGGCATTGTTTTTTTAGATGTAATGTGATCTACGTTGCTGATTAAAACTCACCATCTAACTACAGTTCATTGTAATTAAGCAAATATATTTTTGTTAACGGTATTGTAAAAATATTTACAAAATAAAACATTAATATAATTTTGTTACTTGTGTAGTAATCGTAGGCTATGTGAAATACTTTGATAAATTTATTGATGAAGAAGTAACAAATAGCAAAAATATATTCTATAAGCACCTCATTACAAGATTGTTTCAGTTTACATTAACACCCGTGTTTACCTTGTGCCCTAATGTTTAATAACTTAAATTTATTTCTTAAAAAAGTCTGACACTTTGTGCCTTATTCAAGTAAAATTTTATAAAGAATTACACAGTATTAAACTATTAAATGTAATTTATTAAAATGTGTTGAGACCCCTACTTGTGTGTTCCTATCCAGCATCTAAGAGAAACACATTTTTTGCAATTTTTACGATACTGTAGAGTATTTATTTTATATCTATTATATATATTAAGTATCGATTATATCAGGTGTTCAAATATTCCCGGGACGGCATTATAATTTTTTTCATATAAAAAGAATAGACTTTAACATATTTTTAGGACACATAAGACTATTTTAACATACATTTAGAGATTTCTATCCCCACGAAGAGTGAGAAAAAAAGCTTAAAATTATGCATGGATTGATATCTACTTAAAATTAAAGGTCTCAATTAATTAGTAGATAACGATACTGCAAAAAAATCACAAATGGATTAAGCTTACCGGTTTTAAAATGGCATGCGGTCGAACTTAGCAGTAATATCACACAATCAACTCTTTAAAATGCAAAGCCTTGTATAATATTCAAGCTTTTAATTTTGGGTTTGAAGCAAATTCTATTGAATACAAAGGTCTTTCAAATTATTTATGGTATAACATAGGTCAATGAAGTTTATCTAAGGCTTGCTTTGGGGATGTCCCTTAGAGGAAGTCGTAAATAAAAACCTTGAAAAATTAATATCTTGCTTTTTAACATTATGTTTAATTCAAAAACTAAGAACCAATTTGGATTAAATGCAGTTTTGTCGGTCAAGATTTTAAAAAAGTTGTTCATTGGTTTTACTAAAAATCAATAGTAAAATTTGTCCCTAATTTTACTTCACAATAACTCAAACCAATATTGAGGACTAACTGAATTTTTTTAAATCTCTACTCACTCAACCAGTACAATATTCTCAAAATGTATTTAATTTTTCATTTAAATATATTTAGCAATAAAAACTATGTACAACTTAATTAACACAAAGAACACTTTTAACACATAACGTACTTTGATAAAAACAAGTTTTACCCTGACGGTTTCGCCATACATTCTTAACTTACCAAGTGAAGTTATAACGGTTAATAAACAATAAAAGAATTTCAGTTTGGCTTGGCTCGCCTGTTCAGCCCCCAGCCCATTGAACTTGTCCGAGTTGAAGGAATTAAGCAGAACGTGCCTGACTTGGACATGGGCCAATTTGAAGCTAAGACAATTTTATCATTCGGTATTGTTATTTGTCTCCACAATGTTCGGGCCACAGTGAAAGACAGTGTATAACATGCTCAAGTTTGGTCATTATATCACTCTTTTTAAGGTATGTTGTGATTATATGAGTTTTTAATTAACCAATAATTGGATATCATAATGTATAACAGCCTTGTGACTTCACAATGTTTCATACTATAAACATTTTACTTATTGGCAAGAGATTAAACGACAGCAACATAATACTAAAACAAGATTCTTACATGCTTTCCTTGTTTTATTTTTATCAGAGCACCTGTTGCCAGAGATATATTTTACTCTCTAATCTCGCTTTGACTGGGCAGTTGTTTTTTCTTCTTTTTTTAATTATTTATATCCAGTGACCCACGTCTAACTTAACTCTTATACTGTACAAAAAAGCCAATAAAAGAATTATATCCCTTCATTAACAAGTATCAACTATATCAACATTCATACAACCTTTTTCAATTTATGTTGTAAAATAATAAAGGCATATGTAACTGTAAACCAAATACAAAATACATCAAATTTTGTATTACATCAAAATAATATCATAATATATCAAAATACATCAATACTTTACTCATCAAACTTGCATTTTAGAAAAAATGTTGATGAAGCAACAAATTGGCTGAAGATGTTATTTTTAAATTCAACATCCTGTATTATTAAGCTTTATTACTGCTGATTATTAAAATTCAATATTGCGCCAATCTTTTTCTTATTGTATTTATATAAAATACAGATTCACTATCGCCTGTTTGGCATTACATCTTATTGCAGGGAAACTAAAAATCCAAAACCAAGTCTTTGGGGTTATACAGTCCACTAGTTTTGTGGCTTTCAAATAAGTCACTTTACTCACAACAATTGGTTGTTAAAATTTCCTCCATTTGTGTGCCCTATTAGAAAGCCTTGTGTGTTATTTACACCCTCTTAAGTTTTATATTAATTATTGTTTTTTCTAAGTGCAATAACTTGTGTAGCTTGAGCAACAACATTCAATAAAAAATTATTAAAGCTGTGCACCAAATACTCATACTCTCACTTGTATTTCTTTATTCATTTTCATGTACTTGGCATTACAAAGAATAGTGTCAATATTTTACTTATTATATTCCTAGTGGATAGTAAACAAACATAATAACTCAAACTAAAAAAAATGGTTAAGGAGATTACAACTTTCATTAATGCACAAATATACCTATTAATAATATGTATTGGAAGAATACATATTATTAATATAAACAAAACTAGTTTTTAAGTGAAATGGAAAATTCCTAAAAAAAAGCCTTATTTGTCAAGTATTCTTTTAAAGTCTTTTTAGTATGTTGGAGTTATTTTCGTATTTTATATGATCTGGGATGAATATAAAACTCAACTTGTATGTTGGAGTAAGCATGAACAATCAAGGAAATCATCAAATTTATAACCGTTGGGTGACTTGACAAAGTAAATTTTCAAAGATTCCCTGATACTTTTTACTATAGTAGAATCCATGCACAAACGTAGAAGCACCCCCCAACTCAGGTATAAACCCAGTGGCGGATTTACCACTAGGCCGACTAGGCCCTGGCCTAGGGCCGCGGGCTCTAGGGGGGCCGCACGGAGTCCAAAATATACACATATATTTTTTAAGGATGTACTTGCACGGTAAAGATGAACATCAGCTTTGATCCCTGATTTTTTTAGCAGACTATTTTAGTTGAAAAATCGTAAATTCACAACACAACAGAGATACTTTTGGTGAAGTCATTGTGGCGTCTGCCGTTTTCCATGTCATTTTTGGGTGATCATGAGATACCTGTAGGTTAAATCACATTCATATTGGTGGCAACACTTTGCAACGACGCGGCGGCCCCTTTAGGCTTTATATTAAATAATTAACTGAAGTTACCTCTCTGTGTCTAAAAAGTGCCCCGTTTTCTCCTTGATATTTTTTGGTTAAAAGTTTGCTATTGGTGAGACGCTGTCAAAATGTATCAAAATTCAGAAAGCAACACATTTGTACCAATATAGTAATATTAACAAAGTAATTCAGATCAATAAGGACCCCATTGCACCTACACCATTAAATACAGTTTGGTAAAGTTGAGTACGGATAGCCAGCTTGACTATTTTGATAGCCTCCCACCAACAGCCATTTGACCAACGTAACGGACACATATAACATCCCTAATATACAGGGGCACGCTTTTCACAAACGTTTGAACAGAGAGTAGTGACTCCAGTTATAGCATAGATCCATTGACTATAGATAGGCCTAGTTAATGAAAGCATGATAGGCCCCATTCCCCACCTCCATTTAACAGCTGGATAATCCAGCATCTTTTCAAGACAAACTCGTTCTCAGAGATCAGAGTATACACATACAATTACACTTTACTCATACCAGAGCATAGAATAAAAAATTAAGGACGATTTTAGCTTAATTTAGGATTTTAGTATCATACTTCGGTCAGTGATGTGGGGGGGGGGGGGGTCCCACAGAAAAGTTGGCCTAGGGCCCCAACCTTTGTAAATCCGCCACTGTATAAACCCTTCCTAATCCTTGTTGTCAAAACGTATTATTTGCGATCTAACAAATATACCATCTTTTTAAATTAAATGACACCAACTGTTAAATCGCAAACGGTACGTCGTAGAACTGTGATTCGAGTTTTGTTTTATTCGTCTACACAAGACGGAACGCATGAGCCACCATTTAATAATATAGGACTATTGTATCAATTAATTGAAAATTATAGTGGGGTATTAAATTTCTTGGAAAGCGGGCGGATGTCGGCCTGAACTGTGACATTGTTTTGACAACAAGAGGGTTAGGAAGGGTTTGTACTTGAATGCAAACGTCTACGTTACGCAATTATTGTCGCTACGTCACTAGTTTGATCTTACCAAAAACAGTTGATAGTGTGATTATTGTTAAGACTATCTGCACGATTATGTTCCATTTGTACAGAGGCATTTGAAACATCAAAAGTATGAAATAGCCATTCTATAGTTTTATTCTCTACTGAAAAAATGAATAACAGGTTTACAAGTTGCGAGAGAAGTTAGTCTTCCATTAATTTTAAAAGATGGTGGTACTTTATTATACCACGTTCAAAATAAATGTGCGGTCGAAAGAGGGAATTTTATTTCCCTCAGTAAAAAAATTCCCTCAATATTTTCCTTATTTCCCCCTTTTTGTTCACACTCAGATGTTATTTTAATTTCATCCCTAAAATTGAGAGTGTAAAATAGTGATGATCGTGTTACTTTCCCTACTTGCCATTGGAAGCACTTCTTGTTACATCTCAAACGTCAAAATTACAATATTTATTTATGAAAAATCAAAACATTAGCATAAAGTTATATGATATATGAAACAGCTGTAGTAATTTTCAGTGATTGTGATTGGTTAGATTCTTAAAAGTGAGACAAAGACAGAGAATAGTGGAATTGAAATGTGCATTTCGACCGCACATTTATTTTGAACGGGGTATATCAATCGATCAAAATAACTTTATTCAATATGTACATATCATGCACAGAATGGTGTCATACATAATTAATTACAAATAAAATAACTTATATTATAAATCCTAATGTATAGACATTCTATCTACATACTATGTCGAAAACAAAACGTTAGTGAAAGCAACAGTCATTTTGCCAAACCATACCATCTTACTATGATTAAAAATTAAATTTTGAAATATCTTTTCAGAGTCCACGGGATAGCAGAGCAGGATCTCCTAATAGTCTCAAGAAAGTGGATTTTGACCTAACTGCTACAACTGTGCAAGGTAATATCAAGGTCAAGTGGTGTGTTGTTGCTTGTATTTTTGGTTAAACACCATCACAAAGAAGCTAATTAAAATTTATTTTGCTGCATAGTTAAAAAAAAACCTTTTTCATCATACTGCACGTAGAACAGCCGATTTCTGGTCTGTATTTAGTCCACAAAGTTGGCGTTTTTTGTAGCCTTTTAAAAGTGCACCAAAAAAAAACATCTGTTAATTTTTTCCATGTGCTAACCTCAAAAGTTGTTTTTTTCTTAAGAAAAATTCTAGTAATCCAAAACAAAGAAGGCCAATATAAACAAAAACGACTTGCAGACTTCAATTTTCATGCAAGATTTTGACGTTTCTCTAATTCAACGTATATATCAGCTAAATTAAGATGAAAGTCAACTAATAAACATAAACAGATAATGAAATTTTAATTAATTTACTTCAAAATGAGTTATTTATTTTATATTTTTGCAGTATGATGAAAAACGTTGTTAATCACTCAGACGGAAAGTGTTTTTTCTGTGCTTAATCGCTACTACCGAGCTCAGCTTCGTCTCACTCGTAAAACGCGATTGCGCACAGAAAAAAGCCACTTTCCGTCCTAGTGATGAAAACTACTATTTTGTTCAGTTAGATATTACGGTACATTCTCATTTATGCGGACTAATATGAGATTGGATAATCATAATATTTTCTAATATGCGATCGGATTGGATCGGATATCAAAATTTTAAACCAAATGGAGTTGGTTATGCATTATTGTTTCCGTCAATGCAGCGACCAATTATGACATTGGCTTCTATTTCCCATTACTTTCTTTTCATGGGGTAGAAAATAGTAAAGAAAAGTGTAAGCAGTATCAACAAAAAAGAGAGAAAAATCCACCATTAGACAAATACAACATTATAACTGACAAACTATAATTTAACGTTATAGAAGTCATTATTTTAACCACTTACAAAAACATTAATTGTTTTGATTTACTCCTTGATTCCCTTTAATTGTTTTTACTGGTGACTTATGATATTCATAATTCATTAATAACAAGCAAGAATAGTAATAAAAAATATATAGTTGTAAAAAATTAGCTACCAAGTAAAAAGCCCTAAGAAATCTATATATTATAGGGCAAGCAAGATTCTTTTCCTTATTTTTTCTCAGCTTATGTGTGTATCACAGGACAAATTTGTGCATAACATTAGAAAGGTAGGTTATGCTTTGCAGATGTGCAGAAACCAATTAATTGTTTTTCACATTGGCCCCCAAGGCTATGCCCTACAGGCTTTAAAATTTTCAATGTTCTTATGAATGAAGGCAATTTATTGAATCATTAGACAGCTTTTGTAATAACAAACAAGAAATGTATCTTGAAAACGAATTCTGTACTGATTAACTGAAATTTTGCTTGAGTTTTGACCAGTGGCGATCTCTAGTCATTGGTCCCGTTCACGTTCATCCACCGCAATCGGGATTCGGCGGATTACGTGATAAATCCCAGTGGTCTTGTGATAAATCCTGGTGGATCCTAGTAATTTCAATTTGCTGTCGTCTTATGAATCCACCGGGATTTTGAAGGTTGACGCATTGAGTAAATATGGACGTTATTAACATAACGTATACAGTGGACAAGCAATGTTAAAATTTGGAAACGCTAAATGAAAAGATCATCCGCTAGGGGCGCTACTAACTGGCTACCGATGCAATATAATCGAAAGTTTTCAACAATCGAAAGCTCGATTCGATTTCTCTTTTAAGTTTTCAATGACAATGATGACTATCAAGTTGAAGCCATATGTAGTCGATTCAATAGACCGAAAGCACAATCGATACTTGCCTCGAGACGGTACTGAGTCCCCGGATACCGTGGCGAGCGTTCCCTTCTTCCCTATCTGTTGTCCACTCTATACGTTATGAAATAACGTCCGTATTTACTCAATGGTTGACGTTGACGCGCATTTGTTACCAACCGTAAAAAAACACTCAATCCCGTTCCATTACTGAGGAACGTGAATGGGACCATTATTAATCATCCCCATAAATAGTTATTGGCCTAACCAAATGTCTGCAGTCCTTGACTTCTTCATGCAGTTTATACTTCATCTATCGAATGGATATATTGGATGGCTAGATAAACAGAAAATTGCAAACATCGATAATAGCAATAGAGTTGCATGTCATGTCTGGGTTATGGTAACAGGGTTTTATGGAGTTTTAAAGGGTCAAAAAGGAGTTTGTCACATTTTTTACCTTAATTTTTAAAATTGAACAAGTGTAACTAAAATCATTCAAAAGACCTTGAGAAAATAAACAATTTAGTATTTTGAATTATTAACTTTGCGCAACTGGTTACGGAGTAAATCCAAAAATGTGTTTCCCATGTTGTTATTTTAAAGGAAAATAAACAAAACCCTGAATCATGCTTATTTATTGACACAACTAATTCAAATTTTTTATGTACATTATCTATCTAGACAGGGTTTAACTTAAATTTGCTTACAAAACCCTTATGGTGACAAACCTAAATACTCACCCCCATGGAATTTATGGGGAAAATTTAAAAGTGCTAGATTTTATACAATTTTGTGTTTAACTTCACCAATGAAGGATTCTTTTGACATTTTCTAACAATATTCCATTGCAGCAAACCTAAATCCTCAATCCTATGGTGTTTTTATAGGGAAAGTAAAAAATCTTAAATTTAATTGGAAATTCGCTGATTACGCTGGACTGCTGCAACAGGGGGTATTTTCTTATTTCTTGGCTTGTTTTTGGGTTGATTTATTGCAAGTTTTTCCCATCTAACCTTAGCTTTATATTATGATTTATTAACACTTTCGTGACGGCATAATTTTTCGTGTGTGTCACTTAGTCATTCAAACCTTCACGCCTGAAATAGCAGCAGCAAATAGCAGCAGCTGTATAGGAGAAATCCTCGGGGACACTAAATACAAAATACTATTGAGCAGTGCAATGTTTTAGATTTCTTGCTCGGATCCCGATGTGAAAATAAATCACATAGTATCGCAATGCAGCTTGGGAGCGATCGCACCCACCAGGATGGCATTAGGGTTCCGTATGGGAACGATCACTCCCATGCCACCACGAATGTGTTAAGCATTTAAGGTTGCAATTTGTATAAATTATCTAGTCTCTTCAAAATCTTATTGCTTTAAATCTTCTTGTTTAACACTATGACATGAATGTTTTACAGATTTCTATGACTATAGGAGGAAAGTTAAACGAGGAAAGTACCCCAAACCATTCGATGCCGACAAGAAGCCATCACAAAGCGTGCTGAAAGACTCGACGCCGAGTCCCATCCATCCTTTCTTCAAGAGAGCCTGGAACATAAACTACTGGACTCCCGATGTCACTACTTCCGAACTGATTGAGAACATGGACAACCTAGAAGGGATGGAATCAGACATATGAACAGGCCACGAGTGAAGCATCTAAATCAAAAGATAACTGGCTGGTATATTATGAAACCAATTTTTAATGGACCCCATGGATCAGGGGCAATACTGTGTTGTGTTTTATGGATATAACTAACAATCCTTTTCAGTTTTGCTTTATTGTAAAAATACATGCCCTTGATTTTTACACTAATCATGTTTGATTAAACATACTTTTACTGCCTTTACCTTTTAACTTTTTTTCTATCCACAATGAAATAATACAGCAATAATTATATTTGCCAATATTCAATTATTTCCTCAGAATATCTGTAAAATATGTTTTATTATTATCATAGGCCCTAATATTGAATACTAAAAGTCAATTAAATGAAAAGGTATTGTATATTGGTTGTGCGGTAAATTGACTTTTGGGTCACTCACTAACTCGGATTTTTTTTGTAATCCATACTTCAGAGTCAATGTTTTTCACTGGACAAAATCAATAGTTTCATTGACCCACCTCTTGGTTACAGGTTCATTCAGATGTATTTGTCTTAAGAGACAGAATGTACAGTAATCAAATAGGTAGGCAAGAAAAATATTCTGGACTTCAACAAAGAGTATTATTTTTACTAATGTCATATCACACTCTTTTGAGGTTAGGCCTATAAATAAACTAAAACATGAAACTTAATGGAACAATCATTGGCTAACATATAAATTGCGTAATTCCTATTATAACACAACTTTCGTCAAATGCCGAGCTCAGTCTAGAACCTGTATTTTAATGTGACTTCTGTATCTTCATAATGGAACGGGTTTTAATTTGACTTAATAATATACCACCTTTTTATGATGTTACAGTCAAACCTTGATATGAACCTTGATACATACAAATTCCTTGACCTAAATAGTATATTTCATTACAAGGGCCGAAAATGGAGTTTTGCCAGCCTTGAGATCGTGTTTTAAGTTCGAGACAAAGTCGAGAACTTGAAAAGATCGAGAGCAGGCAAAACATTTTTGGCCGAGTTACGAACAATAATTTTCATCACATTACACAATTCAATAAATTCTAGACGAGTGAAAATTTTTTTTTTCGTTTTTAACAAACGAAACGTAACTTCAACTAACCTAGCGAGATGTATTGCTTAAGTGTTTCTGGTTGCTATGCAACCACTTTACATCAGCTAAGTCCACCGAAACTAGAATACTCTAACGTTAGGTGACAACTACAGCTGATTCCAAGGGAAAAGCAACATTTTCCCATGTACGTCATATTTATTTGACAGTTACTACCAGCTGAACTACCAACTAAGTCTAACTAAGAGTATTATTCGGTGGCAGCCGGCCGTCGTCGGCCGTGGCGCGGGGCGGGGGGAAACCGGTTGTGGCGCGGGGTGGGGTGGGGGGGGGGGGGTCCCCGACCTTGGCTAGACCGATCGATATTTTGTCATGAACTGAATTTCTGATAACAACAAATATACGCGGAGAGGGAAACTACTGGAATTGCTATCACCCAACTCAACCTCTTAAATATATGCTAACCGTAATTACATCTGAATACTGAAATACTATTATTTAAATACTGGCATTAAATCTTATGAAAATATTGTATAACTTAAGGGAAAATATTAATTGAAATTCCTGAAATGTAAAACAACTCGTGTCAACACTATGGGCAGCTTTTTTAAATATTTTATTTTTTTTTTACATTTTACATTTTTATTTATAGCCTGCTACCTTAAACAAGTGAGATAGCCTATATTATATTTTTCCAGAACGTGGGATACCGAGATCCTGAGACCATTGATTGACCTCAATAAATATTAAATCCTTTGTGGATCCAGGTACTGAATAATAAATTATCTTGTGGCCACGTTCCTCCAAAAAATTAATAGATATACATTTTTTTTTTACCCATAATGTTAACAGATGAGACACATTTTACTACAGTAGGCCTATAGCTAAATGAAAATATTTAAAACATAATACCTTAATGTGATGACGCCATGTGGTATTAGCTATAGCCTAACGTAAAATTGCTTCTGAATTTTCCTATAAACCCTGTAAGCGGTCATTAAATAACCAACAGTTGAATAAAATTATTGTTGCGTAACTTTAATTTAACTGAAAAATAATATGAGATCTTAATTCCAAGATTCCAAGTTCAAAGTCGGGTGACAATTTTGTTTTTCGGGAGTGACGAAAAAACCTGTTAAAATAATGAAGTTGATGAAAATTCGTAATCCCAAATGAATAAATTTACTGAACTGAAAACGGTTACACGCCGCCGCGCAAACACGTGATTAAGTTGGCCGTTTCCTGTCGGCCTGCCCGCATAGACATGCTCCGCCCAGAAACAATCTTCTTAAGATTCCCTGATTAAATTTGGAAAATAAATTAAATTGACGGGCAAGGGATAGTTTAAAGCTCTGCTACCAATTTTGGGGCGTCTCCCCCATTTATTCCGTTTGAAGACGGAAACTCGATACGATATTCCGTTTTCCCCAAACGTGTTAATTCAATCCCCGTGGATCTTATCCTTCGCCCGTCATTTATCTAAAAAGGAAGCCAGCTTTGATGATTAATAATTGTAATTGAATAATGAATTTCACAAATAATATTGTTCCCCCAGTTAATTTAATACCAACTGTATATCGGACTTGACCTTATCTTACCAATGTCTGTACATGCAGGCTTCCTTCCCTAAACCTAATTTAATTGTCCCCAAATAATTACATGATGCTAATTTTGATTGTTTTAATTACCGAATTGGATTAATATTTAACTTAGGTTCCCCATACCCCGTTTCTCCCCTCAAGTTCCTACCCTACCACATGGCGTTGTTACCTGATAACCGGAGTTGATGTGTGTCGGTCAGCGATCCGCAGTCGAGTCGCGGCGCCTGATGGCTCCAGGGACCGGCTGGCCTTCCGCGCATGCGCAGATCGCACTGTCTTTGCCTATTGTTACCTGACCAGCTGTTGAGTCCGAGTGTGAGGTTTGGGGAGAGACGCCACAAAGTCACTGATTTGTTATTTGTTGTTGTTGTTGTTGTCACCTAACTTATTATATTCTACATTTCTTTGCTACCGTTTCCATTACCGTCCTAGGCTGGAAAATTTTTCCTGGCCTAGGCCAAGAAAACTGATGTTTCGCTAATAACAAGCTACAAATTTCCTCTCTACATAATGGATAAACTGTATGCATAACCTAAACATTGCTCATCTTATTAACAGTGTTCAAAATAAATCATCCTCGGTGTAACCAATTTTTTTACGTAATTTATTATATCAAGGTTTTACGATACTTGCAATATTATTATCAGTGCTTATTGCAACGGTTAGATTAAAGAATTTTACTGTACAAAGGCATTAATTTGGAGATTTTCTTTGATAAAATTTATTGCTATTTACAAAACATTACACAAAATAGTTCACAAATCATCCACAATTACCTGCAATTCATCATACTGACCATCAAAATTGTACAAAACACTGACATTAAAAAATTTTCCTTTTCTAATTCTTAAAAATTGTCATAGTAAACACACAGTTAACTCCCAGCCGCATTGCTTGATTTTATGGATTACTTCCTGAAAAGCCAACATATCTTCCGTGATCAGAATAATCGAAGGGTTATTATTATAATTACTGAGAGACACTTATTAATTGATTTATACTGATAGAAGGCTACTATTTTTAGAGCTAAATAGTACTATAGGTTTTATATTAGGATTTTTTAATACGGAATACCACTTTACAAGAACTATTGGAATATTGTTATAAAATTATAAAAATACCTTTGTTCAACTATTGAGTCTGAATTATAATGGAATAACAACAGAAATTTCTCGGAGTAGCCTGTGTTCAATTGACTAGATCAAACTGATTAATTATTATGAGAGTAGAAATAAAAATAAAAATCTAGGTGCTGAGTTTACTTTTCAATGGCTGTACTTCACAAATTTGATCTCATCACAACCAGACGGTACTCTTCTAAGTCTTTAAAAAACCATTAAGCAAATTAATTAGCAAATAACTTCAATGTGATAATATCTGTAAAATATTTCTAAAAAAACAACATTCATACACAATAAAATAGAGATCTTTGTGCAGAATGAGAGATACGAACCTCACAGCACAAATTTCATTGGAATAGCTGTGAGGCATTACTGTAGATTATTTATAAATATTTACACTCAATACTGGTTTCGTCCCATTCAGTCGACAGTGTGTGACAGCACAAGCCACGAGATGACAAAGTAGAAGAGGAATATCGGGTAGAATGCAAGGCCCTTCCTTCCCACAGGCTGGCTCTCACCAAGGAACAGTGTCGACGCTGGAAACCAATACAATCAGCAAATAAAAGAAGAATCAGGCAAAAATGTAATAAAATATATTTATATATATAATTTTTAAAATGCCACTAAACCAAAAAGAAAAAAAATACTTAGTTGAAATTTTTTACTTTTGTGTAATGTAGGGGAGAGCCTGGTAATTGTGCACCTTGGATAAATCATACAGGATTTTTATGACAAAACAAACAAGAATTTTATGTATTGAAAAGTTTTATGACTTTTTAAAGTGTTAAAAATTACTTTTAAAACTTTGTAAAAATGTTGCAAACAGCTTTGATTTAGTGTGAGTTATTTTACTTAACAAATATTTTAAACTGGAAGAAATAAGAAAGCATATCTCTATATTAGCACCGTAGTTTGAATCTAGGCTGACAACTATCTGAAAAAAGTAAGAGAACAAAGAAACATATGGGATCTGTACTAGACTATTACTAGTAGAACGTCGATAGTTCGACTCTCAATAGATTGAGTGGACAAAACAGGAGAAAGGATTCAGCTAGCTTACCTGAGAAGATTGTGTTCAGGCAGCATATAGATACACATAAAAATACATTTTTTCACTAATCATTAATCACTCCTATGAAAAAACTAGTTTTGTCTACCCAATCAGCCAAAAGGCTCTTCCTTACAAACTAATCTCAATGGATTGAGACTCTTTTATTGTTCTACACGGTCCATGACAACTTAGCATTTAGTAACAACCAATAATGCGCATATTGGAGACTGGACAAAGGTCAAAATGTAAACAAAATGGCAAATGATTTGAATAATTTTAAGTTAAAGTTCAATTAAGTTATGGTTTCATAAAATTTAGTGTTCCTTAAATTAAACTCATGATTATTATACTCTTTATGTTAAAATTTTCCATATACTCTACATTTGACATTTCAATAGTTCGACAAGTATTGAACTATCGAGTTTCTACATACATACATCCCTCATCGTCCGATTGACTACACTTGGCATAGGAGCAGTCAAGCTTTCTTAAATCTTAAATCCATCTTCGACGCATCCTTTGAATGCTTTCATGTCAGCAGAGAAGGCAGAGGTAGGTATTCATGGAAGGTGGTTATGTTGGGCTATAGGATTTCTTTTCATTCGGTTGAGTTGGTCTAAGGTGAAGTACAAAGTAAGTTTATAAAAGCATTCTACTGTAATAGCTTCAAATGCTGATAATGTACTAATAGTTAAGTTTCATATTAAATGTACCCTAAAATTTCCTCTCGTTATATCTATCTTCTCCATATAGCAAGATTTACTTACCAAAAGTGGCCCAAGCGAAGCCAACCATCGTGACCATGAAGCGCAGCATGAAGAGCACGTTGTTCTGCTCGGCTATCAGGATGATGCGGCAGGCGACGAGGGCGATGGCTGTCGGCAGGAGGCAGTAGCCGAGTACACACACGCTCTGGAAGAACGAACTGGAACAACACGATGGGTCTCAAATAAACAAAAAAAAAAAAAAAAAAAAAAAAATGGAAAAACCGTCAATAGGCACTGACGGGTTACCAGAGCTGATCCCGCTTTTACTCAATCATATCTTGTCAGCTCTAAATGAAGATCAGACCGCTGATCCACAAGCGGTTGTTAGCTATGGAACCGCGTGAGCAATACAGACTGATAATTTAAATCTTGTTTGAACAATATGCTCAGATTAAAACCAATAAAAATTGCATCTAATGATTTGAATTTTCGGGTAATTGTGATAATAGGACCTCAAAAAATCAGTAACTTGCTAAATAGTGATTAGCGTGTCACATGTTGGACAGCTAAACACTGTGGGGTACACAAAGGGGGGGGGGGGGTCAGGTTATAGCAAGTCGAGTTTTGTGATTTTACTGTCCAGTAAAGCACCAATTTTTCAAATTTATTTAGGATCAGAAGAATTATTATTATTGAAAATTCGAATGGTTGGACGTAGTTTGAGAACTGACCAATAAAGTAACATATATTGTAATAAATAATGTTTTGATTATTGAATCAACAAATATGCAAATGATAAATTTAAATGATAATGAATTTATAATTACTAGAGACCGCCTCCTGATCGAAATTCGATCAAAATTTCAGTTATCTGGACCTAAGAAGCTTAAAAACATTTTAGAACTAAAACATCTGTTCTTAATTCCTAATTTTCTAGCAGTTGTTCTTACAACAGCTGTCTAATGATTCATTCAATTCTCCTTTCTCCATAAGATTAACATTGGAACTTTGAAAGCCGGTGGGGCGTAGCCCTGGAGTCCGATGTGAATTAGAATGTGATTCTGCTCATCTACATGATTATAACTTTCTAACGGTATGCGCGGATTTATCCTACGATGCACACGAGCTGAAAAAAGGAGGAAATGAAACATGCTTGCGTATTAATATATAGAAGATTAAATGACTTTGAAATAAAAATCAAACAATATGTGTGGAAAATTAAGGTTTATTTTCATCAAAGTAAGAATTTCACATTTAGTTCCTAATTGCTTCAAAAGAGAGGTAAATTCCCAAGCAGTAATGGCTATTTCTCAGGGGTTGGTTAAAGCTGGGCAAATTTGCATTATGCCACATGTGTATGGCAGTAAGTGCAGAGGTGGGAAGAGTGACAGGATTACGACTCTTACGTCAATATGTAAGGTCTTAATCATTGAGAAAATATGGTGATGTTATTTCATAACTTATGGAGTGGGTATGCAATGTTAAAATATCTGAACGCTGAATGAGAAGAATGTCCACACTAACAGACAGCCGAAGTGATATAATCTAAAGCTTTCAATATTTTTATGATTTGGCCTTACTTTGCCCCATCCACATAGACTATGATCTGTGAGTGTATTGTATTAGACAAAGTACGGGGGTGAGCCACTACGATACAGAGGTGAAAGATACTGATAAAAATCATTGGCAGAACACAAATTCGAACCCACGACATCACTGCCATGGCCCCGAAGTACAAACGCACTAATCACTAGCTACCAACTTACCTATTAGCTAGATTTGATTTGACTCCTCCGTAGTTTTTAACAGTGATGATAACCGTTGCTTTGATATGATATGTAGTTGATCCAATAAACTGAATGCGCACAGCTGTTTCAAGAATCGGTAGTTGCAGTGAGGAAGGTCTGAGACTAAGTCACATGTTCCCTTTTTCCCTATCTCACGTCTAACTCTATAAGTTATGAAATAACGTCGCTATATTTACTCAATGCCTCAACTAACCACTTTGCACAGACACTGATGCACTGATGCCACTTGTAGCTAGCTACTCCACCTGCTACATTCACCCAAACATACCACGCAACTTCCTTTGTGACCGCTACCAAGTAGCAAGGGTCAGCGGAAGAAAGAATTCCCTTAAAATAAAATAGTCATCAAGAAGAATAAGAGAATATTTTTGTGTGTGACAAATAAGGTGAGTAAAAGGGGTTTAAGTTTATGATGTGATGAAAGATGGGCCGAAACCCCCCAAATCAGTGCTAAATTTTGTGATCCAAATTTTTTTAAATTTAATAGAGACCGTTATCAAGAAGAAAATTTTATATTTTTTAAATATTGGATGTATTGTTATTTATTTGATATTTACAGGTAATTTATGAAAAACTTTGCAACTAGATAGCTTGGATCCTTTCAAAAAACATTGAGGAAATGTGAATGGAAACTTGAACGTCACCATTGACTATGTACACTAACGTGAGTAGACTTCTCATAGCATAGGCGTGTGTGAAGCATATTGACGGTGGTGCGATCTCGTGCGGCGTCCATCGAAGTACACGTAACATATGATAGCTAAATCAGTATTACCACTCTTCTAAACCAAGGATAAAACATTTTATAACTGAAAGTTATGTTTATGTTTTGGTAAAATGTTTTGGCATCACTGTAAATTCAGCTGAATAATAATAACATCGATGGCAGCGACTCTGGTGCGGCGTCCACCGAACTTCGAAATTTTTGCCTCAAACTAAATGCATTGGATGGTCTATTCACGTTAGTGTACATAGTCAATGACGTCACTAAGTCTGGTGTTGTGATCATGTGGAGACTGGAAACCGAGTAGGTTGTTGGATTTGGCATACAGAGTAACTTCAAAGATTA
Organism: Neoaliturus tenellus; assembly: GCA_030545055.2. Classification (NCBI taxonomy): domain Eukaryota; kingdom Metazoa; phylum Arthropoda; class Insecta; order Hemiptera; family Cicadellidae; genus Neoaliturus; species Neoaliturus tenellus. The sequence continues at coordinate 97,181,927 of CM061537.1, forward strand.
ACCGGCTGCTATTTTTAGCCTTTGAAGCTCTCTTTATTGTTACTGTTACCTGTCACTCCATCCTTAGTGATGATTCATTCTTTTTACAATTTATTATTTCTCTTGCTGAAAAATTTATTTAGGCTAGATGACCCAAAAGTCAGTATTTCATGGTAAATGCTATCTACAAAACATGTGAATTACTTTTCCTTGTTGACACATAAATCAATGATCATAAAATAATTTCACAAACTTACATATTTCCACCGAGCAGTTTGGAGTTGAGTGTGACAACCATTGCTCCAATCCAAACGATAACGAAGACCTCAGCAAATTCAGGGCCTCCATCTGAATCTGTTGTCGACGAATCCCCCTGAAGAAACCTGCGATTCAACAGTAATTATTAATTGCAACATGTTAAATTCAAAGAATTACTTGTACATTACCAAATACTGGATAATAGACCATTTCTGGATGATCATGCCAATATCACATAGAAATACACTAATGTATAAATATTTTAGTTAATCTAGAATACTGTACATTAAAATTACTGTTTATTATACAAAATTCCCCCAGCAGAAAGGAGCTCTTATAAGTCGTTGGGGAGACTGGAAAAAAAAAACTTCTATAGAGGTTACTTTTCTTTAGCAGAATCCTAACTTTTGATGTAAACTGTCTGATTGGAATGTTCTTGGGCCTAATTGATAGAGCAGAACACTGAACATCTTGCCATGCGTACCGAATTCCATAAATAGTTGAACATTATTAAACTATTTTCAGCATTTAATAATTTTATCTTTCAAATATTTAATTCATATGATAGTGTCACATAGCCTATTCTAAACTACAGCCTACTTAAAAAAAACCTCTACCTTTGTACTCATGTTAGTGGACTTTTCCAGCCCTCCAACTGAGTAAAAAGCTTTTTCTATAAGATATTTTTTATTTCATTTTCAAGGTACTGTTTTTTGGGTTTTTGTTTTTTTTTTAATATAATTTTGAAGTTTTCTTAAAAATGTGTTATCAGTATAACACAGTATAATCAGTATGACGGATTATTTTTGCGTCTATAAAATACTTAAATGCGTCATTTTTGCGTATATATTATTTAAGGCTACTTTGTGTTTATAAAATATATATAAATGTATGTATATTTCTAGTCAAATATCAATGCTGAGTCTTCTTTTGAGTTGTAAGATTTTCTTCAACACTCACTATGGTTTTGGATAAATATTTTTCCCATGAACTGTGAGTGTTCATAAATCTGAATATGCCTCTGTCACTTCTCAAGCCAAACATTATTCTGATGGATTTTTTGTAATTTAATAACATTTTTTAAGTGTTTTGTAATACGTTTTAATGTGACTAAGAGATCCTTTATGCACCTTAGAATGAATGTAATCTATAGTATTACTAGAACACAGGTGTGTTACTTCATGAGTAAGAAGTACACTACAAAAAACCCAATGATACTGGTATCAGTGAACAGCTGAGACAACAGATAACAAGTTGTCTTAATTGGGCAAGTGTCACCTTTCAGATACTCCACAGCACCTGACTTGAATAACTTACAACAGATTATTTTATAAACACAAATATAAATATATCACCAACTAGCAGTTACCCGGCGCGCGTTGCTGCGCTCAAATTAAGTTAATTACATAAATAAAGCTATTTTAATATAACAAAAAGAGATAAGTTAAGTTTTAATTTTTTAATATAACAAAAAAGTCAATGGCATAGAAAGTAAGTATATTAATATTACTGTAAGGCCAAAGGATAAACAGGCATTTTGCAAATTTAAACAAAGAATAGTTGAAGTTTGCCTCGTATCTTATTGATCGTAATTGCAAATGCAAGAGCACCTATGAGCAAAGAGGCACGTCCATGTCAAATTTCAACGCCCGAGGCCCTAAATTAATTTTTAAGTCCAGTGGAACGCAGCCCTAATAAAAAATATACTTGCAAAACCATTCTTGGTGAGTACCTGTGAGCAAAGAGACATGACCAAGTAAATATTCAACCATGGTGGCCATAAAGTAATTTAAAGTCCAAAGGGCCGGAGCCCTAAAGAGCTTAAAAATTATATTTGCAAAACCGTTTCCTAGTGAGTAGCTATGAACAAAAAGAATCGTACATCAAATTTCAACCCCGGTGGCCCTAAAGTAATTTTAAAGTCCAGTGGGGCGGAGCCCTAAAGTGATTAAAAACGATATGTGCAAAACCGTTTCTTAGTGAGCACCTATGAACAAAAAGAATCATCCATATAATTTAAACCCCGGTGGCAATAAAGTGATTTTAAAGTCCAGTGGGGCTGAGCCCTAAAGAGCTTAAAAAACTATATTTGCATAACCGTTTCCTAGTGAGTACCTATGAGCAAAGAGAATCGTCCATGTCAAATTTCAGCTCCGGAGGTCCTAAAATAATTTCAATGTCCAGTGAGGCGGAGCCCTAAAGTGCTTAAAAAACTAAACTTCAAAATCGTTTCTTAGTGAGTACCTCCATCAAATTTCAACCCTGGTGGCCCTAAAGTAATTTTGAAGTCCAGTGGGGTGGAGCCCTAAAGAGCTTAAAAAACTATATTTGCAAAACCGTTTCCTAGTGAGTAAGTATGACCAAAGAGAATCGTCCTTGTCAAATTTCGGCTCCAGAGGTCCTAAAATAATTTTAATGTCCAGTGAGGCGGAGCCCTATAGTGCTTAAAAAACTATACTTGCAAAATCGTTTTTTAGTGTGTACCTATGGGTAAAGAGAATCGTCCATCAAATTTCAACCCCGGTGGCCCTAAAGTAATTTTGAAGTTCAGTGGGGTGGAGCCCTAAAGAGCTTAAAAAACTATATTTGCAAAACCTATGGACCTATGGTGCACCTATGGATAAAGACAATTGTCCATGTCAAATTTCACCACCTGTAGGCTTTTAGTGTAATTGTGAGCTTCCGTAGAGCGGAGCCATAAAGACAACACAAACATCAACATTCTACCTCACACCTGGTTACTTCTATGATTATAAGCATCTGCTTGAGTGAAACTTTCAAATTTTTTAATTACAGCAGTTCATTTTGTAAACACTAAATTTCTAAAACCTGACACTGCACCAATGTATGCCCTCTGGGTCAGAGCCCTTTGGACAGATTTGCACCAAACTTCACACAAACCATCCTCAAATAATGCTTAATAATGCCTGAAAGTTTCGTTGCAATCTGTTGAGCGGTTTCGGAGTCTATAGGCAACATACATATATATATATATATATATATATATATATATATATATATATACAAATATATATACATACTTCCTCTTTTATAGATATAGATATGTGTACAATACTCTACAATGAGTATTAATAATTTTCTAAAATTTTATGTAGCTTTTTATGTGTAAATTAATGTGTATCCGTTTCTTAAATACTTACATGGCTAAAAATGTGCAGAGCAGCAATGGACCCCAGAGGTCCCCTGAAGCAATAAAAACATTAATTAGCATAGAGTGATACGTAATATTGTCAGTTTAAATGGGCCAATTGACAAAACCTTCAAGACAAAAATGGGCCAAGACAAATTGACTTCAAAAATAAAATTAAAAAAATTGCAATAAAATTCAAGTTCTATATTTTTAATACATATTATTGACATGAGTGATCATGATACAATGTGTGTCCGTGCTGAAGACCCCTTGGTTCGGGGATTTTTTTTTATTATTTTGACTAGGGGACGTGCCATTACAAAACGCAAAATGACAGATTATACATCTTTTTTTTATTCCAGATGTTCAAGGTTTGTCAATTTAACTAAAACATATTAAGTTAGACTACATATATACTTTAATTAAAAGAAGAATAAAATTGATTTCACAATTTTAAAAAGATGTACGGTAACGGCAGTCCCTGTAACTGTGGTCCCCAATAAATTATATTTTCTAATATTCGACGGCCGCCATTACAGGGACCACTGTTACAAATTATTAAGTAAAGATAAAAAAACGGCTTTACTGACGACAGCCATATTGGGACACTAATACTCTGTCCAATCTATTAGTAAAATAAAATTATCTTAATTTCCTTACATCTGCAGAATTTTAATTTATCAAAGGGAGAGAAGTAACAAAACATATGCAAGCATTTTTTACGAGATTTTTATATATGCAAATAAATCATAGTAATATAAAATATTTAACCATCAAAAGTCAACAGCTTGACCTGAGGTTCACGTCTGACCACTGACTGAAGCGCTGTTGCCGCTCTGGTGGTAATGACATGCACTAATTTGGTTGGGGACCGCCATTACTCTAAAACCTAGGGACAGGCTAAAAAATATCTAACAATGAAATGTGATTCCTGTTCAAAACAAGCGCATTGGTCGTTTATTTTAGACTATTTCTTGAGTGTATTGCCCACTGCAAACTTTTAATTTTAACAGCCATTTCAACAAACATTGTTTTGTAGCTTCAAACATCCTAAGGTACAGTCAGGGACATGGAACCTCCATTACATTTTTAAGTAAATTTTTTTTACATTAACAAATTTTTTGAAAATCCAACTTTTAGCTTGAACATTTACCTTAAGCTAAGTATTTTAATATTTTGACTTGATTACAACTTTTACTATGGTTAACTTCTTGTAACAACTCAGGGACTTAAACTGTCCCGAATTAAAATATTGGTCCAAATATGTAAGTAAATGTTTAAATAGGCCTACATTGGTAAACAGAGTAGACCAAATCTACGAAATCATTGTAGGTTCAACCTATAAATAGTTAAAGCAAACCATTGAATGAGATGGTTATATACTACTGACCAGCTTGCCATGAAACCCTGTAAACCCCCCAAAAAATAGCTCAATAAGTATAAAAATACATCATAACTGATATAATTATGTGAAATCCATTTATTACAATAAGGGAGATTCTCAATAAAAATTAAATATTACAATATTTGATTATGGCTGAACTAGGCCTAATCAATTTCAAAATAAAGAAAGAGGGGATGTTCTTTTTTATAAGGACTAAGTATTTTTTATGACAACAGAGCAGCATACTGAAATAAAGTAAAAGGTCTCTTAACCGACCGCTACAGGACCGGACTATGGTCGGATAACAAAAAAGGTCGGTTAAACCGAATAATAACAGAAACATAGGTCATAATCAATAAAAAAATTAAAAAATGTAAAAAAATTTATCAACATTAAAGTAAATAGACAGTTATGGTATAAAATACTGTTAAATACGGTAACAAAAGTAGCAAACACATAAAGTGAAAACTGAGTGCACAAAACATTGAGAGCAACTGACTAATTTGACTGGCTACGGAAACGTATGATTGGCCATTGAAACATGAGTTATTTTTAGATAATTATTGCAACATCGGCGAGATCTTGTATGTTCCTGGAAAACGGTCAGTTAAGGGGGCGGTCTACCCCAGCCAAAACAACAACAATGCCGAATGCCGCTCGCGGCCGTAGCGCTAGGCGAGTTTGATGGCTGCAGAGGTTTACGGGGATCGTGTTTTAAAATTAACCAATTAAGATAGAGATTGGCTGTTAACTTTTTCTAAAAGTAGAAAATATTATCTAGTCAGCTATCTTTTTAGAATTTTTAAATAAAATTTCTAATTTCAGTAATAACTGTCCAAAATCATCTGTTTTTAGTTTTGTAAATGCAGAGGTTTACGGGGATCGTGTTTTAAAACTAACCACTTAAGATAGAGATTGCCTGTTAACTTTTTTTTAAAGTAGGAAAAAGGATCTAATCGCCTATCTTTTTAGAATTTTAAAATAAAATTTCTATTTTCAGCTATAACTGTCTAAAATCATCTGTTTTTATAGATTTTTAACTGAAATTTTCTATTGGTTTTAATGAACTAATTACAAAAGTGTAACAGTGGAAAATTAGTACCGATATTCTTCTTTAATATGACACCTTATTTATAGCTCTAGGCTTCATTTGACAGAAGATAACACGATTCTAAAAACCCTTTGCATTTGGGTGCGCACCAGGGGTAGACCGCCCCCTTAATCCGACAGGCAGTTGATCCGAGGTTGGTTAAGAGAGCTTCCACTGTATCACAACCGGAGCACAAAAAACAAGTACTAAAAAGTAGACCCTCTTCCAAATTGAGGGTTATGAGAAGATTTACCATCATATAAATGCTTTTTTATCACTGTAAGTATTAATAACCTGTATTTTGCACAGATATGGATGAATGAAATATACAGGCTAACATTACTTACATTCTTTGAGCAAACTCTTTTTCTCTATTGGATATAACACGTTCTTGAACTTTGCACCAACTGCTTTAAGGTCTCTGAGCTGAAAATAACATGATTGGTGAAAGACATTTAGGGCTATGTCACATTAGATACGCAGCAGACATGCATTCTCAGCGAATTTCGAAAGGGATTTGAGATTTTGTATTTTTCCCATCCCATAAACCTCATTGGAATAAAAATAGAGGTTTACTGCCATGGGATATTGTAAAAAAATATTAATTGTTAAGCAATGTAATGGTTAGGTAAGGTAAATATCAAAATGTATCAATATTCAGCACTTTTTAATTTTCCCCAAAACCACATGGTGGTGAGTACCTCATGGGGAGTAGATTTGCCGCCATATGGGTGTTGTAAGCAAATATCATTAAAACCCTACCTAGTGAATGAAAATACAAAATTTTATCAAGTTAAGTCAATAAATAAGCGAGATATAGGGTTTTGTTGATTTCCCACAAGAATAACATAGGACACAAATTTTTGGTTTTTTCCCCGTTATCTGTAAACCAAGTTAAAAATTCAAAATACTAAATGGTTTGTTGTTATTAGTTGTTCTAAATGGTTTTCATTAAAATTGTTGAATTTTGAAAATTGAGGTCATAAAATGCTAAAAACCATTTTTGACCAATTTGAAACCCCATAAAACCCTGTTCCCGTAACTTGATCATGCTGGTTCGCGAACTCATGAAAATAGACCTGGACACAAACGGATAGTGTTTTTGGCTTCTGGGGACCTCAAAATGAAAAAGTAACATGGTCCCAAGCCTAGGTCTTACCATGGTTACTACTTGTTATATTTTAGAATATTTTTTTTTAGATATTTTATGCATATTCCCTATAGGGAAATTTGCTAAAAGCAAAACAGTGACAAAAAGTGATGTGATACATTAAACACCTGCAAAAATGTTTAATGGTTCTGACTGAACTTAGATAACATCTGATAAAATATCTACCAATTTACAAAACATTTATGCAACAATGGGATTTAATTTTTTTGGTTACTATGGATTTTTTCTTTATCCTGCATACATTTCACTGTGATAGGATGTGTGCCGCCATGCTTGGCAATTTTCTTTTCCCCAAGATTGTTCTTGGGATGGAGGTTCCCGTAGAGATCGGCCTTGATGCTCTTGAGTGCTGCGATGTCCTCGACCCCTCTACGGAGGAGAGTCGGGGTCCTCTCCAGCATCCGAGACGTCCTGAGCCACTCGCCTTGCCTCTGCCACCTCCAGAGTGGCTCAATGAGTGTTTGTCGCCCTTGTGGTGGCCGTGTAAACTCTGACCCTCGGGTGAGCAGAGCTGGGTTCTGGGAGCCTGCTGAAGGCTTGTCCATGGTGTCAACACCTTTGGCCAAACGGCCCTTTTCAGGGCCACCCAATTGCTTACATACTTAGAACTATTGTGGAGCTTTAAGCCTAATTAAGAACTTAAAGCTCTTCAATATTAAAAACGCGAGACCTCACACACTCACCTTAGTGGTTGCCATGGCAACTGTTGCTATGGTTATTTTGTGTCTCATAAATATTCTGGGGTTCAAAGTACTAATACTCATTGTACACAGTTGGACTAATAATATTCTAGATTTATTGCAAGATGATATGCAATATAGATTTATGATTGATGATTTTATTGGTAAAAAGGTAGTTCCCTTAAAAATCGTCAGGGCAAGTGGCCTTTTTTTATAGTGAGAAATATATTTTTAAATATGAACAATCCTTAGTATTTTCGATGATGTTTAACACTCAACTGTTTATTTAATCTTTACACAGTTATTTGTAACTTTTTTTTTTAACAACAAAAATTAAAACTGCCGATAGTAAAATATTATTGAGAAAAGAATCAGGCCTTTAATTTTTTTTTTTATTACCGTAAAAAAAATTAAAACTGCCAATAGTAAAATACTATCGAGAAAAGAATCATAATGTATATATAAAAAAGCTGGTTATGATTTGAAGTACTAGATCCCACAATAGGATTTGAAGACTCTCTAAATCAGCCTGAGGAAGTAAATCAAAGGAAAAAGGGAAATTTACTAACCAACCATCCCGTTCTTCAAATCCAAATACAATATTGAAAATTTAAGTGTGGTTGGTCTTATGTTTGGGGCACGAGGAACTTTAACTTCAAAATATGTGAAATTTAGGAAACAGTTCAAAATTCCAAAATCAATAGACAAAATTTTAGTTATTACAATTCTAAAAAATTCTGTTTATGTACTAAAAAATCATTTGTATGGCAAAAATACTTTGTAAATAGTAAAATAAAGTAAGAAAAGCTATAGACCATATAGTCCAGGCAACGAAGACAAAATAGGGGAAAAAATTCATGTAGATGCCAAATTTGGTACAGTTGTAGGGGAAGGTTTCTTAAACAACATACTAAAAGTACTGACCCATAGGGGTGGAGCTAAAATGATGGGATGGCCCACGTGGAGTCAGAAATAAATCTTTTGTCGATCAATGGGTTTATGTACATCAAATTAAAGCTCTTAAGTAGTAGAATTTAATGCCGCAAACCCCATCTCAAAAGGTTGCCTGAGTCGAAAACGGCAGCCTGTCAAACTTTGAATAAAAATCAAATTTTAACCTAAACGTTTAAAAATGTAATAATTTTCGAAATACTTGACCTTTCGAGGTGCGATTTGCGGCAAACGTTTGCTTTTACAATTACCTTTGAAAACGTGGATAGCTTGTCATAAGCCTATCATATTACCCTTGAACCATCCTCTACATTACATGAACGTCCCAAAGAGGAAGTTTAAAAAAAAAGTTTCTTAGTCCATAGCCATGCTATACATAATTTTAAAGGTGTTAGTAAGGAGAGTACATAGCCGAAAACCAGACCTCAAAGGGTCAAATATGTCGGAAGTTATTGCATTTCAAAGTTTTGATAATATAATTTTATTCCACATTTTCATTAACATATATCTCCTTTACTATTAATCCTAGCAAAAAAGTGCACAGGACCTTTTTTGTAGATAATTTTACGAACTTTAATTTTACCTAGAACAAAATTTTTGCTAGAAGCCATAGTTTTTTAGTTATTTACAAAAAACCAAAAAAGGGGACCTTTAGAGCCCCCCACCCCTTTAGCTCCACCCCTATGGGTCAGTAGGCCTACTTTTAGTATGTTGTTTAAGACACCTTCCCCTACAACTGTACCAAATTTGGCTTCTACATGAATTTTTTTCCCCTATTGGGTCATTTTTTGTCTTCGTTGCCAGGACTAATACATGGGTAATATCGTCTGCAGAGACATTGACTTCTTCTGTAGCAGCGAGTTCATCACCAGGAGAAGAGCTTCAGAGATATTCAATTCGTTAGGAACGTGAGCCTGTCTGGTCGTTGCATGGTTATTAAATTATTATTTCATTTTCAATCACATTGCAATATACTTTTTTTTATCATGTAGATTTTTTCTTTTTCAAAAGTGACGGGATATATTATTATCATTGTTGCCAAGATAGTTTGTTGTTATGTTTCTAATGTTTATGCTGTTAGAATGTTAAGTGTTATACTATTATTGTTAAGAGTGTTTGATGCTGTTTTTCATTAATTTATTGCTTCATTTTCCATAGGTATGTTATTAGTATTATAATGTTTATGAGTTGATGTTCTCATTTGTTGCATGTAAACACTGAATTGAATTGTAAGCACTAGTAGAAAAGTAAGACTCTCAATGTAAATGGTGTATCCGTTGAAAATAAATAAATAAATAAATAAATAAATAAATAAACATGTATTGGTCAAATTATTAATGCTAACAAAATTTTCTATTCAACAACATCACTTTTATAAAATAATAGTAACTAAATTTATCTGTATAACACTTGCGTCATTCGGCAAACCATTTCATGTATAGTCAATTAACGGTTTCTATTTTTCTCAAAACAAGTTAATAATAATAAGTTACCCCCCGTCACAACAGACCAGTGTACTGGCGAATTTCCAAAAGAAGTTGAGATTTTGTATTTTCCCAATAAACATGATACGAATAATCCATAGGATTAGTATAGGAGTAGTATGTAGATTTGATGCCATGGGATGTTGTTAGAAAATATTAATTGGAAATGTAATAGTTAGTTAACGTAAATATCAAATTTTATCAATATTCGGCACTCTTTTATTTTCCTCATAAACCCCATGGGATGAGTACCTATGTAGGTTTGCAGCCATATGGGTATTGTAAGCAAATATCAGTTAAACCCTACCTAGTGAATGTACATACAAAATTTTATCCAGTTATGCCAATAAATAAGCGAGAATCAGGGTTTTATTGATTTCAAATAAGATTAAAATTGGAAACCTATTTATGGCTTTTCTCCGTAACCTGTTAAGCCAAGTTAAAAATTAAAAATACTAGGCTAAATGTTTTTTTTTTTTTTAAGTTCTTAAATGGTTTTGGTTACAATTGTTGAATTTAGAAAGTTGAGGTCCAAAAATGAAAAGAAACCCATTTTTGATCCCTTTGAAACCCCAGAACACCCTGTTCTCATAACCCGATCATGCTGGTTTGCGAACTCATGAAAATAGACCGATAAAAGTAATATGGTTCCGGGCTTAGGTCTTACCATTGCTACTACCGTAATAGGGTTTTCGCTATAGGGAAATTCGCAAAAGATAGTGATGAAATCAGCTGTCAACAGTGGAGGTAAAAACCGTATGTTGGTGTCAACAAATTCATTCTGAGTGCAGCACCCTCAGGCCTACATTAAAAAATCCTGAACGGCGAGTGAGGGAAGCGAACGAGTTTGTCTTTAAGGCGATTGAACATAGCGAACAAGCTTGTCTTGAAAGAAACAAGCATTTTTAGCTTTGCATTTAAGCATACAGTCCTTGAGGGATTATGTGACTCCAATTGTTTAAGTTTAACGAGCAAATGCTCAGCCCCCAGATGCTAGTAGTAAGTGAACCACCGGTACTGAAAGGTTAACCCAATTCCAAAGGCCTACTATAATATGAGAAGTATCACTATTGTGATGTTTTACATTTTTTCTAGAAATCTAGCTGGTAGATTTCTTTGAACTAGGATTTATTTGGGTACAAAAATAAGTTTAGTAACAGAAATAAATTTTGTAAAAACATCAACACAAGGAAAATTTCTTTCTAATAACAAGTTTAATTTTAATACCAATTACACTACAATTTAATTTTTATGCAAAATAACTAGGTTGTAACTTATATAATATAAATAGGCAACTTAAACTACCATGAAGTTAACTAAGTAAACAAACAAAATGTTATCAACAGGTACCTTGATAAAGGCAGCTCAATGCACAGGTCCCCCTAGTCTATATTATAGGATAAAAATACAGTACCTTGGCCTTTTAATCAATAATGATAACAAAAGAGCTTACCACTGTAGTACTAATCGGTTCATCTAGTGTATTAAAGTCTGGTTCCCCAATTGTTTGTGGTTTACTTGAATTTGGAACATTCATACTTCCTTCAACTGGACCTTCATGATATTCTTCATAAAGCTGAAATAAAACTAATTTTGAAAACTGCATCCATCAAGAGTTAGAGATTTGCTCGGGAACAGTAACATAAAATGTTGCCATAACTAAATATAAACTCTTCATCTAAATAAAGTTACTTAGAGCTGTGAACAATAATAGGTTTATTGTAAAAAATATAAGAAGACTACTAAAGCTTTACAATCCCAAGAATTTATAAGAAGACAATTTTTATTTCAGCCTGTAGCCTATGTTGTGCAAAACAACTCAAACTGATTTACTAAGTAAGTTCATGATACTTAATAACCAGTACTAAGTACTAGTACTAAGTAGACTTAATAACCAGCTAAGAATTACGGTACCATTCTTTAAACGTTAAGGTATGAATCATGATGTGAAATAGTTGGGGGTGAGGTACAATGTATCAGAAAACTTTCCTAAGAACCTAAAAAAATTACCGGTACCACTGAAAATGTGAGATGTGGGTTAGTTGGCATAAGCCATTTTTAGTACCGTAGGGCTACTGTGTAGAGTAACACATCTTACATCTTACATCCAGCACCGCTCTGTTGTCCACATAGTGGCATAGAGCCTGTCCCATTGCCGAACGGGGTTTGGACAATATACTAGGTTAAGTTTAAGGCGAGGTTTAAGCCTATAGGCCTAGGTCAACGTTCCCAACTAACACTCATCAATAATAATGGTGGAGTAGAATAACAAAGTTTCGCCCGATCATCATTTTTTATTTTATTTTATTTTATTTTTTATTTATGTATCCAACGGCATAGCCAATTTACAATGAGAATAATTAATAATAATAATAATAATAATTACATTCAAGAATTCAGCTGTGAGTAAGCAGACTACACATACATAATAATGATAGATGACAACAGGCGCATTACAAAATAAATAAACATGCACTATAGCTACAATACAGACTTAACACGTTATGTAAAGAATATAATAAAATTACAATTCACTATCAATGACTAGACGTAAGTAAATACACAAAAGGATTCAGCAGTCCACATCAGCAGTCCACCTAACTAAACTGTTTCTCTCAACAACATTGGAATCCTTCCATACTACCGACCCACTCGCACATGTCTTTCACTTATCCAGGCCTAGCTTCCAGGTGTGATTCGCACCCAACATTTAAAAAACTATAACCTAAAGATGCACGAACCAAAAATGTGTTAAGGCATATCCAGGATTAAATATTAGCAAAATGGTATCAACACAATTAATATTTAAATATTGTGTCTTTGGTGATAAAAGGTAAGCTATGTAGCCTCTAGGTACGAGTTAACCTAGCCAAGGTTGAGAGGTAAGGAATTTAAAAATTAAGTGTAGGATATGAAAAAATCTTAATTTTACTCTCCTAAAGGACTTTTTAAGTGAATCTTGTATATTTAGGGCGTTACAAAGAGCATTATGAGCTAAGAAACTTAGAAAATTGGATAAAACTAAATATAGGCCTACTAGGACTATTGCCAAAAGAAAGCAAAACTCACGTCCAATTTAGTTACCCCTTCCGATGCCATCAATATTTATTCAAGTGACAAAAATGTTCTGATTTCTAATCTCATTAAATAAATTTATTACTATCAAACAATTGAAGCCGAAGTAACCAAATCCAAATCCACACACACAATGTTTATAACGTTGGCAGACGAGACAACTTGACAGATAAAACAGCTGATAAAACGTTTTAGATATTGGTCAAATACAGACAATGAGGAAACTCAATTTCAACTCTAAAAGTATACTAATTGAAAATTCAGCCTCAGCTACATCATTGACTTTACATGTATATAATTGATTGTCTATTATAAAATTTACATATAAATTCATAATGGAAACAATAGTCATCTCTTAAGATAACCACAGAGGGCGACCTCATCGAGAAATAAAAAATTATACAAAGTGTTTGGACAATTGCATGGAAGTTTATAGAAGCCAAGCCATTTATGTGGGAAAGAATAAAAAGTAATTTCATATCTTTTTTGTGTTTGTGTTTTTGAGGTTAAGTTTTAGTCATAGTTAGTATTATTTCAAAATAATAAACAAAACAGCCTTTACTTTTAACAACTCGGAATCCCCTTAGACAATTTTGTGAAGTTTTACGGAATAGTCATGATAAGACAGTTGTTTGTAAGTATATCTTCTTTATTTTCTTGTTTAGTTTGAGATGTTCTGTTCATGTATTTTTCGCCTCTATTGCATTTTATTCCAGATACATCTTTCAAAGAAAAATGTATTATTACTTAGAATGAAACATGAGTTACATAAGGTTAGGCGAAATATTCGGTCAGTTTGACCATTGCATTTGCCAGTTGATTTTACTTACCATAGGCTAGGCTTACTAGCTACATTAAACACACCTAGTCTTATGTGCCCATAATGGTAGTATCCCGGGAACGTTCCTGGTAGTTAGGTTTACTGGTAACCTAGCAGCGATAAGTTGCTCCACTTTATAAAGTTTGACGTCCAGGAAAGCAAATGTTTGCCACAAAGCGTGTAAGTTAGTAATTCCGTCTGCTGCTGCTTCTTTGAAAGTTAACCCGGGAGAAATGACATAGCGGTCAAAAGGACTGGGATGGAAGTTTTTTTTGATAAAAACAATATTTCTTGGGTGTCAGCAGTCTTCGCCAGCACTGTACCTCACGCGCCACTTTCCAGGCAACAGAATGATGCATTTCCCGTCATTTTCCAACTTGTACAGCCAGTGCAGTGGAAGATTCCGTTGAAGCCTGGTGCGTTCGACCGTGAGTCAGCTTCCGGCATTACGGGTTAAACGGTGTATTTGACCGTGTGTCAGTTCTCGTGTAAAAGAGTTGTGACAGTTTTAACGGATGACGTGTTTGTAACTAAATCTTTTTTCTTGTATAAATATTTTTATTCTTGAAATCATGGACTCAGAGGAACGTAATCGGATCCATAGACCTCTTTCCTTATAATTCTCATCATCGATAAAATAAAATTGTGTAATTCATTGACTTGCTAAAAATTGTAGGCCTATTATTTTTTTCTAACAATAAATAATAAAATTAATTAATTAATTAAAACTTTTAAATTGAAATGAATTTAATTTTGAGTGACAAAGATTGTTAACAAATTTTTAAAGTTTAATCAGTTTTTTTTTTCTCTTCCACTAAGTAGGCAAAACTAAATATGTAATATGTTTATGTAATAAACAATTTTAACATATTACATAATTTATGTAATATGTTTAAAAACATATTTTTTAAACATTACATAAATTATGTAGGCCCTAAACACTTGTTTACAGTGCAAAATGTTAAAACAACTAATAAGAAAGACATATCAATGGGTTTTGAATAACGATTTATTCAATATATGGCATTTTATTAAAACTTGGCCTAAAATACGGTGAGTCAGTTCTCACGTTTCCAAATCAATGTCAGTTCTGCCGTGTTAAGGTTACGCTACGCTATTTGAATCACCCTCTTTTATTTGCCACCTTAAAACCTCTATTTAACTTAATAGCTTTCTTATCAATGATGTAATAGAATAAAAAGGTTTATTTATGTAGACGATCAAACAGGAATATGTAAATATTGATGACAAGTTTAAAAATATCAAAATAATTATAATTCTTAGTTACTGTAGTTATTGTTTCTAATTTCAGTAATTTTTTACGTTATTATCAACCCACTAACAAAGGTCATTTATAAATCTTTCATACTTAAATTCAATAACGGTAAATAAGTACATGTAAGTCCTATTGGCAAAAATAGCAAAACTGAAAAGAACGTTAGTACGGATCAACGCCGTTGCGGTGTTGCCAGTTAAAAGGCCTCAGCCTTGTACTAGAGATGGCCGTGGTTAAAGGGGTTAATAATTCTCCTTAGAAATAAAGGTAGAGCTATAATTTGTATTGCTTGTTTTATTTAAATGTTTATTTGCAATAAGTGGAGTCAAACTAAATTTAATAGAGTTTTTTAGCGAATTCCCTATAGGGAATACGCTATCACGGTAGTAGCCATGGTAAGACCTAAGCCTGGGTGGGACCACTACTTTTTCATTTTGAGGTCCCCAGAAGCCAAAAACACCATTTGTTCATTTTCAAATACCAGGCCTATATATATATTAATTGTATTTATTTTCATTATAAATAAACTAAGTACCCTTTTTAATTTTTTAAAAACATTTTTATTTTACTGACGGTTAATGGACAGTACCAAAAGAAGAGCAAACAAAACAATTTAGCCACAACATTGTATAATATATTTAATATTATCATAACACATGTGTTTGTAAAAACAGATGTAAACAATTTTCAATAAAATAATGGAGTTCATGGTTTTCATATAAACTGTATACAACATTCTAGATACTGTGACTGTATACATAAAATTTTGTTCACATATTTATTTTAATTTAAGTTAAAACAAATCAGAATTACTTAGAAATGGAGCCTATTGCAACATTTTTGGTCAGTAAAATTAAAATGATTTTAAAAAATTAAAAAGGGTACTTAGTTTATTTATAATGAAAATAAATACAATTAATGTTATAGTAGCCCTACTCACTATCATCTTTGTTACAATATATATATTACACATAATTCGCAGAAAAGAAGTACAAGAAGCACTTTGAAAATGGCTTAAAGTAGAAACATGTCAGTGGAATAAAAAAATAGATGTTTCAAAAAGGGTACTCCAGGTTATTCTGTACAATGTTAATCATGTGTCCGTTGTACCGATAACTTTCAAAGGGGACCTCTGATTTTGATGAAATTTCGTATGAAGGTGAAGACCAGATCTATTTTCATGAGTTTGCAAACAAGCATTGTTGGGTTATGGGAACAGGGTTTTATGGGATTTCAAAAATAGGTTTTTGGCAATTTTGTACCTCATTTTCAAAATTCAAGAATTTTAGCTGCTACCATTTAAAAGAGCTTAAAAAACAAACAATTTAGTATTTTTAATTTAGCTTAACAGATTCCGGAAAAGAGCTAAAAATAGATTTCCCATGATGTTAATCTTAAGGGAAATCAATAAAAAATCCTTTATCTCGCTTATTTATTGACATAACTTGGTAAAATTTGGTATGTACATTCACTAAGTAGAGTTAAGCTGATATTTGCTTACAACACCCATGTGGCGGCAAACCTACATACTCACCCTCATGGGGTTTATGGGGAATATTAAAAAGTGCCGAATATGATACAATTTGATTTTAACCTTACCTAATCATTACATTTTCTAACTAAGTTACTAACCATTTTTAACATTCCATGGCAATCAACCTACATACTTACACCAATGGTGTCTATGTAAAAAATAAAAAATATCAAATTCCTTTGGAAATTCGCTGAGTACGCAGGTCTGCTGCAACAGGGTATTGTTTTAGAATTATTATTTTTTATATATGTATAAAACTACTAAAAGGGGGATTTTAATCTGTGAAAATTGTGTTTTTCTTTATACACAGTTATCAAAAAACAATTTGTAAAAAATTTGAAATGAAAATATTGATAAGTAAAGGTTTAAATCTTATTCATAAGAATATCTTTTCAACTTTTCTGGCTGAAGAAGAAGAAGAAGAAGAAAGAAAACGTGTTTTATTATACCTTTAACAAAATACATGAAATGCCCTTTACATAATAAAAAACTTAAACTAGTTTTATAAAATAAAATATTGGAAGGCTTATGAAAAAAAAAACACAATAAGACAATGGTCACTAAGACCGTCTGCCCGGTTGACCCCATTCTTTTAAACATCAGCTTATCTTAAACTAATTAATAAAACAAAACTAATTAATAAAACAAAACTAATAGATACAGAAAAAGTGTAAAAGTAATTCCTGCAGCTTTATTTCTATAGGTTAAATTCAGTGATCAGATCCCAGCGATATTTCCACGCATCCCTCATAAACTTTCCGAAAGCACGCCAATCCCTCCCATTCATGTATTCATTAAATTCAACATCATTCAAAAGATTTTTTCCAAAATAATACTTTCTTATATTTTTAAGAACCGGACAAATTGCTACAAAGTGATATACGTCTTCAGGTTGTCTTGTATTACACAAAGAACACAGGTAATTTTTATTTACAATCCATGGTTTATAATTTAGATCGACAAGCTGCCCTCTCGCCTTAATAGCCCAACTAATTGTTGAAATGTCGTAATTGCCCGCAAACACACTCTTATCACCAAGATAAAGTTCCTGGGTAAGATATTGCTGATGATAACGCGACGTGAGCGCCCGTCCCTCGCACTCCCTCCACCAGGCGGCGCGTGCCTCGTTCACCACCGCAGTCAGCTGATTGTGAACAACTTCCGCCCCCGCCTCCCAGTGGATACTCAAATCAAATTAACTCGCCAATTTTTCCCACACACTACAAAAGCCTATACGTTGTCTTATTAAAGTTTTTACTAAAAGATTTGGAAGTCGATCTGGTGGCAATTCAAGCAGTTTAACGATGTAATTTAAATTAACCGTGAGAGTATAAAAAAACAGTTTTTCCAATCCGGTTTCCATATACAGAACGTAATCTGGTGTATTATTTGGCAAATGAAACCAGCGTTTTAAAAATAATTTTAAAACTGATTCGATTTTGTCACTCTCGTTGTGACCCCACACTTGAGCTCCGTAGCTTAAAATTGTCCTGATAACTGCTGAAAATAAATTGAACTTGATATTCAAAGACACTGTTTTATTGCTTATTAATGAGTTCCAAACAGAATTGATTGCTAATTTGGAAGTTCTGGATTTTGCTGCGAAATGAGACTGCCAATTCAACGTCGGCGTAAAAATAATTCCTAAATATTTATATTCGTTTACTACCTCAACGCGGTTCCCCTTATACCACCATTTTTCATTGTTTTTTAGCCTGCCCCCTTTACGAAAAACTATAATTTTTGATTTGTCTAAATTTACTTGCAAATTCCAGGTGTCGCAGAATAATTCGAGCCTGCCTATCATGTGCTGCAACACCGTAGCAGTCGGCGCTATTAGAACAATGTCATCCGCGTACATCAATACATTTATTCTAATACCACCAATACGACAGCCACCCCCCAAAACCTCCGGAAGATCATTAATAAAGAAAGTAAACGCTAGCGGTGAAAGTGGGCAGCCTTGTCGCAAGCCTGTTGTTGTTTCAAAAAAATTTGTTACGCCCTCCTTTGTCCACACCCCCGCAGATGTACCATTGTATAAACTTTTAAGAACGTTTAAAATACATGTTGTCACTCCAAGGCAGGAGCATTTAAAAAACAAATTTTTTCTGTCAATAGTATCGAAAGCTGCGGCAAAGTCCACAAAAAAACAGAATAACCTTCCTTTATCTGTGGCAGTTCTAAGACTAATTATACTACTTAAACTAAATATATTGTCCACTGTTGAATAACACTTTCTAAAACCACCTTGCATTTCCGTTATAATGTTATTGTCTTCAGCTCAGCTCGACAATCTTCCATTCAAAAGGCTACAAAATATTTTACTTATAGAATCTATAAATGACAGGCCTCTATAATTTTGCGCATTGTTAATATCACCTTTTTTGTAAAGCGGAAAAACCACCGATCTTTTAAAAGTTTCCGGTACATCACCTGTAACCAAAATATTATTGAATAGATCAAGTAGACAAACAAGCAACTCATCCGGCGCATTTTTGTAAAATTCGTAAGAAATTCTATCAAGACCAGGCGCTTTATTATTTTTTAATTTCAACAAAATATTTTTTAGTTCTACCATTGAGAACAAGTTGTCCAAATAAGCATCAAAAATGAGCGGTTCTGCATACGAAGTGTTAGCCGATCTCTGCGGCGGATTTAACAATTTAGAAAAATGCGACACCCAATCCTGTGTTGTGATAGTTCCTACTCTAAAATCCGGTTTGTTTTTAAACGTGTTCAGTGCTTTCCATAGCGTTTTGGCGTCCGACGCATTATTTATATTTTCTAATTTATAATTTATAATTTTATAATTTTTTTTCTGGCTGTGAAGACAACCTTTATTGTGCCCGATGATGTGTCAATATTAGCGTGGCCAATAAATGGTTTTAAAACTAAATAATTTTAGTAGCCTGTCAAAATTTTTGTTTTTAATTCTTTCACCAATTACAGTCTTGATGTTTTATTTACCATACTCAAATGGAACTTGTGTATTTTTGATAGTTTACTGCCTCATGTCATACCTCTGTATCAATTGTGTTTCAGTTTCAGTGATGCTAGGACGACTCAGTTAAATTCCCTTTGGTATAATACCAAATACCAAATTGGTATATACCAGCTGACTTCATTTCAAAACAGTCACAAATCAATTTTCTCCTGTTAATTTTTAAAATTTTAAAATTATCTTGATTTATTTTATGAAAAGTTTTATTGAAAATGTTAATTTGTGAATGAAACCTACTTGACTTTGCCATGGATATGGTCTTGAATTTCAAGATTAAATAGTACTGAAGTAAAATTATCACTAACCTAATTTTTTGTTTACCTAAAAAAACAACAACAGAAAAACAATGAGTCCTAAGAAACTACCAACTTATAGAACTATCAAACCGGTAAAATTTTCACCAATTATAACAACAAGAAGTCAAAAGAAAAAAAGTGCAGAAACAAATTAAAATGGTGAGGATAAAGGTGAGCAGATAGCAATAAGAACAAATGGACTAAAAAGCAAAAACAATATGAATGTTGGTACTAGAATGAAGGAAAAAGATATTGCAGACCCAGCCAATGCTGCTTCAATTACAAATGTCTTAATAAAGTACCAAATCTCAAAAAATGGAAGTACTACTCATGGTATATTCAATTTTAATGAGTACATAAATAAGACCGAAGAAGATATGACTCATAATATCCAATGCAAAAAAGGACTTATTTGTTGTACCAAAAGCAAAGAAGATGAATCTGTTCATGCTCAAGATGTTTTCACACAAACAGAAAACTGTGACTTGGGGAGTGATATGTACTTAACTACACTCCTTTAAAGATAACAACAGCAGGTCCAAGTAATTGCAACTATATTACACATAAAGAAAATGATGAAGTCACTAATGAAACAATACAAGCTTTGAAAAAGGAAAATATGTCCTTAAAAAATGAATTGAAAATAATAAAAGAAAATAACACGACCTTAACAAATGAACTGAAAATAAACAACCAGGATCCGGCAGGAAACGAACTACTCAAACAGTTGAACTGTTCAACTTGCTCCTTACTTCAAGAAGATATTAAATCCATGATAGAAGCTATAAGGACATTAGAGGAGGATAACAAGTACTTACAAGATGAAATTGTCAATTATAAAACCAATTTAAGAAAAGTTGAGGAAAAACTGAATTTTTCCCTTCAAAGTGACAGTTCCAGCGGCACCAACCCCTTACCTAATTACAAACCTTTTGTAATTGAAACAAAAAATCGATATGCTCCTCTGTTAACATTAGATAATAATGAGAATAGTGAAGAAGAAAGTGAATTAGCCACAAGCTATACTACTCATTCTCCAGTACAAACAATTACGAAGCCAGTGCTAAGTAATACAAAGCTAAAAAATGAACTTAAGAATAAATATGAAAGAAAACCTAAAAATCCTCAGACAATATCAGTAACAGAAAACCATGGCAGATCAGCACAGAATATAACTCAACCTTTAAGTATACAAAACCAAACTAGTCCTAATCACAGGTTGTATTTATTCTCTGATAGCCATGGCAAGAATTTGTGCTATCACATGGACCAAAAAAGACCTCCGTCGACAAGCACTTACGTGGTGAGTTGCTCTGGAGCATGTTCAAAGTATGTATTAAATGATGCACTGAGCACATACAAATCTGAAAATTTCAAAAAAGAGGATTGCATTGTGATACTGGCTGGGACTAACGATATGGAAAAGTGTTCTGGGAACAGTAATGACAATATACAAGACATTATCAATGATTTTAGATTTTTCCTCCAGAACACGTCGAACACTAAAATAATCATATGTTCTGTACCAAGTCGCTATGACATTAATGCAAAGTACAAAATCAATGAAGCTATTAGAAATATGAATGAATCTCTCCAAGGTACAATAAGTGAATTTGACCACGCTGAATTTCTAGACATCCCCACTATCCAACGACAGTTTTACAATAACTTTGGCCTCCACTTTAACGAAAAAGGTAAAACTATTCTAAGTGAGAAGATTTTGAGAGCAGTAAATAAAGTTTTATTTAATGGTGACAAAGCAGAACAAGCAAGAAGAGAAAAACAAGACCATGATTCAAATAGTTTTGGTAAAAATGAAGAGAAAGTTTATTCCCGCCAAATACTTAGTTCAAGATTGACTAAGTTTGAACAAAACCCATGGGAAAACATATCTGCAACAACCTCCATTCCAATATCAGCCAAGACAATATCACGCATCTAATCGATTTCCTTCACACCAGATGTGGCCTATCAACTCACACGCTTTCCCATTTTCGACCCATGAACAATCTGTCCCCTATGAATGGACTGTGCCAAGAACCCCACCCTTCAACTGTCCAATGACAATGGAAAACATTCATAGTGATAAATACGTAGGTCATGCAGCCCCTAGATTTAATAATAATTTTTTAGCTTTTTAGATGGCAAACCAATTAGTTTACACTGTCCCTCTAGTACGCCTATTAATAATGTGGGTATTAATGATAATGGAATACTAAAACTCTTTCATTTGAACATTCAAGGAATAACCAAAAAAGAAAAGAAGTATAATTTTGAAATTTTTTTGGAAACTTTACAAAATAGACCTGATGCCATTTGTTTAACTGAACACTGGGTAAAACCAGAAAATGATTTTATTTTAAAATCAATTTTAAATTATAAGAATGTGTCAAATTATTTTAGACCAGAAATCCAGAGAGGAGGGACAGCTATACTAATTGGGGAGCACATCTCTTTCAAACAAAGATTAGACATTAATAACTTTTCTAAATCTCAAAATTTTGAATGTTGTGGTGTTGATATTGTTGGAAAATTTAAGATTACCATTCTATGTGTATATAGAGTCCCAAACAAAACCAAACAATATTTAGAAGCATTTTTTGATGATTTGTATAGTGTTTTAAATCACATTTTTAGGAGGAACTATTTGACAAAATTAATATTATGTGGTGACTTTAATATTGATATTAATGATGATAAATCCTATGTGTCCCAATTTTTAGGTATTATTCAATTATTTAATATGAAATTTTGTATTTCTTCTCCAACAAGAATAACTAAGAATTCTAAATCATGTATAGACAATGTAATTACAAATATTAATGAAGTTATAACTTTTACCGATATATTAGAAACTAGTTTATCAGATCACTTAGGCCAAATAGTTCACTTTGAAATCGACCATCAAAGAGCTAACAAAAATAATAAATGTGTAGAAAAACGTTTATTCAATGACAAAAATATTCAAAATTTTATTGAAAAAATTGATAAAACATGTTGGAATTCGTTATATATATCTCATAATTTCGATGTAAACAAAAAATATGAACTTTTTTCAATTATTTTTGTAGGTATATTAAATGAAACATTCCCTTTGAAAAAAATATATGAAAAACCAAGAAATGGTTCTTCAAAAGAATGGATGACCAAAGGATTAAAAATATCATCAATAAAAAAACAACAACTCCACAAAATAGCTAAGACTTCAAATGATGAAGGTTTTTGAAATATGTCCGTAAATAAAAACAAATATTTAAAAAATGTGTAAGATCAGCAAAAATATTAAATAACAATAGTAAAATTCAAAAATCTTCAAACAAAATAAAAACTACGTGGAATATAATAAAAAAAGAAACCAGAAATAACAATGATAATAAAAAAATTCATGAAATTGAATTAGATGGTATTTTATACAATAATCCAAACGAAATCTCATCAATTTTCAATGATTATTTTATTAACATATGCACAAATCTCAACTTAATCCCTAATATAGAAGAAGCTATTCAAATAATGGAAACGTCTAATTTAAAAAGTAGTTTATTAGTAAATTTTGAACCCGTATCAGAAAGTGAAACAAAACAAATTATAAAAAGTCTTAAAATGAAATGGTCAACTGGTTGGGATCAAATTCCTCCAGCCTTAGTTAAAACATGTTATGAACATATACTATCCCCCTTAACTCACTTAATAAACCTTATGTTTGAAACAGCTGAATTCCCACAATTACTTAAAACTAGCAAACAGCCCGTCAAAAATGACGGGTAATTTTCATGATGATTTTCATGATGATTCTTTATTGGTATTTTCATGATGATTATTCATGAATTTGATGTTTACGTTTGAAAATGGTCACAGAATTTATAAATACACAGACAACATAGTATTAAAAATATAATTTTTCCATTTTTTTAGCCATGTTAACATTTTTAGGGCTACGCCCTACAGACTTTGAAAGTTTCAATGTTATTCTTATGGGAGAAGGATAATTAATTGATCATGAAACATCTGTTGTAATAACGAATTAAAGGAAATCAGGAAGAACAGTTTGTTCTATTTATAATTTTTTTAATAAATAACTCTAGATCAACTAAATATTAGGTCGAATTTTGATCAGTGGGCGATTTCCTAGTCTTCTATAATAGGTAAGCAAAGCATGTTTATTTTCCTCTTTTTTTTCTCAGCTTGTGTGCATTGTAGGAGAAATCCGCGCATAGCGTTAGAAAGGTATAGTCCTGTAGATGAGCAAAATCCTATTCTAATTCACGCTGTCCGGACTCCAGGGCTAAGCCCCATATGTTGTCTAAGTTTCAATGTTAATCTTTTGGAGGAAGGAGAATTGATTGAATCTAATGATTTCAATTAAAAACAATAAATGTATAACATTAAACATATGTCTTATGACAGATGTTGTAAAAACAACTGCTAAAAAACAGGAAGAACAGATGTTTCAGTTATAAAATGTTTTTTAACTTCTTGGGTCAAGATCAACAAAACTTTTGGCTTATTTCGATCAGGAGGCAATCTCTAGTATAGGCCTATCATTAATAGTTCATAAGTTTGAATAGTTTATAATACTTACTATCATACGGTTTTACAATCTAGTAGGCCTATGAGACTTTACAAAAAAAGATAATGATTAAAGGTTTTTTTAACCATATATCCATTTTTTTCATTCCGGTTGTATGGCAAATTAACTTATTGGTATTTCGCTGACTCAAAGTCCATTTAATTTGCCATAATTTGGAATTTGTATCTTATTTGATAAATATTTTAGATTTACCTCTCTTCAACCTTTGGCATTTTAGAATCCTTGCGTTCTTATTTAATTTTGTTGGATCCACGCAGAGTCTAACGTCCCCATTAGGTTTTGGTATCACCACCATCGCTGAGCACCATTCTGTGGGCTTTTCCACAGTGATTATGCATCTAATTGAACCTTGCTTTTAAGTTCTGACTTGAATTTTTCATGCACGCAATGTACATTCCTGGGTGTACTAAATGTTACTGCATTGTCCTCTAAGTCAATCGAATAGTAGGTTTTTTTTTTATCTTCACTAAAACACTATTCAAAATGTTTATTCTCTGTCTTTTGTTTCCACTTTATCTCCATCTCCTTTTCTTATTCTTGGTATTTCTTCTTGTATATGTCAAGACTTATATCTTCAAGTTCATAGTTCCACATTTTTGTACTCCATTGTTTATATCAGTGGGGACAATAAACCAACTATTAAATATGTAGAATCATAAGCCTACATGAACTAAAAGGATGAAAAATAAACATATAAGGACGTTAGATGACTTGTAACAAAAATTAATGGATTGAATACGTGGGAAGAATACGTACCTTATTAGGAATAGGGGTTTGGACAATTTTACAATCAAAAGATTATGTTTATATATTTCAAAACATAAAACTCATCAGTTGATAGTTATAAAAACATATGTGTAAACAAATATTAATAAATAACTCGTAAGTTTAAATACATAAATTCAATAATCTATATTAAAACAATTCTCTTTATAGTATAATAACCAAAATTTTATTAATGTATCAGCTGTTAAATATTTATTTTACTGCTTTAAAAACCACTGCAACATTACGTGTCCTTGATTTGTATCTGTCAATTATCATAGGATTGAAAAGTTGTCTGTTTTGATTACAAAAACACTTTGTAAAGCAGCAGTGGTGTCAAATTTCAATGTTAGATATGGATCACCTGGAGCAGTAAACAAATCGACAAAATCATGTCTTAGATTGGTCTAAATAAGGTCTAATTTTCATTTTGCGGCTTTATAAGGCATTTTCCAAGGGATACCATATTTTTCCTATCATCTAGGGGTCATAAGAAATTCTTTGACACCAAAACGGCCTCGATCCGTTCAGTAGTTCTCTCTCTAGACCCTTAAATGCACTCTTTTATTATATAAGATTGCTCGTACAGTACCTATTTATAAAAGTGAAAATCCTAAATTAATTCAGAATTATAGACCAGTATCTCTACTGCCAACTTTTTCAAAAATATTTGAAATAGCAATTTATAATCAATTAATAAATTATTTTGAATCAAATAATCTTTTAATATCAAATCAATTTGGATTTAGAAAAGACAAAACTACAACTATGGCAATATCAAGTTTTGTTAACAAAGTGTCAAAATTTCTTGATAAATCCCAGAATGCCGCTGGAGTATTCTGTGATTTATCGAAAGCTTTTGACTGTGTAAATCATCAACTATTATAAAAAAAAAATTAGAGTTTTATGGGGTAAAGAAAAAAGCGCTGTCATTACTTAAGTCTTACCTCATAAATAGAAGGCAAAGTGTTTTAATAAATGACCAAAATTTCTTTAACATTCAAAGCAATACAAAAAATTTCTTGTTCCTCAAGGCTCAATTTTAGGTCCACTTTTATTTTTAATTTATATTAATGATTTACCAGTAGTCACTAAAAATTGTGAAGTGATTTTATATGCAGATGATACCTCTTTATTATGCTCAGACTCTGACATTAGCAACTTAAAAATCATGATTGACTATAATTTAAATAAATTAGAAGAATGGTTTACAATAAACGGTCTTAAGTTAAACCAAAATAAAACACAATTTTTGCAATTTATAAATCATAACACAAAACAAATTACATTAACTAATTTCCAGTCAATAAAAACAGTAGAAAATACAAAATTTTTAGGCTTACAATTAGACAACAATTTGAAATGGAAATCTCATATTTCATTACTCCTAACAAAATTACATAAAGTATTTTACACCATTAATTTCTTGTCCAATATAACCGACCTAAAAACCCTAAAAATGATCTATTTTGCCTATTTTCATTCAAGAATAACCTATGGAATTGAATTGTGGGGGAATTCAATTGATAGTAAACAAATATTTAAATTACAAAAGAGAATGATTAGAGTAATGTGTAAAAAACACCCTAGAACCCATTGTAAACCGTTATTCCAACAATTAAATATATTGCCATTACCCTCTTTATTCATTTTCAAAAGTATCATGAATATCTTTCATAGTAACATTGATATTAAAGATTTAAATAATGATCATAAATTTAATACAAGACATAAATATATAAATTTCCATTATCCAGCTCATCGTTCAAGCCTATTTCAAAATTCCCCATTTTACATGAGTATAAAACTTTTTAATTATTTACCCAACAAAACTAAAAGTATAAATGATGAAAGAAAGATCAAAAAAGAAATTGGAAATTTTCTTCAAAGGGAATGCTTTTACTCAGTAAATGAATATCTAAATTATGAAAAATAATCCATGAAAATTGTGAAAATGCATTTTTCATATTTTTTGTATTTTTTATTGAACATAAGAAAATTAATAATGTAAAAAAATCTATACAGCCTGAAATTGTTAACTACCGTCGTATAAGAAAGCTTAAAAAATTCAGAAAAATTATTGTATTTGAAACATTGCCCAACGACAAAATGTTGTGTTTACGCAATAAAGGATTTGTATTTGTATTTGTATAATTTGATATTATGCCTTACGTTCAACTCAAAATTAGTTCTCAAAACTTTTATTAAGATTATTACTGCATTACCTAAAAATTGTGCATTAAAACACATTTTTAAACCTTTTTGGATCCATTTACACCCTGCAGCTTTTCATTGCATTAACATAGCCCGATTTGTGTTGGTAATTTTAAGTACTTATAAAAAAATTCTAAAGTTAAATTTTTTTACAGGGTCTAAGAAACACCTGTCTTGTATGTCGCAGTACAAAACAGATATCAAACCAAGTACAAATGTTTCAAAGAAGTTATGGTTACATGAACCAATTTGATCCTCCTTATTTAGATAGTCTGAAACCTGAAGTCCCGGAGTATGATTTGGTAAATGTTCAGATAAAAGGTTATGATTTTGCTGTTTTGGAAAACTTCCAAAGCCTTATCCACAAAATTGCAAAAACATTGGATGTTGAAGTGGAGGACGGGTAAGTAATTAAAGGTATTCATTTAGGCTGGAATTTAAATAGGTTTGGTTATCTTAATTCCTTACCAATTCATATACCACGCTGTGCTAATGGTGAAGCTATTTTGGCATTGGTTTGGGATACATCCTCACCTACTAACACAACTCAAAACTGGGTAAAAAAATATATTACAAATACAGATTGTTATTTCACTTTATGGTCGTGATTATTCGTTTTAACCGACATTAACTTTTCTATCTGCATCAGCTATGGTCCAGTCCCATGAAGGCTTAAGAGGGCTTCTACTGTACGTCCTAATCATAACTAAGCCATCAATATAAATTCCAGATTATTGTGTTATGGTCTTTATATTTGTGAAATGTCTGAGGATGATATCCTTGATATCAAAAGGCCTCACAAATATAAAAAATTATCAAAAAAATATTGGTGGTATTAATTTTAAGCTGTATTAAGAAGTTGTTCAGACCTTGAAAAGCGTCCCAGGAGGAAATCCAGTTTGTATAGATGGTGAAGTTTGTGTCCATCAACTGAGAGGCTGTTCGCAGAGGTGGTTTTTGGGACTTCAATCAGCCAATCAGTTTTACTTAGTAAGATTCAATAAACATTGAATATACCATAAATACATGAACTCAAATATGTATAATTAAATTTATCATGAAGGAAATAAGCAATATGGTAAAAGTCAGCTTACTACTGTTGCACAACTTCAAAACCTACGAGTAAGTGGTGATTTTACTTAGGTCATCATCCGTGAAGCACACAGGTCTTGAAATAGGAGTCAATGCTTACAACTAAGTTAATATATAGTTTCAAGGAATTGTGACAATATTCATTTACTTAATGTAATAAATCAATTTAAAGTATTAACTTTAGACTATTTCACCTTCCTTCATAAGTTGCCTACACAACAAAGGATTCCAATTTTAGTAAAATATCATAGAAAATAGAAAAATGTATGGGTTTGGGAAATTTTTAAAATATGTAATGACGAGGTTCTTTTGCAGTTGGGCCACTCCTGCTACCATTGCAAACATTAAGAAGTTTAAGCCAAACAGTTCAAATGTGGAGTGTGAATACACTTTGAAGACTTACGAACGCAATGTTCAGGTTTGCAATTTTTCAGTTTCTTAATTTTAAGCAATTACTTTCTTTAATTATTTATGTTTACATGCTCATAATTTTGCTTAACAAGAATATACCACGAGTCTCAAATAGTATATTTCATAACAAGGGCTGAAAATAATATTTTGCTGGCCTTGAAATCATATTTAAAGTTAAGTCCTTCAAAGAGCGTAAATAACCAAATGGGATGCATCATGTTTCCAGTTATTAGACAACCATTTCACAGCTACTGGTGTGAAGTGTGTGTGTACCATGTGTTGTGAAGGTTTTTATGCAAGCCTTAGGGCTTACAAAAATGGTAAGAGTGAGTATTGAAAATAGATAATATTGAAGTAGTGTGATGAAAATATATTTTTTTATATTTAAGAGTACGATAGATTGCCCCCTAGTCAAAATTTGACAGAAATTACAGTTGATGTGGACTTCCTGGACCTAATAAGTTAAAAAATGTTATATAACTGAAACATCTTTGTTCTTCCTGGTCTGCTAGCATTTCTTATTATTACAACAGCTTGTTACGGTATTCATTAAATTGCCTTTATACACCATGAGATTAACATTTCTATAAGGCGTAGCCCTGGGGGCTGATTCTCTAAAATTTTTGGCGGAAAGAACTTTAGACAAAGGCCTATCCAACAACAAGAAAAACTTTAAAATCGGTTGAAAATTGTAGGAGTTTTAATCACAATAATAACCCTTAGCATATTAAATAAATATACAGACTCTTTCTTAAACCAAGCATTATTTTACCAGACTAGTTTCTTTCTAACTTAAAATAAATTGTAATATCCTGAATTGCATTTCTCACGTCAAACCTAAAAACATAGAAGAACTGAAATTCTTCATTAAACACAGATTTTTCTGGAAAAATATTTATATTAAAATTGAGGAATATCTTAAATAATTAGTTCTATTGTCTTTCAAACACCACTTTGGAGAAAGGTTTAAAAACCGTTGTGTTTCAGGTTATGGATGTACCCTCTACAAAAATGCCCCTCCTTGCTGAATTGATACAAGCAGCGTTACCACAAGGTGTTGACTTAAGTGTTCACTTGCATGAACCTGATCATGAAGAAATGCGCTACGTTCCTGATTATGAACTAAATCAGTTGAAAACTCAGCTTGAAGACCTCTCTCAAAAGAAAAAATAACTTGTTAGTGACATTTAGGAGGAAAATGACTTTAAAAGATCTAAGGTTATCTTCATCTATCCCGTTTAAAAAAGACACGATGAACGCCATCTTCCTCTTCACCAGATTGCTTCATGCAATTCTCTAGTAGAGAGTTTATGTTTATAACTTTAATGGATAAATTATGTTATAATTGGTAGCACTTCTTTGTTGTTTACAGACCTCCACTCCTTTCACCTAGTTGCTTTTTGAAACCTTTTTTGGGCTTGAAAAACACCAGACGGTTCAATCCATGATATATCCATCCACAGTCTCTTTTTTATGCAGTAAAGATTTTTATAAAAATTATTATTCACGTCTAATTGCAATTGAGGTAATTGCAATTGAAAATTGAATGAACTGTTTGCTCTGGCTGAGGCAGTTATTGACAGACAACCAGATTTTTTACTAAATAAATCAGGAAATTCTCTAAAGTAAATTTAATTTAACTAAATGAAACCATACTGACCGTGGATAACTATAACCTGTTTATGACCAGTTAAAGTAATTTTAGTTTGTTGATTTACATCAAGAAAATGTGTCAATTGTACTGTAGGTCCAAATTAGATTGGTAAGACTGGGTGAAACTGAACTATATAGTAACTGCAATGCAACTAATGATGTTTACGATAAATCTTGTGTTTTTAATTGTATGAATGAAACAAAAGGAGTGAAATGCTATTAGTGTAGTAAAATTAGTCGGTAAAAGTGAAATAATTTTTTGACACCCAATTTCTTGTAAAATGCGTGCCACGCGTAAAATCCCTTGACCTTCCTCCGAAAAGTCCTTTAGAATCCCACATTGGAATCCTGCCTAAAAATGGGGAATTGGCCCTTAGGAGTTACAATAAAATTTGATATTAATGAATGAGCCTATGAGTAAAGATTGATCTTAGAAAATGTGTTAAAAAGTGCCACTGGATCACTGATGTCAAAAAACCCAAAATATATCTAAAAAATCTGGATGACTCTATCCTTCATTTGTCTAGCATCAGGTGAATTTATTTTACAACCGACTGCTTTTCTATATGCTTCTCGTTTGATGTCGGCAATTTCATGAATGCCGTACCTCAGCACCTCCGTTATTGAACCCCCCCCCCCCCATCATTAAAAAGTCCTCTCCTTTTAACAGTATTTCTTTAAACTACATAGAACTACATTGTAACTTGTACATAGAACTACACTTACTTTTGATAGATAGTACTGTGTCTTGGAACAACAACGCAGTCTATGGTGTGTATTTTAGGATAAGTATGACTGAGGGGGAGTGTCAAGTGTGATAATTGTGATGGATCAGATGAGGTGTACCGGTAGCTATTTTACTATCAAAGAACATTGTTAAAAAATATTTTGACAATCTTGTATTTGAAGGTGAAAACCCCAGGATTTTCAGGTATTCAGCCAGGGACTAACACCCCTAGATGTTGATTGTATAAAAAAACTGCTTGTGTTAAAAAAGTACTGAGACTGTTTTATATATATTTTTTTTATTAATGGATCAATGAAATCTGGAACAGAGTTCTAGTACATAGTACTATAATCACACTTTCAGTGATTTCCTATCTCTCCTCGGCCCAGGAAAAGAAAGAAGAATATTTTAAACGTAATTATAGGTTGATAGGTGACAAATGAAAAACAAACGTCTACAACACTCAAAAATATATTTACACTTATACTGCAAAGAATACAGACGGTAAATATTTGAAAAGATCGGATAGTGGCAATCGATTTCGACCGGACACACCAATCATCATCAGGCCCAAAGAGAGAATGACAGAATCAAACATGGCGGACAATAATACAGAGACAAATGGCGTCATAGTCACATGACTTCCTTCTCTGACACCATGTCAAGAAAATGGCATATTTGGCGTTAGTCTTGATGCCATTTGTCTCTGTATTATTGTCTGCCACGTTTTATTCTGACATTCTCTCTTTGGGCGTGATGATGATCAGTGTGTCTGGACGAAATCGATTGCTATTATCAATCTTTTTATATATTTACCGTCTGTATTCTTTGCAGTATAAGTGTTAATATATTTTTGAGTGTTGTAGACGTTTGTTTTTCATTTCTAATTACAAACAACACATATCATGCTAATAAAAAAAGTGTTGATAGGTAAGGTAAATATCCCACTGTCAGATGGATAACCAGCAATGGGTAGCACACTAAAGTCAACTTAACAAAATTTTACAACTTAAACAAATTTTGTTATCAGTCTTTTGAGTAAACCACATGTAGGCTTACCATTAAAGATTAAAACTTATTGGTAAATATGAAAGAGTTCGCCATTCTCCTACCAATCATTAGGAGTTGAAAAGGCACATTTTCATGTTGAGTCAGGTGCAAAATAAAACCAATGACACATTAAAGTGTAATTTTATCAAAATAGTTTGCTTTATTTACAATTTTCCAAGCAATTGGCACAGTTATATATTTTTTACTTTACCCTTTTGTTTTTCTTGTTTCTGACTGCTCTTCTTCTTTAATTTCTTAACATTTTTCTTAATTTTTTCAATGTCAACATCCAAGGCCCTCTTCGACCCAGATTTGGAGGGTCTCTCAAGCTTTGTTTCATCTGGTGGTTCAAACGCTTTACTTCTTCTTTCTTGACGAGCTTTGTTGGCTTCTTGCTGTTTCTTTTCTTTAATCTCATTCTTCCTCTTTTTGCGCTGATCATCCTTCAGGAAGTACTCACCTGATGCTAACATCTTATCCACTTTGCTCTCTGGCTGAGGGGGAGGGAAAGGTGTGTACGGTTTCTTGGTTTTCTTAATTTTGGGTTGTTTCCTTTTGCTAATATTTTTGTTGACAAATTTAGGTAAAAACCTCTCCCAGTTTTCGTTGCAGAGTTTAGGGTCCTTGGCTAGCTCTCTCTGAATCATCAACCGTTTGATATTGTAAATAGGATGAATGTTGTTCATTGTATCTGTCACAATCTTTCGAACCTGAAATAAACAATGATTTTTCAATTGAGTTTTTTCAAAATGAGTATTTTCATACAGTTTCAAAAATAATTATTTTATACAACATCATAGTATTTTATGAATCTTGTACAATTTCTATAAAACTACTGTTTTTGAATGTATACATATTGAAGAGCACATATATTTTTCTGTTGTATAATATTGTACATGTGTTATTTGGCGGAATAAAGATTATTTATAATTATTATTATTATTAATTCATGGCATGAACATTAAGTTTTTACAAACTGTTAAAATTGTTGTTTTAGCAAATTTCCCCTAAATAGGGAAGAAGCTATTACGGTAGTGGTCACGAAAAGACTTCAGCCTGGGACCATGATACTTTTTCAATTTGAGGTCCCTAAAAGCCAAAAACTCTGTTGGTTCAAATTTAAATGTACATATATGTCCGTTTTCATAATAACTTGTGAAAAAACTTGATTTTGATGAAATTTTATAACGAGGGGTAGGGCAGCGTTCTTCAGGTTAAGTTTGAAAACTAGGGTGATCTGACCATGGGAACAGGGTTTTATGATGTTCCAAAAGGATTAAAAATAGGTTGTTGGAATTTTTGTACCTCAATTTTCTAAATTCAACAAATTTAACCAAAACCTTAAAAAAAATTTGAAAAAACAAACAATTTTGTATTTTAAATATTCAACCTAGCTTAACAGATTATGGAGAATATCCAAAAATATGTTTCCCATGTTAAACTTATTCTTATGGGAAATCAACAAATCCCTCATCATTATTTATTGGCATCTATATTTATAATTCTGTAAGAAATTTCTTGAGTAAAATTGTGAGCGTTATACAAATCGCAGGAAGATGGGAATGGTCTCAAAGTAAAGGTCTCGGTCCCATGCACGAGGGAAAATTATCGGCAAATCTATAAAACTACTAGGAAACAAAAAATAAGGCTAAACGTCCTTCAAAAGAATAGCATGGGGATTCGTAAAATGTCTGCTTTGTGTACATTAAAACATGTGTTATGGTTTGTTTTAAAATAACGGACAGATGATTACAATGATTGAAGAACTATTTATAACGAATTGAAAAAAATATACCTAGAGTGGTAATAATAAGACGTTTTGTGGCTTGGAGCGACCATGAAAATTCTACTTGGAGTATCTTGGAGTGTTAACATCCTTACAATCTATTAAACGTTACAAATTGACTGCTGTAAAAAAAACTATAAATTTTACTGGTTGGCTAGCTGAGCATATATGAAAATCATAAAAAAACAAAACACAATTATAAAAAAAAAGTTGTGATAGGGCGCAATTGGTGATAAATTGGGGTTTGAGAAAAGCCTACTTTATTTACATTTGTAATTTTTTATTTTAAAACAAATTTCAAATGACCAAACCGAGTGAAGAAGATATGTTAATTAAAACTTAAAGAATATCAGTAAATGAAGTGTTGGTATTTTGTTAGCTGAATATCCCCAGAAACCCTTTGGTTTTTTTATACAATGCAGAATTATAGAAGAGAATTAAAATCAAAGACGTTTGGCTTACATACTATAGGGGAAAAAGTAGCAGGTCAAAAACTTTTCGGCAAAATGGGAAATATATAAGCTTTTAAGGGTTCTCCTGAAAGATTTTCATGAAAGATTCTCTGTGTAGGCTGTATACGGTAGTGATTTTTTTAAATCTGCTTTCTTTACATGAAATCAAGTGTTTTGATTAGGAGGGACAAATTTTGACAGTGAGTGAAGATGATCTACTTTGAGGTGCCGCATTAAAATTTGGTGACGAAAAACAAGTATGACAGGAGGGAAAAGATATATTCAGTTTTACGATAAACAAGACAATGAAATGGTTACGATGTAGGGCCTAAGTATTGAAAGTTAACTAGCCCTAAAATGAGTGCTGAGCATCCATCATGTTTTCCTCACTGTCGCTTAGCTCATGGAGTACAATTTCTTTTAAAAACTTGTTTTTCAAAGATCGATATATAGGTTTAACTACAAATAAAATTAAGCATTTACAAATGGGTGTCTTAATAGTACATGATTGTAAAGAGTGCTTTGGAGGCAGATAGCCTATTCAAATGGTATTTTAAAAATATTATATAAATTAGCAGATTACACATTCTTCACTACGAAAAAGATTTAATCCTATACTCTTATACGAGCAATGTTTGCTTGTTTGCTTGCTTGCTTGCTTGCACAATTATCTCAAAAACGGCTCCGACGATTTCCTTCAAATTTTGGAATATGGGGGTTTTGGCCACCAGAAATCGATTGGAGCTGGTCCCATAGCTGGGAAAAATCCGGTTTTCGCGCTAGAGCCCTTCAAAGATCCCATGTTATCCTTATGGAAATTTTTTAACTGAACAAAAATCAGCTGATAACTGTAGATAAAATAAACCAATGTGTTACATCTTTAACCTGTGGTTTTAGGAAAATCATACCAATGTGCAGCAAACCTTCCGCCTGGCGAGTGAGCGGAGCGAACGAGCTTTGTGTGAGAAACGAAAGTAATAATTTTACCGAGCTTAAGCTCGGTCCCCCTGGTACTTTTAATTTATATAATTTAGTTCATGCAATTTTAATTTTATGATTAGGGGCTTTTGTCCCTATGAGCCATTAGTAATTTGATAAAATTTGGTATGTGGCGGCAAACTTACATACTCACCCCCATGGGGTTAATGGGGAAAATAATAAATCCCAAAATTTTATAAAATTAACCATGTACCTGAACTGGTGAGAAATTATCGTCTATTTGCTTACAACACCATACCCCCTGGCAGCAAAACTTCATCTATAGTGTGTATGAAGAATATAAAAAATACCAAATTTCATTGGAAATTCGTTGAGTACGTAGGTCTGTTTTGTAACGGGGGTATTTTTAAATGATTACATTTTAGCGAATTTCCCTATAGGGAATACGCTACTAAGGTAGTTGTAACAGTAAGACCTAAGCCCGGGACCATGTTACTTTTTCATTTTGAGGTCTCTTGAAGCCAAAAACCCATTCGTTTAAATTCATATATATGTATAAAGTTTTAAATATTTTATATATATATCTCCGTTAACTCTCGAACAGAACCTCAGATTTTGATGAAATTTGGTACAGATAGTTGTGAAACAGAATTCTTTAGGTTAAGTTCGAAAACTAGCACGATAAAACTATGGGGAACAGGGTTCCAAAAGGGTCAACAATGGTGTTGTGGTATTTTTGGACCTCAATTTTATAAATTCAATGATTTTAACTAAAACCATTCTAAATAGCTAGAAAAAACAAACAATTTAATATTTTAAATTTTTAACCTGGCTTAACAGATTACAAAGAAAATCCGAAACATATGTTTTCCATATTATTCTTGTGGGAAATCAACAAATCCCTCTATCTCACTCCTTTATTCAAAGAACTTGATAAAATTTAGTAGGCTATATACATTCACTAGGTATCAGAGTGTAACTTATATTTGCCTATCTTACAAATCTTAACTTATACTAGCTGTATACCTTTTCTTCGCACGGGGTGTATTTACAGTTTATTAACAGAAATATAAAAATCCTTTCACAAATTCAATATGTCACCTTCATTTGGTTTATTCCAACGTATCTAGATATCATTACGTATTTTATGAATTATAGCTTCTTGGAAAATTTATAAAAATCGTTTTATATTCATTTCCCATTTGGGTTAGAACTTAAAAGTTATGTCTTTGTCTTTAATGTTTTTGTTCCAGATTTACTATGACTCATTAAATAAAAATCAGACTTGTCAAGAATATTAAAACCTTGTTACAATAGCTGTACTAAATCCAATGTACCCCTGTACCCAACCTCTGTATCTCTTGTTCTACCCTTAAAAGACATGTAAAACTTTTAATCCAAATATGTATATAGCCTAATCCAAATTAAAAATTAAAATTTAAATACCTAACCCAAGTAAAACAACTCATCGCCTGTCACTAATTTAGGCACCGCACCAGTGTAGATATGTTTATTTTTAAGTAGATATTAGGCCTACTTAATTAATTTTTTTTACTTTAGATTTAAACCTTCTTACCTAAAAACATCCCAATTTATTGCCAATGTATACAGAACCAAATAAATAGAGACATCCCATGTTAAAATATTTTGCCCCGAAAAAATATAGGAAAATAAAGCGCTGGTCTAGGATTACTTCTTATTGCCAAGTGAATCCACTCTTTCTACCTTCTAAATGTCAAAATGAGCATATTTGTTTACAAAAAATAAAAACGATAACGCTCCTTTCACACATCACGTTTTTAGCCGTGCGGGAAAAAACCGCACGATTTAAAAACCGTCCGTCACACCATACAAGTAATTGGCAGCTGATTAAAAACCGTTGCCGTGCTAGTGTGAAAGGTCTCATAAGATTCTATTGGAATGTCCGCTGTGCGATTTTTAATCGTACGGGCAAAACCGTGATGTGTGAAAGGGGCGTAACAAACATCTGCAAAATTGTTCTAGCCATCTAATTCCATTTAACCAATCAGCATGATCCTTGAATAAAAATTATTAGTGTTTCGTGAGCAGCGTCCTCACAAGGATCCTACTTATTCAGATCTTTTACATTAATACTCTCCCATCTATACCCGCATTATTTGGAAGATTGAGCAATTTATTAACCTTGTTGGTTTTAACTACACATTTTGTTATATGAAATACACCTCTTTTTGTCATAACGTGTCATGAAAGCTAAATTGGGAACTAAAATTAGTTCGCAATGATAATAAGAAATATTTTAAGATTTAAGGAACAAAACTCGTTCTGTAATACTAAGCATTAATTATTTTAATATTCATATTAAGAACCGAGAACTTAGTTGATTTTACTCGCTGTATTTTGGCTAGAGAAAGGTAAAAGGGTTAGACATGAATGAGTCTGTATTTAAAATTTTAAGTGTTGCAATCTGTGGTGAAAATGACAAACTCTCTAATCCAGCTGATTAAAAAGCATAGATAAGATGATAGAATTAAATATTCCCATAAGATTAACATTGAATATTTCTTTTACTATGAGGCAGAGCCTTTTTGACGAACGTTGGTTTAGAGCAGCTAAATGTTTTCTAATTGCACCATTTAACTCTGATAAAAATTTTCATATCATTTACTAAAGCCCTTGTCGTGTGAAAAGAGATCAAAGATTGGTATTTTAGCACAACTTGGCTACTTTGACGTACCATGGGGCAAAGCCCTAGGGTTGCTAAGGCAATTTAAGTTGTAATAAACCTTCACACCACTCTTGTCTACAACAGGAAAAAAAATTAGACCATCAGGTAAAGTCGTTGTCCCGTGAAAAGAGGACAAAATAGGGCCCATGAGCGTTACAGACACAGTGAAAGACAGACAAAGAGAAAGAGAAAGACAGAGGGAAAGAAATTTAGATGACGCCCATTTTGGATTCTGTGGTAGGGCCTATATAAAAAGTAAAAATAACAAAAAATTTCAAGATTCTAAGCAATGTACAGACAAAACTCTAAATTTGATTAATATAGATAGATTTTTAAATTACAACACCCCATTGCAGCAAACCTTCATCCTCAAAAATTATCTAAAATTAGGCGAAACTTTGTTATCCGACTAAACCGTTATTATCGATGTGGAAATAACGATATTGGGATTTTTTCGATGATTGTAATCCTTTGAGTTATCCTGAATACCTGAATACCTCCTTCTTGGTCTGGTACCCACGTTGTGGAATTGACTGTGTCAAATGAGCGCTCATTAAAAAAACATACTTCAAATTAAAAAAATAAATAAAAAACTCACAAACATATAATTATGACTTTGTAGCTTTAGACTTCCGGCCGGCTGCAAAAAGCCAAAAATCAGAAAAGTCATTCTGGATGAACTCATCGATCATGTAGTAGGCCTTCCTCTTGGTGTAACTGGCTAGTGAGATCATAAGAGCACCAATCTCTAGTTGCTGTACATGAGCTGGTAGCTTATTAAAGAAACGGATTACTGACACAGCATAGCTGGCCTGTGATCTTGCCAGGCGCACTCGGGGGGGTGTCCAATTGACCACGCCGCCTTGTGTTGTACTGGTTTACATCTCCATGGACTGGTAGATCCTGCAGGTGCATCTTCACATGCAAGATGCAGAGAAAGATGTAAAGGCCAACGACGGTGAATATGTTGAGCCTTGCAAAAATGGGTCGGCACGAAGCTCTAGAGTCGCTGGCAGTGATAATCCGCAAGACTCGCTTCTGCAGCTTCAACACATTGGAAACCCTACAGGAGTGGCCCCAAAGCAGCAGTTCGTAGGCAACGTGGCAATGGAACAGGGCTTGGTACACCATGACGAGGTAGGATTCGGTCACGCTGTACCTTAGCTTCAGGAAACAGACTCTGGAGAGCATATTGGAAACCTGCTCAACATGGTTCTCCCAACTAAGTTTTTTGTCAATGACAAAACCGAGCAGCTTGACTGGGGCCTGCACCTCGATTTGTTGTCTGGACAAGTTGCAGACAATACGTTGGGTTTTGTCCTCAATCAGTTGGAAGCTGTTGAAGAGGAACCAGTCAGTTGCAGAATGAAGGTGTTGGTCGGAGAGTGCCTGGATGTCTTCAATGCTCCTACCAGTTGCTAGTAGGGTCATGTCGTCAGCAAACGCAAGTGTTTGGCCATTTTCATCGAGATCATTTATGATCAAGAAGAGTGTAGGCCCGAGGATGGATCCCTGCGGTACACCAAAGTTGACAGGGAGGAGGCTTGATGACGCACCATTAATGATTGGGTCCTGTTATAGAGATAGGATCTGATTACTCCCAGAGCAGGTCCATAGAAAGCCAACTTGTCCACCAGGATGGAGTGGGAGACACTGCCCAAAGCCCTGCTGACACACAGGGTCAGGGACATGGAATAGTTAACATCAAAAGCAGAACTAACCTGCTCTGCAACCCTTGCTGCAGCATCCGCAGTAGCTCTCCCTCGTCTAAACCCAAACTGCATATCCGACAGGAGGTGGTGATTCTCAAAGAAGGCCTCAAGCTGGGGCTTGACAACAGCCTCAATCACCTTACCAAAAGTGGGCACAATTGATATCGGCCTATAGCTGCTGAGATTCCTATGCTCACCCTTCTCATACACCGGGATGGTTCTTGATGTTTTAAGGAATACAGGAAAACAACCGGTCTCAAGGCACTCCTCGATGGCAGCAGAGAGGGGGAGGCTAATGGTGCCAATAATCTGGCGAAGCATGTAGGTTGACAGACCATAGACGTCAGGACTCCGTGAAGGCTTGAAGGTGTGGACAATCCTAACCAGCTCAGAAGGCGTAGCAGACTTAATTATTTGGAGAACAACTGGAGCAGGATTTTCCTGGAGGCCAGGAGATCAATGGGGTCTTGTTCCACATGGGGTAGACCATCAACAATATTCCTCACCGAATTGACAAAAAAGGAATTAGAGGCAGATCAGGGCTTGCAAAATCAACCTGACGTCTGGGCAAGGCT
This sequence comes from Neoaliturus tenellus, assembly GCA_030545055.2. Taxonomy (NCBI): domain Eukaryota; kingdom Metazoa; phylum Arthropoda; class Insecta; order Hemiptera; family Cicadellidae; genus Neoaliturus; species Neoaliturus tenellus. The sequence continues at coordinate 97,222,754 of CM061537.1, forward strand.
CTGTTTGCATTGACGAGGTCCCAGTCTTGCACTTATTTGGCGCATTTTAAATTTTCAGAGCATTCCAATATTTCTTAGCAAAGCTCACCTGTTGTTAAGATAACGTATGCGTTTACATGTGTTTGGAAACATTGGAAGAAAAAAAATACCTTTCTGATTCGTATTTGGCAGTATTTGTGTGACGCCATTTTAGGTCTAACGAAGTCTGCTTCTTTTCAAAATTAAGATTGGCCTACACCTACGTACTAAAACTTGGGTAGTTTTTTTTTTGTGTTGTTCTTTGATAATGTCACAGGTTACATTAGCTAAAATTTGTAGTGGGTAGGCCTACAGTTTCATATAGCGCCTACATTTCTACCGAATGAAAATATCGATCTATATATCGCATCGGATCGATCAATGCGATTGGTATATCGCATCGGATCGATCAATAAGATTGATATATCGCATCGGGTCAAAATTTCTATGTATGTACATCTAATCATATAGGTAGGCCTACCTATGTTTACACATAAAAATTCACAATTTGTTGTATTGTTGTTAAAAAGTACAATAGCTAAACCTAAATCCCTCAAAAAACGTGTTAGTCAATGTAAGTTATATAATGGTTGATTTTTCTTTTTAAACATCAAAACAAAACACCATCACTACTATATCTATTTTCAATTTCATCCCCTCGCCAGTGCACCACACTGCTAACACATAATTTTCTTTGGTACAGTATCAGTTCATTATCTTGTAAAAATAAATCACGTTGCTAATATCTACGACCCAACTATCTATTAGCGCCTACCTATAAACTTTCTATTATAAATATGTTAATAGAAAGTTCTCTGAAACTCATTAGGCTAATCAAAATAACTAAAAACTATTAATACTGAATATGAAATAACCTAGTTAAATCTGGGTTTAAATGTCAAATAAACAAACAATAATATTTAGTAAATAAGGTAAACTGGCCGAACGCCGGACGACTACCCATTACCGGACGATATCTGTTTAACACGGAATAATAAGATTCTAAGTCAACGACATTTAAAATGTTGAATTTTACTATAATCCGATGGTATTTAAGTACAAAAATCACTATCGGTGGTCCTTGAGAAAAAAATAGTTTGTATTCCAACGGCTTTGGATCGATCGCTAGTCGGCAGTTGTCAGTTTGGCGGTTAGACGCTTTTTCGGACTGCTTACGTTACAGGTAAGTTACTTAAGGTTTTAAGTATTTGATAAGACAGTATATTACTATATAACTTATTTATACTTTATTATTTGGATTTTTATTGTTGTTTGGCATTAAATATATTACGTAAAAGTGAAATTTCTTTTATTTTAAAGCCGTCCGGATTTAGGTTCAATGAATATGTCATTCTACCAAACTCCCGGACGAGTGTCCGGCTATTACGAATCCATTACTCCTAATCCCCGGACGAAAGTAAAAGTTTTACCAATTAGTAAATTATAAAAATATAAGCTTTTTTTATCCATTTATATAAAATATATTGATGAAATTTAACAGTTGACGGGTTTTAACAGTTAATTTGTGGCCTGCAATCCGCCAATTTCGTTTGTCTAACATGAATACAAGTTGGTGGAAAAAATTCTTGCAATTGTTTAAAACCAAATTGAAATAAACTTAACTGAGCTTAAGTTAATCTTTCGTTTAGTATGTTAAGTCAAAAATTAAAAATGATCATCAATATGATTTAAAGAAATTAAAGCTTGGTGTTTCTTTCCACAGGAGTTCAAGATGCCTCTTCCGTCTCGGCCGACGTCGCGGCAGCGCTACACCCAGGAGGATGTGCAGAAGGCCCTAGATGCCATCCGCAATGATGGCATTTCCATTTCTGCAGCTGCCAGAAGCTACAATGTACATAAGTCCACCCTACACGACAAACTCATAGGCAAGTACAAAGAGGAAGTGCCAGTGGGACGGCCTTCCGTACTAACACCTGAAGAGGAAGAATGCATAGTAAAGTGGGTCATTGACCTAGCTAAGGCTGGCTTTCCCGTGACCAAAGACCAGTTGGTTGACAGTGTGGGGAAACTAGTTAAGGACTTGAAAAGACCGAATCCTTTTAAGGAGAATGTGCCAGGTGAAAAGTGGTACAATTTGTTTTTAGGTCGCCATCCTGAAATTTCAAAAAGGGTGTCCCAGGCTCTTACCTCCTCTCGTGCTTCCGTAACAGAAGCTGACTTGAGAGCCTGGTTTGAGGAGGTAAGGGGTTACCTTGAGGAGAAGGGTCTCCTAGATATATTTAATGACCCCAGAAGAATATTTAACGCGGATGAGACAGCCTTCTATCTGTGCCCAAAAGGAAAAAAAGTCTTGGCCAGGAAGGGCGAGAAGGCTGTCTACCAGCGCACTGGCAATGACGAAAAAGAATGTGTGACTGTATTGATCAAGCCAATGCTGCCGGAGAAATCGCTCCCCCTATGGTGGTGTTCGACTATGAAAGAATACCAAATGGCATCATTAGAAACTTTCCGGGGGAGTGGGGTCTCGGCAAATCTGAGAACGGGTGGATGACTCGAGAGACGTTTTACGAATACATGACAAACGTCTTCCACCCGTGGCTGAGATCCCAAAATATTCCATTTCCTGTAATATTATTTATTGATGGCCACACATCTCACTTGAGCAAGTATCTATCGGACTTTTGCTCAGAGAACCAAATTGAGGTCGTGGCCCTATATCCCAATTCTACACACCTACTGCAGCCGTTGGATGTGGCGGTCTTCAGGCCACTGAAGGCTGAATGGAAAAAGACAGTTGACCACTTTAGGTTTAACAATGATGGGCGGAGAATGAAGAAGGAGGAGTTTCCTCCATTGTTGAAGACCGCCTTAGATAAACCTGACAAAAACGGTTTCAAAGCCACAGGCCTAGACAATCTAAACCCCAACAACGTCCACTACAGAGTGATTTTGAACTCAAGTCGATCCAGTGTCACCTCAGAGGCCTTGGAAAGACAGGCGAAAGACATTAGGGCTCATTTGAGTTACCTAGAGACTAAAATCGGCCTGGAAAAGGTTCGAAAGTTTTCTGCTGGTGAAGTTGACATTTGTGACCAATCCCTTCATGATGTCTGGCGACAAATCAAGACTGAGTATAAAAGTTTGATTGAAGAGATTGAAAAAAGAAAAGAGGCCACTCAGAGAGCTAACATGGAGAACGTCACTGATGCCAATGTTGAAGACAACCATGTCCCTGCTACCCTGCTGCCAGATCCTGACGAACCTGAGGAAGTTTCTTTTGAACAAACTGAGGAACGTCAAGAACCTCTAATTATAGCAGAGGGAACTACCGGTACTGACGCCCCAGTTGATGAAGGATCCCTGCACACCATAATAAAGGACTTGGGATTTGGCGATCTCGATCTGGGGATGTCGATTGAGCTAGTTGTAACTGATGTCGACAGCGATCCAGTCGCCCCAACCAACCAGTCTTCACAGTCTTCATTCCAAGATATGTCCACTGTTATAAATCCAGTCACGCCAACACAACAGTCACCTCTTCCAAATTCACCCGCGCTCATCAATCCAGTTACACCGACAAAACAGCAACCTCTTCAAAATTTACTTATGCCCATCAATTCAGTCACCCCAACTAAAACTTCATCACTTCCACCCATTGATCCAGTCACCCCAACAAACCAGACAACAATTGAAACATCAAATACTTCCATCGATCCAGCCACACCTGGCCCTTCAACAAGTTCATACAATTCCCCTACGTTAGAAGACATTTTTATATCAAATTCACAAACTAAATCAATCCCGTCACCTTTTAAAAGGTGTCTTCCTTACCCGTCTCCAACATCAATAAAGAAGAAACTAAAAGCAAAAGAGCCGATGCCAGCAGCAATCACGGGTGAAAAATATAAAAAGTACTTAGAAATGAAAGAAAATAAGAAGAAAGAAGACGAAGAAAAGAAGGAAACGAGAAGGCTGATTAGAGAAGCGAAGAAGATCATAAAAAAAGAAAAAGTTGAGAAGAAAAATAGCAAGAAACCAATTGAAGTGACATCAGATGAATCAAACTCAGAAAACGAACCTGAACCCATCGAGCCCGAAGATCTGGCAAATCTCAGCATAAACTCCTGGGTTGTCGTTCCTTATATTGTCGAGGGAAAAAAAGACTTTTTTGTGGGGCAGGTGAAATCCTTGAACCAAGAATTTGCTGCAGTAAAGTTTCTTGAAAGAAAAGGAACCAAATTCATCTGGCCTGTTGAGGACGACCTTGATAACGAAGTCCCTCTCACTGAAGTAGTCCAAATTCTCAAGCCTCCTACTGTGGAAAGAAGGGGATTTTTTTCATTCAAAGAAAAGATTATTTCAAAATAACGTGACATGATTGTTTCTTGAAAACTTCTAAGTTCATTTGCTCTTTTTGTTTATTAAGTAAAAGTTTAAAATGTTAGGTAAAAAGTTATCTTAGTTTTTTTTAAGTAATATTATATACATGTTGGTTTTATTTTAAAGTATTATTGAAATTTTAATTGTATAAGACTGAATTCCACGAATGTTCATTTGGTTCCTGTCGTTTATTTAAGTTGAATGTTTGTATATTATTATTCTTATAATTTATCTTTGTTTTTAGTTTTAACAAGTATTTTTATACAGGTTGATTTAATTTTGCAGTTTTATTTGAATTTGATTGCATAAGACTGAATTCCATGAATGTTCATTTGGTTCCTGTCGTTTATTTAAGTTGAATGTTTGTATATTAAGTTATTATTCTTATAATTTATCTTTGTTTTTTAGTTTTAACAAGTATTTTTATACTTGTTGGTTTTATTTTAAAGTATTATTGAAATTTTAATTGTATAAGACTGAATTCCATGAATGTTCATTTGGTTCCAGTCGTTTATTTAAGTTGAATGTTTGTATATTATTATTCTTATAATTTATCTTTGTTTTTTAGTTTTAACAAGTATTTTTATACATGTTGATTTAATTTTGCAGTTTTATTTGAATTTGATTGCATAAGACTGAATATACTGTGGTATTTTAACTCAAGTTTTTTTTAACTCAAGTGGTATTTTAACTCAAGTTACCATTACTGTTCAATAAATATGTTTTAAACTTATTTACCATTATTTTTATTTCATCCACCTTTGGACTATTCTCTTTTCTTCATCGTTGTGATCAGGACATAACTTAGCTTCTGAGGTCCATGGTCAGTTTCGTCTATGACCACGGCAGACGATTGTTGTCATCAGATGTAAGTCGTTCTTGAAGAGGTCATTTTTGTTGTTTCTTTTAATTTTTTTTTTTTTTTAATGTTTGATGTTTCAAGTTTATATTTATGTTTATTGAGAGTATTCCGGGCGCCTCACCAGAGTTACCAAAACGGTAACTGTCGTCTGCTAACAATGCAAATCCCGAAATTGCATTGCAAACTTGCAATGCAAATTTGCATTGTTAGCAGACGACAGTTACCGTTTTGGTAACTCTGGTGAGGCGCCCGGAATACTACAAATGATCAATTATCATGTCGTCCGGTGTTGGGAGGTTTGTTTCCGGAGATGGGCTAGCAGCCGTCCGGTCTTGGGCTGCTGTCCTTGCAGCCGGTCGGCATAATATATTCCTGAATTTAGATATTTTTATGCACCAATAATAGTTTGTTATGATAATAAATTGAAGAATATATCTTTTACAAACAGTGTGGGCCATTGAATTGCGCTTGGCTATTAAAATACACTTGATTAAGTGATTTTTGAATCCTAACCTCCTTAACCGTCCGGAGTTTGGGTGGTTTACCTTAAATGTAAAAAATTCACAAAAACCATTTGTATAAAATATTTCATCCTATGCGGTATATCGATATTTCATCCGATGTGACGTATCGACATTTCATCCGATGCGATATATCGATCGATATTTTCATTGGGTAGAAATGTCTAGTCGCTATAGGAAACTGGGCGAAACTTCGTTATCCGTCTCCACCGTTATTATCGATGTGGAAATTTCGATATTGCGATTGAAATCGAGCGATGAAAACAATCGAATCAACAACAATAGGCCTACTGAGAAAAGATATGTATCATAATAATAATCTAACCTAACAGTGTAACCGTAAACCTCCGTCACTTTAATTTACAGCGATGTTTATAACAACAAAATCAATGGTGTTTGGAAACATTTAAAATGCATATTCCCTCAATACAATAGCAAAAAGAAAACCTTTCTGATTTGTATTTGGCAGCATTTGTGTGACGCTATTTTAGATCTAACGAAGTCTGCTTCTTCTCGCAATTAGAATTTAGATACAGCTACACAACAAACTTGGTTAGTTTATTTTGTGTTGTTCTCTGTTTCAGGTTACATTAGCTACATTTTTTTCTTTTTTCAGTTACTTGTTTGAATATATATGGTATTTGTTTTATTGTCAAAAGTTTATTTAATTATATTAGAACGAGGAACTAAATGAGGTGATAAAATCGTAATCGTATCGTATAATTGTATCATCGATATAATAGCAATATTATCGCAATATCAAAATTTCCACATCGATAATAACGGTGGAGACGGATAACGAAGTTTCGCCGGAAACTGTACCCTTTGTAGTTTTTTAGATATTTTCAGTTACTTGTTTGCAATATAGGCTAATTGTTTTACTATCAAAACGTAGGCCTATGTTTAATTAACTTACCGTATATTAGAACAAAACTAAATCAGGTGATAAAATCGTAATTTCGTATCATGTAATTATATCATGATCTTAGAATAGCAATATTATCGCAATATCAAAATTTCCACATCAATAATAACGTTGGAGTCGGATAACGAAGTTTTGCCCATAAACTATTTCAGGGGAAAACAGTTAAGTTAGCCTGTCAAAATATTTTTTTGTAATTTTTTTTTACTTTTAACCTACAGCCTAATTTTGGTAGGCTAACAAAAGGTAGGCCTAAGGGTAAAAATTTTGGTAGCCGTCAGTCCATTTTATCTACTTTCATATAGGCCTGAATATACACATTTAAGTACCTATAGTGCTAGGTTATAAATTATATTTTAACTAATTTAATTTGAAACTAGGCCTATGCAAAATCTTAAAAAAAGGCGTAACGCCAGGGGTGCTATAATGAACGCTCGGAGGGTTAAACTTTCCTGGGCATAAGTTGGTTCTTCATATTAACCCTCCGGGCGTTCAAAGTCGATTTTTCAGCCCAGTTTTTGAACTTCAAGAGTAGGCCTAAGTCAATTTTTCAACAGTTAAAAAACGTGACGTAACTTAATAGCGAATGACAGAAACTAAGCCATGATGGAGTAGGATAACAAAGTTTCGCCTGGTCCTATCGTAATACTGTGATTGAACATACAATAAACGAAAAGAATACTTACATGAACAAGACCTTTGTATGGTCCGAGTGCTGCAACAGTTTGCCCCTGCACTTGAATGTAACAGCTGGTTAATAATTCAATTGATTTCAAAGTGCAGCCAGCAGGTCCAATAATTCGCTGTCTTCTTTTGACAAATTTTTCTTTATTTCTTACCATTCCACCTATTTTGATTATGTCTGCACCAAACTCATCCTGCAAAACTTTCTGTGCCTGTTCGAAAGGGACACTTCTAGCGAGTAGTTTAATCATATCCCTCGCTTTTAAGATTATATATGGGTCCCAAGTTTTTCTTGTTGTTCTTACAGTCATCTTACCTTCAACTAAATCCAATTCTGCTTTGATATAATGAGATTCGAGAGCATTCTGAACTAGGTCCCAGCACTGTCGTAAATATTGTTCTCTGTACTTTGGAAATAAAACTGAAAATGAACTTTCTTCCAATAATCCATGAGGGTTGTGTTCAGGTTTGAATTCAGGTATTTTCATCGCCCAAGCATTCTCTACAACTTCAGTATTTTTAACCTCACTTTCTTCGTCACTCATGTTTTAATTTAAATACTTAGGCCTATACAAGATACTACAGTTCACTTAAAACGAAAACATAATCCTAAACAATATGATGATATTCAATAGACACAGTGGACCGAATACCCAGGATCGTTAAAGTTATAACTTTTAAAATCTGACAAGTAAACAATAATCACGTTGTAACAACTTGTAAGGCAAGGCAATTTGGCAAATTTATAAGTGCTGCCGCCACAGTCTAATAATATGTTATTGGGAGACAGTCGTGACACTCGTATCGACGCTGCATGTTTGGTGTTGTCCGCCGACAACTAGCGCTTCAAGCGGATGGAACCGGCGTGACTGGAGTCGCGACCGGAACTTTATCCCGGCCCGGATGGGCGGGAACTTTAAAATGTTACTCCAAGTCTGAAATATATTTCGGCCTTTATCACTCAATTGGGATTTAATTTGACAATTTTTATTGTTATCAGCATTGTATAGTCAATGGCATTATTGTCAGCTGTGTGAGTGTTGCACTGTTGCACTGATGGCTGCTATCACCTGTGATTGTGTCGTCAACTCGGATGCCAACCACTATAAGCGCAAGTGTGCCCACACTAGCGCTCCAAGCCGCTGTTCCTTGCGTAACTGGAGTCGCGCGGTGGTTCCGGCGGACAGCCGAAGTGACGGAGTGTCACGACTGTCTCCCAATAACCTATATATTAGACTGTGGCTGCCGCTGCCACAGATGGCAAAATTTCTTGAAAAATCGATTTTTCGATATATCGATGTATCGAAAGAGCAAAATCGATTTCGATAAAAAATCGTGGACAAAAAATCGATGTTTTAAGAAAATCGATTTTTTATCGACGCTTTTAAATTGACTATAAGTTTTACCACTAAGTAAAAATATAACCAACAAACATTTAATTAATACTAATATTAATATGACAGTATTTGTAGTCAATTTTTTTTTTTTTTTTTAGGGAGAGGCGGAAAAATGCATTACGCACACAGGTGGCCAGCCTGTAGTGTGGGGCTCCCCTAAAAACGGGTTTACCCACTAAAAAACCTCCTCTACTCTTTAGGAATCTAACCTGGAATTGTTTGTCACATTACGTCAGGCTAGGCCTAAATATGGCTTACGCCCGTGGGGCTCACTCCTTATCCACCCGCTCGATCAAGGGATCTGGGCCACTTCGCGGTCCAGATCGGTTATCTTTTCGAGGAGGATGCCCCGGACGAACTGTGACAAACAATCCCAGTTGCCCCCATCCTCCATAAAGTATTTGTAGTCAATGGTCACACCTTTGATTATATCATTGATTTTGTAGGTAAAATCAATGATTATCTTATATATCCTATACGCATGTAAGGACTACACTACATTATTTGGTTTGAAATAAAATAGAGTTATGAAAATAAACCATTATTTGTTTATTGTGAGGATATATTATATTGTAGACTAAAAAAATTATTTAAATGACTTCAAATGCTGTAAGAGCTATAATATCGCAAGACTGGAATAAACACGGTTTTGTTTTGAGCTATAGAATCAACATATGTATTGGTAAGCTAGATAAACACAAATTCATATGAGGTCAATGGAGTCGGGAATTTATACGTTTAACGTCTTTCAAGGACTATTAAAATATTTTATTTTACAGTAAAAATTATTTTATTATCGTTGGTTGCCGATCTTGAACAGAACCGTAACAGTCTAACGTCTAACCTTCGGTAACCAAGCCTCTATTTTTCAATTAAATTATAATAATAAGTTTAGCAAAGTTTAAAAAAATCAAAGGATGAACCCTATTTTAAACTGTTATATACATATACTTTACATGATATTTTGGTCGATGCGAAATGAGTGTAGCGATAGTCATAGCAACCATCACGGCCATACCTGCGTGAAGCTGGCCCCTCCCACAATAGCACTAATTTCAGGACTACATTTAAAAAAAGTGCTAAATTAGTGCTATTGAAAGAGCACTAAAAATAATTAGTGCTCAATTTTAAATAATAGAAAATGACATTTCATTTTGGGTGGGGCCAGCTTCACGGTTAGCCCCACCCAATAAAACCGAGACAGTTTTTAATAGTTTTATGTCATGAAAAAATAGTGCTAAATTAGTGCTATCCATCGATATATATATTAAAATTAGTGCTCAAAGGAAAACATGAAATATTCGACTCAAAAGTTTGAACGTCAAGCTCACCTTGCCCCACCCACAACATGTATGATTCTTTTTTTTGCTGTAAAAAATTAGTGCTAAATTAGTGCTATCAAATGGTAATGTTTTCAAAGTTAGTGCTAATAATATTTCCTCCCTAATTAAGCAAAACTTTTTAATGTGATAACGTCACTTGGCCCCACCCACAACACGTATTCCCCATTTTAAGGTGTCAAAAATTAGTGCTAAATTAGTGCTGTCAAATGACACTGTTTTGAAAGTTAGTGCTAATAGATTTTCCTCCCGAATTAAGCAAATCTTTTTAGTGTGATAACGTCACTTGGCCCCACCCACAACACGTATTCCCCATTTTAAGGTGTCAAAAATTAGTGCTAAATTAGTGCTGTCAAATGACACTGTTTTGAAAGTTAGTGCTAATATATTTTCCTCCCGAATTAAGCAAAATTTTTTAGTGTGATAACGTCACTTGGCCCCACCCACAACACTTATCCCCCATTTTACGGTATCAAAAATTAGTGCTAAATTGGTGCTGTCAAATGACACTGTTTTGAAAGTTAGTGCTAATAGATTTTCCTCCCGAATTAAGCAAAACTTTTTAGTGTGATAACGTCACTTGGCCCCACCCACAACACGTATTCCTGGCTTTGAGGTGTCAAAAAATAGTGCTAAATTAGTGCTGTCAAATGACACTGTTTTGAAAGTTAGTGCTAATAGTTTTTCCTCCCGAATTAAGCAAAACTTTTTAGTGTGATAACGCCACTTGGCCCCACCCACAACACGTATTCCCCATTTTAAGGTGTCAAAAATTAGTACTTAATTAGTGCCATCGAATGACACTATTTTGAAAATTAGTGGTAATAATTCTAACTCCCAAATTAAGGAAATCCTTTAAATGTGATAACGTCACATTTAAAAAGGTTATGAATATTAGAAAGGTATATTTTGTAAAACAATAATAAAAACAATATATTTACTAAAATAATTAAATTTGTAAAAAGTATCTACTGGTAACTAAATATCTTGAATGAAAAAAAAACTTAAAACCTTATTATATATACTCAATATTTGTAATTTGATATATGTGTTATTATTTATTTATTTATTTTTAAGAGCGTGGAGTTATTTATCAGACTTATGTTGCCGTTCATCTGCATACGCCTGGAACAAGCGTATAGGCTACTCCTAGTGTTATGTATCTTAAATATTTGTTTTTATAATATTTAAGAAAAATATCGGCTGAATAGATTCTTTGGTCATGAATAGGAATATAAAATATATTTATACTTATCATTACACAAAGGTTTTTATTCTTTTATTCTCGAAATATTTATGGATTATACCTTTGCCATAAGAAAGACCGCACTATAAATTTAGAAACATTTAGTTCTAAATTTATATTAAACTAGGGGTTCCTGTGCAGCGCAATGCGCTGCATTTACCCGAATACCTGAAAATAAAACCCTTCCCTTTTGCATAAAAATTTCAAAGTTATATTTAGCTTTTAACATGTGTTTGTCTGTTTTACTAGTCTATCAACAGCTGTTTTACTTTGCAATTCAAAATTATTCCGCATGTTAATCTTATGGAATATTGTTTATACTATTGTTTACATTTAAAATAGACTCTTGTTTTGGGACTTCGAAGTCTTCAATGACTTCCTCGGGTAGCGATAGTCCTCATACGGTTTCTGAAACCGATGTTCAAATAGCTCAAGTCTTAGAAATATCCCAAGAAATAAACAATGATGCCGAAGGCATGTGGCAAACGGTTCCGCTAGCATCAACTTCTCTGAAAAAGAGAGGAAGCTCTTTCTCTTCTAACTCATTTAGTCGGAGCTCCGCTGTTAAGAAAACACGACAAGATCACGATTATTGTCGTGATTCTATCGTCACTCATAATAAATACGATGCGCTCAGTGAAATAGACGAAATGGCTGATGACCCTCAGCCGGTAACAGACGAGAATAATGCACCTAAACCTCCTCCTATATTTGTTCCTGACATAAGGGACGTGAATAAGATGATAAATACTATTCACACAGTTATCACCAAAGACGATTATCACTACAAGTGTCTCAGCATGAACAAAGTAAAAATAGTACCTAGCACAGTGGACGCATATCGCAAAATCGTTCGTAAGCTAACTGAACTAAAAGTGAATTTTCACACGTTTCAATTAAAACAAGAGAGGGCATACAGAGTGGTGCTAAAAAATATGCACTACTCAACAGACATAAATGACCTAAAAGAAGCAATTGAATCTCATGGTCACAAAATTAGAAACATTGTGAATGCCAGACACAACAAAACTAAAAATCCGCTTTCTATGTTCTTCATAGACCTTGAACCCAGCAAAAACAACAAAGACATTTTCGATGTGCAGTACCTTTTGAACGCTAGAATCATTTTTGAACCCCCTCACAAGAAGAAGGAAATTGTGCAGTGTAAAAAATGTCAGGACTATGGACACACCAAGACATATTGCTGGCATGCTTATCGTTGTGTTAAGTGTGGTCAAAACCACGATACAACGAAATGTACCAAGCCCCAAACTGATCCACCCAAATGTGCACTGTGTGCTGGTGAACACCCAGCCAGCTATAAAGGATGTTCCGTTTACAAAGATTTAAAAAATAAATCTTTTCCTCCATTGCGATTGAAAAACAAACCCAGCTCTTCATCTCACAACACCACAGTAGCCACTCCTGAAATTGGGAAACGAAACACCTCTGCTAGTAGTTCTGCGTCTCAACCATCAGTGGTATCAAATAGAAGGGAACAGATGACATACGCTCAAGCAACTGCCAATGCTGACGAAGTCCATGATACAGGTAATGATAACACCAATTTAGTCAACACTATGACTTCCTTTTTCAATAGATTTGAACAACTTATGATTCAACAAGCGCAACAAATAGGTTCGTTACTGAACCTATTAACCACAGTGGTATCTAAATTAAAATGAGCCATTCCTTCAGAATAGGTCTCTGGAATGCCAACGGCCTGATTCAGCATAATCAGGATATTCAACTCTTTCTGTCTCAAAACAAAATAGATATAATGTTAGTTTCTGAAACTCACTTCACTGATGCTAGCTATTTTAAAATTCCATACTACTCAGTTTATTTCACAAACCATCCATCTAACCGAGCCCACGGGGGCAGTGCAGTCATAATAAAATCAAATATAAAACACTATGAAGCTCTTAAGTACCAGTTTGACTATATTCAAAGCACGTCTATAGTAGTGGAAGATTTTAATGGCCCTTTAACAGTGTCCGCCCTTTATTGCCCACCGAGGCATAATATATCAGATGATCAATTTACTGCATATTTCAATACGTTAGGATGTAGATTTATCTCTGGAGGAGACTATAACGCCAAAAACCAACTGTGGGGCTCACGGTTGAATAACCCAAGGGGGAGAAGACTTTTACAATCTATTGAGGACAACAATCTTCAATTTGTCTCATCAGGGGAGCCAACTTATTGGCCTACAGACCGGCAAAAGATACCTGACCTGCTTGATTTTTTCATCATGAGAGGCATTTCTGTTAATTATACGGACGTTACTCAATCCCTCGATCTGTCTTCAGATCATTCTCCTGTAATTTTAACGGTCAGCTCGACAATAATCACCAGAGAAGCACCTCCTACTTTGCATAACAAACAGACCAACTGGTTACTTTTTAAAGAACTTGTTAACAACAATCTTGACCTATCTGTTCCCCTCAAAACCAATGAAGATATTGACGACGCCGTTGAACTCTTCAACAATGTCGTTCAGCAGTCTGCTTGGAAAGCAACCCCTACGTTTTCAGCTCGACTGAAAACTAACGACGGAATTAACTACCCTGTCCACATCAAGAAACTCATTGCGGAGAAACGTAGGTTAAGAAGAATCTGGCAGAACACACGAAATCAAAATTCTAAAACAAACTTCAATAGAGCTTCTCAAAACTTGAAAAGGCTTTTAAAGCGTGTCAAAAATGATTGGTTCGAGGAGTTTACGAGTAATCTTTCCCCAACGGAAGCAACAGACTACTCGTTATGGAAAGTAACCAAAAACTTCAAAAGACCAAAATCAGCTAATCCGCCTTTGACAAAGCCCGATGGGTCATGGGCAAAAAGCACCAAAGAAAAGGCCGAGTTATTTGCATCACACTTCTCTGACGTATTTAAGCCACATCCCAGTACCATAGATAACTCAGACATTCACGACTATCTCGATTCTCCAAACCAGTTGGATTTTCCTATTCGGCATTTTACTAAAAATGAAGTTCAGAGGTGCATCATCAATGAATTAAATTCAAATAAATCTCCAGGGTATGATTTAATTACGGCGAAGGTGCTAAAAGAGCTTCCGGACAAAGGCTTTACATATCTTACTTTTGTATTCAATTCCATTCTTCGATTGGAATATTTCCCTTGCCAATGGAAAGTTTCAGAAATTGTTGTAATACCGAAACCAGGAAAACCCCCTAACGAAGTAACGTCATACAGGCCCATCAGTCTTCTTCCAATAACATCGAAAGTTTTCGAAAAACTTCTTTTAAAAAGACTTACGCCACTGTTGGATGAGAAAGAGATAATTCCCAGTCATCAATTTGGCTTTCGTCAACAGCATTCTACAGTGCAACAAGTACATCGTTTAACTGATACAATTAGGCAGAACCTGGAAAAGAAACGTTACTGTTCTGCAGCTTTTCTTGACGTAAGCCAGGCATTTGACAAGGTCTGGCACTCTGGTCTTCTATTCAAAATTAAAAGCAATTTACCTCACAATTACTATTTACTTTTTAGATCTTACCTAGAAAACAGACGTTTTAGAATAAAACATCAAGGTTTTTACTCAGAACTACACGAGATAAAATCGGGCGTGCCACAAGGGAGCGTTCTGGGCCCTCTGTTATATTTAATTTATACATCTGACATCCCCTTCACTCAAGACATATTCATTTCTACGTTTGCTGACGACACAGCTCTCTTAAGTTCCCATGAAGACCCTAATACAGCATCCCAAACCTTACAGAACAGCTTAAATGATTTGTCGGATTGGTTGAATAAATGGAGGGTGAAGGTTAACGAAAATAAATCTGCACATATAACATTCACAACCAAAATGGAAACATGCCCCCCAGTTCATTTAAATAATGTAATTTTGCCTGATCACACTGAAATTAAGTATTTGGGTATGCATCTTGACAGACGTCTAACCTGGCGAAGCCATATATGGCATAAACGACAACAGCTTAACCTAAAATGGCGACAAATGTCTTGGCTCTTCAATAATAACTCAAAATTGTCAATAGAAAATAAATTACTCCTCTACAAAGTTGTCCTCAAGCCCATTTGGACCTACGGGATCGTGTTATGGGGGACAGCTTCCAAGTCCAATATAGATATTCTCCAAAGGTTCCAGTCCAAGACGTTACGAAGCATCTTACGAGCTCCTTGGTTTGTGTCAAATCTCACCATTCATAATGACTGTGCCATACCCTTAGTAACAGAAGAAGTTTCAAAATTTAGTGATAAGTACATAAGAAAACTTGAAACACATCCAAATCACGTTGCCGTCAATCTTCTGGACAATAGCCAACACATATATAGACTAAAAAGAAACAATGTTCTTGATTTGCCAACTCGTTTTATCCCATAACATAACCTTTGTTAGTACTGCTGATGATCGGTATCTAACTCATGTTTAATTTGGTCTTGTAATTGTGCTATGAATTATAATATTTACTTATTGTTCCTCAATTTGAACAGATTGTAAATAAATTGAAGTTAAAAAAAAAAATGTTAATCTTATGGACAAAAAACGAACTTTAAGGCATTCCCGTTCCCTTTGGAATAAAAATAAAAAAATTCTAAAACCTTATTGCAAAACTATGAACTAAGATGAATCTTTTGACACCTCAAACGTTGAAATCGGTCCAGAAATAAGGTAGGAGTAGTGTTCACAAAAACAGCTTCACGTATTATATACAGGGTGTCTCTGAACTCTCTACCGAAATTTTCAGGTATTATTCCTGGACCAAGGACAAGTCAAAATATAATGTTTAAAGTTTCCAAAACTCCATAGTTACCCGTACAGCCGCCATTTTGTATTTTTTTAAAGAATAATTTTCAATTTAAGAACTGCTTGACGTAATAATTTGAAATTCCGGACACAGCTTACTTAATAAATACCTAGGTGGAAAAATCAATAAACTCTTTATTTCACTCATATTTTCAAAATGGTGGCTGTTTAAAATTCTTAACCTTAAATTGCATGAAAACTACATAAGGTAGAAAAGTTTATGTTCTTATGTTTTACTAGTAAAATTTAATTTAAAATCCAACGATGTAAAAATTGTAAAAATTGATTCATAAGTAAGCAAGATATAGCGATTTATCTGAGGCTAGTCACGGTCCTACCGCTTCACCGGGAGCAGTTTTGGTGCGACATCCATTGTTGAGCTAATTGTATTAAAATCGCTCTAACTCGCTTATTTGTTAAACAATTTTCATAATTTTTACATAGTTGGATTTTTTTTACGCGTAAGATTATAAACTTTGCTACCTTGTGTTGTAAGTGGGGCCGAGCCAAGGTGTATAAATAAAAAGAACAGGTGTGTGCATAGTCAGCTGGTGTGACGTAGTTGGGCTCACCGCTAGCGCTCTGAGCGGCCGTGAAACACATTAAACTCATGTTGTTTACTTTTGTGTTTACAAATAAACTTCTGTCAAGTAAATGTTTTGTTTTCTTAACCGCAATGCCAAATTATTACGTGTTTGGTTGCAAAACAAAACAAAATATGTTTGTTTGGTACAAAATAGTACAACATGAAAATAAAATTAGGCAAACGTTTAATATACGTTGGCTTGCCGCTCGCGGCGCTACGGTGAGCCCAACTACGTCACACCAGCTGGCTAGGCATACACCTGTTCTTTTTATTTATACACCTTGGGGCCGAGCGACCTCACGTAAAAAATTCTAAAGGCTTTATCATGGTTTACATACACTAATTTTGATAACATTGCCATTCTGTAATACTAATAGCGCTATTTTTGGAAGCTCAAAATAACAATACGTAATGCATCTGAGCTATAATTACCCTAGCAACATTAACATATGTTGGAGTTGAATTAACAGTTAAAACTTACAAGCACTAACTGTGATAGCAGTGCAATTCTATAACATTAATTTAGCACAATTTTTTGGCGGCACAAAACCACGAATACATGTTTTGGGTGGGGTAAAGTACGCTGTCATTTTAAAGGGTTGCTTGATTTTCGAATTACGAGCTCTAATTTTAAAAATAATTACATTCAATAGGACTAATTTAGCATTTTTTTACACCTCCAAACAAGGAATACGTGTTGTGGGTGGTGCTAATTACCCTTGCAAATTAAAATGTTTACCTAATTTGACAGGTGGACCTTATCAGCATTAGTTTAAAAAAAAAAAGTTTCATTCGTTTGCAATAATTTAGCAGCCTCAAAAGCAGGAATACATGTAGTGGGTGCGGCCAAGTAGGCTAACATTGTCACTTTAAAAAAATATGCTTAATTTTAAAGTTGTAGGCCTAATTACGAACACTAATTTTTAAAATAGTGTCTTTCGTTAGCACTAATTTAGCACTATTTTTTGACATCTCAAAACCGGGAATACGTGTTGAGGGTGGGGCCAAGTGACGTTATCACACTGAAAAGTTTTGCTTAATTCGGGAAGAAAAACTATTAGCACTAACTTTCAAAACAGTGTCATTTGACAGCACTAATTTAGCACGATTTTTTGACACCTCAAAACCAGGAATACGTGTTGTGGGTGGGGCCAAGTGGCGTTATTTTATCAAAAAGATTTACTTACTTTGGGAGTTAAAATTATTACCACTTTTATTTTCAAAATAGTGTCATTCGATAGCACTAATTTAGCACTAATTTTTGACACCTTAAAGTGGGGAATACGTGTTGTGGGTGGGGCCAAGTGACGTTATCACACTAAAAAGTTTTCCTTAATTCGAGAGGAAAAACTATTAGCACTAACTTTCAAAACCGTGTCATTTGACGGCACTAATTTAGCACTAATTTTTGACACCTTAAAATGGGGAATACGTGTTGTGGGTGGGGCCAAGTGACGTTATCACACTAAAAGGTTTTGCTTAATTCGGGAGGAAAATCTATTAGCACTAACTTTCAAAACAGTGTCATTTGACAGCACTGATTTAGCACTAACTTTTGACACCTTAAAATGGGGAATACGTGTTGTGGGTGGGGCAAAGTGACGTTATCACACTGAAAAGTTTTGCTTAATTCGGGAGGAAAATCTATTAGCACTAACTTTCAAAACAGTGTCATTTGACAGCACTAATTTTTGACACCTTAAAATGGGGAATACGTGTTGTGGGTGGGGCCAAGTGACGTTATCACATTAAAAAGTTTTGCTTAATTAGGGAGGAAATATTATTAGCACTAACTTTGAAAACATTACCATTTGATAGCACTAATTTAGCACTAATTTTTTACAGCAAAAAAAAGAATCATACATGTTGTGGGTGGGGCAAGGTGAGCTTGACGTTCAAACTTTTGAGTCGAATATTTCGTGTTTTCCTTTGAGCACTAATTTTAATATATATATCGATGGATAGCACTAATTTAGCACTATTTTTTCATGACATAAAACTATTAAAAACTGTCTCGGTTTTATTGGGTGGGGCTAACCGTGAAGCTGGCCCCACCCAAAATGAAATGTCATTTTCTATTATTTAAAATTGAGCACTAATTATTTTTTAGTGCTCTTTCAATAGCACTAATTTAGCACTTTTTTTAAATGTAGTCCTGAAATTAGTGCTATTGTGGGAGGGGCCAGCTTCACGCAGGTCACGGCCATCTCCATTCTCTAGTAAACTCTCTACTGGAAATGACCTTGCACCAATACGATATACAGCCAATACTAAAGTTATTTGACTTTAATATTTGGCTCTAATGCAACAAATTTTGTTAATTTAAAGCCAAACTAAGGTTAGAATCTTAAAATATACTGTTTTAGAGGAGTAAAAACTGCAATTCTTTGTCTTTTACCCGACCGATTTTAAAATCGATATTTTTGGTAAGAAAAATCGATCTCCAAAAAAAATCGTCATGAAAAAATCGATGTCAAAAAAATCGATGTATCGAATGGTAAAAAACCGATTTTCCGAAAAATCGATTTTATTTTGCCATCACTATCACAGTCTAATGTATAGGTTATTGGGAGACTGTGACTGTGGTGCTGCTGTGTTGTGTGTAGGGATGAGCAAGGGAAGGAGGTTATATTCTAATACTGGAGGTAACACACAATGCTAAAAAAGCGAGCCGCTGATTTTGTTTGGTTGGCAATCCTGAAGTACCAATTTGAACTGTTTGCCGAAATGAACGAGTCAGCTAAGTGAGTCAAATGAATTGTGAATCAATTGCCTGGTGAATCGGTTTTAATGGGCAATTATTGGTAAGCGGTAAGCAAATATGCATTAAAAGGGGAAAACAAACAAAAATTAATTGCAGATAAGATAATATAACAGACAAAGAATTAGAGACCACTTTTTTACTGCAGAAGTGTAAATTATAATTAATTTTCATGTATATTTCAGAGAAGTCACAAAAAATAAAATGTCAGAACGTAAAATGGTAAAAGGTATAAGATATGAGTTCTAATTATATTTCTTGAACTATTTATAAAACAACAAATATTCACATCTACAAATTAAATCAATATCTCTTATTCTGTAAAATACTTAACGAATAAAATTGTTTAAATTCATGTAAGTTAGAATTAAAGACACACGTTATTATTATTCCAGAGTCTAGATTCCTAATTATTGGTTAGCCGTACCGTACCAATTCATCGTTTATCGTTCCCAGAAGATTCGAACCATTTCGTTGATTCGAATATCTTTTAGCTACCGTTCAAAGAACGACAAAACGGTACTTCAAGATTGCCAACCAAACAAAATCACCGGCGCGCTTTTTCGCCAAAATTAACCTATCAGTGTCACCTCCAGTATTAGAATATAACCTCCTTGGGGATGAGCATCGATGGTCGATGTTTTTGCCATCGATGGTGAATAAACTATGTTTATCGTACATCGATGTTTTTATAATTTTACAATACACGATGTTTTTCTTTCTGTTTGATATTTCTAATCGTTCTAAACGAAATTGTTAGTTTTATTTTCACCAAGTTTGTAAAAATAAACCCCTTACTCTCTAAATAAAAACTATTTTGTTATTGCACTACTACAGTGGAGATTCTCCTAGAATTTTGTTCCAAAGTTGGACAAACAGTAGTTACAAAAGCCCGTAACAGATTAGAGGGTAAATTCATTTCAAAAGTGGTATTTCTTCACTTAATTGACGATGCGCTATGGAGCTGGGAGTGAAAGTATTCAGCAATAATCCATTCATTGTAATTTGTAACTATTAAAACTGACGACAAATACATTTTTTTAAAGTTTGATTTAAATTTGTTGTGTGTCATTTGTGTGTGGTTTAAATATCCTTATAAACTTATACGAAACTACGGAATTTTAACTAAAGGATTGATGTTTTATCCTATGGTCTTTTTTACAAAATTCGGGATTTTCATAAAAACATCAATGTTTGTGTTCGATGTTCATCGATGTTTAGAGGTCGATGTTTTCCACACATCGATGTTTTCGTTCGATGTTAACATCGATGTTTTTCCATCGATGCTCATCGCTCATCCCTAGTTGTGTGCTGGCTGGCTGAAGTGCTGACTTCTGCCACTGCCATGCCAGTGCTGCCTAGTGCCTGCAAGACGCCTTCAATAAAATTGCCCTCCGTCAAAGTGGAAAATGCCCTCAAATACCCTCAAAAAGGGGAATAGGTTATGGGCTAGTATTGATTAAGCGCAAACACTTGGACAACATATAAGTAAATGGGGGGTAGCGGAATTCACCCCCCAGGAAAAGTACCCCCATGAAAAAATGCTACGCCATTTTGACGTCACGAGGGGCGGACCTTAAAGTGGCATGGAGTTTTGCTCGCGGCAGAAGAAAGTGCCCCCAATTTGATAAAACATTATTATTTAATTCGGTTGCTCTAAATTAACATTATGGCTAACCAAACACCAGCGCCGGATTTCTCAACCCGGAATGATACCCCCCGAATACTATCCCCAGCAAAACTACCCCCAGCAAAACTACCCCCAAATGAACTAGACCCGGAATACTACCCCCGGAAAAAAACTACCCCAACAATTCTACCCCCAGCAAAACTACCCCCAATGGACTAGACCGGGAATCCTATAAACGGAAAAGTATTCCCACGTACAAATTTTCTATAGTAACTTATTTAACAACTAGTATTTTATGTACGTGTTCTGATATTTTAACATTTTCTACTATATTATAATCATATGTTATTTTAGATTAATACCACTTCAGGTGATCTCGTTCACTACTACCCTCACTCGCCGACAGGTTTTAAAATATGTTTTAGTTTTATCAATCAATATGTTTTTAGTATCAATCTCCCCTCAATCCTTTAGATTAGAACATTCCATTTATATATTTAATATTCCTACAAAGTTTCAATACACAAATAAAGGTTGCTTCCATAATATCTGTTTAAGAATAACATGGTAACTATAAAAACGTGTGGGTTAGAGCTCCATGGAGGGATGTGGATAAAAACTAATTTGTTTAAAATATGACTTACAGAATCAGTGTACCAAATCTCAGCCTTCTAACTACTTGGAAAGTTGGAAAATTAATTATGAGTGAGTCAGTGAGGGCTTTATTTTTATAGTTTTAAATACAAATTTAAGTTTTTTTCATTTGAAATTCTTGTCCGACTTTTGGCACCATTTTGGCTAAGTCACAGACATACTTCTGTATGAATTACACGCAAAGCTTCCTTATGTAACCCTCCCTTAAAATCTTGGCCAAGTTAAACGTTAGAGATGTACAAATATGCGTCTCATTTCGTAATTTTTCAACAAAGTTTTAGATTATGGATCTATTCCGAAGGACAGGACAGCCCTTAAAGATAGGATTTTGTCCACGAGATTAACATGGGAAATACACAGTACCATATTTGGATTGAATCATAATAAAAACTAATCAGATGTTATGGTACAAATTAATTTAAAAGGAACTACTGAAAAGTAAACAAGTTATTATCGATGCGGCCTGTTATTGTGTTGTTGCAGACATGCAGCCCTATCTAGTACATTCTTATTGTCCTCACAGATTCAATATGCAACATGTTTTTTGTACAAGAAACTCATAAAGTTTTCAACCGATCATATTCATTTTGAGGTAGCTTGATAGAGCTCAAGAGAGACCTCAAAACAGAAAAGTAACATGGCCCCGGGCTTAGGTCTTCAAGTGACTACTACCGTAAAATGAGCTAGTGCAAATATTGTTATAAAGTTAAATTGAAGCATAATTAGCTATTTGCCACATTAATGATTCATTCTCTGTGGACACGAGTTTGATTTTTGGGGGTAGTTTTGCTGGGGGTAGAATTCCAGGTTTAGTTTTCCACCTCTAGTAAACTTACTAATTATGGCTTAAATTGTTCATTTTGGAAATATAAATTATAAAAGTTCGTAACCATCGAGTAGAGCATAATGTATTCTCTTCAAAAGTTCGCGACCGGAAACCTGCCCCCTTCCCTGTGACGGTCAAAATGACGTAGCGTTTTTTTTTTCATGGGGGTTCTTTTCCTGGGGGTAGGATTCCGGCGCCCCTAAATGGGCACCGAGCACCAGTAATATATTATATATAATACTTTAATCTGTAATTAGAGGCATGAAGACTGTATTATTATTATCAAACTAATATTTTTTTGGGATCAATTTAATATTTTGCCTTTGCCTTCTGTATTCATTTTCATCATAGTGCCATTGATATCTTCAATAATATGATAACGAAAGAATTCAATTCTAAGAGGGTTAAATAATTATGACAAATTTTATGCAAAAATATGTTTAAACCAGCTCACCAAAAAGATTATTTTAAAACTTAAAACAAATTGCTAGTGACAAAATAACTTATAAGTTTAAAATTAAAAAATTCAGTAGGCTATGTCAAAGTGAAAACTTTGGTTAGTTTAATAAACCGATTAAACCACGATTAAACGATGATTAACCATGGACAACCAAACAAACATAAATGTAATGTTGTTTGCACTGCTGACTTATTTAAGAAATTAATATTTTTACCGAAAGTGTTCAAAAGAGTCAATTATTTACTGTAAAAACGTACCATTACAAGAGGACCCCCGTGAGGGGGGGGGGCAGGGGGGCAGATTGCAACGGGCTTCAAGAGACAGGGGGCCTCATTTTCAGGGGTTTTTTAATGGCAAAATTTTATTGCTGCATAGCCTATTAGTAACACCATATTTGTATTTTTAAGTCCTATCAACATCATTAAACCGTAACAAAGTATAGCCTATGACCTGAGTATTGATCAGCCTTTATGAGTCTCCACGGTTTGAAGCTGTGTGTCAGTAAACAGACGCCTTGCTGCGCCGCTCCGAACCACCATTGGAGAGATAGGCCTACATCACCGTGCTCGCGCCACCAGTCCACCTTTAGACGCGATGTTGTGGTGCGCACTGCGCCTTTATCAGTGCACGAAATATGGTACTATATCCAAAAACAAGTTTACAATTCCTGAATATTTCTGAGTTGATTGAAAGGAGCGTTTTTTCTTCACATTATTTCATTTGACGTTTATTACAGTGTGGCTATGTGGTCAATTGTGAAAGAAAATTTAAATAGCAATGAAGGGCCTGTAGTTGATAAAACTGTGTTTAGTTTGTCATGTAATGGATTTAATGATTTTTTTCTGAATAGTGTAAGTTCTGTTGTTCGAGATGTGCCTCAATCAAAACATGATGTTTCATTTTACTTAAATAAATTGGGCAAAGGAAGAAATGTTCATAAAAAATATGTTGTTCCATCTGCTTTCTCTTTTAATAATGTCACGGTTGAAAATGTCTATAATGCTATTAATTCACTTAGTAATAGTTCTAGCTTAGATGTGTATAACCTCAATTCTCAAATTTTAAAACTTGCCTCTCCTTTTATTGCTGAAATATTGTCTTATCTGTTTAATGTTTGTATTCAGTGTTCGATTGTACCTCAATACCTTAAATTATCTAAGGTTATTCCTTTGTTCAAAAAAGGGGACAAGAATGATTATGGAAATTATCGACCTGTATCGATTGTTCCAGTAATTGCTAAAATTTTTGAGACTCTGCTGAATGGTCAAGTAATGACTCATTTTGAGGAAAATTTTTTATTTTCCTGTGAACAGTATGGTTTTAGGCCTAAGAGAGGAACAAGTATGGCTATTGTTAATTTTGTTAAAGAATGTATATTTAATGTAGATTGTAAAAGACAGGTTTTGGATGTTTTTATGATATGTCTAAAGCATTTGACACTATAAACCATGAAGTTCTGGTAAAAAAACTTGAATACTATGGTTTTGATGCTGACTCAGTTATGTTAATTAAGTCTTATCTTTCAGAAAGATTTCAGTCAGTCTTTTTTAATGGTTGTTTTTCTAACTACTTGCAAGTTAATACAGGAGTACCGCAAGGTTCAATCCTTGGACCGACAATGTTTATAATTTATGTCAATGACTTACCTGCAGCTCTTAATAACTCATGTATTTCATCTTACATGTATGCTGATGATCTTGCAATTCAAATTGGGTGTTCATAGAAGTTACCTTAGCTAATCAAATGTTGTCTAATTTTAATTTAGTCATAGAAGACTGGACTGCTGCTAATTTTTTGTGCCTCAACAAAGACAAAACTCAGATTTTAAAATTTAATTTAAGTAATTATTGTGATTTAGACATTAAGTTTTTAGGGGTTTATTTGCAACCGAATCTGAAGTAGAGCACACATATAGATAAGCTTTGTAAAAAGATTTCTAAAGGTATTTTTATGATAAGGAGGCTGAAATTAATTGTTAGTGTTGAAGTTTTATTATCTGTATATTTTGCTCACATTCAAAGTCATTTATCATATGGAATCCTTGTTTGTGGCTGTGATAGTAATATAAAAAGTTACTTATTTTGCAAAAAAGAGTTGTGAGAATTATATGTAACGTTAACAATAGGACCCATTGTAAGCCTTTGTTTAAAAGTCTTGGAGTGTTGACTGTTCCAGCTTTATTTTTGTTAGAACTACTGTCATATATTAAAGCAAATTTAGATGCTATTCCTGTTAATAGCTCTGTTCACTCTCACTTTACCAGACAACGTAATTTTCTTCGAATCAACCAGTGTAATTACCAATCCACCATTAAATCAACTTTTGAATTGGGTAAGAGGGTTTTTAATCTGTTACCATTTGATTATAAGTGTTGTTTAGACCATAAAAAGTTCAAATTAACCTTAAAAGTTTTGTTGTTAGATTTAAGTGTTTATGACATTGATGAATTTATAAAAAAACTTAAATCTGTTAGTTAGTTTATTATAGATAGAACTTCATTGTTTTTAGACATGTTTGTAAATTGTGACGATGCCATACATTTATGTAATGTGAAAACGGCAATAAAGATTTGTCATTTGTCATTTGTTGTAAACAAAATAAATGTAATTAATAAACTATTTATGAATTGTATTTAATAATTTTCCTATAAGCTTAGCCAATTCAAAATACTTAGGCCTAAAACCACGTGGTATCTCTCAAATAAGGACTCTCGGACCCAGCCAAAGTGCAGGTTTGATATAATATTTCATATACCGTATAACTAAATACAAATACAAATTCTTTATTGCATTAACACAACATACTGTCGTTGGGCAATGTTTTAAATACAATAATTTTCATAGTTTTTTTTATTTTCTTATTTGTTTTTATACTATTTTGGTTAACAAATTCAGGCCATTGAGCATTTAAGGTACACTTTTTTAACATTATTATATTTTTTACATTTTTTTTTACATTATACAAGTACAAAAAATATGAATAAATGCTTTTTCTCAATTTTCAGGGTTTTGTTCATAATTTATATATTCATTTACTGAGTAAAAGCATTCCCTTTGAAGAAAATTTTCAATTTCTTTTTTCATTTTTCTTTCATCATTTTCATTTATATTTTTAATTTTGTTGGGTAAAGAATTAAACAATTTAATACTCATGTAAAAAGGAGAATTTTGAAAGAGACTTGAATGATGAGCTGGATAATGGAAATTTATATATTTATATCTGGTATTAAATTTATGATTTTCATTTAAATCTTTAATATCATTGTTATTATTAAAGACATTCATGAGACTTTTTAAAATGAATAAAGAAGGCAATGGCAATATATTTAACTGTTGAAATAACGGTTTACAATGGGTTCTGGGGTGTTTTTTACACATTACTCTAATCATTCTCTTTTGTAATTTAAATATTTGTTTACTTTCAACTGAATTCCCCCACAATTCAATTCCATAGGTTATTCTTGAATGGAAATAGGCAAAATAGATAATTTTGAGGGTTTTTAAGTCGGTTATATTGGACAAAAAATGAATAGCATAAAATGCTTTTTTTTTAGCAGTAATGAAATATGAGACTTCCATTTCAAATTCTTGTCTAATTGTAAGCCTAAAAATTTTGTATTTTCTACTGTATTTATTGACCGGAAATTAGTTAATGTGATTTTTTTTAGGTTACGATTTGTAAATTGCAAGAATTGTGTCTTATTTTGGTTTAACTTAAGACCATTTAATGTAAACCATTCTTCTAATTTATTTAAATTATAGTCTATCATGATTTGTAATTTGCTAATGTCAGAGTCTGAGCATAGTAAAGAGGTGTCATCAGCATATAAAATCACTTCACAATTTTTAGTAACTACTGGTAAATCATTAATATAGATCAAAAATAAAAGTGGACCCAAAATTGAGCCTTGAGGAACCCCATTTTTATTTAATATTGCTTTGAATGTCAAAGAAATTTTGGTCATTTATTGAAACACTTTGCCTTCTATTTATGAGGTAAGACTTAATGATAGTGCTTTTTTCTTTACCCCATAAAACTCTAATTTTTTTAATAATAGTTGTTGATTTACACAATGAAAAGCTTTTGATAAATCACAGAATACTCCAGCGGCATACTGGGATTTATCAAGAAATTTTGACACTTTGTTAACAAAATTTGATATTGCCATAGTTGTAGTTTTTTCTTTTCTAAATCCAAATTGATTTGATATTAACAGATTATTTGATTCAAAATAGTTTATTAATTGATTATAAATTGCTATTTCAAATATTTTTGAAAAGGTTGGAAGTAGAGATAACGGCCTATAATTCTGAATTAACTTAGGATTTTCACTTTTAAAAATAGGTACTGTTCGAGCAATCTTAAGTAATTGTGGGAATTCAGCTGTTTCAAACATAAGGTTTATTAAATGAGTTTTGGGGGATAGTATATGGTTGTAAAATATTTTAACTAGGGCTGGAGGAATTTCATCCCAACCACTTGACCATTTCATTTTAAGGCTTTTTATAATTTGTTTTGTTTCACTTTCTAATACCGGTTCAAAGTTCAGTAATGAACCACTTTTTAAATTAGAAATTTCCATTATTTGAATAGCTTCCTCGATATTTGGGTTTAAGTTGAGATTTGTGCAAATGTTAATAAAATAATCATTGAAAATTGATGATATTTTGTTTGGATTATTGTATAAAATACCATCTAATTCAATTTCATTAATTTTCTTGTTATCATTATTATTTCTGGTTTCTTTTTTAATTATATTCCATGTAGTTTTTATTTTGTTAGAAGATTTTTGTATTTTACTATTGTTATTTAATATTTTTGCTGTTCTTACACATTTTTTAAATATTTGTTTATATTTACGGACGTATTTCAAAAAACTTTCATCATTTGAAGTCTTAGCTATTTTGTGGAGTTGTTGTTTTTTTATTGATGATATTTTTAACCCTTTGGTCATCCATTCTTTCGCTGAACCTTTTCTTGGGGTTTCATGTATTTTTTTCAAAGGGAATGTTTCATTTAATATACTTACAAAAGTATTCGAAAATAGTTCATATTTTTTGTTTACATCGAAGTTATGAGATAAATATAACGAATCCCAACATGCATTATCAATTTTTTAAATAAAGTTTTGAATATTATTGTCATTAAAAAAACGTTTTTCTACACATTGATTATTTTGCTTATTAGCTAGTTGATTGTTGATTTCAAAATGAACAATTTGGCCTAAATGATCTGATAAACTAGTTTCTAATACATTAGTAAAAGTAATAACATCATTAATATTTTTAATTACATTGTCTATACATGATTTAGAATTCTTTGTTATTCTTGTTGGAGAAGAAATACAAAATTTCATATTAAATAGTTGAATGATTTCTAAAAATTGGGACACATAGGATTTATCGTCATTAATATTGATATTAAAGTCCCCACATAATATTAATTTAGTCAAATAGTTCCTCCTAAAAATGTGGTTTAAAACACTATACAAACTTTCAAAAAATGCTGCTAAATATTGTTTGGTTTTGTTTGGGACTCTATAAACACATAGAATGGTTATCTTAAATTTTCCTTCAATATCAACACCACAACATTCAAAAATTTGAGATTTAGAAAAATTATTAATGTCTAATCTTTGTTTGAATGAGATGTGCTCCCCAATTAGTATAGCTGTCCCTCCTCTTTGGATGTCTGGTCTAAAAAAATTTGATACATTCTTATAATTTAAAATTGTTTTTAAAATAAAATCATTTTCTGGTTTTACCCAGTGTTCAGTTAAACATATGACATCAGGTCTATTTTGTAAAGTCTCCAAAAATATTTCAAAACTATACTTTTTTTCTTTTTTAATTATTCCTTGGATGTTCAAATGAAAGAGTTTTAGAATTCCATTATCACCCATATTATCAATAGGCCTACTAAAGGGACAGTGTAAACTAATTGGTTTGCCATCTAAAAAGCTAAAAAATTATCATTATAGCCATTATTAAATCTAGGGATTTCACTACCTACATACTTATCTCTATGAATGGTTGTCATTGTCATTGGACAATTGAAGGGTAGAGTTCCAGGCACAGTCCATTTGTAGGGGACAGATTTTTCAAGGGTCTAAGGTGGGAAAGCGTGTGTGTTGATGGGCCACATCTGGTGTGAAGGAAATCGATTATATGTGTGATAATTTCTTGGCTGATACTGAGATGGAGGTTGTTGAAAATATGTTTTCTTTCTTCTTGAATCAGTCCATGGGTTTTGTTCAATCTTAGTCGATCTTGAACTAAGTATTTGGTGGGAATAAATTTTCTCTCCACTTTTAACAGAACTATTTGAATCATGACATTGTATTTCTTTTCTTACTTGTTCTGATTTATCTTCATTGAATACAACTTGATTTGCTGCTCGCAAAATTTTCTCACTGAGAATAGTTTTTCCTTTTTCATTGAGATGGAGGCCAAAGTTATTATAAAATTTTCGTTGAATAAGTTAGTGGAGATGTTTAGAAATTCAGCGTGATCAAAATCATTTACTGTATCTTGGAGAGATTCATTCGTATTTCTAATAGTTTCATTGATTTTGTACTTCGCATTAATGTCATAGCGACTTGGCACCGAACATATGATTATTTTAGTATTTGGAGTGTTCTGAAGGAAAAATTTAAAATCATTCATAATGTCTTGTATATTGTCATTACTGTTCCCAGAACACTTAACCAAGTCGTTAGTCCCAGCCAATATAACAATACAATCATCTTTTGTGAACTTTTCAGATTTATATGTGCATTTAGAACATACTTTGAACCTGCTCCAGAGCAACTCACCACATAAGTGTTTGTTAACGGAGGCCTTCTTTGGTCCATGTGATAGCACAAGTTCTTGCCATGACTGTCCGAGAATAAATACAATCTGTGATTAGGCCTAGTTGGGTTTTCTAAACTTTGAGGTTGAGTTGAATTCTGCGTTGAACTCTCATGGTTTTCTATTGTTGTTTGAGGATTTTTAGGTTTTCTTTCATATTTATTCTTAATTTTATTTCTTTGCTTTGCATTTCTCAGAATTGGCTCCGTAATTGTTTTTGCTGGAGAAGAATGAGTAGTGTGTCTTGTGGCTGATCTGCTTTCTTCTTCACTACTTTCATGATACTGTAATGTTAACAGAGGAGCATACCTATTTTTTGTTTCAATTACAAAAGGTTTATAATTAGGTAAGGGGTTGGTGT
Source organism: Neoaliturus tenellus (assembly GCA_030545055.2). Classification (NCBI taxonomy): domain Eukaryota; kingdom Metazoa; phylum Arthropoda; class Insecta; order Hemiptera; family Cicadellidae; genus Neoaliturus; species Neoaliturus tenellus. Next base: position 97,253,015 of record CM061537.1, read on the forward strand.
CGCTGGAACTGTCACTCTGTAGGGAAAAATTCAGGTCTTCCTCGACTTTTCTTAAATTATTCTTATAATTGACAATTTCATTTTGTAGGTACTTGTTATCCTCTTCTAATGTCCTTATAGCTTCTATCATGGATTTAATATCTTCCTGAAGTAAGGAGCAAGTAGAATAGTTTAATTGTTTATCTAGTTCATTTACTGCCGTTTTCTGCATGTTTCTTTTCAGTTCATTGTTTAAGTTTGTGTTGTTTTCTTTCATTACTTTTAACTCATTTTTTAGGAACATATTTTCCTCTCTCAAAGCTTGTATTGTTTCATTAGTACCTTCATCATTTTCTTTATGAACAATATCGTTGCTATTACTTGCATCGTCTGTTGTCATCTTTAAAGTGTAGTTAAGCACATCACTTCCCAAGTCATTGTTTTCTGTTTGTATGCAAACATCTTGAGCATGAACAGATTCTTCATCATTTTTACAACAAATAATTCCTTTTTTGCATTGGATATTATGAATCATATCTTCTTTTGTCTTATTCATGTAATCATTAAAATTGAATATACTATGAGTGTTACTTCCATTTTTTGAGATTTGGTACTCTATTAAGACATTTGTAATTGAAGCAGTACTGTTTGGGTCTGTAATATCTTTTTCCTTCATTCTAGTACCAAAATTCATATTGTTTTTGCTTTTTATTCCAAATTTTCTTTTTGCTATCTGCTCACCTTATTCTCATTATCTTGAATTGTTTCTGCACATTTTTTCTTTTGACTTCTGGTTGTTATAATTGGTGAAACATTTACCAATTTGTTAGTTCTATAAGTTGGTAGTTTTTTTTGGACCCATTGTTTATTTTTGTCAGGAAAATAAAATCAAAACTTTTAGGTTAGTGACAATTTTTACCTCATTACTATTTAATCTCAATCTTCAAGACTACATCCATGACAAAATCAAGTAGGTTCATTCACAAACAAACATTTTCAATACAATTTTTCATAAAATAAATTAATATAATATTAAAATTAAAAAAAACCAACTGGAGAAATTTGATTTGTGACTGTTTTGAGATGAAATCAGCTGAGTCCTGATTTCATTAAATGTCCTGATTGTATTAAAATCCTGATTGTATTAAATGTCGGCGCTAATACACAATGTCATTCTAGTGCCTATGTTAAAATTCAAATTTTAGTTGCTATGAGCGTAGTTATAATGAGACACCACAATTAATTTTGAAAAAGGGTTGAAGTGTCTACGCCAGGGGACTTTTAAAATACGCCAGGGGACTTTTAAAATAAAGAATGGTCTGAAACACCTAGTACCATGCAAGGTGACTGTAGGCCAAGGCCAGGTGAGTCGCATGCCATAAGAGCAATGGTGTCACTTTCTGCGACATCTATGGATGTCGCCTACCATCAAGTGTTGCCAACAAAACAGCAAACAACAATCGTTCTCGTTTGCGTTGGGAATTTTTTGTCTCAACAATTACTAAAATAATGTATTTCAAAGCAAACTAGGGTAGAATTTATGGTTTTAGTTTTACCTTGAGTGATAAATTGTTAATTTGGTCATTATCTAATAGTTTGTTATTAACTAATAATCAAAATTTTTAAATAGAGAAATATGTAGTCGTTTAGATAAATATCGTACCCATGGCAAGACTGCTTGATTCTCTTTTTCAATCAACTGTGTAATGGTAAATATTTATAACGAAACTTGACTTCCGTTTTAGTTTAGACGCTTCATATCCGGAACACAAAAAAAAGCTATACGGCTGACCTGGGAAGAAGTTATGCTTCTTCCTTTACAGACCTTGAGTACCATGTACTTTTTTAATGATTCCATATAAATAGTATATTTTTACTGACTTAGGTCTACTATATTTGTAGACGTTGGCAACCCTGAATTAGACTTTCGCTCTGCTCTGCACTCCCCTTCTCCCTTCAATTTCGATTTCGATTCCGATCAGTGTTGCCACTTTTAGGGTAATTACCCTTTTCTAGGGTAATTTATTGGTCTTAGGGTAATTTTTAGGGTAATGGAAAATTTAGGGTAATCTTAGGGTAAAATTACAGATGCTGCAAATAGTCAAAATTTTACTGAAAAACACAAAAAACTATTGAAAAGCATGAAACATAAACATTAAAAATATAACAAAATAAATATTTTTTTTAATTTTAAATATAAAAAAAGTTAGTACAGTAAACCAGTATAGGCTTTTACAGTTATCCTTAAAATAATAAGTATTATTTGTAAGTTACTGGAAAATTATGACAAGGTAATCCTAACCATAAGAAATAAAATTAGGCTACAACACTTATAAGTTTATAATAACATAAGTGAATAACATTGTAAACATTGTAAGATAACATCAGATATCAACCTTTAGGAGTACACAATAGTGGCATAAAACTTATTAATAATAGGTAAAACCAGAGAAAGGTAATCTTTTAGGACATTGAAAGGTAACTTAAAAATTGTTAGTTGTGAAGGCATATAAGTTATGAATGGTGACTAGACCAAAATATAATAGGGTCTAATAATGAAACTAAAAGATATTAAAAAAAAATCATAATGTAGCCTTAGTCACATTAAAGAGAGTAAAAAACATTAAGGTAGCCTTGGCATTTATAAAGTGAACAGGCCAGAAATACTGAGATAAAGATAAAAATTTAAAATAATAAAAATCAGAAAAGGATTGTATAGGCCTACACACAAAAATGCATTTAAATTTGTCCAACATTAAAAAAATATTTTATTATATTGGTTTTGAATTTATTTAAGCATTATTTAATATATTTTACAGCCTTTCTCTTGTTTTATAACAGTATTATGATACTTAAAACCACCAATTAAGCTTTGGGGTAATTTTTAGGGTAATTAAAAAAAGATTTAGGGCAATTTAGGGTAATTTTTCCTCTTGTTTAGGGTAAAACTTTAATTACGAGGTGGCAACACTGATTCCGATTCAATATTCAATTCTGTTTGTTTTGGTTAGTGGAAAGGTGTTCTTGGTGATTCCTATCTTATTCTACTAAAATTTCTTTCAGTAAATTTTGAGTTGGTAGGTACAAACAAATATCAGTTAAAAAGATCTAATAGTACCCAATAAGCAATGTTTATTTTACTAAACTATAGAATTAATCTGTCTTTCCTAAAAAACTGTTAAAGAAATTCTGTAAACATTGGCACATAAATTATCCAAAATTATCTCAATATTGATTTTATGCTGGGATTCAATAAAAAACTTGAATTAAGTAGAACCAGACCTCAATGTATAAAACGTAAATCATCCTTTTCTGGGGTTTGTCTAAGCTCCCCACCTTTGGCTAAATCTATGTAGACTTCAGTTGTATAATATGTTTATAAATTTGTTTTATTAGGCCTAGTTTTTTTATTTCAAAGAACAATATAAACCACAGTTAGTGTGGGGTTAATTAATGTGTTTATTGTGTAAAAAGTAAAACAAACTTATTAGATTTCATTGCGATGTAAATTTAGCATGGGCCTAACTAAACTTATTCCTACTTAATTGTAGCCTAATCTAGCGATCTATCTTCCTAATTCAATAAGGGTTTCGCCTAGGGTTACCATATGTCCTCTTTTCCTCATATATTTCCTCTTTTTAGAACATAAAAAAGTCAGGGTGGATTTTTTAGAATCAGTCCATTTGTCTGGCTTTTTGGAAGCATCAAACTGAATACCTTAATCTATGTTTTTACCTCCAGACTAGAATATTTTGTATATTGTTTCTTCGTCCAGATTGTTATTAAATCGTAGTTTAAACTGTTACAACGTTTAATCTAGAATAAAAAGTAATACAGTACCATATTTACTTTTTTACTTAATTGAAACAGTTAGTACTAAGTTAATACTTATTATTCATTTTAGTAAGACGTCAGCGCCAGTGGGTGGGTTGTATTAGGAAGTGACTAAGTGAGGTTATGTTTTAGCAGATAAGTTATACCTATGGCTTTCCATTCGTTCCGGATTATTTTGATGAACGCAACCAATAAATAAGTTAGTTTTTGGATATAATTTAATTAATTGTTAGTGCTTTAGTCTTTTAAAGGTACTAATTGTGAAAGAGACCGTGCCTCGTCTTGCTTTAAAGTCTATTGAATATAAACTTCATTATCAAATTACTACTGTAACTAATAAGTTAATATTTTTCAACAATTTTTTTTTACTTTTAATTTAAGGTGAATTGAAAGAACTATTCTTAATGGAAGTAAAGGTTATGAAAATTGAACGTAAACTTCATAAAAAAAAACCATCTACCGTACCATAATAATATTTGAAACAATCCTTATTTTACTTTTAAATAAAGTGAATAGAAAGAACTCCTCTTTTATGGACGTAAAGTTTTTAATTTTTGCTTGTTTATACAGTTTGTATTAATTTGCATGATAAGAATTATCTGTGTAATAAATTTCGTGCTCTTAAAATTTAAATTTTTTTCTTCTCATACTTGTTTAAAGTACGGTAAGTTAGGTATTTTGTAGTTAAATGATATATAATAACAAAATAAAACCTACTGATGTGGTAAAACCTTCTTATCATAGTAACTTACGTTCCTAATCATTGAATTAAATTATACAAAATTTGCATCTGTATACTCATATTAGCCTATATTATACATTTAGTAGCCTGAGGTAAAAAAAAATTAATTAGGCCTGTTTGAAAAACTATGAAATTTATGATTATTAAGTTTTAATTTAACCATTGTTTGCTCCCCACTCTGTGATATTTTTATTTGAGTTTTATTCAAGACGCAGTCAACCCAGCAGTGCTGTTTATTGACGAAGTGGAAGGTATTCAAGGGGGTATCAGGAATTCAGATTTCTGTAAGTCATTAATCTGACCCGTGACGAGTACTAAGTGTCCTTTTTTCCATTCTGGAGGATATGGTAACCCTAATTCTACACTAAAGAAATAGGCCTAGGCTACAGTATCAGTTTTGTTGTTGTTGTTGTTTTTTTTTTTTTTTTTTTTTTTTTTTTTTTTTTTTACTGAAGTTAGTTATTGATTGTCTTACTACAGCACTTCTTTATTCTGAAAGTGATTTTTACTTTCAAATTGGTCGGGATTTTTTATTAAAATGACTAGAGTGGATTTTTAATAGGCCTAAAGATTATTCATCAGGTCTTAATAACTGTGTATCAAAAGTCTATTTCATTGTAAAATATGTTTAACATCTAATTGTGATAAGCTAGGTAGATAACCAAGTTTTGTCCATAAAGGTGCAATATCACAACATAGGATAAAAACTAGGCACACAAACTGTTCTCTTGTGTAAAAGTGGCGGAAGTGTGAATTTCAAAGGCATCTAGGCCTATATGTAGGCTAGATACTGAAAATCGTGAAAATGAAGCTATATAAAGTGGATTATCTCGGATATGCAACTGCAGATCGTAGATTGTCAAACCCTATGATACCATGGATTTTGGCTGAAATTCGGAAAGGCTCCACTATCCAGAAGGTAAGCTCTTGTTTTACTAAAGATATTACGCTAATAAATTAAGGTAGATTAAAATTTTAACTGAAGCCAAGTCTAAATCCCAACGACCAAGGAATACCATGGACTAGTTTGGTAATCACCATGTTTTTTACAGTGTTGAAGCCAGTTTCTGTAGTCCACATAGTTGCAACCACTGGTTCCACTGCTCGCGACGGATACTAACTTACAGCTGGTTGCACGAGACGTGAGACAGTGTATCAGATGCGCACTAGCAAAAGAGGCTTTTGCGCATGCGCGTCCAAACGCCGCCAGAGTGCAGCACCGTCAGTCAGCTGTTAACTGTTGTCATGTGCCAGTCACTACATGCATCCTAAAAACATTGACTGAGTAGTAGTTATCAGTGAAACATTGAAATCTAATCAATTGTAAATTGATTACTATTAGTGTGCTGTTACTGTTTAGTTGTTTAACTGTACTGTATTATATTCGTTTGTGATTTCAAGAATTAATTGGTAAAGGATATTTTGAGGGCAAGTTGGCCAGTTGGCGAATGTGCGCAGCCAGGCTAGTACATCGTTGCCGCCTCTCCCACTCCTACTTCTTACCCCTCCCAGCCCGCTCCCTCCCCTCCCCCATGCGCGGACTGTCTCACGTCTCGTGCAACCAGCTGTAATCTGAATTCGCTGCATTTTATTAACACTGTAAAAAATATAATAGGCTACCGGAGATGTAGACGTAATAAAATTTTGATTCATAAAATGAATGGTGCCTATTTTAATATTTAAGCTAAATGAAAAAACTTAACAATGTACCTTACACACCATAAAAAACTACAAAATCATTCCAAAGCACTTCTTTTTCAAATCCATGATATCTAAAAGTTACTCTTTTCAGAGGAAATTTGTTGTACTTATTTTTAGAGAGTTTTTATCAGAGTGAAATTAGTAAAAGACTTGGTAAATGTAAACTTGATATTTAAAAAATGTTTTTGTAATAAGTTGCTTACAGTAAGCTTGGTTTTGCTTTTATTCTAAATAAATTTTCGCTGACATCTAACTGTGAAGTAAGTTAGGTAGTATAATCGTTTTCCAATAGTGATTTTTTAGCTGTGAAAGGCTACACCAGCACATAAAAAGATACATTCTATCCAGCGATACAGGTCAATGAAGAAGTAACCAAGTATCAAGTACGGTACGTATCAAGTAATACTAAATCAAGAATGAAAAAAATCATGAAAATCAAATATTTCATGAACAAATACAAGAGACAGAAAAAATGAAAGATAATTATATGAACAAATGAAAATATCCCTGTTCAAAAACACAGAAAAAGTGTCTATAAAAATCAATAGGCCTAGGCCTATATGTTTTCTGCAACTAAATATATAATAATTCACCAGCAAATATCAAAAATGAAAAACACATTAATGATCAACCAAAAAAAAAAAAAAAAACAGCAAAAATGTTATTGTAGTGTTGAGGATTATCTTCAAAACAAATTGTAAAAAAAGACTACTTACTGTAATTCAAATGTTTATAGCACGTAGATCTGTAAAAAAACTTATGCAATTAATACAATTGTCAATGCTTATATATAAATAAATAAAACAATTTGGCATCGTTAATAAAGGTCCACCAAGGCGTAGGTAATGGCCGCTTTCCTCCTCAGACGTGGAATGTGTACAATCTAGTCTTAAATGGGTTTCCAGAGAACAAATTCTGTAAAAGGTTGCCACAGTAAATTCTAAAAGACTATTGTCACTCATCGTGCAATTATTTGGAAGTTTATTGAATATTTAAAAAAAAGACCAGCATGATAATAACCTAATAATAAATCAGTTTCTAGGAGGAAATGTTGGTGTTCACTATCACATTAAAAAAAATCATATAGGGCCTATGCTAAATTTATGAAATTTGAAACAAATGGTACGGAATGACAATGACTAAAAAAGAAAGAGGTGAAATATATTTGAGATATCTGAGGTGGCCATTTCCTACCAGCTGAAGAACCCAGAAGGAATACCTGAAGAGAATCCCGTAAAATACCTTGGATTCATATAATGTTATTTGATCACTAACCAAATTATAAACATTTTAAAACCTAGAAAAATTATTTATTTGTTACAACATTGTAGATACTGGTGAATTTTTTAGCGAATTTCCCTATAGGGAATACGCTAATACGGTAGTGGTCACGGTAGGACATAAGCCTGGGACTATATGACTTTTTTGTTTTGAGGTCCCCAGAAGAAAAAAACACTGTTCATTTTCATACAAATGAATGTGTGTGTGTGTGTATACATATATATATATATATATATGTATGTGTCTGTGGTATTGATTACTTTTGAAGGGGACCTTCGATTTTGATTAAATTTGGTATGAAGGTGTAAGATCAGATCTATTTTCATGAGTTCGCGAAGCAGCGTGACCGGTTAAGGGAAATAGGGTTAAATAATGATCATAAATTTAATACCAGACACATAAATATATAAATTTTCATTATCAAGCTCATCATTCGTCTCTTTCAAAATTCTCCATTTTGCATGAGTATAAAACTTTTTAATTCTTTACCCAACAAAATAAAAATATAAATAATGATGAAAGAAAAATAAAAAAGGAAATTGGAAATTTACTTCAAAGGGAATGCTTTTACTCAGTAAATGAATATCTGAGAAATAAACCATGAAATTGAGAAAATGCATTTTATTCATATTTTTGCAGTTGTAAAATGTAAGTAAATTAATAAAGTAAAAAAAGCGAATGTTTATGATCTGAATTTGTTAACTACAGTAATATAAGTAAAGAGCTATACAAAATTATTGTTTTTAAAACATTGCCCAACAACAACATGTTGTGTTTAAGCAATAAAGAATTTGTATTTGAATGGATATAAAAACAATTTACCTAATAGCTGTGTATTTAGTCATGTTCTACAGAGTGGAGGGTTGATGTCATGCAATGGGCATGGAAACCCCTAGCTGAAGAACATGAATGGACAGTCGGTTGGTTGGCCATTTAGGGTATAGCGGATTGTCTGTTTGTGCCTGAAAATCAGTTGTCACAGAAGCACGGGAGTTGGCTCTTAGAGTGATCACATCCCGTCCATCCGGAGGCTTGCGCAAAATACCTGTTATATAGGCAGACTTGCTTAGCGGTTTGGGGGTTCTCCTTATCAAGCAGTAACAACAACAAGGGTAGTTGCTGCACTTTCAGTTACTGTTTGTTATAAGGGGGTTGACACTTCGACACTCGGTATTGACTTCAAATCCTACTACTGGAATGTTGAAATTAATATGAACTAAGTATTACCTTCTGACATTCCTTGTCGCTGCTGGATATGTTGCGACGCGTTTCGTCACTACAGTGACTTTTTCAAGCATCTTCGCTCTAGCGTTTCGTCATAAAGTTATAAAACATTCACACACGACACAAATACATAAATACCATTAACACATAAAATACTAGGTTTATTACAGTTCCAGTTGTTGCAAACCATCCGTCCGTGTCGCGCGCTAAACTGTGGCCACCGCGTCGACATGATGTAATAGTATTTTTATGTGTTAACGGTATTTATGTATTTGTGTCGTGTGTGAATGTTTTATAACTTTATGACGAAACGCTAGAGCGAAGATGCTTGAAAATGTCACTGTAGTGACGAAACGCGTCGCAACATAACCATCAGCGACAAGGAATGTCAGAAGGTAATACTTAGTTCAAACTCTGTATTGTGCGACACACATACTCGTGTGCCTTAATCTTTCAACCGCTGGGCAGCTTGGCATCAATCTGTGTGTCACGTAGCCAATTCATCATATTCCTTGGTCGCTGGTCTACTGTATCTACTTAGTCTACTAAGTCTATCTAATATACTTTTAGGTAAAATAGATTTTTTCAAAAGTAATTTTATTAGTGCTATGATAAGCCCCAAAATTTGATGCTTCACTTGTTAATTTCATTTCAAGAGATTCATTAAGAGTAGGCCTGGGGTAACCTATCAAGTCTTGAGTTTCATAACAATATAAATGGGTCCTAAGTAAAATTACAAGTATAAGCCAATGAAATTAAAATGTACAAGAATAATCTGATGATGAGTTTTATTTTTAAAGCATTGTTGCAAAATCTCTAGATCCACTACCCAGTTCCTTCTTCCTGACACAGGTAAACAGCAACATTGTAGGGTGATAGGGGTTAAGGCGATGACACAGCTGTTAGAATTTTCATTAGAGTATTTCCGAGCTTTAGCTCTAGTAATTTTTCTTTAAAAAATGATGTTTATCTCTGTGTTTCTCTTATGAATAATATGTATAATTTTTTACCTTATCCCTTATAGGCATTATGAATATAATAAATTAATTACTTTGAACGATTATTGAATTTTGTCGATGTTTGTGTTGATCAAGGTTTCTCTTGGGGTGAAGAATGGATGTCTTGTGTGCTACGCGAGGGAAGCGAGACCAAGAGATTCTCCTCTAATGTCTCATGCGCTGCACCTCGTCTGTCGTCACGTCATCATCCACGGAAATGTCACCACTTTCGGATACTTCATTCGAGACCTGGCCGAATCCATCCTCTACTGCTACCTCTTCCAGACTCTGGAACCGGACGATGTGAGTAGAATCTTTTACTATTAGTTTTATTTTTTGACAAAAACTTTCAGATAAGCCAGTTGGAATTAACTACATACAAGGAGCCCTTGACTTACCACACCCTTCAAGTGAAATTAATTGAACTGCACTAATCGTTCTGAATTTTAATTCACTAAAAAAGGCCTATCACTTTTAAAATAATAAAAAATAACTCAAGATAGAGTAGTGACAACTTCAGTTTTATTTAATAAAATGGGGAAGGTTTATCAGGTTGACTTTGTAGCCTACTCTTAAATGTACTAGACCTGCACGGAAAATCCCTAATTCTTTCTCTTCTTAGGAATAACTATCTATATTTAGCATGTGTAAATCTCTTAACTATAACTCTTACAGTTTTTAACTTAACTGCAAATCCTGTAAGTTGCTCCTAAGTATATTTAACATAAAATGTATAATACAGTAACAATAAAAATGGTAAAGGGATTCACTTCTAAAAATTGAGAGAAAATGTTTTTTTACTATTTACTTTTATTATTTTTAATTCCTCATGATGTCCTCTTCACACGAGCCACTTAATATTTTTTTATTACATAAAAGCTGATTATGATATACCACTAAAACTGTTATATTTGTTATAATCGCATATAAGTAGGACATTGCACAGTTACCACCTAGGCCTAAGCCCTTATGAGTATTTTCAACCAGCGATTCCCGAAAGTTAGGGGTTTCCATGTTTTCAAACACAAAAATTGCTACATCCCAAAAAGCACTCAAGCTACAGGCTTGAAATGTTTGTCAGGCATTCCTAAACATTGTTAGAAGTTTAACTAAAACTTTTTTGTGAAAATAAAAAAATGTTTATATTTTATTTTGGCCTTATATGTTTTTTTGTAATTAAATAAGAAATGGGCTAATTATAATTGTTTAGAATACCTACTTTGTGCCTGACAAAATGATACCTCAATTGTTGATATTAAGCATTTAGGCATAGGTATTAAAATATATCCACCTGTTTAACGTTTAATTTTTCCCAATAACACCATAAACTTTTTTTAAAAGATTTTGTTTCACTTATGATCAATATGATCATAAAAATGGCTTTTTACCAAAGCCCACAACTATGGAAAAATTAATCAGAATGAATACATACCATATCAGATTTAGTATTTTCAGTTGTGATTCCCCTTAAATTCACCAAAGTAATCAATTAAATGCCCGGTATGAGCGTTTTAAAAATTAGTATTTGTTACTATTAAATTTATTAGAATAACCCAACTTCGCACTCTGATGCTTTGGGCATGACTTTATTGAAATTAAAATACAAAATTGGTCCATGGATGCTTTATCCTGGTTTTCTCTGTTTTCTTGAAAGAGATTGACTTTGCTGTTAAAAAAAAAACTTGTTTCACTGTCCTTCAAATATTGACCTGGTTTAATCCCTAAATTTGGGGTCATCTTTTCTATTTTCCTGCCTCTCTTTTACAAATTAAGTTTTTGTCAGCGTCCTGTTGTGTTCATAAATGTCTTATGTGTAATGTGTAGTAAAAACTCAATTTGCTAACATTTTCAAATTAGTGATGTTAGTGGAAATAGTCATTTAAGACATTTGACATAAAAAAAGGTTTTTGGAGATATATCTGTCTGTCTATGTGGATGTGTATTAAGCTAAAACCATAGGAATAGTGATAACCAGATTTTGATTAAGTATGTATCTCTGATGTTAATAATTCCTGAAAAAATTCTGCTTAACATGTTTAAGGTGGTTTTAACATTGATGGAATTACAAACCAAAACTCTAATATTCAGACTTTCCCATTTGTGATATTAATAGGATTATTTAAATCTGAGTCTAACATAGGTTACGCACCGTGTCTTATGCTACAGTTCTTATTATCGTATACATGACATGTTTCGCTTCTACCGGTAAAAGTTGTGGTATGTATTTTTAAAAATCTTTATTTGAATTTTCCTCAGAATTTTTTCATATAGCCTACTCTAAGCATTTTTTATTTTCAAATAAAAATATTCTTATTTTTTCTTTGATTAAATTTTAATACTATTGTTTTATTATTTCAACATTTTCATACAAAATTTGGACAATTAATCGATTTGGAACACTTTTAATAACTGTAGACTTAGAGAATAAAAGTAAAAGGCATTTGTAATGTTTGTGCTCTGGTGTTCAATAATACAAGTTCAAGGTGAACTCTATAACCCGTTGTTGACAAACATAATTCTGAGCAAATGATCAAACTGTTTTTCATTCAATTGAAAGTAAGTTATATGGTATCATCCATTCACCCTTTAAATTTTAAAACCAAACTTCTAGGGTTTCTTAAATCAGTTAGAACATTTCAATTTTTTATAGCCTATTAAATAATTATTAAACTCTTTAGGGTAATACATTTTTTTGTCTGCACCATAGTGTACGTGGTAAAACTTAAAAAAAAAAAAAATACCCAAATTGCAGTATAATCTGATAGTTTTTCAACTACTGATAGATTTTCTACTGTTCTTAAAACTAATTATATCTGTAATTAATGTTGATAATTAATGTGAATGCATGTATTGTATAATGAAACACTATATTTTTGTGTACTGTATGGATTAACAATTAAAGTAATAATTTAAAATATTTTTACACAACTTTAATATTTTGCCTTACTCACTTATAATACCAAATAATTTGTTGATTAATCAATAACAGCTATTGGAAATTCGCTAAGTACGTAGGCCTGATGCGACGAGGGTATTAATTTATACATAAAAAGATGCTTTTTAAGAAGAAATGAAACATAAGTACCATGGGAGGTAGCAAGGGCAAAGCCATGATACTTTTATGTTCCAGCAAATTATGACAAGTCGCACTTGAAAGCTCTTCCTGTATCTCGTTTCTTGTTGACCTACATGCTTTTATTACAATTTTATTGCCAGTCTACTTTTCTTGATTTTTAAAGAGAACCTTGAGTTATTTCGTGGAAAGGTGTAATCCCTATAAAGTTGAAGTGTTATAAAACCTTATTTTATGCGAAAAAAAGATTATTAATTTATTTCTTGTATAATTGGTACCATTCAATTCAATTCGGGGATGTTTTCTTATGTTATTAATGTATAGGTTTCGTGTAACAGTGTAGATTATGTTTAAATATTTATATGTTGGAGAACATACCAAGAAGGTAAACTGCATAACTGGTACTCAGGACTATACATTGTAGCAGCAGCAATACTATAAGCAAATTCACCCTTTTTGAAGCTCTGAGGAAGAAAGTATTATCGTATTGTAAGATGCTACAAAAAAAGTCTAAATCAGACTTGATGTATTGTTACCAAATTTATCCAGGTACAGATTTACATACTCTATTACACATGGTAAATAATTACGAATGATAACATTGCAGGGTAAGAGAAGGGACACTGCTTTTAAAATTTCTATCGGACTACTTTTTTGCATTTACTATAGTTCTCAGTGGTGGGACAGTTGATGTAAAAGAGTGAAATTCACCCAAAATATTGCAAACTATTAATTTAATTATATATTAACTTATGAGTAAGTTGTATTTGCTTGTTATCCAGTATTCTGATATCGTCTTTACTAATTTTAACTGACACAATTTTACCTATGTATTAATTTGCACAAAATTATTTATAAGTTTCGCTTTTAATAGTAACTAGAGATCGCCTCCTGGTCGAAATTCGACCAAAATATTTGTTGATCTGAACCAGATTGGTTTTAAAATATAATATAACTGAAACATCTGTGATTCCTCATATACAACAGCTGTCTAATGATTCAGTCAATTACCCTTCTTCCATAAGATTAACGATTAAACTATAAAAGCCTGTAGGGCGTAGCCTTGGGGACCGATGGGAATTATAATGTGATTCTGCTCATCTACAGGATGCTACCTTTTTAACGCGCATTTCTCCTACGCGGATTTCTTCTACGATAAACACGAGCTGAGAAAAAAGGAGGAAAAGAAACATGCTTGCCTATTAATATATAGATTCTTCTTTTGTAAGAAAAGTAAATGAGCTCTACCAATGTTTTAGTTTGTAAATTTAAAAAAAATTTGGTGCCTAATTTCAAATTTCACTTGATGTAAAGAGATGGAAAACCATATATATTTCATCTACGCTGTTACAAGTTGGGAGTCCAAACGAGTAGTTTTAATAGCTGAGCAGCTAAGAACCACACAAGGTCGAGGACTGGGGCCGTGGCATAATCAGGGACCGCAGGCCAGCCTTGTCGTTGTCAAACATCACATGTGTAATGTGTTTAACGTCATACGGACATGATCAAAACCAGGCTGAACAATAACTAAGTTCAAATTGTTTGATCCTATAAACAAAGCTTGATTTTTAGATTTAATATCCAAATTTTAGTTGTATACTATTATACTTAAAATTATATTTATTATATTGTAATTAATAAATGAAATTATTGTCATGAAAGCAGTTAAATGAATTTGGAATCAATGTTCAAAGTATCAGTTAAATAATTTCCATATGGAATTAAAAGCAATGTAAATCTTAAATTAAATAATTATTATCTTAATCTATTTTAATTAATTAATTCCAAAACACTAGTCAATAAGTTAAATTTAAAATTAAATTTTTAAAGATTTTGACAATGGCTCATAAAATTATTAACAGTTAAAAATATTTGTTGAGTAAAAAAGTTCTTTACTTTTATTGGTACCCTTAAAAAGAAAATTTATGATTAAATCTGTAGTGAGTTATGTTTTACGAGAAGAGTATTTAATTTTTTATTGAGTTAATATTTTGTAACCACAATCATTCGTTCCAGTTGCTCCAAACCGAGTAATTTAGTTTGGATACTTTTTTTATTCAGTTCATTAACCAGTGTATCCTCCATGATTTAAAACATAACCTGTTTATATGAAAAAACAGATACTCTCGCTGGTGTATTGTGTTCACTCGTGACTCGTGAAAGTTGTTAAAGTTGAAAATCTATTAATTTCTAATAATCAAATAGGGAAAAATAGATCTTTAAGGGCTTTTAGAGCCTTTTCGTTTTGGAGTATATCTACCAATTTACTTAAGAAACATTTTCACACCGGGTTCTTTCTAATGACATGTAGTTCCTTGTACTACAGAAAAAATGAAATTGTTCCTGGTTATTCCTTGAAAATAATCATATTTCCTAACATAGTTCGGTAAGGGTGATGCAAAATCCGATTGTTGCGATACTGGAATTTAACAATATGGGTAAAGACGTTCAAAACTACAATCGTCTCTAAATCAAACCAATCCTTCCTCAATAAATCTACTGTACTACAATGGACGTTAAACGTCTTATGGAGTGATAAACTGATGTTTTCAAGCTGTAGATGACGTGGAGTGAGAGTCAATACGTTAGTGACATTTTCCTGGATGGTTCTGTGTATTTGGTAATAAATTGAGAAGTTTGCTTGGAATGACAGGTATATTTTTTAGTGTGCCCGTTGTCCTTAACCTTGCATAATGGCGGGCTATGAACCAAAGGCCATGAGGCATTGCCCAAGGTTGTTTATTGCTAACCTCGAAATGGCCATTTATTGCACCCGCGGTTTACATTAACCATAAGGAAGCCCCATGTGGAAATCACCAGCAAGTCTGTTTTTATTCCCTGGGAGACGTCTTTCCCACTAAAAAGTATAGAGAAATATCGTTGTTGGTTTTTGTTATAAAATATTTTTTTATGAAAACAATCGAAAAAATAAATAAGAAATTGAAACTCATTAATATATAAATTAAAATGCACCACAGTATTGGAATTAATTTTTTATCAGAATTACCGAGAAGATAATTAATATTATTAGGAAATTTTGTCTCTAATTTACTAAAAAAATCAGGAAACTACAGTATTTAGTTTGCCTTGACTTGGGGTTCAAATTAGAAACTGTTTACTCTTATTGAAAATTTTAAATAAGTGAATAAAATATATTTTTATTTTAATAAACTGTAGCTTGTAACTTTGTTTGTTGTCTTTCTTTCTGTTGGGAACACATTTGACTTTATAACTAAATATTGTAATACAATAGGCCTATGTCACTTAAAGTAATAAATTTAATATATTTGTAACATTGTGATAGTTATAAGATTTTCCTTTCTTTGTTCAACAGTGTGTGTAGATAGTCACAAAAATGAATATAGAATAAAATATACTAGAGATCTTTGCCAGGTCGAAATTCAACCAAAAATTCAATTGATCTAGACCAAATCAGCCTAAAAATGTTTTTAACTGAAAAATCCGTTTTTATGTTTTGCTAACATTTATTACAACACTAACAGCTGTCTAATGATATAATCAATTACACTTCCTCCATAAGATAAACATTGAAACTGTGAAAGCTCGTAAGGCATAGTCCTGTTGGCCAATGTGAATTATAATGTGATTTTGCTCATCTGCTGGATTTCTCCTGAAATGCACTCAAGCTGAGAAAAAAGGAGGGAAAGAAACATGCTTGCCTATTAATAGATTGATATTTTTCTAATGTGATTTTAAATAATAATAATAATAAAACTTTATTTGTCGTAAGGATGTACATAGATATCATTGACTAAGTCACAATTATTGCAGTAAAAATGCAAATCACAAATTTTCAGTGCAATACAAAACTCAGAGTTAAAATTTAAATAGGCTAATTAATAAGTACTAACAAGTTTGGTGGGGATTGATATTTTTCTACAAACGGAGTAAAATGCTTTAAAACAAATAATTTTGGGATGAATCTGTTCATGTTCTTCTCGTATTTTCAAGATATTGTATATCTTCATATACATTTTAGAATGACCTCTTAGTTTTCCAATAAATAATATTTCATTGAGGTGCGGTGTAATGCAAAATTTCAATAAAATCTTATTAATTGGAAATCTACTTTAATTTTCTTTATATTTTATTATGTTGGAGAAGCTATTTTAATTTTTTTTATATATTCCAATGAGAAGAGCTTCTAAAATAATTACTGTATAGTAGGTCTTGTTACTCTGTGTACATCAATTTCATGTTTTACGGTTGACTTGTCTGGTTCACATTCTTCTCGTAAAAGGAAAGTTGTGCTAGTGGGGAGAGCGCGTCCGTGACTAACGTGAGAGATGCCAGCGCTATTCTCGCTTTAATCTGTCCACGTGAACGGTTCGTGTCTCGTTCACACCAATGGCTAAATTGATCATACCTAGTCGTTGTTTGAAGTAGAGTAAAAATAGAGTTGTTTGACACTGGTTATATAAAAAATACTTAACTTTATCATTTCGGTATTTATTATTAAATCTTCCAGAAAATATTTTCCCACTGATTACGGTAAATTTATCATTAAAAACGTTCAATAATAAAATAATCATTCAGCGTTGTGAAGTGCACTCATGGTGTACCTAGTACATAGTTTTATTTTTTATTTATAAGTCTAAAAAAATAAGAAAATTATTAATTAATTAGGCCTAGTTGATAAAAGTTTTTTCTCTTCCATAATACTACATTGCAGTTTACACTAAGAGGAAAAAGTTTCAATTTTCCCATAATTTTCGCACTTTGAAAAAGTCTAACATGTTTGTGGTAATTTCAGTGTGTAATGAGTGTTAAGTTATTTACTTGTGATAAATTTTAATTGCAAAGTCTAAATTAGGAAATAATTTTTTTAATTGCAATTTTCTCCTCTGTCTTCTGAAACGGAGGGAAAGATGAATGTAATAAATACCATAGGCTACTGAATGTTTTTGTTATAGAGGCAAAAATTGCCTTAGCAGCACTTGAATGATTTAAGTTCTACCAACATATAATGCCACTATTCTTTGAGTAGGGCAATGTAAACGCCTGTTCTTGTTAAGAAGTTTTTGGCAACTCCTCGTCAACCAGGTGTTCTAGTTGGGAATATGAGAGAGTCGTCTTTCTAAGAATTCTTCTTTTACAAATTTGTTTTCTCGAGTGCAATATAAAGTTCATTGCTCCCACGGTTTTCTGAGCCCTGTAATTTATTTTACTTACCTCTGACATTTAGGAGATATTTTATTTGGAAAATGTTATTTTAGTGCATGTAAAATACATTATTTGTCTAAGGACAATAAATAAGTGAAAAATGCCATCCAGACAGAGATTTTGATGTTATAAAAAGTACTGTAGGAGTTTGGTTTAGAATATAATATATATAAAAAATAAAATTTACTGTACGTGAATTATTCATGACAATGGTTGAAAGAAAATAAATTAAGTAGGTAATACCATTTTTGAGATCCCTTAAAAACCTAAACTGTTTTTGTATTGACTTAACTTTAAATTATCTTTGTTCTTATTAATTCCATATTGTTATCCCTTCCCTTGTCAAACATATCAAAACAATTGGATATCAATCAGAGTCCATAAAAGACAGATTGGTTCTTTTTTTTTAAGTAAAAAAATGACAAAAATTGTAAAAATATCCAAAGTTAAATTTTAATTGTTTAAGGGAGTGAATTTTCAATAGGTACCTAAAAATACATTAAGTTCAGTTTCTTAGCTTCTAAAAAATAAAATATCTAAAACTCTAATTTGATGAAAAATTGAGGTAGGGCTTTAAATGTGTGAATTTGCAATACCTATATGTAAGTGAAGTTCAGTTTCATGGCTTATAAAAAATGAATTTTTTTACAAAACAAGTATTTTGAGCTACCATTCAAATCTGAAAAGGCTGTAGGCAGCCTTATATCAGTATTCATTGTCAGGGGCTTCGAATTTGTTTTCTTGTGTTTTCAACTATAACAAGTTTCAACCAAATCCAGTTACCTCTTTTTTCATCCTCAATTTAAGTTTAAAACTAAGTTTATATAGTAGATTGTAAAACTTAAATTTTTTCAAATAGAACATTTCTCCAGATGATTGGTTGGATAGAGGCCTGCTTCTATCTGAAACCACACCTTTGCTAAACAACTTCATAAGGAAATCGTAAACTCACTATCATTTCCATCCGATAAAGCAGATGTTTACTAAATAACTGTCAACTTCATTCTACAATTTTCCCTATGAAAAAAATAATTGCCAATTAATTGCTAACGAGCCGAGTCCCTGAGGCACGGATAATGGCGGCGGTTGATCGTGGATAATGATCAGTATTGAACGTGGAGTGCCTTGACAGGCAACGGAACTTACCGTGCCTACGGACGGACTGACTGACGGAAGTTTTGCAAGTGTCAAACCCTTGGCAGCGGCTCCTCTTTATTTTTAGGCATTGGAAACATCTCCCCGCATCTGTTCATTGGAGTTCGCGTCTCGTGAATGACAGTATGGATTTTTTTCGTTTACTGTGATTTATACTTCTGACAGTGAGTTTTATTTTTAACGCAATTATTGTTTTGTGAAATCAGTTTTACAGTTCATCATTGTATGACAATAGTACATTTAATTGGTATGTATAAGTTGATTGATTGTTTTCTCTCAAGTAACGTTGGTTGTTTGACCTGTTACTTCTTAGTTATTATTTCTTGATAACGTGAGTAACACTCACCTTTCTGAAGCTGTAGAGTTAATGTATTTCTCAAATTATCGTGTTATTCAATAATTAAGTAAAAACGCAATTTTTTTTAAATCACCGCAGATTTAAATATTTAAGTAATTTTTTTCAGTAGTACACTATAACACTATTGGTAATATTAATTTTGCTCTTTAGTTTAAGATTCTTTAGAATAAACTTATAAAGTTATTGGTAATATTAATTTTGCTCTTTAGTTTAAGATTCTTTAGAATAAACTTATAAAGTAATATAGTTTCTCATCAATCAGTATCAACTAAAATGGCACAAAATAAAAATTTTATGGATTTTAATTGGTTTTTCTGTCATGACAAGTGGAAATAATCTCGGCAGAAATAAACAATGTTGTATAAGGCAACTATAAAAACTGTCCTATATTATTATTATTATATTATGTGATATATTTTATGTATAAAAAAACTCTCTAAGTATTTATTGATTGCTATAATGCCTTATGTGAAGTACATTAATACTTGCTTCGAATAAAACACTTGAGGACGTGACCACCTGATTGGATTACCAATAACTGGTTTTGTTTTTGTCTCCGATGGAATCTGCAGAAGAAAGATTGTTTGCGTAAGAGTGTTTTCGTCAATCATACTCTTCTCATCAGTTGGAGGAGGAAAATTCCTCTGTTGTCTAAGTTCTTTATTAAAATTTAAATTTATAGTTTTTACGTTGATATATAATTTTTATTTGCTGTATGCTAATTTAGTTATTGTTGACCGTACCTTTTTGCCTATATGCAGGTATTTATTATAATTTGTAACTATTTATATCCTTATAAATGGTTGTTTTATGTTGCAAGATAAATTCCTATAAAGTCTTAAGTTCTCCCAAATTTTCTATTGTGAATAAGTAAATTTTGCAAAAAGTTTTTCTTTGTCTCCATAATTACAATGCTTATGATCAATACATTACTACTTTATTACTAACTATGCTAAAAAATTAATTATGCTTAATTTTAAAATCTACTCTTGCCATTACATATTCAGTAGAATAATACCTGCTGAATGAATAAATATGTGTCATAAAAATCCCTTTAAAGCTTAGTATTAAATTTTACTATATAGCTTGGCATGTTAAGTTCAGGTTCATCTGCTAGGAATTGAGTAAATATACAAGACTCAGGACTTTTTTGCTATTAGGCCTTGGTTGTTGACTCAAATAACTATATCATATAAAAAATTAATGAATTCACACTCACGATAACAGCAATGAAGATTTTACCTTAAAATTAATTTACAATACCGTACAGTGATTTCATAGTTTTATTTGATCATGATTAGCCATTTCCTTAACACGTTCGCTACCACAATGTTAAAAAAAAATCATAACCACAGACCGCCGCCGCAAATTTTCCGGCGGGCGAGTTCTACTCAGAGCCCACCGCCGCATATCTGCGGCGGCTGGGCTCATTAAAGTAGACTGCCGCTGCAGATATGCGGCAATGGTTCCATGATTGTAAATACGAAATTTTTTCAGTGGGGTCTATTTTAATGGTTAGACAGTTTAGGCAAGGTCTACGGGATAGTCTGCCGCATATATGCGGAGCTTGGTCTGTGGCTAAAACGATCACTGACGTCACTAACATGTTTTTACGTACATTTTTATTTAATGTATTTTTTAAAGTAACATCTTTTAACGTATTTGAGATATCTTTACACAAATATTCATCAAATGTCTTATATGACACATTGAAAAAAGTTTATTGTGTAAGAAAAATGTATAAACATTTGCATTTTGTAAACTTGTAAAACATCAAAATTATACTACGTAAATGAATGGTAAGCAACTCTTTTTGTAAACTAAATATTTCAATACAATGTTTTTACGAATAAGCCGTATTTTATTTTTCGTTTTTCAAAAGTTATGACTAAAAATAAGGTTATATTAGTGCCAACGCTAACATGCGTCACTTAGTCCCTGACCATGCGCCGCAAATGTGCGGCGCCCAAAAAATTACCAAAAATGAAGAGAAAATTTTATATATTTTTTTATATAATGAAATTAAGATATTTTGAAGTGTAAAAACTAATTTTGGACGGTTTTTATTCGTGGCCTGTGGCATAAGTCACAACCATTAGGGCCGGTCTACAGGGAAGTCCATGATTATTTTGGTGGGCTGTGGGATTGGCCTGACTGCCACATATATGCGGCGGCTGGTAGCGAACGTGTTAACCAACCCCATGCATGTGTAGAGTGAAGCTCTATATCAAATGAAAGGGTAGTAAGCTGAGAGGCAACCTGTTGACTTTTTTTACAGTTTTTATTCATGACTTTAATTCATTGAAAAATATCAGAATGTCCTTGCAGTAATACCTTTGCAGTTGTAAGCAATTGTCTCTGTATCAAGGTGATTAGGAATCATGAATGAAAAATGTCTTGAAGCCATCATGATTACGTCTGTACATTTCAATCCTTCACTTTATAAAAGTTAACTTTGTACATAATTTATTTAAAGGAATCCTCGATAATCCACTCATGAGAGAAAAATTGGTGAAATTATCAAGAAACTAGCTTTTTTTAAGCTAAAGCTTCAAAAATATATTGAAAAAATGACAATACCTCAACCTGTTTAAAAGTATAAAAGGGTTTTTATTTATTTTAAAAGCACTTTTATTATTCACATAATTTCAGTAACCATGTTTACATTTCAACTATTTATAAACAACTAATCTAAACATGTGATTTTTAGTCAACAATAAACACAATTAAACCATATGGAACATCTCCCTTTTTTAGTTCTTTTAATAAAATCTGTTTGGGCTTTTTGGAATCCTGGATGATCTTCTGACACTTTTAAAGTCGTTTTTCATATTTGGCTGCTTAAAATGATCTTCATCTATTTTGGACTGTCTTTCATTTATTCTACATTCAGGATGTTTTTTCTTGATGTAATGCGAGTTTCTCCTTAAAATACTGTTATTGCTTAATGTTTTAACCAAATAAGACCTAGGTTCACTTAACTTTTTTACTATAAGGGCAGGACTCCAAAATTTTGTTTTTACATCCTGGACATACACCTCTTCTCCTTCCTGGAATTCATCTTCTGTCTTTCGAGCTGTTTTGTTGTACCACTCTTGTTGATATTCCTTATTTTTCATCATCTCGTTGTATACAGCTTGAGGGACCGTTTTAGGCTGAAGATGATTTTCGGGTATAGGTAATTTAGATCGTAAGTGTCTACTGTTTAGAAGTTGAGATGGAGTGTAACCCAGATTTGCCACCGGTGAGTTTCTGTAATTCAAAAGGCAGAGTTCAAAATCCTGAATGATTTCAGTACATTTTTTAAGCATATTCTTTACAATACCAACTGCTTTCTCCGATAATCCATTGCTCTTTGGATAGTGAGGACTAGATGTAATGATGTCAAAATTCCACTGTTGAGAAAATGTTTTCATGTCATAACTATTGAATGGTTGATTATCGGCTATAAGATATTTTGGGATTCCATTTCGACAGAATAGCTCTTTGAACTTTTCGATTATAGACGTACTACTTTTGTTTTTCAATTTGAAGACATCTATCCACCGTGAGTAAAAATCCACTGTAACAAGATAAGAATTTCCTGCATATTCAGCAATATCAGCCCCAATCTTGTAAAAAGGCAGCTGAGGGATATCGTGAGGTCTCAATTTATCATTCATTTTAGAACGTTGATGTTTCATACATATTGCACAATCTGACACAATATTTTTAACGTCAGATGACATTCCTGGCCAATAAAAATGTAAATTTGCAGTTTGTAAAGTTTTGGTGGCTCCCATGTGAGTTTCATGTAGGCGTGAAAGCATGAATTTCCTCAGCTTGTCCGGTATTATAAGTCTGTCATTGTAGTACAAAAGCCCACCTTCCAATGTAATATCATTTTTCATTTTAAAATAATGATTCAAAACACCTTCCTTAACTGACTTTGGCCACTGGGTTTTACAAAACTGCATAACTTTACTTAATACTTCATCGTTTTTTGTCTCCTCTTGAAATTCTTTAAACCTTTCGTCACTGAATTTTACTTCTGCAGAGTCAATGCAATGGACTATGCCATCTAATGGTTCATTCCATAAAACTTCATCTTTTATACCATTTCTTGATAAAAAATCTGCTACATGCATGTATTTACCTGGTAGATATTTCAACTTGAAGCTGTAGATCACCAACTTGAGTCTGAGTCTTCTGATTCTGTTATTAACAATTTTGCACAAAGGCTTATTAAGAACTGACAAGAGAGGCAGATGATCTGTATAAACTGTTACATTTTCTTGCCCATAAATATAGTTGTGAAATTTCTTGCAAGAAAAGCAAATAGCTAATAATTCTTTTTCAATTTGAGCATATTCTATTTCTGCTGGTGTGAGACTTCTGGAAAAATAACTGATCGGTCTTCCATTTTGCATGCAACAACATCCCACTGAATCTTGCGATGCATCACATTGGATTTCAATAGGAAGAGAAGGGTCAAAGTGTCCTAAAACCTGATCACTACAAAGTGACAGTTTAATTTTTTCAAGGGCTTCCGAATGGTAATCACACCACTGCCAAGGAACATTTTTCCTCAGTAATTCCCTGAGAGATGATGTAAGAGAAGCCAGATTGGGAACAAAATTTCTTAAGTAATTTACCATCCCAAGAAACCTTTGTAGTTCTATTTTACTACTTGGAGTTTTAAAGTTTTTGATTGCTGTTACTTTTGATGGATCTGGTTGCATTCCTTGTCTACTAAATACAGCACCAATGTACTCCTACCGACTGCGCCATGTTTAAAAGTATAAAAGGGTTTTTATTTATTTTAAAAGCACTTTTATTATTCACATAATTTCAGTAACCATGTTTACATTTCAACTATTTATAAACAACTAATCTAAACATGTGATTTTTAGTCAACAATAAACACAATTAAACCATATGGAACACAACCTATAACAAGTGAAGATTTATTTTTATTTGAAAAATTTAATTAAAAACTTTTCTTAGGTTCTAGTAGAGTTATGAAGAAAGAAAGAAAGAAAAACCATGCTTTATTTGATCAAACACAAAACAACAAAATTTTGGTCACTTCAGTAACCTAAATCAACAAACACTATTCTTTTAGTAATGGAGTTAATAAGAACTGTCTACTGGGTAGATATACACTTCAATGATTTTATATGACGAATTATTTGTATTCACTATGATTTTTTATTCAATGCTTACAAGATCAATATTGTACAAATTTGTGAATTCATGAATCACTTAAATTATTTTACATATTTTTTTATTAAGGTTTGTCAATTGAAATTAATAATTGATCAAATAAGTTAAGTAATTTATTATTTTTATCCAAAAGCTCATTGAAATAAAAAATAAAAACCATAGTAAATCTGAATTAATATTTCTACAAATTTTTGAACAGCTTAAACATTCAGGTTGGGATAGTGTTTTAAATAAAGTAGGCACAGCAGTGCCAAATTACTAGAGCAACAATTTAATCTTTAAAGCAGGCGCCTGTTTGACGACAGTCTATTAGTTCCGTAGGCCAGTGTTCCGGCAACCGGTTGTAACGATGGGCCCAAGGCCGAGCTGGAGGCCAACCTAGGGCCACGCTCCGGTTCCTGGCCTAGAACGGCACCTACTCTCCATTTCGTGTTTCCTTGGCAGCTTAGCGAGATCTATGCATAATTAGTAGTGTTGGAAACCATCACTCGTTAATGGTGTTACTTTTTAATTGATCGTTAGGAAAAATAAGTTACAAAAAATGAGAGTTGAGAATGGTTAAAAAAAATCTCTAATGTCTTATTTATACAAATTTGATGCCGTGTCTGACTTTCAAATCAGGTCTATATTTATATCAGAGGAATGTTAAATTTTGCTATCAAGTAGAAAACTACCATTCATTGCCATTTAAAATTATAGTGTTTGTTTTAACCAGTGTTCTGGTTATCGTGGTGCTACCTTAAAGGAAAACTGGGATAATATCGTTATTTAAATGTCATACTTAACCTGATAAAAGTTTATTTCATACTTTTTGGAATTTGTAAACTAAATTTTCAGGAAAGCTTTAGAGACGCTAAATTATTATTCTAGGACAATTAACATGTTCTCCCTCATCACTTACCAACCAAATAAAAATAAATAGGTAAACCATGGCTAAACGATCGGAATTTTTACTTTATAGCTTTACCAGCTAATTTTATAATCTCACTTATATTTAGCCATTTTTTCTTTTTGTGCTTGAAAAGATGAACAAAATTTATTTGTATCTGATGAAAAACAGATAAATTAAACTTATATTATTCCTCATTAGAGAGTAAAATAGATCCATCTTACTTTTTTTAAATTACAACTAACAACGTAATGTGAATTGTTGTTTGATTATCCACTTAATTGTAGTTAGCTTCCTACACGATAAGTTTGAGTCAAAAGCTGGAAACGGTAGTTAGCCTCCACCAGGTTACAAGTAAAATTGACTAATAGTGCAGTAGATTTCACTGGACAGCACATATAGTCAAAACAAGTTTTCTGAATGAATGATCACAGAATTTAAACTCACATATCAACTTTTGGCCAAAAATAAAGTAATGTGTGAACATTATCAAAATATTATTGTTGCTTATTGAATTATGTGTAGGTACTATTCTTATTTAAGTTTGTGATGTCGTTGTCAAATTAATTTTTTGAACCAGGCATTGTAGTCCAAAAAAAAAAAAAAAAAAAACTTGAAACTCAGAGAACCAAAATAAAAAACATCATTATTCTAATGAAATTACAGTAGCGGATTAAAAAACTTTGTTTATATTGAATCATTGAACATCTGATAATCGAGCCGATTCGACAAACTAGACTTAGCTAAAAGTCCTCAAACAATTGTAAATTTTAAAAGTAGCCTTGTAGCCACAGGGAATGCCCCATTTCAGTATTTTACTTTGGTAATTATAATTGAAAATTTTCACATTTGAGATTTTGTAAATTTAAATGTCGTAACTTAGATAAACATAACTGAGAGTTGCTTAATACGCTGTAGATTTGGTTGTCGCCCGAGTTGTTAGGGAACTGGCAATTTCTACTTAGATTTTGAGTCGGCTAAAATTACCTGAGTACAAGTAACAGTCAGGACGGGACAGGTCGGTCTGTGGTTGGTTGTGGACCGACCTTCAGACATACACACAGACGGTGGGTCAAGGTGGCCAGCTTTCACTATCTCTGGAGATAAACAATCACAGGACACTAGTCCCTAGTAACTGTCTCCATTCATTCTTGTCCCTACCCAGTCACTATTATAGAGCAACTTCCTACCTCCACCTGACTGTTAAGCAATCACAATTCTGTCTGCTAGAAGTCATTGACCAAATGTCAGCTGTGAGAAACAAGAAAGCAAAATAAAGTTTTGGAAGAAATTATGAGAATTTGATGGAATTTGTGATTTATTTAATCATGGAACAGTTATTACGTAAACATATATTACTATTTATTCTATTTATTCTATACTCTATAAAAGTAGAGTTCTCTGTTAATGAATTGGTTTTTAACTACAACAGATATTAGGTTAAGAAATATATTCTTTACTACTGTTATTCTGTGCTTATGGGGATGAACAGACAAAAGATAGACAACCCTAAATTTAAGTTATTAAAAGATAAATTAATAATAAAACACATGCCAATAATGTATTAAGACAATCAGTTCATACACCTATTAAAATTTGCATCAGGCTCTTACTCATTTGATTAACCCTTGAAAGTGGTATAAAAAATAAATAGTACGTTAGTGTAATAACATTACCTTTGTCAGAATTGTTTGGTTACTATATAACTTTTGATATTTGTCTACCTTTACTGCCGACAGCTGATTGTTCAGTGATTTACGGTTTTTGATTTTGGACTGGAACTCTCAGGTTGAACCATTACAACTTTGATTATTATTTCGTCATAAAAAACTTTTTTTTGTTATTGCAATACAAAATATATATTTTTCCTGGTATTCGTAAGTTATGTTATACATATTTTTAAACCAACAAATTGTTTTTAAAGTAGTATCACAGTGAGCATGAAATAGGTTTCAGATCCTCACCCTTTGGTTGATGCAAATACGCTAAAAACAAGCAACTCAAGCACCACTAAAACAGCCTTCAATGCTTTTCTTATAGGGAATTTTATCAATGCTCATCCATACTTATTCAATACGCTAAGGGATTTTTTTTGTAGAGAACTCCTTTTAAAATTCTCAACTGATTTTTAAGTTTTTGGTGTCATTGGATAGGGCTTGGTCTGTAGTTGTTTCCGCCAAAAATTGATGAGAATCGGACTTAAAATAAGGGTGTTACCCACAAATTAAATTTGAAAATTTTCTATGCGAATAACATTGAGATTGGTTTGAGCATTTTAAACATCTGTTAACACACAGCTATAGTTTTTGGTTTTTGGTGATTGCTGATATTCACAATATTGGATTGGTCGGATTTCATTATTTAGAACTAAATGTAACTTTTGTATTGTTCATTCATTAAATGTTTTCTTAACTTATTAAAATAACCAAGAAAATTAAGAAAGTGTATCATTCATATTTTTTGTATTAAACAAAAAATGAAATGTTAAAATTTAAAAAGATTTTTATTGTTTCATTGTTTTGAGGCCATGATTAAAAAAAAAAAATTAGCATTAGAACTAAAATTTGAAAAAGAAAATTATTGTATTTATAAACATTGCTCTATGACTAAATGTTGTGTAAGCAATAAAGAATTTGTATTTGTAATTTGTATTTGTTTCAAAACAAATTGCTTGATGTCAAGTAACACGTGCAATAGTTATTTTATTAATGCATAGAATGACAACAACGAAAAACCATCCACAAATTACAGGAAAAATCTCTGAAGGATTGATCTGAATCTTCATTTGAAAACTATCAATCACATTGAAATCAGGTTTCATCAACCACAGTAATGCACCAACACTCATATATGAGGATTTCACTCTTCTTTGATCCGTTTATTCTATTAAATCATTATTTTACGACTGTAGTTAGATGTACTTGTATATTACAAAGAATAGAGAGAATTTTGACTTAGGCCCTAATTATTCATAGTATAGTAGTCTGCCCTAATTATAATATAGTATAGGTAGACGTTATTTTGCTTTTTCGCGATTCTAGGCAATAGATTTATTTGACTGGCAGTATTAATTTGCTAGTAAATGGGTGAGTCGGTGGCGTAGTGGTTGGGGGCTGGACTTTGGGACCATGGCAGCGATGTCATGGGTTCGGATCCGCGTTTTGCCAGTGACTTTCATCAGAATCATTCACCTTGTACTGTAGCGGCTCACCCCCTTACTTTATTTAATACGATCAACTCACAGATCAATAGTCTATTTGGATGGGCAAAGTAAGGCCCAAAAAGAGGCCTGCCAAAATCTTTAAAAAATGTAATGTAAAAATTAATTGTCATCACATTAATCGACACATTAATTATCATCAAAAACTAACAGGGTATTTGTTATTTTGTTTGTTAATAAAATAGTACTACAAAAAAGTTTAAATTTGTTAAGTTGAATAGTTGTTGACTCTCTAAATAACTAAAGTTTAAAATTTTGCTGCTTTCAACAAATGTAAATTGTATTAGTTTGACAAATTCAATAAAGCGGAAGTTTTAAAAAAAGTTTTTTTGCTAGGTTTTTACTGGAGTTTTACAATGTTTAAATGTAGCCTTAGTTATTTTTATTGGAGGTTATTAAATGGTAGGTGGTCTCCATTTACAATAATTTACTAAAGATACAATTAACATAATAAATAATTTTCCTTAAAATTAACCATTGTAAAATCTAAAGTTTTAACAGAGTTTCTAGTTGTATTCCATCTACATATAAACAGGCAAGCATGTTTTTTCCTCCTTTTTTCTCAGCTTGTTGTGTGCACCTTTGGAGAAATCCGTGCATGCCGTTAGAAAGGTTGGGCCCCATAGATGAGCAGAATCCCATTATAATTCACATCGGCCTTCACGGCTACGCCCCACAGGCTTTCAAAGTGTTCATTTTATGGAGGAATTATTAAGTTATTGAATCATTAGACAGCTGTTGTAACAACAACTGCTAGAAAACAGGAAGAAAAGATGTTTCAGTTATAAAACATTTTAAAACTTCTTGGGTCCAGATCAACTGAAATTTTGGCATCAGCAGACGATTATCAATATACATTAGGGAAAGGGGACTCCCCATTACAGAGCCATGATGTCCATAGTGTAATCAATTATAGACTAAATAAAACTTTACCCAGTCTGTCTTTTGAGAGGATGCTTAGAACAGATTTAAAGCGTATACTGGAGCCCTGAGTTTCATCTAAGTTATTCTAGCATAGGATATTGATGTGTTTGTCGAACTTTCCATGATCACCACCCACGAACTTAAAAAATAAATTTGACAAAGTTGGTTAAACGAATTTGATTGTAATGTAATTTATCTTATGAAATGTGGATTACTTCCTTCAATTAACACCTTGCAGTTGTAACAAATGAAGTGTGGTCAAGTGTGATCATATCAGTGTCTTCCGCAGTGCGATGCCCTGATCTGTGGGTGTTGGGTCAAACAGAGTTAATTACTCTGACAAGTCTTGTTGCACCCGGCTTATTTCCTTTGTCTTGTCACTCCGTGGGTTTCGACATTTCACAATCTTATGTATTATGTAAAATGATGGCAACCGCATCGCCACTGAATAATTGGATGAGACAGTCACTGAGTTGATTTAGAACTCCGCCTAGTGGCGGCTTGTCTCAGTTAATATTTTATTGGGTTGAATCATTTAGGATTTTCTCCTAGGAATGAGGAGTTTTTTAAGGATAGTTAGGGAAGGAGTTAAATTGTTCTATAAAATTCCTTATTATGTTCATGTATGTGTTGACATAAATGCTAAAAAATATATGTAAAGGAAAAGTGAATTATTATTATTCATTTCACATAAACAACCTGGACATTTATTAAGATTTTATCTCTCAATATTCAAGTTTCAATGTCACTACCCATAAAACAAATGTATTTAAAAGACGTTTTAATGTAAATATATGGCTAAAAATTAATGTTTCCTTTGATGAGACTGATTCCAGTGCTATCTTAACATATTTACATTAGGCCTCTCGTCTCTCTCAAGCCTCTCCTCTCAAGTTTTTAATGATAAGTACCAGGGGGACCAAGCTTATGCTAGGTCAAATTATCAAGGGTCACTTTCCTTTGTCAGACAAAGTTCGTTCGCACTGCTTACTAGCTGTCTTCCTTATTAAGGCTAAATTGGGCTCGACTTTGGTATATTATAAATAGGTTGAACCACAGGTTCATAAACCATTAAACACATTGGTTTATATTTACAATTTTTTGTTAAATTTAATAACTACAAAAACTTTCCATAAAGATAACAAGGAAGCTTTGAAGGGTTTTAGGACAAAACATGAATTTTTCCTAGTCATGTGACCAATTCCAATCGATTCCTTGTGGCCAAAATCCTATGTTCAATAAAAAATAAAAAAAACCTTGTTTGGTAAAAGTTTTGCCTGGACAAACAGTACTTACAATACTTGTTGTTTAAAGCATAATAGTAGTTTTCATTTATAGTCTTGAAAGTGACTTATTGCAGGGAGAGATTGCATTTACGCGTGAGGCAAAGCCAAGCGTGTAAAAGACTATCAAGCCCTGCAATGGCACTTTTAAGACGAGTATTGAACATTATTTTTCATTACGATATTGAAGAACTTGTAAACAACATGAATATTTTCGTTTATTCAACTTAATATCAAGAAAAAAAACCGAACTCATAACGCTGAGTTTCCGTGCTTATGTCAAGGTACATACGCATGGAAACTTAGCGTTATGCAACAGCTGATCGGTCTGTTTAGCAAAATCGCATGACGGTTACTGTACGTGCACCACAAATGCACAGAAAGTTAACATTATGTAAATTTGCCGTGCAGTAGCGGGAATAACCTATTTTCTGAACTCATTTTACGTTTATAAAGTGTACTTTCGTGTGTAGAATAATGAAAAATATTTTAAGTTTGTTTCCTTTTTTTTATTAGGGAACAAATATAAAAATTTATTGCTTGATTGCTTAAAAATTTATTATAAATTATCAATACTGTACCCAAAAATTAATGCTGCAGTAATACAGTAAAGGGAACATAAGCTACAGTTAACATACTTTTAATTTTAAGTTCACTGTTATCCATATTTGACACTGATCATTTTGTTTCAACTCTATGCCCCTGTTTTTTTTGAACACATCAGATTAAATTACATTATAATACAACTTTAAATATAATTATTACCAATATTTTAAGTTACATTTTATTACTTTATTTAAATTGAGCTAATGTATGAAGGGAAAAGTAGTGAAGTATAAGTAAAAAAGGTCGGTGTGTTGAGCATTTCAGTTGTAAACATATACATCCTTGGTCTCAACGGGGTCGCTATTTCCGTTACAACTCACCTGGTTGAACGTCTAGCCAAAGAAAAGCAGTGCTCTAAATAATAAATAGTTTTTATAAATTAGTACAGAAGTCTTTGCATTGCAAGAGGTATTTTTCTTTCTTTACATAGTACACAGGGGAAGTATTGATTTTGACATTTTAAAATTTGATTTTTTATGGAAAATACTTGATTTTGAAAATAATTTTATAATCATTATAGCCTATACATTTTTCTTGTTATGATTTATTTTTTGAAAAGCAAAAAACACCAGTGACATCAGTGTGTGTTTTAGCTGTCATCCATTACTTATCTTTCCCATCGTCTTCCGTTAACTTCTAACTCATTATAATCAATAACACTAGGTAGAATTTCTCAAGCTATTTCCTATGAGGTAAGCTAGTGTATGATTATTTTGTGTTTTCCTTGACATTGCTAGATTTTTAATTACTGATGATTCTGGGATGGGATACATGTTTAAGACAACAATTTTTCCTAGATGCATCCTCTTTTCTTCTCACCTGATTCTTTCTTTTTCGATTAAAACAAGTTCTGTCATGCTTAAGCTTATCTCACATCTCGATACTTTGAATTAAAAACCTCCTCAACTAATTCTCACTGATTATCCTTCATTTTGTTGGATGGTACAATTACCCATTTCCTTTTTCTATTATTTCCTCAACCATAAAGGTTTCCCCACCGTTGTCAACCACACCTGCGTCATAGGTACATCGTCCGCTGACGTAGGTAACGCTTGATATGTTGTTTCAACGTCTGTACGTTATTATCTTATCCGACCTTCGGTTCAACAGCTGGTTGTCATTCCCAGCTGCTGTTGCAGCTTTTACGCTTGAGTGATTTCTCTGCCACCGTCCAAGATTGATTTGTGATACTTGTTGGTTTTTATTTGCATCGTCAATTTCAGTATTACTTAAAATTGTATTGCAAGTTATGATTGTTTGATAAAAACAATTGAAGACAGTCGAATAATGATGGATCAAGAATATAAAATG
This sequence comes from Neoaliturus tenellus, assembly GCA_030545055.2. NCBI lineage: Eukaryota > Metazoa > Arthropoda > Insecta > Hemiptera > Cicadellidae > Neoaliturus > Neoaliturus tenellus. The sequence goes on from CM061537.1 coordinate 97,285,982, forward strand.
GGATTGTTATGTTTTATTGTTAAAAATAAGGTCTACTGACTGTATTCACTATTCAGGTTGTTCACTATGTTATATTATTCTTACTTTAAGTTGAGTTTTTAAACTGATTAATTATTGATTAAGAATGTCCTAAAGCGCATTAATCATTTTGGTTGAGCTATTCATGTTTACATTGATTTTTTCATTGCAGTCTCCATTTTATGCCTATTAAGTGGCATAAATCTTCAATTTTCAATAAAAAATCGCTTACTAATATTGACAATACAAATATAGGTATAAGCTATTGTCTTGAATGAGTCACTATATCGTGTATTTGCATTCCTTTTGATAAGATTGTATTTCCATAACAGAGGAGGAAAACCTATTTACTAAACACAAATTTTTAGGAGACTAGTCATCTAAAATTTCACATTTACCTTGAACCAAGAATTCAACAAAACCAAGAAAGTTCAATTTTGTGTTGTTAATTTTTTCAGCATTTCTCCTAAAATTTTCTTCTGTAGTGTTATTATGAGAGCATTTTTATGCAGGACATCTTCAGCAAAAAAGTAATGAGACAATTAAAATTAAACCCTTGTCACTTCATGATGTGTTAAAATTCCTGATAAGTCTTGTTTTCGAGTAGTTTTTCCCTGTGTGTTTTGAATTAAACAAAAATAAATAAGATACACACTTTTTAAGGAGTACACAGCAACATGACTCATGTCAAGTACCATAATTTTATTTCCCAAAAAGTTATATGTGGATTGGAAGTGAAAAAGATGAAAATTTTTAAATCTTTCCATTTGGTAAATATGAATAAATAATGCTGAAGGTACAAGTAGCCTAATGCTATCAAAGAGATAACTGTTAAAAAAAATATTTATTCAAATTATCTTTTTGTTTCTCCTTTGCAGTGACTATGATCAAAGGAGCTCAGTTAAGAATGCTGATTAAAAAATTATAAATTGCTTACTACTGTTAAAATTATTTTTATCACTAATGTTCTTACATTGTAGTAATTATTTCCTATTTTTATAACATGGAGAGTTTGTTTCGCTTGGTGAAGCCACATCACCAATCTTGACACTGACGTAAAGCGTGTTTGAGCCCCTCGAAGCATCGGTGGCATACGAATTCTCGGTAACCAGCCGGCGCATACAGAGAGCCCCATCACGGCTGTGCTGAATTATAAATCAGACCATAGACAATAGACAATAGACAAAATTTTTTATTGCCGTTAAACATAACATTACATATGCAATAGGCAAAGGTCAAATATAAGAGTTACAAAAACATCTTTTTTTTTTAAATTCTTATGTACATAATTCTTAAAAAGGCAATAACGTACTATAGAAACAAACAAACTTGACAAATAGGAACACATAAATAAATAAATAACATTTAACAGTAGTTTTACAGATCAGACATATTACAATCAAAAAATTCAGGTACAGAATAAAAAGCTTTAGATTTTAACCACTTACAAAGTCTATTTTAAAAAATTGTCAGTGGAAGTAGTCTGATAGCTTGAGGAAGTTTGTTGAACATTTTTATTTGTTGGTAACAATGGCTATTGATATTTTTGGTGAGCCTAACCTGGGGAGTTACAAGTTCATCCTTATGTCTAGTGTCATGACGATGAATATCCTTTATGCTTTTAAATTGGCCAATATTTGTTTTAACAAATAAGAGATTTGAAAGTATATAAACAGATGGCAAAGTTAATATTTCAAATTTTTTAAAACTTTCCTTAAAACTTTCCCTATCAGTTAAACAAGCAATAACTCTAATGGCTTTTTTCTGCCAAATAAAAGCACTTAAAGATTGAGCGGAGTTTCCCCAAAGGCGAATACCGTAGGTTAAAATTGAGTGAAATAGACCATAATATGTTATGACTAGAACCTCTACACTTACACAATCCTTAAGTTTCCTAAGAAGATAAACCCCTCTAGACAAACGCTTACATACACTAACAACATGGGCCCCCCAAGTAAGTTTTGAATCCAAAGTAATTCCAAGAAGCTTAACAGAAGAAGTAAGCTGTTCCTCAGTGTTTTTTAGAGTGAAATACATTGTTTCAGTTTTACTTTTATTGACGGAGAGTTTATTTGCTTGGAACCACAAATTGGCAATTGACATGGATTGTTGAATTTGACTCTTTGCATCACTTAAGTTAACTTGAGAATTTAAAAGTGTTGTATCGTCTGCATATAAAACACTTAAACAACTAGGCATATTACAGTAAAAATCATTTATAAATACAAGAAAAAGGAAAGGGCCCAAGACTGAACCCTGGGGAACTCCAGCTGTAACTCTTTTGAAATCTGATTTGATACTGTTTACTTCAACCATCTGGAATCTATCCTCCAAATAAGACTCAATTAAACCTAATTCATGACCTCTAACTCCATAAAAACTTAATTTCTTACTTAAAATACTATGACAAATACAATCAAAAGCTTTAGTTAAGTCAATTAAACATGATCCAACAACTAACTTATTTTCAAAACTTTCTAAGATATGATTTACAATGGTTTCAATTGCCATAGTTGTACTATGATTAGGTCTAAAACCGTATTGATGGGAGTAAATCAAATTATTTGCCACAAAGTAGTTGTAAAGTTGTTCCAACATGCAGGATTCTATGATTTTACTCACAATGGGTACAATGGCAATTGGGCGATAACACTCAGGAGAGTTCCTTTCACCTTTCTTAAATACAGGTGTAACTTTGACTTGTTTTAGACACTGTGGAAACTTGCCATTGATTAATATGAGATTAATTAAGTGTGTTAAAGGCAAAGTAATAGTACTAATAATATTCTTTATGGCGTAATTTGAAAAACCAAAAACATCATTACTCTTTGAACTACTTAATCGTAAAACTATAGATTTGACTGCTTCTAGATCAACTGCTTTCCATTTGAAGTTTTGACCATTTGTGAGTTCAGGCAATTCAAATTTATTGAGAAAATCCACATAAGTAATATTATTATTACTACTTATCTGGGATGACACAGAATTAGGAACATTTATAAAATAGTCATTAAAAATATTTGGTAAAACAGGAATACTAACACTTTTTTTTACTTCACCTGATTCTTTTTTTATTACTTCCCATGCAGTTTTACATTTGTTCTTAGCATTTGCAATTAATTTACTATTTTCTAAAATTTTTTCTTCAGCAATAGCTTTTCTATACAATTTCTTAAATTGTTTGAATTTTGAGTTATCCACCTCCAAATGGCTGGATTTCCAAACGTCATACAGAGATAAAAGAGTTTCACGCATTTGTCTTAACTTGGGTGTAAACCAATTTTTATTTATTTTTTTACCTTTCTTAGTTTGTCTTGGTTTCTTAACAATTGGGCAGAAATAGTTATAAAAGTTGGTTATAATGTCCATGAAGTAATCAGCAGCCTTGTCTATGTCATTTAAAATATACAGGTCTGACCAGTCAAAATAACATAAAAATGCATTGAGATTTTCAAGCCTCGGTTGTGTTAACAAACGTGTAAAGTTGATACTTGGGTCCTGATCACTATTTACTGTAATTAAAGAAGATCGTAAAATACCCTTGATATTTGTTAAAACCCCAGCATGATCAGATAAGATACCTTCTCTGAGCAAAGAACTGCTACATTGATCTAATGGAAAATTAGTCACAATGTTGTCCAAGCAAGAATTATTTCTGGTCGGTTTGTCATTTGTACAGTACAAATTAAATGATCTTAAAATATCAAGAAAATTTTGAGTTTCTGGTCTGTTGAAATTTAGTATGTCTATGTTAAAATCACCAGCAATGACCATATATTTACTCTTATGCTTACTTTTAAACATGAGATGAAGAATTAATTTTTCTAGAATACTGAAAAAAAGAGCACAATTAGAGTCAGGTGTTCGATATATAGTTACAACAGTTAAATTGTAAGCAGGTAACTGAATAGCCGTTGCCTCAAAAATAAAATCCAGACAAAAATTAGAAATATCAATTGTTTTAAATGAGATATCATTTTTTACCAAAATTGATGAACCCCCTCTAATGAGAGGTGGTTCACGACAGTAGCTTCCTGCAAGAGAGAAGCCCTCAGGTACAAAGTAAGAAATTTCCCCCATCTCAAGGGGAGTCAACAATTTATTCCCCTTTTGTGCTGTAATCACTTACTAAGCCCATGTTTGGGGTGTTTTCTTTTCACATAGTTTCCGGAACATTTTTCCATGTTTTGAAAGCATGGACTTGCTTTTGAAGTATGGAATGATTTTTGTATGGATTTAAAATTTATTCAGTTTTGCAATTTAAAATTTAAAATTTTTTTTACAAATTTTTATTTTGAAATATATTTTTATTTATTAAAAAAATGAAATATATCGATATTTTGGTTGTTGACATTAGATAATTGCAGTTATTGCATTTCATAAGAGAACTGATCTAGCAAATATTGACACGCAATCTTATATAATAAAAGAGTGCATTTAAGGGTCTAGAGAGAAAACTACCGAACGGATCATGGTCGTTTTGGTGTCTATGGATTTCTTATCGTCCCTATATGATAGGAAAAATATGGAATCCCTTGGAAAATGCTTTATAACTACGTAAAATGAAAATTAGACCTTATTTAGACCAATCTAAGACGTCAATTTGTTGACTTGTTTACTGCTCCAGGTGATCCAAATCTTGCAATTAAATTTTATACCACAGCTTATTTTTACAAGGTAGTTTTTGTAAACAAAACAGACAACTTTAATTCTCATTGACAGATAACAAATGAAACAAGACACTAAGGTTGCAGTTATTTTAAAGCAGTAAAATAAATTTTTAACAACTGGTGCTTGGACAAAATTTTGGTTGATATACTATAATAAAGAAAGTTTACCTATTATAACCTAGATAATTGAATTTATATATTTATTTAAACATATATTAAGTTATATTAATATTTGTTTACATATACAGTATGTTTTTATATCTTAACCATCAACTAAAGAGGTTTATATTTTGAAAAATAAACAAGAACATAAGTTAATCTGTTGATTGTAAATACTCACCATGGTATTTTAATATTTTTATTTTTGTTATATAACTACGTAATTTAAATTCTTAAAATGGTAATGTAGGCTTAGACAATAGACAAATATCTTTATTCAAGCATACATTAAAATGTACAAGAATGCGTCAAGTATTTACAAATAGTTCTTAGCCTGCTCTCAATCCACCTTTACTTTCCAGTCAAATCAAACATTACACAACTTTAAGGAGTATTATTCTTGTAGATTGTAACATGGCAAATTAATTAGGAAATCTCTGAGTTTGTTCTTAAATCTTGAAAAATCCACTTCTTCCTTTATGCCACTTGGGAGGAAGTTTGTGAATTTCACCCCACTATATGTTGGACATTGTTTAAACTTTTCTTTGTTATGTATTTTGATTGCAAAATCACCCTTATTTCTTGTGTTATAATTATGTACATTACATTGTCTTAATAATTTGTTTTGATTGATTCGTACTAAAATTATTGTTCTATAAATGTAAAGGCTATAAACTGTCATGAATTTTAATTCTATGAAGTGTTCTTTACACGATTCAGTTTCTTTTAAATTTAACATAGACCGTACTGCTCTTTTTTGTAAAACCAAAATTTTATTTAAATTAATATTACTATTTCCCTGTATATCTCAATTCCATATGAAATATGGGAGTGTAAAGTTGCAAAATATACTGATTTTAATGCTTCTAAGCTACATGTTGGAGCCAATCTTTTAATAGCAAATATGCTGGATGTTTCTACATGTTTCTACATATTTAACAATTAGTTTTTTTCTCACTGATATAAAAAATGAAGGACAAAAATGTAAAGATGAACTATAAATAAATAAGTAATGAAATATACAAGAAGGTCGCTAAGAAATGCCTTGAATAAAAAAGGATAATAATAATAATAATAATATTTTTATTGCTATTACAACAATTAATAAGTTGGAAGCAATGTTAACGATACAATAATTTTGTTATGACAAACTCAAATTCAAATGTTTCTAATATAAGTTAGTAATTTATGTGTTTAACCTAGTTTAATTCCATAACTCCGAAATACCTGCCATATACTTTAACCCAGTTTAAAAAGAAATTTGGTTTATGTATTTTGACAATGATCCATAAATTCACCAACACTATAAAAGGCGTTTTCAACTAAAAACATTTTTAATTTATTTTTAAATGGTCTTAAGTTTTGTTCATTTATTATGTAGTCTGGTAATATATTCAAATATTTAGCACCAGCATTACATGGTAAATTTGACTGATATTCAATCTAAGTTGTTGAGGTCTGAAATTTTGATGAAATCGAGTATTATATTGATGGATGTTGTTGTTATTCGTGGATAAGGAGACCCCGGCCGAACCGTTGAGCACGTCTGCCTCAAAATGGGCATATTGCGCAGGCCCCCGGAAGGATGGGATATTGAAGGAAGAGAAAGGGTGAGGCACGGGACAGACTGTCCACTCATGTTCCAGCTAGGGGTTTCTATGCCCGTCGCACTCCTCTCCCCCTGCTGTCTTGAACATATGTTCCAGCTAGGGGTTTCCATGCCCATAGCATTTCTACTTACCCCCTGCTGTCTACATATGTTCCAGCTAGGGATTAACCATGCAGTTCGCATTAACCCCCCGCTGTCTTGAACATGAATGGGGTTTGAAGGAAGGGAAATTGTCATAGTGGACAGCCAAAAGACTTACCACAGTGTTATGACAACTTTGTTTGCTGTGCCCAATGTCAACTTCGCAACTAGTATAAACCAGTTTTAAAGTCGTCCTGGGAAATATTGATGGATATCACTGCCCTTAGTTAATTTACATTTAAATCTGGCATAAATTGTTGTTTCCAAAATATAAATACAGGGCAGGATATGGAATAAAGTGTAAACAAAAGACATAGAAAAAACATTTTAAATAGTGTTTTAATGACTGTAAAAACCTACTATATGACTGGTTTTACGTCATTCCCCATTTGTACTTCCAATAATTACAACTTCCCACTCCAGTGCGGAAACGACAGAAAATAGTCCACTTCTTCCGAGGAAGATTGATACCACCTACCGCTACGTTCGGGTCTGCTATACAGAAGTGGTTCAGACCTTGAAAAGCGTCCCAGGAGGAAGTTAAGTTTGTATGAATGGTGAAGTTTGTGTCCATCAACTGGGAGGCTGTTCGTAGAGGTGGTTTTCGGGACCTCAACCGGCCCGCATTCTGGGATAGGTAATCATAGATGGGTAACTGTTGGGCAGATAAGATTTTAGTGTATTCCCTAATGAGTGCATATATCAGGTGGAGCTATGACAGATAAATATAACTGTACTGTATTGTATTGGCAACACTGGATTGTATTATCAGCAGCAAATTAATAACCTGAATGGAAAACATAAATTTTTATGGTTGGAAACGAAAACCGAAACATAACCTACAATTATATTTTGCCTTCTTTCGTTGAATTGTTTTGCTATGTTGTCGATTGCCAGCTCATCAATAGTATATTAATAATGATAATAATTTCGTGTTTACAACACAATTGCTTTCCATTTTTGAACACAGAATTTGAAATGTACAATTCGTCATCCTATACAACTTGAAAAATTTATTTTCATGAAATTTAAAAGCCTCCAAAACTTTAAATAGGCTTGACTGCATATTGTTCTCCCAGTAAGGATGTACCCAATGTAGCCTTTGAATGCCTATAGGCAGTCGTCTTTTGCGCCTCCTTTTCGTAACAACAGCCAACAAAAGAAACAGTTTATCTTCAACGGTTGCCATCTTTAACCTCAATAATAATATTTTGATAAATAAACAATATCGTGGACGCGTGGCGTGGCGCTCCTTAAGTGTGTAAGCTCCCTCCTCCCGCTAGCAGACGAAGTCCCTTGTCACGTGCAGCGTGCCGCCGCATAGCAGATGCGCCACTTAAGTGTGTAACAGGCCTTACATTAAGTTTGTAGATCCACGTTGAGTCTAACGTCCCCATAAGGTATTGGTACAACCACCATCGCTGAGCACCAGACCCTGAGCTCTTCCACAGGACTTATGAAGTCTAATTGAACCTTGCTTTCCAGTTCTGACTTTACTTTGTCGTGTTATGGTAGAAGTACATCCCTGGGCGTACTAAGTGCTACTGGACGTGCATTGTCCTCTAAGACTATCAATCATATAGTAGGTTTTTACAGTCATTAAAACACTATTTGAAATGTTTTTTCTATGTCTTTTGTTTACACTTTATTCCATATCCTTTTTTATTCATGGCATTTCTTAGCGACCTTCTTGTATATTTCATTACTTATTTATTTATAGTTCATCTTTACATTTTTGTCCTTCATTTTTTATATCAGTGAGAAAAAACTAATTGTTAAATATGTAGAAACATGTAGAAACATCCGGCATATTTGCTATTAAAAGATTGGCTCCAACATGTAGCTTAAAAGCATTAAAATCAGTATATTTTGCAACTTTACACTCCCATATTTCATATGGAATTGAGATATACGGGGGAGCTAGTAATATTAATTTAAATAAAATATTGGTTTTACAAAAAAGAGCAGTACGGTCTATGTTAAATTTAAAAGAAACTGAATCGTGTAAAGAACACTTCATAGAATTAAAATTCATGACAGTTTATAGCCTTTACATTTATAGAACAATAATTTTAGTACGAATCAATCAAAACAAATTATTAAGACAATGTAATGTACATAATTATAACACAAGAAATAAGGGTGATTTTGCAATCAAAATACATAACAAAGAAAAGTTTAAACAATGTCCAACATATAGTGGGGTGAAATTCACAAACTTCCTCCCAAGTGGCATAAAGGAAGAAGTGGATTTTTCAAGATTTAAGAACAAACTCAGAGATTTCCTAATTAATTTGCCATGTTACAATCTACAAGAATAATACTCCTTAAGTTGTGTAATGTTTGATTTGACTGGAAAGTAAAGGTGGATTGAGAGCAGGCTAAGAACTATTTGTAAATACTTGACGCATTCTTGTACATTTTTATGTATGCTTGAATAAAGATATTTGTCTATTGTCTATTGTCTAAGCCTACATTACCATTTTAAGAATTTAAATTACGTAGTTATATAACGAAAATAAAAGTATTAAAATACCATGGTGAGTATTTACAATCAACAGATTAACTTATGTTCTTATTTATTTTTCAAAATATAAACCTCTTTAGTTGATGGTTAAGATATAAAAACATACTGTATATGTAAACAAATATTAATATAACTTAATATATGTTTAAATAAATATATAAATTCAATTATCTAGGTTATAATAGGTAAACTTTCTTTATTATAGTATATCAACCAAAATTTTGTCCAAGCACCAGTTGTTAAAAATTTATTTTACTGCTTTAAAATAACTGCAACCTTAGTGTCTTGTTTCATTTGTTATCTGTCAATGAGAATTAAAGTTATCTGTTTTGTTTACAAAAACTAGGCCTACCTTGTAAAAATAAGCTGTGGTATAAAATTTAATTGCAAGATTTGGATCACCTGGAGCAGTAAACAAGTCAACAAATTGACGTCTTAGATTGGTCTAAATAAGGTCTAATTTTCATTTTACGTAGTTATAAAGCATTTTCCAAGGGATTCCATATTTTTCCTATCATATAGGGACGATAAGAAATCCATAGACACCAAAACGACCACGATCCGTTCGGTAGTTTTCTCTCTAGACCCTTAAATTCACTCTTTTATTATATAAGATTTCGTCCCTTTATGATTCATTTATTCTCTATGTATTCACATATGTAGACTCGAGTCTCGAGATGCAGTTGGCGTGTGCCATTTCAACACCGACCGAGCGAGTGACGCAGCATGTATCGCGCCATCCGCACCACGCCTCTGCTACTGCAGTGTGTAAGCTCCCATTTAAAAGCATTGGTTGGTTTTCGCGTGGCGTAGCAGTCACGTGCAGCGTGCCTCCGCGTAGCAGATGCGCCATTTAAGTGTGTAACAGGCCTAAGGAGGCAAAAGTGATTATTGCCAGAGATTGTAGAAACACTTGGTCGGAATGATAAATCTGGGTGTTTAGCAAGTTAAATACAAAATCCAGACAGCGAAATAAAATTGGACCCTGAGGCAGTGAAATTAACTATACCAATAAATGGTAAAACAACTGGAATAGAATAAGTGGAAAGACGGTTGAAAAACATTATTATCTTAGCCATTTTTAATAGATAAGAAGTCCAATAGGCCTACTATATTTTAAAATCATTTGATAGTAAACTATTTATTAACTTATAAACCATTATTGTTAAATAACTATACATTGTCCACATTGCTAAAGAAATGGAAAAATTTAAGTATGTCGTCAGGAGTAAATTGTGTTTAGAGATTAACAGGAATTCAGCTATGGATTATGTTATGAATTATGTTTCATAAATTTTGTGACCATTCAAACTTGCAAATCATCATATGCATGAATAACCATCATAAACATTACCCATCATCTTTGACGGGCTGTTTGCTAGTAATTAATAGAAGTAAAATGATTTTTTTTTAAAGTTCCAATGTTAATCTTAAGGAGGTAGGAGAATTGATTGAATCATTAGACAGCTGTTGTAAAAACAACTGCTAGAAAAACAGGAAGAACAGATGTTTCAGTTATAAAATGTTTTTAAACTTCTTGGGTCCAGATCAATTGAAATTTCGATCGAATTTCGATCAGGAGGCGATGTCCTATGTATTATGTCGATTGTTTTGGATGTGAAATATTTATTTGTCAGTTTAATATATATATATATATATTTTTTTTTTTAATGGTGGCCACCTTTATTAATTTTATACACTGATTAATTATGAAATGATAGCACTTAATTGTAAATGTCTGTGGAAGCCCACCTACACAATTATTTAATTTAGAAATCTAAAATAAAATTCTGTTTGCTCAGTTCTTGTGTTTAGCTGTTCCTCCATCCTCAAGCTTTCTTTCGACCAGCCTCTACTTTCGGCTAGCTTCCAAGGCCCTGCTGAAGGGGCAGAAACCGGCTTCAACAAATTTCTAAAACTTTGTTGAACAATCAGATTTTTTCTTTATTTAATAATGAAAAATACGTTCAAGTGTATGAAAAACAATACCAGTTTACAAATAAAAAAATACTCATTCTTTCCAAACTGTATTGTAAATTTTAAGGTTACAAGTGCTTTTCTGTCACAGTACAATCTTGCATATACGGTACCTCAATGTTGCAATTAGTTGTAATCTTGCATCCATATTAGGTTTTTCGGTCAGCCCCTACATTTAAAATATCTGAAGATATGTATCCATCTGTAGTTTGGGTGGGGGGCCGTATCTTCAGTTGTAATCTTGTGTCCATATAAATTGTTCTGTCCACCTTCAAATTTTCCAATGTCTGAAGATATGTATACATCTGTAGTGTAGACGGTCGTCCAATAGTTCAGTTATAATCTTGTATCCATGTAAAATTTTTGGTCGGCCCCCTTAATTTACAATGTCTGATGAAACGTATAAATCTGTAGTTTGGGTGGGGGCCGTATTTTGCAGTTGTAATCTTGAATCCATATGTATTGTTCTGTCCGCCTTCAAATTTTCCAATGTCTGACACCTGTAGTTTAGAAGGTGGCCCAATAGTTCAGTTGTAATCTTGTATCCATATCAATTTTTCGGTTGGCCCCCTAATTTACAATGTCTGATGAAATTTATCCATCTGTAGTTTGGGCGGGGGCCATATATCTTGCAGTTGTAATCTTGTGTCCATATGAATTGTTCCGTCGGCCTTCAAATTTTAAAATGTCTGATGATGTGAAGATATGTATACATCTGTAGTTTAGAAAGAGGCGCAGTAGTTCAGTTGTAATCTTGTGTTCAAATGAATTGTTCTGTCGACCCACAAATTGTATGTTGTCTTTAGATATGTATACATTTGCATTTTAAAGGGGGCCATTCAATTTTGAAATTAAACTACTTAAATAAATTTATATTTAAAAACTTATCATAGATTTCACAGCAGATTTAAAAATACAAAAATTTAAATCTTTGTAAAATTACTATAGCAACCAAGGTATTTAAATTTGATAGTTGACTCTACATTTAATTTGTGTGTTTTTATAAAACCTGAGATTTTTCCTATTTATTTTATGTTACATTTGAATATCCCATAAAATTAGATAAAAATAATACAAAAATTAAACCTTTTTTAAAATTAAACAGCATTTTTGTTTCTTATTTTTAGAATTTATTTGTTTATTTATATTTTTGTTTTATTGTGTATTAAACAAACCTTCCCATCAACAATAATAGTAAAAAAATTATTGAAATTAGTAAAACGACTCATCTAACTAACAAATTGTCACAACTCACATTAAAAACTTCATTCGCGCATATAATCCCTAGGTTTTCCTGTGACTTTTGACTTACTATACAGAATTAAACGACCATCAAAAAACATATCCCACAATTAAAGGAGAAAGACAGTTTTAATATCTATATCTATATATATATATATATAAGTAGATAGTATCATGTTGGTTCTGGCTCACTTTTGGAGACAATCAAAAATCAAACAAATTTCACAGTTTTTTAATACAATTATGCAATATTTTTGCCACTTTTTGGCCAATTTCCAGCTTTTGTCAAATTATCATAAAAAATATGCAATTTTAATGAAATTTTTAACAAATATGCCTAAATTTTCTACAAAATAAAATTTTTTTAAAAACAAGTAAAATTATCACATTTTATAAGTATTTTTTCAATAAAATTAATAGTCGACTTTTCATAAGGTAATTTAAAATTTTAATAGTATTTTTTCAATAAATTTGACTAAAATAGTAATATTCTAATTAATTTCAGTACAGTAATATCATTTTTGATTATATTATATTCAAGTAATTTTTCAGATACAATAATAATATAACAATTTGTTTTACTAGTAGCTACTATATCATAATCAAAATCTGCATTAATAATAATATCATTTTTTGAACTTGAAATATTTGTTGGATTTTTTGTAGTATCAATTACATAAATTGGTCTATTTTCTAGAAATTCTGTTGGACTATAATACATTTTACTACTAATATAATAAACTTTTTTATAATCTTGATACATTTCATACATAATTCTAAATTTTTCATTGTTTATATCAAAATTTTCTAATTCATCAGGGTAATAATGACCATTTAGTTTTACTCTTATATTTTTTACATACATACTATCAAATTTAGAAGTATCAAATAACTGATCATTTGTTCTTGATTTTTGAAATCCAATTATAATAAATTTTGGATTATAAATATTTCTATAGATATTTGTTATATCAAAACTTAAATTCTTTCCTGTAATATTTTTTTGTTCAATGCATTGCCAATGATTAAAATGAAAATTTACTTTTTCAAATTTGCTTAGTTCATTAATTAATTGAATTTTACTCGTTGTTTTGTATTCAATTATAGGAACTCTAATAAAAAATTCATCAATTGTTATTTTACCTTCAGTTGGTAATGTAGCATTATCATAAGATCCATCAGCCTTTTTAGTTTTCCATCTAAAAATTGCATCATTATCTTCTGATCTAATAAATGTTATATTAAAACCTCCTTTGTATATTGGAATATTTACATTTTCAAAAAATCCTAATCCAAAATGAGATAAATTACCAATTGCTTCAAATTTATTTTTAAAATTTGATTCAAAACCATTATTTATTTGATTTATTTCTGATTTTGAATAAGTTATAGTACCTTTAATTGTACTTAATAGACCAGGATATTCAATTTCATCAATCAATTTATTATGTTTTCTAACTTCAATTTTTGAAAATAAAAATGGAACAAAATTATCAATTAATTTTATATTAGCACCATTATCATATGCATTTCCATCAGATTTAGTCAATTTACCAGATATATAAAATTGAAATTTAGAAGTACAAAATCCATCTCCAAAATCTATATTAAATTCAGTTTTTTTATTAGGTTCATTTAAATGTAATTTAGATAATGGATAGAAATTTTTGTATTCAGCTCTTTCAATATCATTTATATATTTTTTGTAATCAGCCATTTATTAAGGATAATTTTTTAAATCGAAAGCTTTTTTAAAACAAGTAAAATTTTTATAATTTTTATGATGTCAAATTTTATAATTTTTATGTATCAATTTCATTTTTACTTTTAAAATATTCAATTTCAGTAGCATGATCAATTATAAATTTTGCTGATATTTTTTGATGTTCTAAAATTAATTCCCAATTTAATGTAAATGCATAATCATGAATGAAATATTCAGTTAAATTTTGATATTTACAAATCAAATCAATATAATCTTTTAATTGATAATTTATGAATTCAGTAATAAAATCTATAGTTAAATTTTGATGTTGAGCAATTTTTTGCCAATTTAATTTATTTTGAAACAATCTCATCATATTAATACTCAACTCATATTTTTCAGAAATATCATCCCAATCATCTTTGTTTAATTGATTTTGGTTTCTGATAATGAATAAATCAAATGAACTGTATAGAGCCATTTATTAGGGAGAAAATTTTGTAAAACAACTTTTCTTTGAATTACAAATAAAACATTTTGATTTAATGACATTTATATTTTTCAATTTTATTATCTGAATATCTTTAGAATTAGTTTTTTGTTTACATTTAAGACAATAAATCAACTCCATTTATATAAAATAATTATTGTAACTTATCTATATCATCTTTAATTAGTATTATTTCAGCATTTAATTCTTTTATGGATTCATTGACTCCATCAAATAGAAATTTTAGTTCTTTTTCTAATTTTTCTTCTAAATTTTCAACATATTTTCCAATATTAATTAAAAAGTCTGTAATTTTATTTAAATCCTTTTTAGTTTCTGAATGATCATTACCAATTTTAATAATTGAATCTAAAACTTCATCTAATTCTGATTTTATTACAACATCATATTTATTTATACTTGGTTTAACATTAACAATTCTTTTACCATTAATACTTATATAATTTTTTGATAAACCAATAGCATTTACTAGATTTTCAGTCTTTTTTACATGACTTTTAAAACTTTTACTAAAATTATTAAAAAATATATTTAATTTAGAATTTATATAATCTTCTTTAATATTAATTGGATGTTTTTTCTGTCTTCCAAACAGATCAAATATATTTTGTGAATCCATATTTATTAAGGATTAATTTATTTATTATATTATCAAATTTTTTATCATTATTTAATTCATTTAATATAAAAATACATAAATGACCACAAATTGGTGGATCATTATAATTTTGAATTTGATTATCATTATAAAATATATTATCTTTTCCTAGATATTTAACTAATTCTATTGGTGGTTTATTAACTATATTTCCATATGAATCAAAATAATATTTAATTTTATCTTTTTTATAATAACAAACCCAATGAGTTCCATTTCCATCAAATGAATCTAAATTTATAATTCCACATTCAAATTTATTAACTTTATTAGGTAATATATCTCTCATAAATACACCTCTAAAATATTTTATATTTTTACACAATTTTTCTAATTCACCTAATGTTAGTGGTTCAAAATTTTTTTATAATTTTGTTTCATATATTTTAATGTTTTTTTATCTAAACCAGATCCTTCTACATTTTTTAATTCATGATCTAACCAATCAACAAAATTTCTAAATTTAGGAATTATAGATTCTTTTACTACTTTTGCTCCCTTTCTAACATTTGGTGTATAATTTTTAACTATAGGTATATTATCAGCAAAATCTAAAATTTCTTTTAGTAATCCACCATTTTTTATTTCTTTTAATTGATTATATGAAAATTCAAATCTTAATCCTTTATTTAATTTTTTATGTTTATTTAGTTTATTAATTTGTCTTTTAGATAATAATATAATATCTTTTCCATTTTCATTAAATTGATCAATATTAAATTGAATTATAACTGATCTTTTATTTTTAAATGCTAATTTTATTTTTGATTTTTGATTATCTGTCAAGTTTATATGTATTTTTTCCATTTATTAAGAAAAAAAATTATAGTTTTTTATAATATAGATTAACATAATTAATGAAAAATTTTTATTACAATTTTAATCCTACTTCTAAACCCATACCAAATTTTCTTTTCATCCACATAGCACCTGATTTTGGAAATGCAATTAATCTTTCACCAATTCCATGATCATTTGATGTTACTATATCCCATGCTTTATCTTGTAAAATTTTATCAGCTATTTCATTTCTAGATTTTGTATCTTTATGATCTCTATAAAATAAATCATGTTCTTTAGCAGCTTTATCTAAATCATTTATTCCAGGATCACCTCTTTTTACTCTTTTATTTAATTTAGTTCCAGGCCCTAGATATTGATAACCAGGTACATGTAATTCAAAAGGTAAATTATTTATAACATCATTTAAAATACCTGATCCATCTTTTAATAATGGTGATGAAATATTTGCCAAAATTCTTTTTAAATACTTAATTCCTTCGGGTTTTTCAATTAATTCATCTAATTTATTTGATATAAAGTCTTTAATTGCTCTCTTTTCATTTAAAAAATTATTATTACCAGCTTTTTCTTGTGCATATATATAATTAATAATATTATCTAATTTATTTAAATCATCTATAAATCTATATTCAATTTTATTTTCTGTATATTTTCTGATTCCTGAACCTTCAATTTCACCTTTTAATTCCCAAATATGTTTAATTAAATTAATATATTTATCACCTTTACTAGATTTTGGTTTCTTACTGTTTGGATCATTATTTTTATAAATTGAATTAGTTTCCCATAAAATCTTTGAATAATTATTTAAATCATCTTGTGTATATAAATTATTATCTGGTTTCTTTTCATAAGTTAACAATCTCCATAATCCATGTGTTCCATCATATTTTTTATCATCAATTATTAAATCATCATTATCAATTACAGTTATTTTATCACCAATCATAAATGATTTTTTATGTTTATTCCAATATAAACCAAACTTATCATCTTTTGTTCTTGGTAAATATTTTTGTGCTAATGGACCAATAATTTTATCTAATGTTTGAGGTGAAATTAAATTTGGGTCAATAAATGTCGATTCTTCTTGAATTATTGGTTGTCTGATTGGTCTAAATGGAGTACTTGAAGGTAAATTTAATTCTTCAGTTTCTGGTATTGATATATTATCAAAATTATTAACAACAGGTACCAATTCCATTAGGTTTTTATTTTCATTTAAGACTTCACCAATTTTATTTTCAACTTTACTAATTGCTGATGTTATAGGTTCATATGCTTTTTGTTTAATTTTTTCATAATTATCTTCAATTTTAATTTGATTTTTAAATTCTTTTATTAATTTTTTCTCAATATCATCTAATTTTTTAGCTTCATTAACAGATATTTTTTCCATTTATTACAAAGAAAAATTTATGTTCAACACAAATCATGTTAACATAAACACAAATCATATTAACACAAAACACAAATCATGTTAACACAAACACAAATTATGTTAACATAAAAACAAATCATGTTAACACAAAACACAAATCATGTTAACACAAACACAAATCATGTTAACATAAACATAAATCATGTTAACACAAATATAAATCATGTTAAACACAATTCATTTTACTTTATTTCTGTAATTTTCATTAAATATATAAATACTAATGAAATAAATAATACTAATAAAATAAATATTCTATCAATTATTGAATCAAACATACAACAAGCCATTATCATTATTTAATATCAGAAAAATTTTTCATATATTTTCCATCATTTGATTTTTTCAATAAATTAATGGTTAAAAATCCATAGTCTTCTTTCCAACAATCATTACAAATAGTTTTAAATTTATCAAATTTCGTATCTGATCCAACAAAATTATTATATATTTTTTTCATATAATGTTCATTTTGTTTAAAGATGCATAACATATTTAAATTATTTCTAATTAATTGCATATCAACTTTTGAATAACATTGTGATAAATAAATACATGATATATTTTTATGTCTACCCATTATAAAATATTCTTTAATTTTATCTTGTTTTTCTAAAATACAATCATCAAAAACTACTAATGAATTTGGTTTACATTTATTTAGTGGAATCATATCATTACATGAAAAATAAGAAATTTGTTTATTAATATTTGATTCTATATTTTTAAATCTTTTTTGTAATAATTTATAAGATGGTTGTTCTAATGATTTACTAAAAATATATAAATTTGAATATGGAATTAATCTTTTATAAATAAAATTTAATAATAATGTAGTTTTACCAGATCCACTTGTTCCTATAATTAATAATCTATTAGGTTGATCATTTTTATTATTTTTATCATATGATTCTAATTTTATATTATCTTTTTTTTTTCTAAAAATTTCTCCATTTAAATAAGATGAAATTATTTAAAATAATTGGTTATTCATTAAAACTAGAATTAAGATTAGAACATCCAATACATTTAGATGGAAAATATAGTATTGGTTTAAGTGGATTTTATTCAGATAATTTTATATCAAATATACCAAATGATTATAAAAACTGTTATGGATATTCTATTAAAGATGAAGATGATAAAATTGTAGATCAATATTTTGATATAAATAAAGGAAATTATTCAATTGAAGAAATCAAAAATATTTTTATAAATAGTTTAAAAGAATTTAAAAAGAAATTTAATAAATTTGATGAAAATGATTTTATTTTGAAAAATGATGGACCATATATTATAATAAAATCTCCTGTTAAAATTATAGTAACAACAATTATAATTGATTTATTAGGATTAGATGATAAAATGATTGAACCAAATGTATTAACAAAAGGAATAAAACTACCAAAAATTAGACCTTTTGATGTTTTTGAAATTCATTGTAATTTAGTTGATCCTAGTTTTGAAAATCATAAAGATCTTTCACATTTACATAAAGAATCAGAAATTCTATATTCATTTTATCCAAATGTTGAATATGAATAAAAAATTAGTGAAAACCCAAATGAAATTGATTATATTCCTTTAAAAAATATAAATAAAATTCAAAATATTGTAATATCTATTCGAGATAGTGATGGAAATCTAATAAATAATGAAAATATTAAAAGTATTGTATATTTAAGATTAAAATAAAATTTGTAATATAAAATTTATCTACATAAATAATAAAAACAATAATTGATTTAATTAACAATAATTTTATATTTAATAATAAATTAATTGTATTTAATAAACAAAATAAACCTTGGTTTAAAAGAAAAGATATTTGTTATATTTTAAAATATAAAAATTCTAGAAAAGTTTTAATTGATAATGTAAAGAAAAATATATAAAACTTAAAAAATATCAAGTGTAACCAACAGTTACATTTACATAATGATGATAAATTAATTTACATAAAAATTATAGGTGTCACAAATTATGATACCCTAGAAATTGATGTACAAACATGTTTTTCAGATGCCCTAAAACAGGGCGTCAATAAAATAGATAGTAAAACAATGTTTATTAATGAATCTGGTTTATATTTATTAATTTTAAAATAAAAAAGTAGAAAACAATAAGGATAGATTAAAATTTTTAGATATTTTTAGAGGGGACAATTTGTCCCCCCTATCATATAATGAAAAACATACAAAACTTATTAAAATTAGGTAGGACCCAAAATGGGTCCCATATGTTAAAAATACAATATAAACTTAAGGGTAACAAAATGTTACCCTTCTTAAACATTCAAAAATATTCATAAATATAATAAATTATATACAAATTTGAGACCCGTCTTAAAGACGGGTCTTACTTATAATGATAATAAAGTAAAATTTATAGATATTTTTAGGTTAGATATTCAATAAATTATTGAATATATTTAAATTTATTAAAGAAAATATTTAAAAATATACATAAATTATATTATAAATTCAATATCATATGGTTATAAATTATTAATATAATTTTGATCATTTTCTTTAAAACTTTCTTTAACATAATTTTTTATTATATTTATAAATGGTTCTATTATAAAATTAAACTTATAATGATATACAAAATAATTTTTATATTTAAAAAGATATATTAAAAATTTATTTGATATTTTAGTTTTAAAAAATATAATTTTATATCAAAATCATTATTTATTAATTCTTTTGGAACAATTAAAATTTCCATTTATTTATAATTATTTTTATACCCCCAAGGTAATGTATCAATTTTATTTTCACAAATAAATCTTTTGTCATCTCTATTACTTAAAGCTAATTTATTTATTGTAATTGTATATAGTTCATGTTTAAAACTTCTAATACAAGTCATTTCTCTATATTGTTCTTGATCATCAAATAAACATTTCTTAAAATCATCCATATGTAATGTTTTATCAACAACACTTTTCTTAATTCCTTTACATTTTACAGGATTTTTATTATTAAATTCATAACTATATAATTTTGATCTTAAACCACAATATTCTTCTAATATTTCACCATTTAACTCATCTTTAAATTTACCAATTATTTTTTTATTCTTTTCACTATAGCATTCATGTTCTTTCTTATAATCACTTGTATCAAATTCATTAATATTTTCTTTAATAATTTTATATGGATCCTTTTTAAATTCTATAAAATAACTGTCTGTGTCCATATATAATAACCTTATATTTGGATCAAACTTCTTTAATTTTTCATAATAAAATTGATACATATGTAATTTTGATAAATCAAGTACTGAAAATCCTATATAGATTGGTTTATCAAACTTAACCTTTTCTTTTATCATATGTGAAGCAATACAGTCTTTATCAAATATACTAAATGTTTTAAAATTAGGTTTTTTTGCTTGTTTTAATGAAAACTTTTCATCACCTAATTTAATATCACATCTATTTCTAACATTTTCCATAGTTTTTCCAAAAACACTATTATTCATCAATTTAAAAAAGTCTTTTTCAAAATCTGATGTTGATTTGGATCTTAATTTGGTATTTAATTCAATATATTTTTTCATATAGTCATCTTGATCAAATGCTATAACTCTATTAACTTTCTTTAATTTTAATCCTTTTTGTAGATAATATTTTAAGTTTCTTGAATGAATAACATAATCTTTTTTATCAAATAATGTTGTGCAAAGCTTATTATTATAATGTTCAGGTGCTAATGGTAAATCTTTATGGTCATCATGTAATTCAATAGGATATTCTAAATCAACATCTAATATGTATCCATATTCAGCATTTTCATCTAATTCTAATATTGTTTCTTCCCATTCATTTAATGTATATGTATTAGGACTCATCCATGTTATATCTTTATAAGGTAATTTTTTACTTAAAGCCCATCCATATAGATTATTTGCATCTATATATAACATATAATTTTCAGGTTTTGTTTTATCATAATTTTTTGTAATTGTTTGTTTGTAATTGTTTGCTTTACAATATCTAGTTATACATTGTGAAATACCACCTCTAATACCTTTTTCAATCATTAAATACATATTATAATCACTTATTAATTCTAGTTTAATTTTTGTTAATTTTAACATAGAATCCCAAGCTAATGATGGTGATGTTAGATAATGTGCTGGATCTAATTGATAATTTTTCAAACAAACAGATCTAAAATTTTCAAATATATCAGCTAATAAAAGAACATCTTGAATATTATATAAATCTGAATAATTACCTAATGTTTTTACTTTTAGTTTATTCCAAACTTTTATATAATGTTTATAATCATCATCACTTATATTTTCATTTGTTAAACAACTATAAAATTGATCTTTTTCTAATATTTTATCATAGTTTAATTTTTCAACATTATCAATAAATTCATATGGAAATACACCTTTAGAAGTTAATATTTTTAAAGTATCATTATCATATTCAATTATATCATTTTCTTTTATAAATTTATTTATATGCTTAAATTCTTTAAGATTTTTAGCTAATTTTTCAATTGATGTAGCCATAAATCTAAATGTATCTACAAATGAGAATTTTATAAATTTTCTAGGTTTATCACCTTCAAATTCATAACCATAACCAGAATTTACTGAATAGTTTATATATTTTTCATCTGTATTGGCTAACAAATCAATTTTACCATATTTTTTAGCTAATTCTTTTATAAACAAATGTGTATCATAATTTGAACTATTATGACAGAATATAGGAATATTTTGAGGGAATTTTAGATTTAAATTACAATTTAAATGTGCAGCACCTCTAAATTTTCCTGTTAAATGACAATGATCTCTTACTTTTATTCTTTTATCATTATCAAAACCACTATTTTCACAAATATGACAAATATTTGTTTTCTGATAATTAATTTCTTCTTCATTAGTTAAATTCATAGGCTTTTTATTTTTTGAATTATATTTTTTAGCTATATATTTTGAAATTTCATCTAAATATTCAAATAATTTATTTGGTACATTTATTAATTCCTCTTCATTTTTTGCTCTATAACAAATAGGTTTATACATTTTATTAGTTACTCTAGATACTAAATAAATTGTAAATCCATATGGTTTATGTCTTTGAATTTTATTTGTATATGAACAATTTGGATTGTTTTTACAATTATCAATCTTTTCTAATATACTTTCAAAATCCATATAAATTACATATGGATGTTCAAACTTTTTATAATAATTTTTAAAACTTACAGTTTGACCTTTAAATGGCATTATAGGTCTACAAGGTTCTAATGATTTACATATTTCTAAATGATTATTTAAGTCTTTGTTTTTGTAGAAATGAGTTAAACATCTTCTACAAATATATTTTTTATTTGTATTTTTTTGTGTCAATTGCTTAGATACTAACTTACTTAAATCTGTAATCAATATATAATGAGAATTATTACCAATTTTATAATATAATAAATCAATTTCTAGTTCTGTATTATAA
This sequence comes from Neoaliturus tenellus, assembly GCA_030545055.2. Taxonomy (NCBI): domain Eukaryota; kingdom Metazoa; phylum Arthropoda; class Insecta; order Hemiptera; family Cicadellidae; genus Neoaliturus; species Neoaliturus tenellus. The sequence goes on from CM061537.1 coordinate 97,308,923, forward strand.
TGTTCAGATATTTGTAATGGCACTATTTTTTAATCTTCATCAATTCTATAAATATTTATTGACATTGATGGATAATTATATTTAGAATCAAATGATCTTTTTTCAAATAATTTAATATCTTTTAATGTTATTGGATAATCAAAACCTTTAAAAATATCATCATTTATATATTTTTGGTATTGTTTAACTCTTTCAGCATTTTTGTTTGGTTTATCAATAGCACATCTAATTGCATAAATAAAACAATATTCATCTTTATTTTTAAAATTTACACAACATTTTTTATTCTTAATTTCATTTGGTAATTCTATATATGATCCAGCATTTAATGAATTATTTTTAGATAATTTTAGATTTAATTCAACACATCTTTTTAATGACCAACCAGAGCCTTTTGATGGTTGATTTAGTTGTTCTCTAACTATTAATTTCTTAAATTGATCATCAATAAAATCATCTATATTTAAAATATCTGAACTTTTTATACAAACATACATATTACTATTTTGAATTTCACCATTTATTAATTTTCTTTCATATTCACATTCTAAAGCCATCTGTCCTTTAATATTTTTGAATTTTTGTTTTTCTATCAATTTTTTTATTTCATTTCTTTGAGTTTCTAAATAATCATTAATATCTAAATCATCATTTGAATTTGTTAAAATATAATCTTGAAAATATCCTTTTAATGACAAAGCTTCTTGAATATTTATTATATTTTCTTTTGGAATTGGTTTATTTTTAAAATAATCATTTAATAATCCAATCAATTCATTTCTAGTTTTATTAACAATTTTAATGCTATTTTTAATTGCTAAATTTTGAATATATTTTAATGATCTATATCTTAAATTATTTGGATTTTCTTTAATTTTGTTTAATCTTTTAATTAGTTCATCTCTAGATAAATTTTCATAATTTCTGACAGATAATTTTTTTGCAATTTCATTTAATTTTTCTATATTAAATAATGAATAATTTGTAAGATCAAATGTTTCTTTAATATTTGTCAATTCATCTAAAGTTTTATTTTTATAATTATATATATTATTATTTTTACACCAATGTTTTAATTCAAATATTTTATTATCATATTTTTGTTTATTTAATAAATGTTTAGTTGAGTTATAATGTCTATCATAATTTTTATATAATATATTTTTATTACAATAAGGACAATTAATATTTTTATTTGTTCGATCCATTTATTAGAAATAATTTTTACTTAGAAATAAAACTCTTAAAAATATGAGAAGTTTTTCCACTTTTTTCTAGGTAATTTATAGTTTAAATTGTAATTTTTCAATCAATAGTCAACTTTTCACAAGTTAATTTAAATTTTCTAGAGTATTTTTTCAATAAAATCAATAGTCAACTTTTCACAAGTTAATTTAAGTTTTCTAGAGTATTTTTTCAATAAAATCAATAGTCAACTTTTCACAAGTTAATTTAAATTTTCTAGAGTATTTTTTCAATAAAATCAATAGTCAACATTTTATAAGTCAATTTAAGTTTTCTATAGTATTTTTTCAATAAAATTTAAACTTTTTTAAAACAAGTAAAATTATTATTTTTATCATATTTTTAAATTTTCTAATTTTGTTATATTTTTGTCATGAATTTTAGTTTCTAAATGTCTTAAATAATTATTAGTCCATTTAATATTTCTTCCACATTCACAAAATTGTGGTTTTAAAAACATTTCTCTAATACATTGTATACAAATTGTATTTTTTCTATCTTTACTATAATGATAATTATTAAAATTTGAAATATCTTTAATTTCTTTACATTTATGACATTGTTTTTCATTTAATTCAATAACTTTAATACTATCATATAATTTTTTATAATACACATCCTTACATTCTTTACAATAATAATATAACCCATCTTTAGTATTTTTGTCTTTATAAAATTTAGATATATATCTTTATATAATTTACACCTTAAACATATCTTTTCCATTTATATAAAATAAAATTTACAAATTGGTTTTTTTCAATTCATATTCATAAAAATTTCCAATAATATCTTCATTATTTTGATCTTTTATACTATAAGTAACTGGATTTGTATTATTAATTTTAGAAATTATAAATATTTCTCTAGACCAAATATTTTTATATTTATTAGAAAATGTTGATTTTTTATTTCCAATTCTAACTCTATCATTTATTTTAAATTTTGATTTGGTTATTATTTTTGGTGGTTTATATTTAAAAACAGTATCTAATAAATCCTTTTCATTATTTTTATTTACTTCAATTGGTTTCATTTTAATTGTTGAATGATATGAATTATTATATTCTTTAACAATTTTTGGTAAAATATTTATCCATCTATAATTTTTATTAATTTCAAATTGTATTTTCATTTTTTCATTTTGTGTTCTATTGTACCTTTCTATTATACTTGATTTTCCTTCATTTTCTGTATGATACAATTTAATATCATATTTATTTAATATTTCATTAAAATCTTTATTGATAAATTCTAATCCTTTATCTGTATGTAAAAGATTAGGTGATTTATGATTAATTTTAATTGCATCCTTAATTATTTCTTCAAATGTTTTAGAAACTGTTTTTCCATCTTTTTTCTTTAATGGTTTTGACCAAACATATTTTGAGAAAGTATCTATAACATTTAACATATATTTATAACCATCATTTTCTTTTTCATAATTTTTCATTATAATTAAATCTGCTGCCCATAAATCATCAATACCTAATGTAATTATTTTTCTTTTTAAAAATTTCTTTCTAATTGGAGCATGCATTTCATTTGCTTCAATTATTTGTTCATTTTTAGTTAATTCTTTTTTAATTATAGGTTTAACTTCTTTTTTCAAAATTTTACTTTTATTTGTTTTACAAATTGAACATTTAGTAGCAATTCTATATAATCCATTTTTCATTTCAACAATTTGTGGATTAATATTTTTAGTTTTTTTCTTACATTTGTGACAATGAATTGGTTCATTCATTTATGTATAATTTTTTTTAAATAAATGGATATGTGTTATAGATGTCATAATCAAACTAATTTTACTATTATTGGAAATTATGTAGGATGTAATATATGTAAAAGAATTATTTATGAAAAAAAGATTAAGAGAAAAAGTAATAAGAATAAACATCTTAAACATATTTTAAGAGAATTTAACCATTTTCAACCATATAAAACACAACAATTAATTAATGAATTATATATTTTATGTATTTCCAATCATTTTGAAATAACACCTAAGAATATAAAATTATTTTTAAAACAAAGGAATTATACAAATTGGATATTTTACTATCAATTTTTAAACAAAATATACAATATTGATTTTGAATTAAATAATGAAGATAAAGAAAAAATTACACTATTTTTTAATAAATATTTATGTTTTAAGAAAAGTAATATATCATACAAAAAATTATTACCTATGATTTTTTAATACTTAAATATGGATTTTTGTATAAAACCTAATTATGATAATGACTTTTTAACATATCTATCACAAACAAGTTTGTGATATTTTTTCTATATAAATGGATCTGCTAGAAGAAATTAATAATATTGGTGAATTAAGATTTAAAGAATATAAACCATTAAAAAGTTTAAATTTAAATGAAAAATATAAAATTGAAAAATTTGAAAGAATTAAAGATAAATATGGATATACAATTATTGTTGAATTAGAAAAATGTAAAGTACATTTACCAAAAAGATTTACTAATGTAATTGATGATAAATCTATTAAAGAATTAAATAAAAAAGATTTACATTTAATTGTCACTGATATTAAGACTTTTGATGATAAAGAAACTGCTTTAGTTAAATTTGAATAATTATTACAATATTATTGATACTAAACCTTTATTTTACTTGTTTTAAAAAAGTTTAAATTTTATTGAAAAAATACTCTAGAAAACTTAAATTACCTTATGAAAAGTCAACTATTGATTTTATTGAAAAAATACTTATAAAATGTGATAATTTTACTTGTTTTTAAAAAATTTTTTATTTTGTAGAAAATTTTAGGCATATTTGTTAAAAATTCCATTAAATTTGCATATTTTTTATGACAATTTGAAAAAAGCTGGAAATTGGCCAAAAAATGGCAAAAATATTGCATAATTGTATTAAAAAACTGTGAAATTTGTTTGATTTTTGATTGTCTCCAAAAGTGAGCCAGAACCAACATGATACTATCTACTTATATATATATATATATATATATATATATATATATATATATATATATATATATATATAATACGTGAAGCCGTTTTTTTGTAAACATTACCCCTCCCTTATTTCTGGATCAATTTCAACGTTTGAAATGTCATAAGATTTGTCTCGGTTTGTAATTTTTGCAAAAAATGTTTTAGATTTTTTATATTGTACTCTGAAGGGCATGGAAAGCCCTTGAAGTTAGTTTTTTGGCCATAAGATTAACATGGGGAATAATTAGTATGTAATATCTTGATGCTTTGTTCTATCTCCATTGGTTACAGAGATATTGAAAAGTCTAAAGACAGTACATTGTATTTTGGTTCTTCAATGTTAATCTTATGGAGAATTAGGATGTGTTAATATTTCACTTATTAACCAATATTTTTGGATGAAACTTGGGATTCAGCTTCATTTAGTTGAGATTCATTCATTAATGGTAAAAAAATCTTGGTTTTTGTGCTTATCATGGCAGCAAACCTGCATACTCTTTTCGCATGTTAATCATATGGAGAATAGGCAAACTTCTTAAGCAATGGACAGATATTGATGAAACTTAGTAAATGGCTTCATATGGTCAAAATAAATTTTTTTATGATAAAAAAATACTTTAAGTGTTCCCCATGGCAGCATACCTGCATACTCTCCCTATATTTATCGTAAGGAGAATAGACAATTATTTCCCTATTTATGAGCATGTGATTTTATTTTTTTTACAGTTCTATGTGGTCAAAACTAATATTACTAATTTGGAAATTCGCTGAGTAGTGAGTACGCAGGTCTGCTGCGACGGGGGGTATTTTATGCTTATGAGGGAGCATTAATCATTCTGGTGTTACTCAAGATATAAAAAATAAAACAGGTCTTCGTTTGGGATTTGGTATTCAAGATTTACCCGAAGATTGTATGATAAAGTGTGCATATTTTACAATGTTACCTATTTTTTATCCACACAGTAATATTAATGTAAAAGTTAAAATTTATTTATTTATTGTAAAATATGAATTTATTAAATTGAATGGATTGTTTTGCTGTGATGCAAAGTTTAGCTAGATGTATGATGAATGTGTGATGAAAATTATGATTATAATTTGTCTACAGGGGGTTACATAAAACTTGTATTCGAAGCCAAATAGAAAAAAATACAAGTGGAATTTAAAGGCAAATAAGCATAAAAATAGTTAAATATTTAAAAAGTTTCAATCATTTTTTTTTGTTTACTTTCTAAAACAGTAAGTGCCAAACCGGCTAGATGTGCCTGGAACATGAAAAATTAAGTAAAATAACACTAAGAGAGAATTAGTATTTGATTTGGACTGGCTTGTTCAATAAGTTAAAATAAATTTTCTTTTAGGATATGTTTTTTTCACTTTTCCTAGATATTTCGATTATTGATTAGTACCAAGTTAATTAAGCCTTGCCCTATGTTTTTTATTTTATATTATTATAATATCTTTGTAAACAGGTTATTGCATTTACACCAACGACCAACTATGACTATACCTTTTCACAGCTGGCAGCTGTTTCAGTAATAATGCTTAAAGTGGTGTTCCTATTTTTGTTTATCTTTTGTGATTTATCATACCAAAATTGCAACCCATAAGACCAATGTTAAAAATGGAAATTTCAATCATTTTTACACTAAAATCAAGTGTCGCACGACATGCTCTGCCTGTCGTGCTCTGCACGGCACGGCATGCCAAAAATGCACCTACACCTAGTCGTGCTGCTCAGTCATATGTGTTACGCCTTGAAGCGACAATGTCAGCCAGCAAAATGAAAGTAATTGGCAGGTTTTTAATCGATTCTGTGTGTAAGAAGTAAACAATAGAAATTAAAATAGAAGAAACCTTTGAACCTTTGTTATAAAGTTTGGCTATTAAAAATGTAATGGTTCTCAGATATGAACTTAGGCTATTAAGGGAATTGATATCAAACAACCCAGATGACGACAAAAACTATTTTAGGAAAACTTTATAATACCAAAGCTCAATAATAATAATAAGATTGATATAATACCAACCACTATTTCACAACCAGTCTCGTCCGACGACTGACTACTGCCACAATTATTCCCGCACGTCTGCCTGACAGCAGTCCACAGTCCACACACGTGTCCTGCAGTGCTCGTCGTGCCTAAATTTCATACCAGTGTAGATTTCAGACCAGCCGTATTGCACGTTGTGTGGCGCACTCTGTACACCACACTGTGTATGAGCCACTTAATAGGTGATTCTACGATCTTGGATTAAAGATGTAACAGTAAGGTTAGGTGTGCCGTGAGCTTAATAAGTGTAGGACTCACTGGTCTACAAAACTCAAACCTAATTTATTAAAATTTAAATTCTTAACTGGCATTACTAATGAAGTAAAACCCATTATGAAACCCTGCTTAACCATTCAACTGTAAAATATATTGTAAAAAAAGCAATAAAAAATAATAGGACTTTTCACAAAAATCTAATCTAATCAGCAAAATAAAATCCCTTCAATATTTCAACTGAATGTTTTATTTGACAATTTTATTTTCTAAAATAACATTTCTTAATTTTATTCTGCTTCAATTGAGATCCTTCACACGAGACAGATAATTGATTCTTGTTTATGATGCAGGAGGTCTAATACAGAGGGTTATTTAGAGGTTGGACGGGAGCCTAAAGCTATTTCAACGTCTTTGGCAAGTTCTGATACACAATTATGTATATTGGAAGATTGAGAATTTTTTTTTATGATCACAGTCTGTGCCACCTGTGACTGAATGGTTTTAAGATTCAGAAATAGCTTTTTAGGTATGGTTAGGTATACTCACATTTGAGGTACGGTAGGTTATATTAGGTTTATTTTCAAACAAGTTTTGAACCAAAATAATCTTGCTAAATTTCTAGCATAACATAGTTTTGCTGTAGTTTTTTACCGATTGTATATGTTTAAACTATACTGTGCAGTAAATGTGTATGTACCAACCTAACTTACATGTTTTAACTTACCTAACAATGAAAATTGTAAATTAATAGATTGTTATTTAGTAGTATAAAACAACAATATAAATTAAAATTATAAAATAGTAAATATTTTTCACAATATACAAAACCTGTTAAATTAAAATAAATATCATGAATTTACCTTTAATCATGAACTTCAATGTATTTATTGGAAGTGGTGGAGCAAGTTAAATGATTAATAATTTTTTATGCAATCAAGATAAATATACAAGGATTTGTATTCTCTGTTCATGAACATTAAATGCAACTTATTCGTATGCAAAGCCTTTTAGAAAGTACAAACCCAGGCCTATTTCATTTATCACAAAAAATAAACGAAATAAAATTAAAATAACTTTGTAATCTTTTGAAATTGTTTTATTATTTGTTAATTAAATGAAAATTAATCGAAATTAATTTTTTTCATGCAAATTTGCACCAACATATCAAACACATGTTATCCGAGCTGAAGGACCTAATTTAATCAAAATTACAATCATCACACCGTAGTAAATAGTTGTATATTATGAGTTGTCGTTCATGTTTAGTTATTTCCTTTTTCCCCTCTGTTATTTTTTCTTCTTCAGTATAGTAACCCGATTAGTTATATAAATACAAATTTCATTATCAGAATTTGTTTTTCTTTCAGATAATTGCCTTAAGCAAAGGTTAACAGTGGAATTTTTATTGACTTCAAGTTGTGAGTATTTTTTCTTTCGTTGTTCGTGAAGTTGAACTGCTTCGGATGAGAGCTTATTTATGTTTTTTCTGTGTTTGATTTGCACTAACATTTATTACAAGTTTGCTTTGTTTTGTTTTATGATTGTGGGCAAGTACTTTTGGGTGATTATGTGTATTGCAGTACATTACCTATAGTTAACATTAAGGTGCTTAACAGAATATTTTATAAACTGGCTTTTTGAAAATAGAGTAATGGTCACTTTGCAGTCCTGTACATATAATCGTTGGAATTTTTTTTCTTGTTTGTTTTTAAAACAAATTAAAGAACAAGGAAAATCATGTACATATGACTTTTTTAGTAACGACATATCTTACATTTGTGGTCTGATGATGTTTTCATTAAAAACAAAAGGCCTCACAATATATATATATATATATATATATATATATATATATATATATATATATATATATATAATATTATATTATTAGAAATCTCAAGACTTATAATGAGAAGAGCTTTTGCAGAATGATATCTTATTGTAATTTTTCACATTAAATGGTAAACCTCATTAATTTTGTGAGTAAAGAACACCATAAGTTAATTAATTTGTATGTATAAAACTGTGTTTGAAGTAAAATTCATCCCAGATTTTGATTATTGTAAATGCTATTTCTTATGCGTTCAAAACCTGCTCAGACCAAATAAAAGTATTTTTGTTTAAACTGTAATTTCTCAAGGTGAGATCTTACTCTGCATTTTGCATGACTTCAGTTAAAATGGTTTATATTAGCCACAGTTAAAATGGTTTATATTAGCCAAATTAAAGGAGTTACCTTTCAATACTAAATAACGTTTACGTTTATATTCTACTCTTTTAAGCGTGTGTTATCAGCATCAACATTGATGTTTAACGGTCCGAGGAATTATTGACGGTGTCAGTGTTTTGTGTTGTGACGTCAGCCTGCGTAACCTTGCTGTCCCGAGCCTAACTCTCGTTAGTTATTGTTGTGACAGGGCATCATTAAATCTCTGAACGATTATTGATGCTTGCCAACCGTTTTGGTGGTATTTGGTGATTGTGTGTGTAATTTAAGTGGGAATCAGTACTTGTATTGCTAATTTCATTCTCAAAAGGTACAGATATTATCAGAATGTTTTCAAAATTAAATGGTTGAACTGTAGAATAGTTATTTCTTTAGCAAAACAAACTTATGAAAGAATGTTGTAACCATTGGTAAGTTCAATTAATATTTGTCAAGAAAGTCATATTAATCGCAGTGGTACTATAAATAGGTGTAACACATAATTTATGTAGGTGTATATTTAGTGGCATTTAACAGCTAGTGTAAAAGTGTTATGCTGTCATTAATGCAAACACTTTTCACCTTAAAATAATTATTCAATTAATTGGTTGAACGATGTGGAATTGTAAAAATTTTACCGTTTGAAAATGTTATTTCCACCTTAGCCTATCATTTTTTCTTTATCTTTTTTTATATTGTACACAGACAAAGTTGTATGTTATTTAAATTAAGAGTTAATTTTTTTCACCAAAGAGATTTTTAAATTTTACACAAAAAAATATTAATTACACATTTATTTCTGTTCATTTTATGAAGTAACTGATGTATTAAGTAAATTAACTATTCTAAATTAAAGAAATTTATGGGTAAAATTAGATCATTTATTATTCTTAACTAAAGAGGAAAATTTAACCCCAAAGTATTTTACGACTTGCTATTATCAATTTTGCTTTGTTATTGGTTATAGGTTTGTTTGAAAATGAAATGTCATTACAGTAATAGGAAGTAGTGTTAAAAGACAAGTATCATTAGACCTTGAGTAGGCTTTTATTGTTGTAGTAAAATTATTTGCTGTTGAGGTACTTGCAGAAATTCAAATTTTTTTAGTTAATATATCCCCAACAGTACAGTATGAATATTTTATGAACAGCATGGTCAGCTCATTTCGTAACAGTGCCAATATTGTAAAAAATCTATACTTGTGGTAACAAGCCTGTAAAGTTTACATCTCTGAGTCGACTTAAGACTTGGTTAATTTGATGTATTTCCATTGTCTATAACACTCCTAAGGCTTACAAAACACAATGTTACTCGACTGATTACCGTCATTCAATAGACTACTGATATCTACTACAATTCACTGTATTCTCAGTTATTTAGTGTTTCCATCGTCTACAACCCTGGTGAGACTCGCCGTGTTACTCGACTGTCACATTCCAATGTCTCAGCCCTACATGTGTGTCCGTGTTGCAGGCGGTGGAGCTACTAGCGGCCATGAGGGACCAGGCGGGCCGCACGCCACCGCCCACGCGGACGCTCAGCAACGCAGCGACACTCACCTCTCTCTGTGCCGACATATCTCCTAGTTCCTCCCACTTCTTTGAGGTACTGTGCAAAAAACACTAATAAATGAGATATTGTATTGAAAAATTCAAACAACATGTAACTGTTTCTTGATTATTTTGTATCCACAAATAATACACCCACTCTTTTTAAGTTTTTTTTCAAAATTTTTTTGTATCAAAAATAATTTTACTAACTAGTAAAAGTAGCAAAACTAATTGTGATCAATAACGCTAATTATACACAGTTTCAGTAATTTTACATAGTCACTGTTGATTGTTATTGTTATGTTGTTTAAATCCTTATTTATCAAACAAATAGTACTTGGATCAACATCATAGTGGTTATAATTTTTAAGAAAGCCTATTGTGAATAACTGATTGCTTAGAACTTAAAAAATATTATTGGTTGTCTTTATTTTATTTGTTTCATTAATTAATTATTATTTGTTTAATTTCTCTAACGAGAAAAATTTCAGGTTATTACACACACATAATATATGGGAATTGGTCAGTCACTAATGACACAAGAATATTGCATAAACTTAATTTGTAATCATGATTGTCACTTTTTTTAATTACATTGTCAATCGCTTCCTCTACTAATATTTTGATTGCACATGCTCTTACATCATGATGGGGAATTTTCCATATATAATAATAAACTGTACAAAAAGAAACATTATAATGTCGTGTGTCGCGTAGAATTACCTCTTAGATTATTGTATTTCACTTTTAACTTTAAATGAACTTAAATCATTGGGTGAGATACATCAGTGATGCCCAACTAGCCAGAATTTTATTTACTGTAAGATCTACAGACAATATGTAAATGTGACCTTATTTTTATTTTTTGCTATCAACCATTTACCTTTTAAGTTGAAAAGACTTCACAAATGTGTATTGCATAAATGGCATAAATGTGTTTTGGGCATAGATGGGAGCGGAACATCGTCTAAAGTCAATCAATCATAGATAATCCCATCAGCCTTGAAATGCTAGCTATTGTGATCTTCTTAGTTCGTCCAAGATTTAAAAGGGGTCCTTTGTTTGCTGAACAGCTTCATTTCTATGTTGGCGCAACAGAGTACGCCATGAAGTATGTGCGAGTCTCGCCACGCCTTGGTGACCATGAATGTGTCAACAAAAATTTTAAATGATAATTTAATATTTACAAGTATATACCCTTCTAAAGGAAATCCCATTATAAATTATTTTTGTCTGTATGGTTAGTTGTTTGGTAAGTCTAACATTTCAAATGCTATGCCTCCCATTTAGGAATTCTATGTATGCTACAATTAATTACATTTATTCTGTGTCTATTATTAACAAGAACAACCAGTGTAATAATAATCCACTAATGTTCCTTTGTTAATTTTCTAGGTGTTATACATTGGAAAAGTCCGAGTAAGCCAAAAGAAAATTTCAACAGACACTTTTATTGACGACACTTTAGACAAGTTTAAACACTATGAGTTAGAAAAAGAAAAGAAAAATGCACTACAAAAAGAGGAAGAAACATCCAGCTGCCAGGTACATAATTCATATCAAACTAGTAAGTAGTAAATAAAGTTTGTTTTTAGTTTAAAAAATTAGGCTAAATATTTGTTTTTACATTTAAATTTTTTATTAACGTTTTTTAATGTAGTTTACTTGAAAATGACATATAGTTTGAAACCACAAAATTGCTTTAAATTTCCTCAATATGCTAAGTTTCTTTCTACTTTTTTCAAGATTTCATTATCAAAAGTTTGATTTGTGGTTCATTCTACAATTTCATTAACTAACACTACTTTTTTTTTTTTTTTGTAAATGTCTCTGACAGGTTGAACTATTGAAATCAGTTTCTGTTTTTGATCTCAAAGTAATAAACTGCTTTGTCTAAGTTAAACTCGTCCAAGTTAAAATAATTCTTTAATTTACATTGGTTTATCTAATAATGGGGCATTCCAAACTCAACAACTGTTTATGGACAGGATGTAGAGGCCAAAGAGCAGCCCCATTTGATCTCTGAGTCAAGTTCCTCCCCAAATTTGGTTCTTCCGGCCCCCCAAGAAATGCCCCAAGCCCCCGACCCCGCCAAGGCTGATAATGCTGCTGAACAACAGTGAGTTCCATTGCATCCTACAACTTTTGAAACTACTACGTATGTGTTACTCTTGTGTTTTGATTGAGTTTTTGACTAGAAAAAGTTGTATATTATTTAGATTGTTTTTAATTTTAAGTTTTTTTATTAAATAGAAATTTTTTTTAAGGTTTCTCTACTACACAATTTAAATTAGTACAAACTTAACCAGATATCTATATATTAATAGGCAAGCATGATTATTTTCCTCCCTTTTTCTTATATTCCGCATTGTACGAGAGATCCATGCATAAAGTTAGAAAGATTTTGTTCCTGCCCTCCTCCCCCTCCAGAAAAATTTGAAAGATAGAAAAGTAGTGTCCTGTAGATGAGGAGAATCTTATTATAATTCACATGGGCCCCCAAGGCTACGCCCCACAGGCTTTGAAAGTTTCAAAGTGGTTAATCTTTTGGAAGAAGGGTAATTAATTGAATCATTAGAAGACAGCTGTTGTAATAACAACAGCTAGCAAATCATTAAGAATAGATAAAAATATTTTTTACAGTAATAAAATATTTTTTAACATATAGCGTCTAGACAACCCAGATCAACTAAAATTTTGGTTGAATTTTGACCAGTTCTCTAGGTCTCTAGTTTTTCTTAGTTTTGTTTAGTTTGTTTACTGTAATGTTGCAGAGGTTTGGTGATGAGGCTCAGGTCAGGCTCCGTTGGAAGTGTTCCGCACGTCGCTATCAAAAGATCTGATTCAGTGGTAAGTTAAAATATTCTATTAGTTTCGTATTTAGTTGCTAGTCTAAGAAAACTACTAATTATCATCAATCACTGTAATATTATTGGACAATTTTAAGATCATTACAGTCTTAAATTGTTCCTTTATTCATTTTACTCACATTGGCTTGGAGGCTAAGACCTCTTGAACTATCTTAGATGCTAACAGTTTAGCTATTATCAAATTAAAAGTAAAGAGTATTTGAGCGTGGCAGTGCTTCAACCATGTACAGGTTGCTCGGGACTAGTCGATTCTTAGTAAAAATAGATAGGAAAATCTTTAATTAAAAATTCATATCTATTTATATTTATTTTGTTGATAGAAAATCCATTTTATCCATTTGATAAATTATAAAGGTGGCATCAAGAATTATAATGTTAACAGAATGAATATCTTCCATTTTCAATGTCAAAAATTCATTTTTTAACCTAACATCGGAAGGTAAATCCTATTAACTTATCCAAAAATTCACAATTGATAGATAAGTAACTAAGTAGTAAGTAAGTAAGTAAGTAAGTAGGCCAAGCAAAAAAAATCTGCAGTATTCAAGGATGGCCCAATGGAAACGAAAACATACCAAGTTCAACAACCTGAGAATTGTGTCTTGTTACAAATTAACCAACGATCAAAACATCTTATTGGTTGATTAATTTCTGTGAATGCAACCAGTTCGCATATTGAACTTTGACTTCTGACAAATTTTGAAGGGAGGGGAGCATCAAATAATCTGTTGCAACTGATTCTACCATGTTTAGACTCAATTGGTGTTGAAAACAATTGAATCAAACAAACTAAATGAGTCTGTTGGAAATTCAATTCCGTGGAGTCGAGTGATTCAAATTAATCAATTCACTAAGAAGACCCATATTGCCCATTACCAACAACTAACACAGGAAGGACAGCATCCTGTCAACTCCGTAGCCTGTGATTCACCGTTAAGACTTTGGCTCTGATTGGAGGGGTTATAGGGTGTTCACCCGAGCAACCCCCATTACTGTCCAAGCACTGCAAGTCTCAAATACTATTTTACTTTCAATTTGACAATAGTAAACCCGGATAACTTAAAGAATAGTTTTTCCCGTCTCATTTGGTCCATACATTTTTATTGTGAAAAACAAACTTTCATTTAAAAGTTTTAATAATGAGTCAGTCTTTCAACTGCAAGTAAATGGAGTGTGGAGTTTAGATATTAATTTTCTTAACTTTACTCTTCTATTAATGATTCTTTCTTTCGTTTTTTTACTGCATAATTCCTTAATAAGCAGGAAAACAGTAAAAAAAAAGTTTTGTCACACATTTTATTTTTACTTTTTGTAATCAGGTACAGGTACAATTTCCTTGCAAAAAACTATATGTACTATTTACAAAATTTAAGCAACTTTTACTTCCTCCCGCCTATGAGAAAATTAATAAAACATTTAAAGTTATCAATTAATATTTAAATATTTTGCCAAATTTAATATTACCTATTACAGCACTCATCGGAACTAATGTGGCGGACGGCCGGTTCGGATGTCAAAAAATTCCGATGAAGCGGAGTCCGTAGTGAGTCATCATTTCCGCCCATACGGTGACCTATCGTGATTGTATTCACTCTTGTTTTTAAGATAACCTATAGGAATAAAAACAACGCAGGAAATCAAGATCCAAAATCTTTATTCTCATATTCCATATTCATATTCCAGCAGTCAACTGACTTCCACGTAACACAGGTGCAGTCCCGACGCGAGACAGACTGAATGACAATTTGGGAAGCGGTCGAAGCGGATGTATTGTTCACTTCCTGCCCCCTTTTTCTTTCTATTTTTGTGCGAATACTCCACGGCCTCATAAATCACATCGATGGGTACAGATTATGGAAAACGCCTGATGACTTTTGATGCACAATGTGATACTTCACTGTTGTGCGGATAGAACGAATGGAAATTGAAGGCGCTAAAACGGAAAAATTATTTATTTCGTAAGGAAAAAAATTAATAATGTCCAGATTTTCAGTTCCGATGAAGCGGAATTCCGATGTCGCCGAGTCCAATGAACGAGAGTGTACTGTAGTGATGATTAATATTTTATGCTGTTTTAAAATAAACTATGTGTTTTCATGCATTAAAAGAGGAGAAGAAGAGTAAGTAAATATTGGTACTTTTACTTTGAGTTTTTAACATGATTTGTTGTTGCTAAAAATTGTCAATATTGCTGGTGTCATCAAAGATCCCCGCCCCTCAGTGTTAACTGATATTACCCCCAGAGAGCTTTGAAAATAACACAATTTTAATTTTCAAATAACATTTACAGTATATTTTTTTATGGAAGAAAATTTTAAACAACATACTTACAGAGGCTAGTACCTCAATGTTTATGATATGTCATGTAGGCTACAATGATCTTTGAGGATACATACAAGTGATAACTGATTTGAGTTGATAATAAGCTGGTTTGAGTTTGATTGGATATGTCATCCACATGTTAATATTGAGAGAAATCTTTGAAATTAAAAAAAGTTAAATTTAAAAATAATTGTTTTGGTTATTGGCCCACCTGTGTTGTAATAGTTGAACAAATTATTTTTTTCCATCCAAATTTAAATTTTTGCCAAACTAATTTGGGCAGATTTTGACTTCTTAGTATAAAATTAATCTTTGAAATGAAACCACTTTTAGTGGAGAAAAATCCCTTCATCTATTATGCTTTTAATTTGAGATCAGAAATAATTGTTTTTTACTTACTTACTTACTCTTTAAAATTTTGAAGGAAGATTAGTTCCCTTTTGCAGTAAACCTTATTTTACAATAAATCTGATTTTTTATCGTAGTTGTGTTGGTATAGTGGCCATTAATGAATTTCATTCATGGCATCTATTTTGTTATCTCCATCGTATAAAGGTATAGCCCTAGAGTAGTTACAAAAAATTTATAAGTGTTGATATTAAAAGGTCATATATCAATGCTTTATTTAGCTTAATTTATACAAGATTTGCAAAAATATGAAAGTAATGTAAAAGGGACTTAAATTGCATACACTAATTGAAGAAATTAGATTTCTAAGATCTGAAATGTTAAGTTAGTGAGTTATTGAAAGGATTGATTTAATCACACACAATCATTTGTTTTTAGAACAACAACAACGGGTCAAAGGTGGAGGACAACAGAACGATGGTGTTCCAAGTGGGACATCACGACTTGAGACTGATCAGTCCCGATAGAAAGCAGGTTCTGCTGCACAAACAGCTCAAAGACATCGTCTACTGTGTGCAGGTAAACCACAGAATCAGACTTGTTGGATATTTTGCAGTATTCTTTTGCATGTGAAGGAATAGTTCTTAGATCAATAGCCCTTCGGTTAGTCATTATTTTCTCTGACCATGTAGATTCCCAGTAAAATTTCTCTTAAACGTCAAAGGTTATTGAATAATATTTTAATAAAATTTTAACTATAATATTCTTCTTCAAAAGTGTATTTCGATGTCTATTTGGAATTGTTAATAAAATAATGATGTCAGGAGCAAGTCACTAAGATTCTTTTAGAAATTATAAAACAATCATTATGTACTCTAGCTGAATACCCTTGCCAACTGGAAGAATATTAAAAATCTTAATTATACCATTTGGGCGAGCTTCTTTACCTTGATCAGAAGTTTTTGAGATGAGCTCGTCCGTCCCTCAGTGCAGTAAAGTTAATAATATCTCCATTAAAGAGTGCTGCATTGTTTTTGAATGAAGACAACCTTCTAATCTAATTACAGTGGAACCTCGATATATCAAACCTGTAGGGGAATGTAAAAAATTCGTAATATCAAGGTCTTCGATGTACTGAGGTTCATTATATCAAGGTTATCTTTTACAAACTTCGATATACTGAGGTTCACGACCACCATTTAATACCATTACTTATTTCCAGTAGGCCTAGGAATTGAGGAATAAATATGTGTATACTGTGATTACATAACCAACAATTTGCTATTGCACAAAAGAATATAACAGTCCACTGTAACATTATAAGTTGATAATGTTTATTAGCCCTTCTATGAAAATTTTATCACGAGCTGATCTGGACAAAGACTACAGTATAAATGGTGACACAAAAAACTAAACAGTGCTGTAAACACAAAATTAATTTAGGCTAATAAACATCAGTTTGGACTAGAAGACGTTACTCTTATACATGCAGTAAATATGGGTTTTTTTTAATTATTACTCACGAGAATAATGTAAAATGCATTTAAATTAATGCTAACGGCCACTTACTGGACACTTAAGGTAAGAATGAAACAACCCTAACACAGTAAGTTAACTGCAAATGAGGGAAACAAGAACAGCGCTGCAAACACAAGGCACGGCAAAAGGCAAAGTCTGTAGAGCGACAGGTTGCAACATGAAAGAAAATGGATTAGCTCAATCATTCAACTTGTTATTCTGTTTATAACTTCGATATGTTGAGGTTTTGTAGTCAAAACTTTGATATGTAGAGGTGGTTAGGTAGTGCATCGGCCTGCCAAAAGTTCGTTATATTGAGGTTATCCCTGCTTATCAGTCGATATATAGAGGTAGAAATAACATTAGATTGATAGGCAGGTTCAAGGGGAATGAGAAAACTTCTTTATATTGAGTATTTCGATATATTGAGGTTCGATATATCAAGGTTCCACTCTCCACTGTATTATTTCAACCTGAATTATTATTATTCTAAAGTATTGTTGAAATAAAAACAATGTGAGAGTTCCTAATCTCACACACATTATAATAATCTCAATTTAATTTTTGATTAGCTTACATTTATTTGCTATGACCCTTTGATTATCCATTTCTTCCAATTATAGATAACTAGGGGCTTATAGAGACAAAGGCAAATAAAAATTCTAAATGTTAATGTTGAACACCACACTAACATGAGTCAAGTTATGTGGAAACCTGCCCTCCAATCCCCTTAGCATATCGTTTGAAGTATTTAAAAAAAAAAATTTGCTTATAGAAGAACCTCCTATACCCGACCATGTCGGGACTGGGCCATTTTTGGGGTCAGATATCGGTAGTAGTGGGTTATCATATTTTTAATCGGGAGGTCGGACAAGGGAGGTTCTGCTGTTTTAAGATTTTCTTAAAAAAAAAAAAATTAAAGGATAAATGTATCCTTGGCTTTGAAGTCTGTTTCACAGCAAGTCTATTCATGGAACATCTTACCAAGTATCTGAAATATGGTAGATAATCCGGGAATCCGACCTCATTAAGACCTGACCCTATTTGGTTCAGCGAATCATTGGAGTAATTGGAATTCATCAATAATAAAATATATTGACTTGTTTCTGTTTACTCGTGCTATTTATTACCTTCACACTATAATACCAGAACTTGATGACTATCAGAGTGCAGGAAAGGTTCTCTATCAATTGACTCACTCCAAACGGCGGTAAACACCAATAGGTTAACAGCTCTATATTGGTACAAATCTAAATTTTAAATTAATTTAAACACCAATATACTTCTTAGTTTTTTATTTTTACGGTAAAAATAAAAAACTAAGAAGTATATTGGTGTTTAAATAATTTAAAATTTAAACACCAATAGGCCTAGAATATTGAAAATCAGTTTGTCAACAAGTATTGAACACAGAAAACCAGCCGCAATAGCGATGGAATTGCGTGTATAAACCGTAAATTCCATGTGATATCAATGATTGGAATTTCCCCCGTTTTTAAGGAGAGAAATTTCCAATGATTGGAGTTCCCCCCGTTTTTAAGGAGAGGAATTTTAAAATCTCTATTTTTAGGCAAGTTGTCTTTGGATTAGGCGGATTTTCAGATAAGCGGGGCTCTACTGTAAAGGTTAAATAACATGTTCAATATATTTGGAAAAGCATGTAAATGATTGAATTATTTGTTGTTCAGGGTAACAAGCACCATGCACACTTCGGGTTCATCTGTCGAGAGCCAGGGCTGGACTACAACGTCGGCTATGTGTTCAAGTGTGAATCCGACTCCGTGGCGGACGACGTGGTCGGCGGTGAGTCGAAGGGGAACAAAAAATACTGAAATGGAATTATAAAGCCCCGTTTACACGCTACGATATATCGGTGCGATCTGATCGGTACCAACCATATCGTAGTGATAATCGGAGCGTTTAAACGGGAGAACGTAGCGATATATCTGGGTTGGACAAAAAATGAAAATTTCATTTTTCTGGCTAGATTGACAACGATATCGCAAGGTTGGAGCGACAGGTTGGAACGTGTAAACAGCCCTCCAACTTATCGATGCGATCAGTTCTGTAGTTGTAAACGGAACATCAATCTCCAATTTATCGCAACGATATTTTTGTGCAATCAGATCGCACCGATATATCGTAGCGTGTAAACGGGGCTTTCAATCTCCAATTTATCGCAACGATATGTTGGTGCAATCAGATCGCACCGATATATCGTAGCGTGTAAACGGGGCTTAATAAATGCCCTCCATGGAAAAAGACAATGGGCTTTATACCAAAACGGTCTGTTCTAACCAGAAAAACTTACATGGTCCTAAATCAGTCGCATAAATTAGTAGAAAAGAAATATAACGCTAAATTTTTCTTTACAAAATCAAAATGGACTGAATATGTAAATTATTTAAACCAACTCATGAAACACGCCTCAGTATAAAAAATTGACATTAACTAATAAATATGCAATATTTTATGGTATGAGAAGGATGTGAACTTATAACCTGGTAGTTTATTTGCAATGTAATATCGAGACAGAGTTGCAGTGGCAGACTTAAGTTGTTTCTTAAAAGATTGATAGTTAAGGGAAGGGCAGTTAAGTTAGCTTCAATTCAATTTTTTTTATTTTACATTTGATGGCCACACAGTATGAAACTGGTTCTGTTCATCTTAATGTAACATTGGACAAAAAATTAAACCATTTTCTAAACATGGTATTTCAATTATCGTTTTATCTATTCTTACCTTAAGAGAAAAACAGAAACTAACGTCGTTGATTTTTGTTACAGCAATTTCGCAAGCACACGTGACCGCTGTGGAAGCTTTTAAGAAGGAGAAGCAACCAGTTCTGTCCTGCGAACACTGCCCGATGGTGTGGTACCACAAACTGTGCGCTGAAATAGAGAGTGAGTAAACTAGTACTACCGGTTGTGTCCTTCGGACACTGCCCGATGGTCTGGTACAGTAGACTCCCAATTATCCGAAGCACCGGTTATCCAAGACTCTAGGTTATCCGAGGTCACTCTAAGCTGAACTTTTATTTCTTAATATTTCAATATTCTAAGTAATTTCTATACATGAATAGTGTTAATTAGTCAAACTAAAATTGCATAAACACAAAAACTAAAATAAACCATTAAAAAAAATTATCAATCTTGTAACAACATTTTCTACTTTCAGAAATTAAAAAAAATTTTTGTCGTTGCATCTGTCATTGAGGTTTGAATTTTAGACGCGGTCAACTGCTTTTAAACTGTCTTATCAAAACTGAGCTGTATCTTGAGAAATTTTGTCAATCATTTAATCTCAATTATTAAAATATGTTATGTCATTATTTAGTTTTGAGCATACTTTGTAATTGATATCTTTACCTGTTCATCGAGTTTCTTTACCTGAAACCAGACGAAGGGATGCACTCATTAGGGAATATACGAAGATCTATCTGCTCCACATCTGTCCATCCATGATTACCTACCCCAGATGACGGGTCGATTGAGGTCCCGAAAACCACCACTGCGGACAGCATCCCAGTTGACGGATTCAAACTTTTCCATCCATACCGACTGGACTGCCTCCTGGGAATCTTTCCAAGGTCGGAATTGCTTTCTGATAGCTGACCCGACCTTAGCAGTAGGTGGTATGGATCTTTCTCAGAATCAGTGGAATTTACTCAATCAATTCCGCAGATGATGTAATTATCGCGTCTAAAATTATCAGTAGGAAGATGTAATTATTGGAAACACAAATGGGGAATGGCAGAAGATCAGTCATGCAGCTGTGGTGCTGGGTTCCAGACAATGACTCACATTGTCACCGAGTGCCCGTTGAGTGCTTTCCTGGAAGGAATGATGGGCCTGCATTGTGCAAGTGAAGCTGGGCTGCAATGGCTTAGCGCCCTGGATTTAGCTTTATTGAGAGATCATAAATGTTTATTATTGTTTGATTTTAAATTTACTGACGCGGGTGCTTTACACTGCAGAACATTTTTTATTCATTTTATTATTATTATTTTAAGTTGGTAGCTGGCTATAATAGCCATACGATATATGTATATATCGAGTGGAAAGTGGTTGTATATTTTTAACTACAGAAAAACCCCTGATGTATTTGGGAATGGAGTGTTATCGAACGTCAAAGCTCAATAAAACCCTTTGTATTGGTTTCAGGCCAGACCAGCGACAAGCGGGTGCAGTCAACAATATTCCGTCGGCTGGAACTGCTGCCCGAGGAAGAGCAGGAGGTGGTGTTGACGAAACTGCGCGGCGCAGAGGCTCTGAGCGACACGAGCATCAAGGAGCAGAACGAGCTGCTGATGATGCTGCTGCGCGCGCATTGCGAGAGCAAGCAGAGCCGCCACGTGCACGACACCGCCGAGAACAGGTGCAAACCGGACCGATTTGATTCTATACTTCAAAAATGTCTTCAATTTAAACTATTATTTTGGTCGAAAATACATAATTAAATATTATTTTAAACTTTAAATAGTTTTCCCTGATCTCTTAAGAGGGTGTTGGAGTGCTTGCCATGTTGGATTTAAATCCCATTAGTGCATTGTTAAACCTGTCCTTGGAGCTTGTCATGTAATTTCTTTATTTTTTGTCTGAATGGTCTAGAATAAAATATATTTGAATCTCAATTAAATATACCGTTCCTTTGGAGAGATTGATTCTTTACGAAGATTTTGTAAAACCCCAAGAAAAATGTTATGAAAGTAGTACAAACTTGATTTTTTCTTTCCATTTGGTGTAAAACTTTTCTTGTAATAAAAAATATATCTCATAAACCACATCTGTCTTGATGAACCCTTTATTTAGATCTCTGAATCATAATTTTCTGAATACAAATAAAGAACAATAAATAAATACGTGTTTGCCATTTAACATTGCTCTTATGAGGAATAGACATTCTTGATTTACACCAGCGCCTCTTAAGGTTCGAATTATGGAGTTTCCACTGTACATTGGGTTGATGTTTAAAACTCTAATTATCTGTCAATTAGAATAAAGAATAGTGACTTTACTATATTGGCTTTGAGTCGATTCACCACTGGCAATCGGAAAATACTGGGACCTCATGGTCTTATCCTAAAATGGAACCTCATGTTAAAATTAATTTTAATCATTCTGTCCTATTTTTTCCTAAGCTCTAGTTTGGATTTTACCAGTGAAATTTGGTAATACAGTTTGGTCCCTAGCTTCACTGTTCTACTCATCTACAAACAAACTACCGTATATTAATTGCTGACTTACACTGTGACATATTGTTGTCTTATGATGTGGTCTCTCTCATTAATCAACTGTCATCTGATAACGTACTTTATTTACTTATGAGACTTTTTTAATTTAGTATCTAAAAACTTTTTTGATAATTTAATTCATCAAAATTAATATTTGAGCCTTCATTTTCCTTCCACTCTTCATCTCCTTTCCTTTTAGCGAATTTCCCATAGGGAATAAGCTATTACCGTAGGTCTCATGGTAAGACCTAAGCCTGGGACCATGTTACTTTTTAGTTTTTGGGTGCCCAGAGACCAAAAAAATAGTCATTAAAATTTTTATATATTTATATACCTATATATGTATATGTATGTGTCCCTAGACACGATAACTCTCGTAAAAACAATCCGATCGACACCAAATTTGGTAGAGATGTGTAATGCTATGTTTATTTGGATGAGTTTGTAATTCGGGATATCGACCTACCGGAAGGGGTAAGTTTTGGGGGGTTTTGTTCCCCAAAAATGGTTTTTTGCATTTTTCATATGTAATTTTTTTAAATTTAAAACTTTTATTTTGACCATTGGATTTAGCTCATAAAAACACAGGGTGTCTAACAGTCGGGAAAAGTCGGGAAGTCGGGAATCAGCATAGAAATTAAATAAAGTCGGGAAAGGTCGGGAATAAACATATAAATCATAACAAAGGTCGGGAAAATTAAGTAACGTAATAAAATTGAGTAATAAACTAACTAAAGATAAAAAGTTGAACAGAATTCAATCACAAAGGAAAGGACGTCTGGTTCTAGGAAGATAACAACAAGATAAATCTCAAATTTCTAAAAGTAAAATCTTAAAATTTAGATCTAAAGCCCAAAAAGTCAAAAATGGTGTCCCTCAAGGCTCAATTTTAGGCCCATTGCTTTTTATTTGTTATATGAATGGCATGCCAAGATATTTAAGTAGTTTGCAAAACATAAAAAATCACCTGTGTTTATATGCAGACGATTCTAATATGATTATGGCTGCTAAAACAGATGACGATTTAGAAATAGCAACTCACGTAGAACTTTCAAAATTATTTGAATTTTTTATTGAAAATAAATTAATACTAAATATACAGAAAACAAACTTTATTGCATTTCATACAAAACAAAGTAGAGATCCACCAAATCCTCTCATCTTAGGTGGCGATGAAGAATTAATAAAAACTGACTATTTAAAATTTCTCGGTTTAGTTGTAGACAAAAATTTAAGTTGGGATTTACATATTGAAAATCTAGTTAAGAAAGTAAATTCAGGAATTTTTGCATTGAAAAGACTGAGAAATTTATGTAATCTACCAACATTAAAAATGATTTTTTATGCACATATTCAGTCACATATTGCATATGGAATAGGTGTGTATGGAGGAACTTCCAACAAAAATTTGAATAAAATTCTAGTTCTTCCAAAAAAAGCTTTGAGGGTAATGCTTGGAATTAAAAACGATGAGTCTGTCAAGCAATATTTTGTCGAATTGCAGATTTTAACTGTTTATAGTTTGTTTATACTCGAATGTATAATGTATACTCGGATCAATGAATTGAGGTTTGAAGAATCTAAGAATTATCATCAATACAATACTAGGAGTAAGAAGGAGATTTCACTACCCAAACATAATCTAGAAATGTTCAAAAATAAAACTTCCTACGCTGGCACAAAATTCTTGAAATTTGTTCCAAAAGTTATTAATGATTTGGAGGATAATGTTAAGTTTAAGTTTCAACTAAAAATGTATTTAATAGAGAAAGCTTGTTACTCTTTTGAGGAATTTTGTACTATTTGAAATATGAAGTGGTGAAATGTAAATATTTAATGTAACTGTAAAATATGGGATTGTATATAGGCTAAGATGATTGACGCTATTTGTTGTACTGTGTACATGATGTAAATAAAGATATTTTGAATTGAATTGAATTGAATTGAATAACAATTGTAATACGAGACAGACGATAGATGGAATGCGGAACATCTGCCGATAAGAGCTCTATTGTTTGACATCCGGCCTGCCGCGACCGCTTATCTGATTTACGACCCTAACATTTCCCTAGTACAATATATTCGGTTTTTGCTCTAATTGTCGTACAAACACAAATTATAGCTCATTTTTTTCATCTGATTTTCAGAAATTGAATAAAACTTTAATCAAAGTTGTACGACCTATGGTTCAACGGATGTATGTGAATTAATTAGGGGTGTGCGAGTACTCGAGTGGTCGAATAGTTGTGGTCGAATACTAGCACTATTCGGCTCCGCTCGAGGTTATGCCAAACTATTCGAGTGGTCGAGCTGAAAATGATTACAGAAGCCACAATTCCACAAAAAAAAAAGAGTTAAGAAGAAAACTCTGTACTAACAATTATTTGATTTATTAATTAATGGAAAAAAGCAGAGAAACACGGCAATTTATAATTGAGCTGTGTGATCGCAAACAGGGTTAGGGAGGTAAGACGATGGCAGGTGCGGGGCGGGGTTTGTTTACGACGCAATAGGACCACGGTAATGACCTTGACTGGTGGAGTCAACACACGCACACACTCTTACATGCACCCACAAACACACTCTCACACCCTCGCCCGGCGAGAAATATGTTCTAAAAATAGAAACCATAACAGTGGGGTTTTTGCTAAAAATATAAACCAAGAAAGGTCCTATTAGTTTCCACTTCATTGTGTAATTATCGTTCTGATTCGTGTGCTGTTCAGTGACCCTTAGTAATTTTGGGTTATATTATGCAAAACAACACATTTCAAAATGCATTTGATTTGCATTTCAAGAAATGTTTGATAAAGTGACATTAAAATTTTATTTGACAAATTTATTAGACTAATTTAGTAACTAAACATTTAAAACAATTTATTGTTCTTAAATTTTTAGCAGTTAGATAAAAGATGAACAATAACTTGTTTTTGTTTGCATGCTCTTATCTTGAATAAATTATCCCAAGCAACCCTCCTCCTCACCCAGCGCCGGACCCTCTCCCCCCTTCACCTTACCCACCCATCCCAGCTGCCAGATGCCAAACAATAGAACACCTGACTTTGGTTTTTTGTCCACGTTGGACCCTTTTATTGTGTTCACTCAATTAGAAGATCTGTTACCCTTGGTTTTGGGATAATCTGTTAGGGATAAAAGATGGTATTTTTACAAAAAAAATTGGCATATTTTTTTTTTTTTTTTTTTTTTAGCGAATTTTCCATAGGGAATAAGCTATTACCGTAGGTCTCATGGTAAGACCTAAGCCCGGGACCATGTTACTTTTTCGTTTTGAGGTGCCCAGGGACCAAAAATAATAGTCAGTAAAATTTATATATATATATATATATGTATATATATATATATATATATATATATATATATATATATGTATATATATATATGTATATATCTATATGTGTCCCTAGACACGATAACTCTCGTAAAAATGGTCCGATCGTCACCAAAGTTGGTAGAGATGTATAATCCTACGTTTATTCGGATGAGTTCGAAAACCAGACATATCGACCTACCGAAAGGGGTAGTTTTGGGGGGTTTTGTACCCCAAAAATGGGTTTATTGCATTTTTCATATGTAAATTTTAAAAATTTTAAATTTTTATTTTTACCATTGGATTTAGCTAAAAAAAACACACAATTTAGTATTTTGAAGCTTTGCTCTATCTCCACTGGTTACCGAGATATTACAAAGTCTAAAGACAGTACATTGTCTTTTGGGGCTCCAATGTTAATCTTATGGAGAATAAGGATGTGTTAATATTTCACTTATTAACCAATATTTTTGGATGAAACTTGGTATTTAGCTTCATTTGGTTGAGATTCATCCATTTAAGGTAAAAAATCTTGGTTTTTGTACTTATCATGGCAGCAAACCTGCATACTTTTTTCCCATGTTAATCATATGGAGAATAGGCAAACTCTTTTATTTATGGACAGATATTGATGAAATTTACTATATGGCTTTATATGGTCGAAATAAATTTTTTCTAAGCTAAAAACCTACTTTTAGTGTCCCCCATGGCAGCATACCTGCATACTCTTTCCCTATATTTATCTTAAGGATAATAGACATTATTTATTTCCCTATTTATGAGCATGTGATGAAATTGTGTTTACAAGTTTAGCTGGTCAAAATTAATATTACTAATTTGGAAATTCGCTGAGTACGCAGGTCTGCTGCGACGGGGGGTATTTTTTTGCTGTCTGGGCTTGGCTCGGTTCGAAACTCGAATATTTCATTACCAGCTCGGCTTGGCTCGGCTCGACCAGAAAAATCACTATTCGCACACCCCTAGAAGTACCAGGGGGACCGAGCTTAAGCTCGGTAAAATTATTACTTTCGTTTCTCACACAAAGCTCGTTCGCTCCGCTCACTCGCCAGGCGGAAGGTTTGCTGCACATTGGTATGATTTTCCTAAAACCACAGGTTAAAGATGTAACACATTGGTTTATTTTATCTACAGTTATCAGCTGATTTTTGTTCAGTTAAAAAATTTCCATAAGGATAACATGGGATCTTTGAAGGGCTCTAGCGCGAAAACCGGATTTTTCCCAGCTATGGGACCAGCTCCAATCGATTTCTGGTGGCCAAAACCCCCATATTCCAAAATTTGAAGGAAATCGTCGGAGCCGTTTTTGAGATAATTGTGCAAGCAAGCAAGCAAGCAAACAAGCAAACATTGCTCGTATAAGAGTATAGGATTAATGTTATTATTGTTATTATTATGTTGTTTTCAAAAATAAACTCAAAAAATATTACAACAGTCCTTATTTTTTATAAATATATAAAATTATTATTTTACTGAATTGAAGCTAAAAATAATTATCTTATCAAAATGCATTTGTATAACACATAATAGCTGGTAATAAAAAAAAAATTGATATGAAGTAATAAAACCTTTCTTAAGCCATAATTTGATGGGGTTTCTAAACTTTTTTTTAAATGGTTGGATTTTATTCTATAATCCTTCATATTTAATCAATTCCTACAAAATACAATAGTCAAAGTTTTTATCTTTTAGTTTTAGTTTTTTATTAACATTGCAAATTTGCCCATTAAAATGGTTGTATTGCTTTTTTGACACTTTCAGGTAATATATAAAACCAGTTATACAGAAGTCTCCCCACATAAGTTGACGTGTGGCCAAAAACAGGTGGGAAAGGAGAGGGGGTACTTAAAAAAAAAGAAAAAAAAGAGCTTATGTCACATGCAAATTTTCATAGAACAGCTGATTATCCAATAATTTTAACTGAATAGTAGTGTAAATTCATTCGTCAAGATACGTGGCGAGGGTTATAGTAGGAAAAAGCATAAATGTGTAAAAGGCGGAAAATAGGCATCAGAATAATTTTAGATGGTAACCTTGAGTTGTTTCATGATTACATCTAAAATAAACCGAAAAACCGACAACCAGTTCGAGTGAAAATCTGAACCGAAACTGAACCGATAAATTTTGCAACCGACCCATCACTAGTATTTATACAAAATGTGAGGTCTTGAAATTTCGATAAAAGTCTTGAAAAGTCTTGAAAAAGCCTATAAAATAAGTTTGTAACAATTGCTAGACACCCTGAAACACACAATTTAGTATCTTGAAGCTTTGATCTATCTCCATTGGTTACCGACATGTAAAAAAGTCTAAAGACAGTACATTGTATTTTGGGGCTCCAATGTTAATCTTATGGAGAAAAAGGATGTGTTAATATTTCACTTATTAACCAATATTTTTGGATGAAACTTGGTATTCAGCTTCATTTGGCTGAGATTCATCCATTTTTGGTAAAACATCTTGTGCTTTATGGACATCTGGAACATCTAGGTGTCCATTTTTGTGCTTATCATGGCAGCAAACCTGCATACTTTTTTCCCATGTTAATCATATGGAGAATAGGTAAACTCCTTTAGCAATGGACAGATATTGATCAAACTTAGTGTATGGCTTCATATACTTACTTACTGCTGGGGCGCTACAAATCTCAGTTGATTCTTCGCCTTGTAGACCAACCTCTTCCACGCCTCTCTATCTGCCGCTAACTCCACTGTCCCTCCACAATGCCTCACATCTCTCTGTACTTGGTCACACCATCTCATTTTGGGTCTCCCCAAAGGGCGTTTTCCAACTGGTCATATGGCTTCATATGGTCAAAATAAATTTTTTTTATGCTAAAAATCTACTTTTAGTGTTCCCCATAGCAGCATACCTGCATTTTCTTTCCCTACAATAATCATACGGAGAATAGACATTTATTTCCTTATTTATGAGCATGTGATGATATTTAGTTTACAGGTTTAGGTGGTCATAATTAATATTACTAATTTGGAAATTCGCTGATTACGCAGGTCTGCTATGACGGGGGGTATTAAGACTATTTGATTTCAGCACAATCCTAAAAATTAATTTCACTTTTATAAAATAAACAAAATAAAAATATAAACAAATCATAAACTAGAACCTAATGTGACAAACTCACTACTCCTCAGGCACGAGTTCCTAAACCACATGCTGGGCAGCAGCACGATCTTCATGAAGGCGAAGCGCTCCCTGACCAGCTCGTTCGACCAGTTGCTCAAACGGAAGGGCTCCAAAGACGATCTCGCCCACGCCCACACAGAACCTAACAACAAACCAGTGATCACCAAGGAGCTGAGTCTGCCCATGAACGCGGCTCTTTGTAAGGTGAGCGTTTTTAATGTAGGCCTGAATATTAAAAAATCATGGTTAAAAGGTAGACGACTTTGTCAAAATAAAAAGTTTCTTGCGTTGTTGGTTATTACAGTTTAGTAGGCTGTCACTGTCGCCAGATCATTGACTGTGATTATTTGCGAATTTATCTCCAGGTGGTGAATAATAATCTCATAAAGTATAACACTCTCATTAGAATAATATTAATTTTAACAATCACAAAGAATAATACAACTTTTTTCCCAAGAGATATCACTAGCGTAATGAGAAACTGAAAATTCCCTAATGCACTTTACAATTAATTCTTTCCCTCCCACAAAAAAAAAGAAAAAAAAAACTTGAATTTATCTTCCTTTTGACCCTCATTAAGTGCAACAATATTAAACAGTCAGCTGTCAAATAAAGTATTATTTTGTGGTTTATAATTTTGTATAAATTATATGTAGGTTGAGGGAGCCTACATAATCACTTATGCAGCCATGTGATTTACTTCTGTTGAATACGTCTGTGTTGTGTCAGGACTCGCCCAACGGTGGCGCCGCCACTCCGTCGTCGTCTTCGTCGTCAGCTCTGCTCGAGGTACCGCAGACGCCGACGCGGCCGCGCAGTGGCACCGTAGGCTCCCTGCCCGACACCGACGAAGCCGAGACACCCAAGGGCAGCCCCATGATGAACATGTGAGTGTCTGTCAGGTTTTTGTGCAATCTTCAAAATAACTAGGGGTGGGCGAGTACTCGAGTTTTCGAGTATCTGTCGAGTATTTTTTGATACTCGAAGCTTGAGCGAGTACTTGTGACTACTCGTTAAAGTCGAGTCGAGTAGTTATTAAATTTAGCATTTCTGAAATGTTTTTCTATTTATTTAAACCCCATTTCTTTAAATTGTAAAATGTTTTTATTGTGAAAGTGATACATTTTAAGACCAAAGAAAGTTAGATGTGAAGACGATGAAAATGCTTCTAACAGTGCTTCTCAGACAGCACTCTACTGCTGACTGAACTCGTGAACTCTTTGTCTTGTCAAGCGAGTGACGAGTGACGCGCACGGTTAGTGGTAGAGTCAACATTGCTACTGATTAATAAAATGATTCATTTGTAGACCTTCATAACATTGGGGAAAAAAAATTAATAGTCAATTATAATTTGACATCTAATTGCATCAAAACAATGATTTAAAACTGATTCAAATAACTTTAGACAAAATAAAGAGCTGTGTTGACATTAGCAGTAAGAATAGTACGGCAGACAGAAGAGTAGGTACAAGAGAACAATCAGGTTTACCAATGGCTAACCTCTAGTTGCCAGAGTTATACCATTGACTTTAGATACTAAATCAATAGTATCAATAGTCAATGGTAATACAATTTTATAGTTGTATGTTATTTTTCTAATCCAGCATTCACAAAAATATATGTTTATTAATTGATAATAAACATATTTTTCTCTCAAATTGCTTTTATTATAAGACAGACATTGAATTTATTGTTCTTTGTGATTTTTTAAGTCCTAACAAACAGGCTTCATGGCTGTTCACTAAAGCTAGCCTTTACTCAGTTAAGAGACATTCTGCCACTAGCAGACGGCGAGGGAATTAGGTGAATTCCAAAACAGTGAAAATTATATGTACATAGCTTGAGTATTTCGGAGAAGAGAAAATAATTCCTAAACAAAATGAGCGGTGAAGATTTTCTTATCAACAAAGACAAAGGAAGTAGATAGAGTTGAAAATGACAATTGAAATCCACCAATTACATTTAGTGATTCTGATTCAGCTGTAGTATCCAGGTGTCTAGGCTAGGCTTCTCACTCAAAGTAGGCCTAATATGCCAAATACAAAAACTGTGAATAGGGAAAAACTTTTATTTGGTAACATCTTAAAGTAAGTGAAACATATGAAAGTGAAAAGTTAAGTAAGTAACTGTAACTGGGGATTTTCTTTTTTTCATTTAATGATGGTTAGAGGCTATTTTTCAATCTTTTATTCTGTACACTCCTTAATCCCTTTTGTTACTAAACCAAGTTTTTAGCTTAAGTATTTTTTTAATAATCAGCGATTTAAAAACCAATATTTTTTCCTTCACACAGTTTTTAAGCAAATTAAACTTAGGACTAAAGTTCATTATCTTTTTTAGCCCTTGTAGGATAGGCTAGTTATTTTAGTATAGTAGGCTAGTATATTTTTATATTTGAGTATAAACTAGTTATTTTAAGGCAATTTTCAATATTTTTATGTTCACGTATTACTCGACTCGACTCGACTCGAAACTCGAGTATTCTACTTACTACTCGACTCGACTCGACTCGTTCCAAAAATGTGATACTCGCCCACCCCTAAAAATAACCATGTTACACCTAAAATGTTAGAGCTGACACCACAATCCTTCAATACCAATAGTGGTTTGAGTACAATAGAGTCCCAAAATTCAATAACACAGAATTCTGGATCGCTTGGAAAGCCTGACAGATCAGTAAAGTGCATTTCAAGGTGCTAAGCACCATGGCATCGGCCCCAGCATGATTTAGTGCTTTTAAGTTTTTTTTTTTTTTTTTTTTTTTTTTTTTAACATATGAGGTTTAAGTTTTTATTTTTTGTATTATATATATTATGCAACAAATACATGGTTTTTCATAGGAGTAACATAAACTTAATTATTTTTGTAATGTTTACTCCTTTCCCGATAACGTGGAATACTTACAAACTCTACTGCACCAAACATTTGACTTCGGCACCTGATACCACTCACCTTAGCATAGGTGTAGCATAGAATTATATGTCAGCTGGAAAGCAATAGTTGTTTGGGCTAGTAATTGTAATATTGGACTGAGTTTGTAATAATGAAACATTATACATAAACTGACCTACATTATGATTAATTTGATACAGTACCAGGGGGACCAAGCTTAAGCTCGGTAAAATTATTACTTTCGTTCTCACACAAAGCTAGTTCGCTCCGCTCATTCGCCCTCTTCCATTTTAAAGATGGAGATTTTTTAGATTTTAAAGCTCGTTCGCGTCGCTCACTCGCCAAGCCGAAGGGTGCTGCAATTTGGTATAATTTTCTTTAACTACAGGTTAAAGATGTATTAAGACATTGGTTCATATCTACAGTTATCAGCTGATTTTTGTTCAATTAAAAAAATCTCCATGAGGATAACATGGAAACTTTGAAGGGCTCTAGAATGAAAACGGGATTTTTCCCAGACATAAGACCAGCTTCAATTGATTTCTCGTGTCCAAAAGCCTCATATTCAACCAAAAAAATCAAAAATCCTTGGAGCAAAAAAAATTTGCCGATACAAGCATTGCTTGTTTCAGATTATAAGATTGTAATTATTTAATTTCAACACAATTAATTGCCCTGTAATACAATCTACTGTTGAGCAATATTTTACAGACTATAAATTATTATGTAATAAATAAATAAATTCACCATCTCCATTGATCATCATCAGCAATCCTTGGGTGAAGGTTCATACTCACGTTGCTCTGTATCAGTATTGAGCTCAAAAATGCAGAGAATGGAGTATCCATACTAGTAGCTCTATCCAACTGTTATCAACTCATTTGTAGTGTTCATTTGTCTGTTTATCAACTTTCGGATATCAGGCAGCTTTGCATTATTGCCGTTGTCCATTCATTAATCAAGCTTGCAATTCCAAATCATTTTGCTGGAATATAATTTCTTTTGATAGCTGCAAGAAAAACTTGTTCTGACTCCTCGTCATTTAAAATTCCCCATCAATAACAACACTTTATTATAGTTCTTTTAATTCACCACTTGCCACTTTCCTACTCCCTTCAAGAAAACCACAGAAGCATAATTTGTTGTTGCTGAAAGAGTTCCATTCTTATCATATGACCATGATCGTGTCGTGGCGGAATGGCTTGGCTGGACTGTGTGTAGCAAGTAGTAATGGGATAGTGAATATAAATTGATCTTATTTATTTTCAGGTAAGGATTTCGAGGAAAAAGCACTTGGCTTCAATATAAAAAAATTTAGGACACAGCTAACTCACCTTGAAAGTGTTTTTGTGTGTGTTTCTATCAAGCTCATCAATACTTTTCAAGGTGAGTTAGCTGTTATTTTTTTCCTAAAAAAATCTTATTTATTTTCACAATTTATCTTTCTAGTTTCCTGAAGGTCGGCAACAACTCACCCAAGGATGAAAAGGAAGATTCTGGGAGGCAGTCTGGCTCATGGCGACAGGCTATTTTCAACACCGTCGTCACCCCAAGTAAAAATCTCGTAAAAGGTAGGCTATCTTCTGTTTATTTACTGTTATTGCTAAAAAAGAAACAAAACAGCAAAATTATGGTTATACATTAGGCTTTAAACCCAAACTATTTTACTCATTTAACATTAAAGGACTGTTCACAGTATGAAGAAAATTGTATTTTGCAGCCATCACTGTCCAAAACAAAGTTTTACAGTTTGCTGACCATATTTTTTTACCTAAGCAGGCCTGATAAAGTTAATGTATTACATTAGATTTTTAATATCAATAATTTTCCTTTCTTCATTTTGTATAAAGACAATTTTGTAGTTGTTTACTAAAATTTGACCAAATATTTACTCGATTTTAATTGATTTTTTTATGTTTTTTAGAAAACCCAGAGTATAACAAGCTGAGCAAGCGAGACAAGGCTGATTTGAGAGCTTTGTGGAGGAAAGCCATCAATCAACAAGTTTTGCTCATCCGCATGGAGAAAGAAAATGCAAGGCTCAAAGGTAGGAATCATACGCGTAGGCAAAGACACTACATTAAAAGTAATTTAAACCATATTTTAAAGAGGAAAGTTTAATATCTTTGTTACTTAATTAGTGTATTGTAAATTTCTGTTTGACTACACTTGAGTGATAAAAACTTTTGAAAGTTAAAATAGTGCAGTAAACTGTGTTCAAATTCCGTAATTGTAGTGTAAAAATAGAAATGTCGACGACATGATTGGGCAGCGAAGCAGATTTCACAATCGTTTCATAATGTTGTGAATTTGAATTCCCGCTAAGTAAGTGTTTTTATCAGTACCAGCCACTGATCCACATACACTGTTTCAGCTTACCTCTTGTTTGATTAATTCTTTTTCTACATATGTTTATTGCATCAATCTAGTACATTATACATAGCTCTATAGTAGATGCAGTTGGAACTAATTAAGTCAAAACAATTATGCAAACTTCTATTTTAAATTCTTTAGCTTCAATCAATCAGTAATTAATTGTGTTTCGTTGCAGCGAGACAAGAAGAAGCAACAATGAAGCGCATCAAACTGGAGTATGATGACATCGGAGCTCTGGGTCGACAGAACCTCGAGGTGTGGGAGATGATCATCAATAAGGAGGCGAGAAAAGCTGACGAGCGAATCCTCACCCAGGCGATAAGACAAGGTGAGATGAGCTGTGCGAAAGATCAGCTGTTGATAAGTTACCTGTTACACGGACTGCCTCTCAATAGCTGTTGCGATGTGGGCCACTGAAAATGACCCTTTGTCATGTGCAGAAAGATTTTTAGATCCTATAGTTATAACAGATGTGCAAGATCATATTTTACAATAGGTGTTGAGTCATAAACCATTATCAGCAAGGGCACTGCTTGATGAAAAGATAATTGCAGCTATGATTAATTTTTTAAAATTTTTTTTTATTAATTTTTATGGGAAATTAACAGATAGAATTTAATGGCTATTTAAATTGAAATTCCATTCTTTCCCCATAAGTCCGTGAAGAATTTCTATGTAAATAGTGTAGAATAACCAATGAAGCAACTTGAATTGGCCTAGTCATCACAGTACCTACTGCATGTGTGTAAGTGTGCACACTAAACTAATTAAAGAACCACTATTTAAGGGTAAGGAGCTCACTGGTTTTTCTTCTTGTACTTTTATTATGATTGGAAATGTTGATGGTAGCCTTCATCTTTAAAGACCTTTGATCATGCTAAAAAACTAACTTTTTGTCAAAATCTTTGAGTAGAAAATTTTATTGGCTGAAACTGCTCAAAGAATTTGACGAATATTGGTTTCTAGCCTCAGAACAAAATTGAAGATTTTTAAAGATTAAGGCTACCACCAATAATTGCAATCAAAATAAAAGTAAAAGAAGAAAAACCAATGGGCTCTTCAACCTTAAATAGCCATTTAAGCTCTTTTCTCAGGCTATGCTTTAATACAATTCCCTGTGGTCTGAAATTCACCATTCATTAAACGTTTTGACTGGCTGTGACAGGAGTGCCCCGCAGCAAGCGAGGCGAGGTCTGGCTATATCTGGCGGAGCGACATTGCGCCCAGATGCCACCGTTCGACTGCTCCAAGTTCCCCAACTACAACGCACACTACGAGGACCTGCTCAAACAGCTTACCTCGCAGCAGCACGCAATACTCATCGACCTGGGTAATCACATGTCAAGAAATGATAAATACATAATCTTACCTTAATATTTTTGACATTATTTGTAATCTGTATCGAAATGGATCTGTACCGATGTCTTTAACCGTACAAAACTGATGACGGTAATTTGTGTTGTTCCATACCGGCACCGAACTTCGGTGCACCTACATAATATACAGTGTTGGTACATTTCAAAGTGTTATCCCAGTTTAAGAATTCCAACAAATTATTCTATAAATAAAGTGATAAAATTTATTGTGTCAAATATACACGATATATGTGTCGCTGAACCTGTAAATTGTAATGTAAAGGACTGTCAGCCTAATTGCTAACCCAATCAACGGCAAGTCCCAATTAGTTTTGATTAGCAACCAAATAAATTATCCACATATCTGTGGCAGGGCGCACGTTCCCCAACCACACGTACTTCTCATCGCCGCTCGGCCCTGGCCAGCTCGCCCTCTACAACCTGCTGAAGGCGTACTCGCTGCTGGACCCCGAGGTTGGCTACTGCCAGGGCCTCTCCTTCGTAGCTGGCGTCCTGCTGCTGCATGTGAGTTCCTTACGACATGTTGGTTTACGTGGATGAGTAGTCAGTTATGGTCTTGTCAGCCAACGTTAGCATAACACCTTGTTTGGTAACAATTCGTAATTTAAACAGATGATAAACTTATTTCAAGATAATAGACAAAGAAGTGAAGGTGAATGTCAGAGAACTCGCTGAAGGAAGGAAGTCATATAGTTCACAAATATTAAAGTCATATAAAAAAATTTAATATTTATGCAGCAATATGCTGATTTCTTAATGAGCCAGATAGTTTTGCTGCAAAAATTATGAATGTGTTATAAGAATTTCGTGAAAGTAGACTCAACAAATTCAATTTGTTCTATTGGTAAGATCTTTAGCCATATCTCTCAGTCATTACTTTTTTTATAAGTTGGCCAAGAGCTAACTTTAAATTTTATTGTATCCCATGCACTATTGCGAAATAAAAATAAAAATACTTAGTAAAAAATTGAATTATAGATGTGTGTGTTAGCTACTACACACTCACCATTTTTTAAATATACATACCCATTTTAATCTTTCAAAATGTCTATTAAAGTGGAACCTGGATGAATAGTTCCTCTAGGGATCAGTGAAAATGATCTATCTAAAAAAATTTAATGGACTCTAGAATGAAAGCTCTAATTACAATTTGAATTAGAAATATACAAATTATCCAGTTTTTTCTGTATTATCTTTAATACATTTCTGTATTATCTTTATTTCTGTATTAATATTACACATCATTAAAGTAGGCCTGTTGTTCAGGAAAAATTGTAAAGGTTAAACTTTTAGTCGCCATATGCTAGTGTGTTGTTTTTGCAAAAAAAGTTACTAAAATATGAATGCAAACAACAGAATTTCTGTTGAACATGGAGCATGATTGTATGACAGATGACCGAGGACCAGGCATTCTTCATGCTGCGGCACCTAATGTTCCGGCGCGGCATGCGCGCGCAGTATCTGCCGGACATGGTCGCACTGCAGGTCCAGTTGTACCAACTGTCCCGCCTTATCCACGACCATCACCCCGATCTGTATTCGCACCTCGACCGCCACGAGGTTGCCCCCACGCTCTTCGCCGCCCCCTGGATGCTCACCATGTTTGCGTCACAGTTCCCACTTGGCTTCGTCACCAGGGTTTTCGGTGAGTGGTAGTCGTAGAGTCTACTAGTTGTCAGGGATTAGAGATAATAATTTTAGTGACTTAAGATGCTTGAAAAATTAAAATTCAGTCACAAAAATAGCACACTTTGTAAACTTTCACAAGTTTGAATGCGGTACATAATATTCTTTAATGAATGCTCGATTCTTTGTCATTGGGTGAAAATTAAGTTTATAAATTTGCTGATAGAATACTCATTATATTACTCGAGAGAAAAGTTAGCTCCTTAACAAACTTAAATAAATGTTAGTTTTTGCGTGGAGATAATCAGTGATGGACCGATCAAGCAGGCTGATTTTTTTATAGTGAATGCCTCCCTTTAGAGCACAAAAATAAATACATCTATACATTTTCATTAGGATTAGCTAAACTCAAATGTCTCAAGGTCAATGGCCATTTTGTCAACATGGAGAAGATGAATGATGAGAAGACGATTATTTGATTCATCTTCTCCATGTTGACAAGGCCTGTCACCTTGAAATATTCAAGTAGTATGTTATATATATTTATTTTGTACTATAGAAGGATATCTTCAAGCAAAGCCTTCTTGTCCTGATATTATTAATAAATCTGTAAGTCAGTATGGAAGTTTCTGTCGCCAGTTCTTTCTCCCAGTGGCATTGCCTATATCCTGATATATTGTGACCACAGTCAAAAACAATTTTTAACTTATTGAACAGTGTTCCATTGTATAACAAAGCTCTGAGTAATGCTCGCTTCACTCAGCCAACACAAGGACGACCTTCAGTTGTTACTCATTGTTGTTCCATTGCAGACCTGCTGTTCCTTGAAGGCAAGGATGTGCTGTTCCGAGTCGCGGTCGCTTTGCTCAGCCAACACAAGGACGGCCTTCTTGAGTGTGACAGTTTTGAGCAGATCATGAACTACCTGAAAACAACACTGCCCAAGATCGACAAGCCCATCATGGACAAACTACTTAAGGAGGTATTCCTTGACAATTATCAATATATTCATTTATAATTTAACGGTGTCCATAGCAAATTTGTTGAGCAAGGAATATTTGCAAACCTTAAAGTTCAAAATAACAATTTTTTTTAGTGTTTTGTCAATAATATAAATGCCAACTCTAGTAACTGAGACCAATTTGTAAGTTCCAAAATATATGTTTTAATACTTGCAAATTTTGTTCATTTTTTGTATTTGTTGGGAAAGAATTATTGTATGAAAATGTCATTGCAATATTTAACCAGAGATCCAAAAACTTCTCATCTTCTGCCTTCTGATCTCCTAATTCCCATTATCCCTAACATCCTTTCTGTGTCCTGGATTAGGATTTTTTATCCGCTCCTTTCCACCTGCACTTCAAACACCGTCAAGTGACTTCGACTCATAATCTTTGCACTCTTGTCGGACAGGTCTTCTACACGGACATATCCAAGAAGCTGTTGGAGTACGAAGTGGAGTACCACGTTCTGCAGGAGGAGGTCAACACTCCGCGACCGGAGTTGCGCAGGATCAGGGAACTGGAGGAGGCCAACAAGAAGCTCCATGCGCACAATAGATGCCTCACGGAACAGCTCGAGGTGACCACACGCTCTTGTGTTTAACTAGTTTTACTGGATAGGTGGATTCTATAAACATTAACTTAATGACCGGTTTTAAAATAAATTGACTCTGTTGTTTTAGACCGGTCTTAGACTTAAATTGACTCTGTTTTTTTACACAGAATTGACTCTGTTGTTTTATGCCATAGACTATTTCCACTACATAACATATTTCACCGAACAGCCATGTTTGAAACCGTTTTACAGTGGTGGGATCTCCCATACACAAACTTCAACTGACATTTAAGTAACCACCATCACAGCTCTGAAATCTACATGGCACATTTGGTAGTTGAGGATTTGGTTTAGGTTATTGGTGTGTTTTTTATGGGTGGGCTAGTATCATATTTTTGGAACGAGTCGAGTCGAGTAGTTAAGTAGAATACTTGGGTTTCGAGTCGAGTCGAGTAGTACGTGGACATAAAAATATTGAAAATTACCTAGCCTACTAGGACTACCAATAACCACTCAAAGTTTAATTTGCTTAAAAACTGCGTGAAGGAAAAATATTAATTTTAAGCCTAAATTGCTGATTATTTTTATAAAAACTGGAGTTAAAACACTGGGTTTTTTAACAAAAGGGCTAGGCCTAAAAGAATGTACCGAATAAAAAGATTGTAAAGTTATAGCCTAACCATAGTTTAATAAAACAAAACAAAATCCCCAGTTCCTTCACTATTCACGTTTCACACTTTTCACGTTTCACTTACGTTCAAATGTTTCCAAATAAGAGCTTTTCCTTATTCACAGTTTTTGTATTAGGCAACAGACTACTTTGTGTCTAAATCCTAGATGGCACGGATGCTACTTCTGAATCACTTGATGTAATTGGTGAATTTAAACTGTCATTTTCAACTCTTCTTCCTTTGTTTTTCTCCATAAGAAAATCTTCACAGCTCATTTTATTTAGGATTTATTGTCACTTTTCCAAACTGTTTAAGCTATGTACACATAATTTTCACTGATTTGGAATTCACATACTTCTTTCGATTTGCAGTCTGCTAGAGGTAGGATATCTCTTAACTGAGTAAAGGCTAGCTTTGATGAGTAGCCATAAAGCCTGTCTGTTAGTACTTAAAAGATCGCAAAGAACAATGAATTCAATGTCTGTCTTATAATCAAAGCAAAATACGTTGATTATCAATTAAGAAACATGGTAGATTTTAGTGAATACTGAATTAGATACAACATACAACTAGAAAATTGTATTACGTGGGCTATTTGAGGTTAGCCTTTGGTAAACCTGTTTGTTCATCTCTCCATTCGTCTGGAAGTTATTTAAATTGTTTAAAATAATGGTCTTAGCGCAATTAAATGTTAAATTATGATTAATTGTTAGTTTTTAAGTTTTCCCAGTGTTATGAAGATCTACAAATGAACCATTTTATTAATCAGTAGCAATGTTGACTCACCACTACTACCTCATTTGTGCGGCGTCACTTGCGTCATCTGTCGTGCCTCCTCCAGTCTGAGTTTAAGAGTCCAGGCGGCAGTGGCGTAGCACTGTTAGAAGCATTTTCATCGTCTTTACATCTATCTTTGGTTGTAAAATGTATCATTTTCGCATTAAAAACATTTTACAATTCAAGGAAATGGGGTTTAAATAAACAGAAAAACATTTCAGAATTGCTATATTTTAATTAGATACTTAATCGACTCGACTTTAATGAGTAGTCACAAGTACTCACTCGAGCTTCGAGCATAAAAAAATACTTGACAGATACCCTAAAACTCAGTACTCGCCCATCCCTAGTGTTTTTACAGCTATGTAAAAACATATGAAATTTATGACATTGATTGCAGCAGCCTTGACAATTAGCAATTTCAATATTGAAGTTTTTTATCTATAATATTTTACATTATTTTTTATTCAGAACAAATTCAGTGCATCAAGCTCATTACAGAGAAAATCAGTGACCTTGTGGACTCAATGTACAGTCAATCAAAGTTATAAAGTCACCTCCTCTCTGTGTCAACACACATAACTCACCACTGTATGGTCATTGTTCATTGTATTTTGTCGTGGAGTGTGTAAATATAATATTTTTTATATTTGCAAGGTTAGAATATTTTTGGTATGGATATAAAAATATCCTTGTAATAAGTATGTTAGTTAATTATTTCATGATGTTTTT
This sequence comes from Neoaliturus tenellus, assembly GCA_030545055.2. Taxonomy (NCBI): domain Eukaryota; kingdom Metazoa; phylum Arthropoda; class Insecta; order Hemiptera; family Cicadellidae; genus Neoaliturus; species Neoaliturus tenellus. Next base: position 97,349,960 of record CM061537.1, read on the forward strand.
ATTTTTGTTGGCAGATTTTTACAAGTAACATTAACCGACTGGAAACAAATAGATCATCACATATGATGCAAATAAACAGACTAGAGTCCCAAGTGAGAAGTCTGGAAGTCACTGTGTCAACGTTAGGCGACTTCATAACGACTCTTGCCTACAACAACACCGACCTAGAAATACCCAGTGAAATACTTCGTATCATCGCACAAATTCATGTTTCTGAAAGGAAAAGTTTGCCAAATAATGTTCTCCGGCCAGGGATCCTGAATCGTAACTTTCCTCTCAAAACCATTGATGACAACAGAATCAGTCCTCAGAAGGATAAGAAAAGTCCACCACCATTAAAGTCAACAGTGAGCTCTCCAAACTTGCAACCTAAGACTTCCTTCTTTGCCAACTCATTTAATCAAATTAATCAGCAAAAACTTGCACCATCTAATGAAGAAAACATCACAAAATCACCACTGAATGGAATGAAACAGTCTCATTCGGATTCAAGCAGTTTAAAACTGCTCTTGAATGGAGATAAAGAAACAAAAAGTGAGATTGAAAATCTCGATAAACCCAGGCTGGGTAGGGTTTTGACAGAGGATGACAGAAAAGCTCTTGGATTGCTGACAGAAGACTCGGAGTCTTTCATGAAATCAAATTCGATGCCCTCCAATGACGGGAAGAGGAAGTTGTTGAAGAGTAGTCAAAGCTCTTATGAACTAGGGAAATCAGAATCGGTGTCCGCCATGTCAGATGTATTACCTTTAAATTCTGACACCGTTAACATCTGCTTTGGAGGAACAACAAAGTTGAGACAGATACGACCCCTGAAAGTGAGAAATGAGAGCTGTAGCAGCATCCCCAGTCAGTCTTCAAGCACAGGATCGCTCTTTGAGGGATGTTCTTTGCCCAACAAGAGGATAGAATTACAAATAATTGAGCCTTCAGATATACAAGCGGGCTGTACGAGTCACTCGATATTTGATGAAAACGTCGACACCACCCTCTTCAACGGAAAGAGTCCTCCAAGAGAGAGTAACTTTGGTAAATCGAGAGGCAAAGAAGCTGAGGAAATGATTAAATCTCAAGTGCCTGCTAAGCAGCCTAGCCTGTTGACCTAACTTGTTTATAAAACTTTAGATAGTAAGGTGCTGACCTATATATGTGCCAAAGCTTATTAGTAAGCAACTGTAGTACCTAATTATCATTGTCATTACACATGCTTGAGTATTAGAATCTCACAGATAGTAAGATCAAGAATGTCTCTTGATATAATTTTTGTAACGTTATGTCTTTGTAACTGCACGCTCTTTTTCCTTAACAAATATTAAACACTAAAGTTCAAGAGATGGGTTTGTTTTAAAAGTAGGTGGATTGATATTATCTGTGAATAGCTAGATCTGCCATACTTTGACAAGCATATCAGTCACTTATTATTTAAACATATCATAATGTTCAATACTGATGCTCATTTAACACTTTTACTCTTCCATTAGTCTTCCCGTCCATATTGTATTTTGGATCAATTTAGCGACTTCCCTGCTGAAGCAGTCTTGACCACCATATAGTAGAACCTCCCATATCCGACCACGACAGGACCGGGCCATGGTCAGAACAGCCAAAAAGTCTGATATCGGAAGGAGCAAATGAAACACATTTCCTAGGTAGAAAACAGCTATAAAGTATTGTAATACAAATTTATTGTATTCATAAAATATTAATTGAAACATCAATATAACTGAAAAATGTCAATATTTGTAAATAATTGTCCCTACAAATGACGAATAGTTTCACGTTTTCTCAGGCTCAGCAACGACCGGAGCGCGAAAATCGCAGATAGACAGTCAGATACTAGGTCGGATATTGGGAGGAGTCGGTTATTGGAAGGTCGGATAAGGGAGGTTCTACTGTATTTATTAGTTAACTGTATCATGACAAATTTCTTGACGAATCAGTTTGCCATGTTTGTCTGATCGCTTTGTTTGTATTATCATCATGTCCTGCAAAATTGAGATAGTCGACAAACCTACAAGTTCAGAATAGTTTGACTCTAAAATGATCTCCCAAACAAGAGTTAGAGTAATTATTATTTATTTTTTTACTTTGAACAACTTCATTTTAGCAGTAGATGATATTTCCACTTAACGTACATTATTTTCTTGTGGTCTATCTGTTAAAATCCATTAAATATTTTGAAAATAGAATAAATATTTTAGGCAATAAAATTAAATAGTTTTGAAGTATTATGATTTTTATCTTCATAAAACTAATTATTTTTGAAAGAGAACAATAGGTGTACTTAAAAGTTATTTTGATAGGAATTTTACTAAGAATATTTGTTATCTGTGTTTCCCTGTCCCAACATGTTGCTGAATGAACAATATTTATTTTTATAAACAATTGACAAAAAGTTATAGTGCTCTTTAGTCCAGTAAATTTGTACTGAAAAAATACTCCTCATGGAAATAATTATGGTAGGATGGAGTTTTTATGCTGTTTTGATGTTTTTTGGGGTGCTGATTCCGAATTTGAAGTTTGTTCCAAGATATTTCTTGTGCTTCTTCAGATATCTGCAAAAATTTTAAATTTTGGTACTTTTTTAGTATTTTGCTTATAACTCTGAAACCATACATTTTTTATAAATAAGTCATTTACAAAAATAAATTAGAGAAAATTTCCAATATATTGCATGCATAAAGTTTACTGTTATGAGAAACTGTTATAAAACAAAAGCTATTTTAAAATTGGCTCAATATGGCTACTTAAAAAATCCATTATTCAATATTAAATCACATTTACTCAAATCTTTGCACATTTTTAGCAAATTTCCCATAGGGAATAAGCTATTACCGTAGGTCTCATGGTAAGACCTAAGCCCGGGACCATGTTACTTTTTCGTCTTGAGGTGCCCAGAGACAAAAAATAATAGTCATTAAAATTTTATATATATATATATATATATATATATATATATATAAAATTTTAATGACTATTATTTTTTGTCTCTGGGCACCTATATATATATATATATATATATATATATATTATATATAATATATATATATATTATATATTATATATATATATATATATATATATATATATATAAAATTTTAATGACTATTATTTTTTGTCTCTGGGCACCTCAAGACGAAAAAGTAACATGGTCCCGGGCTTAGGTCTTACCATGATAACTTCTTACCATGATACATAATCTTACCATGATACATATATATATATATATGTATGTGTGTGTGTGTGTGTCCCTAGACATGATAACTCTCGTTAAAACGGACGGATTGAGACCAAATGTGTAGAGATGTATAATGATACCTTTATTCGGATGAGTTCATAAACCAGATATATTGACCTACCGGAAGGGTTAGTTTAAGGGGGTTTTGTACCCAAAAAATGGAGTTTTCACATTTTTCATACGTAATTTAAAAAATTTAAATTTTAATTTTTACCACTGGATTTAGCCCCCCCAAAAAAACGCACAATTTAGTACTTGAAGCTTTGCTCTATGTCCATTGGTTACTGAGACATTAAAATGTCTAAAGACAGTACATTGTATTTTGGGGCTCCAATGATAATCTTATGGAGAATAAATATTTAGAAAAGATTCATGGCTTCGGAGTTATGAGAAAAATACTAAAAAAAGTACCAAAATTTCAATGTTTTTAGCAGATATCTCAAGAAGCACAAGGAATATCTTGGTGCAAACTTAAAATTCGGATTAGTAAACAAAATTTTCGACGTTTCGGGATCAGATTCCGGATCCCGAAACGTCGTGAATTTTGTTTACTAATCAGTGATGGATAATGTCCGCATCAATTTACTGAGCAATAATGTGAACTCACCAGCAATGAACTTTAAACAAAGAATTAAATTCGGATTAGCACCCCAAAATCATTTTGACCAGCAGAAAAACTACATACTATAATTTTTTCCATGTGAAAGTACACATTGCCTGGACTACTTATAATCAGTACTCTTTAGTTAATTCTGTGTCAATTTAGAATAAGAGTGATCATAGAATTATTCAATCCTTGGCAGCCGTGAAGTTTATTTTAAGCTTTTTTAGTTATATTTATGAAGATCTTAGAATTAGTATGTGAACCATTGTGATCCAGATTTAGTTGAACTGTTATTAGGTGTGTGAAAGTCAAAAGAGCTAGTCTAGTATTATATTTTAGGCAAACAATTTTAAGTGTAGTAAGTTTGTACCATTGTCACCCCTGCTGGTGGCACTGCATACCTGATTACCCATTGTCAATTATAAATACTAATCTAAATACTTTTCAATCCAACTTCACCAATCAAGTTCTATTATGTTTTAAAGGCCCTTTTCTCATATCCAGTGTTCTTCCTGATTCTGTTTTCTATAACATGTAGACTGAAATCATAATTATTGTTACTTTTAATTCATAAAACATTTCATTACTGTACAAGTTGAGATATTTTTAGATACAAATTTTATTAGTTGCATTAGTAAATGTGATTTATTTTTATTGAAATGTTTACTTGTGGTATTATATTTGAGTGAAAGGCTGTTATTGTTGATTGGTAAATAGATATTGACAACATTTTTCATAAAATATGTGTTTTATTTTTGTCCTGTTTTTCCCTTATAGCAAATTTCCTTATCGGGAATGGCATTACGGTGGTAGTCACAGTAAGACCTAAGCCCGGGACTATGATACGCTTTTGTTTTGAGAATCCTAGGAGCCAAAAATAATGTTTGTTCAAATTGTTGGTGTACCGGGTGTCCCAGACCACCCGTACACCCCTTTTAAAATCTACAAAATGAATTATTCACAAAAACAAATTTTGCCATTATAGGTAAACCTGTTGCGCCCTATCCATTTATGATAATTTCAATGTACAGGGTGTACCAGAAATAACCTAACCAGACCGGAAGTCATTAATTTTAAATACGAACTCCCACTTTTTATGGTATTTTTGGATTCTAGACATAATTTTAAGGCTACTTTACTTTTAATGTGTATCCCTAATCCTAACGGTTCGGGAGGTAACGGAGGTAGAAGTTAGATTTTTTTCCCATAAGAATAACATGGAGGAAATTTTCATATCCATTAACACTGAAACTTTTACCTTTAACATAACTGTCCAAGCATAAATATGTCTCATAACCTCATTTTAGATAATAATCCATCATAAAATACTAATTTTCACGTAATTAATTTGAGATTTCTACACATTAAATATAATCTCCGCCATATTGAAAAATTTATGGAAAAATAAAATAATTTATGATGTTAAAGTGTTTAAAAGAAGGAGCTAAGCAATTTTTATGCTAGGCCTTTTTTCTTTAACGGGAAATTTACTGAGATAATGGATGTGAAATTTAGTTCCATGTTATTCTTATAGGGGAAAATCAAACTTCTACCTCTGTTATCTCCCAAACCGTTAGGATTAGGGATACACATTAAAATGTAAAGTGGTCTTAAAATTATGTCTAGAATCTAAAAATATCATTAAAAGTGGGTGTATTTAAAATTAATGACTTCCGGTCTGGGTAGGTTACTTCTGGTACACCCTGTACATTGAAATTGTCATTAATGGATAGAGCGCAACAGGTTTAACTATAATAGCACAATTTGTTTTTGTGAATAATTAATTTTGTAGATTTTAAAAGGGGTGTACGGGTGGTCTGGGACACCCGGTATACAGGGTGGAAAAAAAGTCTGGAAACGGTCTAATATCTTTAAAAGTATATAAATAATAAAACTAAAACTTTGCAAACTTATTTTAAGTGACAAAGTCTACTGCCTGAACTACTTTTTGTCCTTAGAGCTCCAAGGGGGTACGGCCCATAAGGAGTCAGAAGAAAATCTTAAATGTAAGCATAGGTCAATATGTACATCAAATTAAAGGCCTCTAAGAATAGAGACCAATGCCGCAAACCCAACCTCAAAAGGATGACCGAGTCAAAAATGGCAGGCGATCAAACTTTGTATTAAAATCATATTGCTGAAAACAAAAAATGCAATAACTCCCGATATACTTGACCTTTTGAGGTAGGGTTTGTGGCAAACCTTTAAAATGATACTTCATGTGACTTAGGCCAGTGAAGTTTTTCAAAAGACTTCCTTTAGGGACGTCCCTTTGTGGAAGTCGTCAGAGAAACTCATTTGGCCTACGTCATATGATACATCATTTTTAAGGCGCTTTGCATTTTAAGCAATTTGACACAAACCCGACCTCAAAAGGTTGAGTGTATCAGGAGTTATTGCATTTTTTGTTTTCAGCAATATTATTTTAATGAAAAGTTTGATTGCCTGCCATTTTCGACTCGGTCATCCTTTTGAGGTCGGGTTTGTGGCAATGTTCTTTATTCTTAGAGACCTTTAATTTGATGTACATATTGACCTATGCTTACATTTAAGATTTCCTTCTTACTCCTTATGGGCCGTCCCCCCTTGGAGGTCTAAGGACAAAAAGTAGTTCAGGTAGTAGACTTTGTCACTCAAAATAAGTTTGTAAAGTTTTAGTTTTATTACTTAAATACTTTTGAAGATATTAGACCGTTTCCAGACTTTTTTTCCACCCTGTATGGAACCGATTGATTTCAATCGGAAATTTGGCACAGGGGTGCAGGGCAGCATCATCAAGTTAAGTTCGAAAACCATTGTGATCGGACCATGGGAACGGGGGGTCTTACGGGGTCAAAATGTGTGAGAATGGGTGAAAAGAGTTAAAATGTGTTTTTTAACATTAAAACATTTATAATGTAATTATTATTAATTATATTGTTACAAATTTCTTTGTTTATAAAAAACAATATCCATAAGAAATTTGCTAAGTACGGTCTGCTGCGACAGGTGTATTTTTAAGTAATTTCCTCTGATCTTTTTACTTGATCATTTTTGTTATGTATATCGTTTATATGTAATCAATTATTTTTTTATAATATCAAATCTTTCTGATAACTCCTCGAATTTTTTTCCCATGATGAATAGAAGCTTGACCGAGTAATCTTTACCAGTCCGGCTTGTTTAATTACAGAAATTTAACATTTTGATCATAGGAAACTGGACACAAAAAAAGCTTCTCCAAGTAGGCTTCTTAACATTGATAAAGCTAACTGTAAATAGGGAAAGGGCAATCGATTACTTAAATTTGAGGTTTCAGGGGTTAATAAAGCCTACGGACAGGCTCGAAAGCAAGAGATTATTAAAGAGTAATTTCTTTCTAAAGATGTTTGGGAATAAAATAAACAATCAACAGCGTTTTTTGAACAATACTTTTATTTTGTTCAAATAAATTATTAACAAAAAATATAAAATATAAGTCTATTAAAATGTCTAGTAAAATATTACTTCTCTATTATTACTTAGCTAGAGGTGTGGAAAATGTGACAGTTTTGAATTTAGTTATTAAAGTGTCTTTGAAATTTAATGTTATTTTCAATACAAACTGACTTGAGCTCTGAAGATAACAAGTTCACTACCAATGACACATACATGCAACACATGATGGTTTCTTTTCTTACCATAAACCCGCAAGTCATGTATATTGTGTAGGTTAGTCTTATTAAGACAGAATGACGATGTAAATTTGTGTCAGTGTCTCTTGATTATTGAGATGTTTGTTTCTCATCAAATGTCTATTTTAACACTTTGAACCCTGAGCCCGAGTATAGCTCGGGGCATAGCGTATGTCACCGCGAACGAAGCCCGAGTATAGGTCGGGCCTCGAAATAAAATTCCATAGCAACCTGTATTCGGCTTATATGCGCTATTCGTTGCTACGGAATGCTTCCTTGATCATCTGGCATTGATTATAGTATCCTCAAGTCTCACAAAAAGCCATCTGTTTTGTAGCAGAAAAATAAATCCAAATGCCTGCAGTTGATGTTTTGCGTCGCCAGCTGACGACGCAGTGTTGTTGTCTGCAGTAATGGCTGACTTTGTTTACGTTCATTTTTGTGACAAATAAAGTGTAGTTTTACTGTTATTATAAGTGTTTAGACTGTGAATTAGCTTTTAGATTCACAGTAAATATTAAACTATGTTCTAAATATAAGTGTACGCACCGTCGCAATTTTTATTTTCTTCAATTTTTTTGGTAAATTTTATGTGGAATCCTAAAAAATTTTTTTTGTAATTTTACTAAAAGTTATATCATTAGAAAGGTTATATTTTTCTCTTTATTTTGATATATAATTTATATGGGTAAAAAATATGTATAGCAAGCTACGAATTTTAATTTTAACCCCAAAATTGGCCAGTAACGCACTTAAAACGGCAAATCAGCGCCCAGGGTTCAAAGTGCTAAAGTGTTGATCAATACGTATCAGTCTAACGGAAGGTCTCTTTCATGTATACATTGCTTGGCACAAGGGAATCATGACTGGTTTGTCAAGTCAATGTTGGTAAAACTGAGGTTTAATTTGTACAACATTGTACAATGTCACTTGTCTAAACAAACCTTAAGTTTGTATGCCCCTTTAAGAGGTATGTTATTTTAATCTACTTACCAGAACAAGTATTCAAACCCATGACATTGCTGCCTTGGTCTAAAAGTCTGGTGTGCTGAACACTATGACACCAACTCATCCAAATTGGCTAGTAGGTCTGTCAACTGAAATCTTAGAAATAACATGAGATAAGCCCATGACGCATAATCCATTTTTTACCATTTGCAACAAGGACTATTTTAAAATAAATTAGTTTCTTGAATATTTTCCTTTAAAAAAACTGTGTGAATGAAATAACCAACTAACACAAAAAACACAAAAAATTACTTAACGATAAATTTTAGTTTAGACTGAAGCTAACTAGCTCATTTGAAAGACAAGTTTTAGTGATATAGTAAATGTTAAATCGTGACCACTGGTAGAGGATAGAGGTGGAACACTAAATTTTGTCTTAGTGTTTTGTGAATAAAATGTGTTGAAATAAAATGTGTCATGTGGTAGTGAACATGTTCAACAAGCCGAATTCATTTTCAGGTTCAACTATATAACTACAGTAAAATAAACTATCATTTATCGCGCAGTGTAAACTCTCTCACTCAGTGTATCTCGGTGTAGCCACTGAGAGGGGAGTTAACATGAGAAACAATGTCATATAGATATATGATTAAGGCGTACTAGTTAGTCACAATACTGTTGTAACCTTATACTTTTTCAGGTGCTATCTGTTATTTTCATAACAAGCAAATGTCGGTAATTTTATTATTTTGACTCAAGTAAACTTTTAATTATCGTATACATAATTTTTATTAAATAAATAAAATATATCCTAAATTACGTATTTCTATATACGTATTTTGCACAAGAAAAACTATAATACAAGTATGGTACATAACACTAATCATAGCCTTTGATCAAAAACTTATTGACTTTTTCTTAAATATTTTACAGTATATTCTGTCACATTTAATAAAAATAAATAAAAATTAACATACATTGTACATTGTTCAGTTCTACTTCACAAAAAGACTACTGACTAGTGTATTTACAGATATGTACAGAAATCTTTGGTGCTTCACTAAACCTAAAAAACACAACTAAAAGCTATTATTCAAATAATACTGTTAATGAACACATAATACTGTTATGAGTAAAAAATCATTCAATCGTAAACATATTAGTTTGATTAATAATGTATTAACCACACTCCTTGTTTCCACAGCAAGAGCCGCAGCAATATTTGATAGTTCAACATGGTCAATGACAATCTTACATGTCACTCACGACCTATAGTGTCCATTTTACAGACTCACAAAGGTGAAATGTGAACAAAGTGGTGAATGATTTGAATGTAGGCTCTTATGTTAAAATTCAATCAAGTTATAGTTTCTTTAAATGTTTCCTAAATGTAACTCATGCTTTTTACACGTCCTATGTTAAAATTTCCCATATACTCTCTATTGTTTGACATTTTGATACTTCCACATTCTCCGAGTCCACAAAGTGTCAAACTTATGAGGTTCTACTTCAGAAATCAATATTTTTTGCAAGATAAATTGCAGGAGATATAGTTTGCATGGTTAAGTTTATAAAAATGCCAAAGAATACGATTTGGTCTTCTTCGACACATTTAACCATGGCTACCATTAGGTTTTGGAAATAAAAATATTTGGTGCAAGCAAATAAAATACATACTGAAAGCATGTTTTTTTAGGTATTGTTTTTAGAGTAATTTCAAATGTTTATATTCGTTAGCAGCCTGGGCTTTGGAGATGGCGAGCGTAGAGACTAGAGTTGAAGCTTGTTTATAGCCACAGAGAAGACTAGAGGATACCTTCAGACGTGCGGGAATCAGCGTCTAGTGTCTAGACAATGAAGTGGGAGTCTACAATTACAGTTCCTGGATTCACCACAAGAATGAGATGCCCCTGGTCTTTGCCTCCCTGGGCTAGCACAGTCAGGGAACAAAAAGAACTCTGAAAAGTTTAAATATGATAACACAACTTATCTATGTCTAGGGTTCTTACATTTTTAAATAATGTGTGGTAGCCTTATATTTAAGACTTTTAAGGATCTGAGCAGAATAACTGAAACTTAACATTGTGATAAGTATATTTAGAATTTTTAGTAACTTATTGCTCATATAAGTGAAGCTAACAAACCAAGAATTGGTTTAATATATGACAATGCCTATTTTTTAATACAGTAGAACCTCGATATTTCGACACTTTGTGGACTTAGAGAGTGTCAAACTATCGAAAAGTCAAACTATATGGAGTATGTGGGGAATTTTAACACTGAGAGCATAAAAATCATGAGTTGAATTTAGGAAACACGAAATTTTAATGAAAACATAACTTTATTGAACTATAACATAGCCAAAATTGAAATAATTGACCATTTTGTTTACATTTCCACTTTTGTCAGTTCCAACATTAACATTATCAGCCGTTATGACATGTTTAGTTGTGTTAGACCGTGTTGAACTATAAGGAGTGTCGAACTATCAATGGTCTACAAAATTATCAAAATGATGAATATTGAAAATTTTCTCCACACTTTCAAACATAAACTACAAACCACACTTTAAAATGGCATAAAATTAGGAATAACACAAACTAATTAATAACTTCTTTTTGGTAACTTACAGAAGTTCACTTGAATTCAAGCCTCCTCATGAATCTATAAAAATAATTCACTCTGAAAAAAATCTGTTTAACGATTGAGTTAAAAGTTCCATTACAATGCCAGACTCAGAAACTGCATACAACAACACAAAACAAAAAATGTACAAAGTTCACAATAAAGTACAGCAAAATATAAATGTTTCATGTCACCAAAAACTAAATTGTTTTAATGAGTGAAATAAAAATATACCTCACAGAGTAGCAATTTGGTAAATCTAGCCACCCCCTCCCCAATCTTAAACTGAATCCACAATGACAGGCGAATAAGTCAAAATTACAATAACCTTTTGATATGTCCCTTCTTAGATGTTTTGAGCAATCTATTTAACTTCCTAAAGATCCTTCAAGAACTTATTAATATGTTGGTAAAATCTGAAATATTATAGAAAATTATTTTTGATCAAAAATGTAAATGTAAATGCACAGGCAAAATGTCATACAGGATATTATATTTGAATAAGATTTTCATTTTAGTTTAAATTATTGCTATTGTTTATTATTTTATTTATTTAAACATTCTTCTATATACTTTGTATGTTCAACGATTAATGACATGTCTGAATCGTGGGAATCTCCAATTTCCAAGAATAAAAAAATAATAATAACTTGTGCCTATTAAGGTATGAGATGTAAACATGTAATGTTTTCTAATACAGTAGAACCTCGATAGTTCGACACTTTGTGGACTTGGAGAGTGTCGAACTATCGAAATGTCAAACTATAGGGAGTATATGAGAAATTTTAACACTGGGAGTATAAAAATCATAATTTGAATTAGGAAACACAAAATTTTAGTGAAACCATAACCTAATTGAACTTTAACATAAACAACATTCAAATCATTCGCCAATTTGTTTACATTTTCACCTTTGTCAGGCTCCAAAATGGACACTATCGGTCATTATTAAGATGTTAAGTTGTCATGGACCATGTCGAACTATCAGGAGTGTCGAACTATCGAGAGTCGAACTATCGAGGTTCTACTGTATTGGTAACGCCAGATATCACCCTTCACATATTTTATAAGATTCAAGGATTATCTTATAAAGTTTTGGAAAAGTTATTTATTTTCAGAATTTTTTAAAATTTTTCTAGAAAGTTCTTTAACATTTCAGAATGTTAGACACTGAAATGATTTAGGATAGTCTGTTTCAGTCCAGAATGCTCTCAAACACCTTGAGATTTTCCTCATTTCACATTTCGATTTGCCTTTGACACGGGAACAAAATCTACAAGTAGATGTAGCAAAGACAAATCTGGGACACGCGTTTGTGTTCTGAATCATACAACTTTTACTACAATCTAGATAATTTCTCATCAAGGGGAGACTGATATTAGTCTTTGACTATTAGCAGCCCAAATTTAATTTTTTTAATTTATAAACTAGTTTTAAGTTGTTGCAGCCTCAATTCAAGTTGTTAACTTCATAACTTAAGAGAGATCTATCTAAGAAAGTCTATAAAGAAAAAACATGTATTTAACTCAAAGCGTTGAAGTCTCAGACCTAATAGCATCGCCTGGAGGATTCTGGATATTTAGACTTGAGTTCCATCTTGAATTGACGGAACAGCATTCGGTTCCTTTCCAGCTCTGCGTCTTTCTCCGCGTGGAACGACGAGTGCGTCTTGACCCCCCGATGGACGAGGAATGCATTGTTGAGAACGGAGAACTTGTAGCCTGCCACGTGGAGCTCACACACCTGTCAACGGACAAGGCCTTTGTATTGGATGGACCAAACAAGTAATTTTGTATTAAAATTAATTCCTAAACTGATTCTGGGATCTCGGGATTGACGTAAAACAACAAACAAAATCAATCTTCCTCCAACCCCCCAAAAAATAAAAAGAAAATACAAGATTCAAAACCCTATACTCACACAAATAACTGGTACATAACACTACAAATTATTAAAGCACAACTAACTCAAACTTTTTCCTCTGTGAACATTAACTACAGAATGTCATTGTTTCATTATAAAAAACCAACATAAAGAACAGCAAAACTGTGAAAAGCCATTCCACAAGATCTAAGGCAACTTCAGCTTTAGATCTACGTAATACATAATACACAAACAACAATAACAGAGCAATAAAAAAACAATTTATATAACCATCTTACATCTCAATAATAAACAGGCAATCAGTGCAGTGGTAGGACTAGACAAAAATTACTATTCAAAGAAACAAATCTACAAACATAAATAAAAAGTAGACTTACTTATTTAGTGATGGCAGAAACAATAAACATAAATTCCTAAGACAACTTATAATATGCTTTAAAAGAAAAAAATTACGACTGGATAAAAAATTCAGCAAAAAAAGTTAATAAGTTGAAAAAGCATGCAATGGCATTCCCTGGACTACATATAAGTAACATCTTTATGGCACAGCATCATCCTCCTCTCGATGGCGGACCCGCTCTTTCTAAATAGGTCGACACTAGATGGCAGGCTAGCCTGGCACTGGACACGAACCATTTCACGACTCAGTTCATACAATGTTATAGTTGGTTGCTCGAGACGTGAGACAGCCCGCCAGAATTTATGGGCATGTTGGCTCTATCTCGTGCAACATGGTGTGGATTAATCATAATTATGTACAGTAAAATCATTACTAAGGTCTTCATTTCAAATTCAGGCTGTTAAACTACCCACGTGTAGCACAAATCCTGGCGGGCTGTCCCACGTCTTGAGCAACAACTGTATGTCGTGAAGTCTGAAGAGCATCTCTTGGACCTCATGTTGGTACACAAGATCGACCAGAAGTTTAGGACAGTCAACGTTGACATTCAAGATCTTGGAGAGGAAGATAAAGTCTTGCATATTTCTTCTTCCATTATATTGTTTTAAATGAATATGAAAAGAGAAGACTCTGATTATGGTTAAGGAATGAAATCAAATAAAAATATATTGTCTCACCTGACTAATCCGATTAAATCCATACTGCTTGAAACGCTCATCGTAAAACGGAATCGTATTCCTGGCAATGTAAAATGGTTCCCAAGGATCCTTCCACAAAACTTCAAAAAGAGGAGCAAGTTCGGGAGCTGGAGGCTCTTTCTGCCAGGACTCATAATCCGTGTGGACCTGAATGAACACATTTCATTATCACACACAAGAGTAACAATTGTATTTTAATATAACATTTTTTAACTCTCTTGGTTTTTTTTACAAAATTTATAAAGTACTTACGTACGAATCATACCAATCGCTGAAATCATATTTGGTAAAATATTTAGATAATTGTTTGAATTGAAAAAAACAATCAAAAACTGTAAAAGAAAACTTTTTATTTTTTAAGTCAGGCAAACCCACGAGACGGCAAGGAAATCTTATAAGCATAGGATAATACGGAAATAAAATTAAAGGTCGCTATAAAGGCCAAATAAACCTCCCATGAGGTAAATATTGGATAAAACAGGATAGGTGGTAAAACTTTGCAATGAAATCAGAACAATTAAAAATCTCAATTAATAAACTAATCATTTCTGACATGTATGCAATCCTTTGTGATTGGGTTTTTTTGGAAATCGCTTAGGAATTGTTTTCTATATCTAACACTCCTGGTATGACGTGTCAGTAGCCTATTTGAAGCGCACCTGACACTTGAGGCAGAGTTGGACGTAGAAGGGTCGGACGTCTCCGGTCTCGACCAGCTTCAGCAGCTCTGCCTTGTGCCGTGGCACCGGAGTGTCTTCCTTGGCTTCGAAAGCGGGAACAACAAACACGTTCTTGTCGTCGTGTTCTCGCTTTCGAAACAGACCCCTCTGCGATGCGAATGCGAAGAAATCCTTAAAATCACAAAGATTGCTGATTAGTTTCAGTTGGATGATGATTATGAGAGTCTGGGATGGCAGATTACCAGTGACATGACAAAAAAAAGCTAAAGAAAAATTTGTATATTATGAGGTGCTAAAGAAGTTATTTTTACTGCTACTGCATCAGTCAGGTTATATTCACATGTAATGACCTTACGCCGTGTGCAGTAAAAGCACAAGAAAAATACCATGTACATGTTGAATGGCAAATTCCATGTGTGTGAATGGACACAAAAGCTCACATCTTTAATTTTCAGACACACATTAATAGGGATACACAGTTCATAGCTATAGCTTGGAGGAAAGTATTCAAAGAAATTTTTACTGGGGCAACTTCAAATGAGGTCGGCTCCTGTACAAGTAAATTCTTCTTCTTGATAAATACCCCATGGGGCCTGTTTTCAACAGTGGAAAGGTTGGAGGAAGGGTAATTAATATGGATATAATTTATTATTTTATCAGTATAAATTACTTTGCTAAATATTTTACAGGTTAAAAATGAACTAGGCCTAGGCTCTCTATCTATTTGGCGCTGCTACTAGTCCACACAAAGAAGCCTATATTTTGGTAGACTAACAATTTTGTACAGTATGAAACTGAATAAATAAATAAATGTAGCCTAATTTAAACTTCCACTGCCCTCAAATGTAACACATTATTCAATTCTCATATAGGTTTGTAAATTATCCTCCAGCACTAAGCACTATAAAAGAGGAAATAATTATGTAGAGGGATAAATTATTCCTCACCTGGCGCAGATTTTCGTTCGGTAACATGTCAATATCTATGACCAACACAAACTCTGAAGCAGTTCCCCTCCGAGCCACATTCCTCAACAAGTTGACCGGATAGTTGTGTGTTGTTGCGTAGTTGGCAGAAGCGGTTGTCATGTCGATATCACTGCCAAGGCTACAAGGGTGCGGCGGTGGCGGGGAGGGCATGGAGAGGGGGGGAGAACTCTTGGCAGGGAGGGGAGACACAAGAGCGAAGGTGACGTTGTGTCTAATGCCAGGCATGCAGGCCCGCAGCTCCGCCACCTTCCACAGAGCTTCCGACACTTGATGGTCCTCAGCAAAGACAGCAACCGATATCGGGCCCTGCACAACCAACAAGTGACTTAGTAATAGTTTAAACTTTGGTCATTTGGAGGTTAAACATAAAAACTAGTCTTAATAAGTTTTCTAATACTTTACACTGTAGGCCTTTATAGTGAAATAAGAACAGAAGCACATATTTTAATCATGTTATTATTATTAATGTGTTAATATCATGAAAAATCATGATTCAAGAGGTCTGATTGACATTAAGACTAAACTAATTACAAAATAAACTAAATAGGCCCTAGCCTACGATTATGAACACTTTTTGGAGGAAAATACAGAATGAGGTGAAAATATTATTAAAAGTTATTGGGTAACGAAAGATTGTGTAACTTATATAGTAGAATTAAAAGAAACAAAAAAAGAACTTATATAGGCTTATTTTAAAAACTAGGGGCTTGTAGGGGCAAAGGCCCCTAAAAATCCAAATGATGATGTTACATCAAAAATTAAGTTTCAATTCGTCACCTAGTTGCACAATTACTTCATTTCTTCTCAAGCTGTAGTGTGAATTTACACGATTGGATTTTCTTATAAATATTACTTAATCTTGATAAATATTTTTTGGTGGTAACAAATCAGTATTTATTCAGCAATCTCCCTTGTATTAAACAATACAGTATGCTAAGTTGTCTATTTTGTGGAAAAATAAAATTTTTTGCACTATTAGATTGCCGTACGTAAAAAAATAGTTTTGACCTTAAACATTTACACATAACATTACCAAACCCACAAGAAACTGCTCTAATCTAGTTACCTGCCACCGCTGAGATAGTTCTATCAGTCGATGAACATGATTGAATGAGCACTGAGTGACGATGCTTATGTCAGGTGTTGAGGCGATCAACCCTCTAGGATGTGGCTGCTTGGTAGCAGCTGCGATTGAAGGGACTATCTGGAACTCTCCACTTGAATCCAGTACTCGGCCCTGCTCCACTGTTCGAACTAGTGTGCCAAACACTGCATCAACCTGAAAAACGAGAGGAAACAGTAAATGATCAGTATTGGATGAAAAAATAATAGGCCTGTATTTAAAATACATTTAAGCCGGAATTCTTGACGTATAGGCTTAATATATGTTTGTTATCTTACTTTAGCTAAGTGGTTATTTTGATGATAACCACATTAATCTGGGATCACCAGCTCGATCTTCAGCAACAAACTCAATTTTGAACCCAGTTGACATTTGTTTTTGGACTTACAGACAGTAATCGACCAGACTTTTTGCACTGATTATTTAGGTGTGCGACTGGACGGTAATCTTCGCTGGGGTTCTCAAGTAGACAAACTTTCTTCAGTAGTATCAAGCAATTTTCTGTACTTAGAAATAATATAGCATCTCTCAAGAATTAAAATCTTAAAAAATTGTCTACTTTAGTCTCATAGAAAGTAACATTAGATACTCCATAATTTTATGAGGCAGTTCCAGTAAGCAAAATCTGAACAAAATCTTTGTGTTGCAGATTGTTTGCAATTTGTAGTAGGCCTATGTTAAACTTAACACCCACCACTTCTTGTCAACCTTTCTTCAGGCAGTTAAATATTTTCAGTACCTTCACTTTTTATGTTTGAAGCTATTTCATACATCGTAGAAAATAAGCTCATACGATCTCACAACCATAGCCATAATACTAGAAATAGACATTTAAATCCCTCCACTCATTTGCCCCCCTCCCATCCCTTAGGGGGGTGAATGGGGGTTTAATGCTTTATGTTATTACAATCTTTATATTTTTAGAAATTTTTTGGCTATCTTAGAATTTTTTTATCACTCAGTCTACAAATTTCCGTATTTTCACCCCCTACCGCCCCCATAGACAAGGAGGGGGACAATAAGGGTTGAATACATAAGGAATAATATGAAATACATACTTTACACATATGTCAGGCTATTTATGTAATGTTTTCAGACTTTAGAAACAAAAAACATCATTTTTACCCCTAATTTTACCCCCACCCCTAAAAATAGGGGTGGCTAAGAGTGTGATACGTAGTTAAAATATTAAATAGTCACTTATATTGATATTTCCGGCTAATTACGCGTTTTTCCTCTTCTATTATGCAGGTGTTTGCAAAATTCGTATTTTACCCCAACTTTGCCCCCCTCCTACCCCTTGGGGGGGGGGGGGGGTGAGTGGGGGTTGAATGGTTAATTTTAATGTAACTTAATCAGAATATTTTTAGAAATTTTTTGGCTATTTTGGATTTTTTTTATCACTCAATTATAAAAATTTGGATTTTTCCCTTTTTTCAACCCCCTCCCACCCCCATGGGGAATTTTGCAGGGAAATGTTGGGAGGTAATTTTTGTTAATTAGGGTTAGTATTACCGTACCTGATTCAGGGAAAAAATCCCCAAAAAAATCCCCGGAAACACCCGGACTTCCTAAGTCAAGGGGTTACCGATTAGGGGTAGTAGTCTTTTGATTTTGTTGACAAAAATTGTTAGGCTTATAGGCTACTTGGTTTTGAATGTTAATGTAAGAATAAAAAGCTAAACTAAAATAGGGGTGATTAGTAAGTGATTTTAATTGTTATGTAGGTAGGTTACAGGGTTGCCACAGAATTTTTAAGGCCTTTTTTCCTGACTTTTCCTGACTTTTACTGACCAATCTGAGAGATTTTTCCTGACTTTTTAGAACTGCGGGGTGTTACAAATAAAGACTCGTTTTGTTTTTGTATTTATCGAATTTCCTTCGGAATATATATTTTTTTTAATGCAATCTCCTCCATTCCCATAGTTGCCCATTGCTAAAATTTTTATAGAAATACCCCTGGCGCAGCGAAATACTCAGCGAATTTACAATGGTTTAGTTAATTAACTAAAGAAGAAAAAAAATTACTTACATGTAGGGTCAAGTGGGGTAAGTGGACCCCCCAAATCACATAGTACCACTTTGACTGCAGATTAAAAAACACATGCCAGTGATATAAACATAAAATTTTGTATGATTATTCTTTGGAATGTTTTGTATATGTCTTATTTTTATTTTGTTAAAAATGTTAATTTTGTATTTTTTAGAATTTT
Source organism: Neoaliturus tenellus (assembly GCA_030545055.2). NCBI lineage: Eukaryota > Metazoa > Arthropoda > Insecta > Hemiptera > Cicadellidae > Neoaliturus > Neoaliturus tenellus. Next base: position 97,369,015 of record CM061537.1, read on the forward strand.
TTTTGTAAAGTGATGTTTGGGGCGTACACTTGCCTTTCAATCTGGGGTAAGTGTACACCCCCCCCCTTAATGTAGCTTTGCATTGCATATATGTTGATGTTGGGGCAAGTGGATTATAGAGGAGAAAATAAGCTTTCTTTTGATTTTTTATTTATCAAAATATCTCAAACGGTCCAGGAGTTATGAACTTTTTCGTGAACCTCCGCACGGTAAAACGGAAAACTCATCTTTTTAAGAAATTGTAAAGTAAATGAAAACTTAAGAGATAACACTATTTCAGTGAATTGACAATTAATAGGTCTTAAAGAGCAGAAAATGAGCTTTATTTTGTTTTTTTGTCCATCAAAATATCTTGAAAAATACAATTGTTTGGAAGTTTCTTGGAAACCGAGGCTTGGTGAAATAACTTTAAACCTAAGTGCCGCTTAAAAAATTAAAAAATTACTAAAAATTCAAATAGGGCCTATATTAAGATAATTATTTTAAAATTAATTGGTGATCTGACTCATTTTTTAAAGGGAAATTAAAAAATAATGTTTTTATTGCCCTAAAAAGTCAATTTTGGGGGTGTACACTTGCCCCATTGGTAAAAGTACACTTGCCCCAACAGCGATGTAACAATGGGTAAGTGTACGCCCCCCCTCCAAGTCCTCCAAAATGACTTTGTAGGGCAATAAAAATATTATTTTTGAATTCCTCTTTAAAAAATTAGTCAGATCACCAATTTTAAAATAATTATCTTAATATTTGAATTTTTGGTAATTTTTTAAATTTTCCGAGCGGCACTTGCGTTTAGAGTAGAAACGTAAGATGTTTTTAAACTCATCAAAACACACAGTAATAATAACCAGACAATTTTTTAGTGATTATAATTTGAAAGAGCATAGTTTGAAATACCTTTGTCTAAGTTTTGAATTTTTTTAAATAATAAACCAATTTTTTATTAGCTGGGAGTCCACTTGCCCCGGGCGTCCACTTACCCCACTTGACCCTAGCATTAACTAAGCCTATTGAGATTTTTATTGGGAAATGTTAAAAAAATAAGCAATATAACAGGTTTGATTGGTTTCCCATAAAAATAAGAAAACTTGGTTTTTAAATTTTCTCCATAACCAGTGAAGCTAAGTATAAATGACTCAAAATACTAAATTATTATTTTTTTTTTAAGTTCTTTTGAAAATGGTCTTTTTGAAAATTAATGAATTAAAATTTTTAGGGTGAAAAATACAAAAAAAAACCCTATTTTGACCTCTTTGAAACCCCATAAAACCCTGTTCCGACTGTCCGATCAACCTGGTTTCGAACTTAACCTGAAGAACGCTGTCTTACACCTTACCAAATTTCATCGAAATAAAAGGTCTCTTTCAAAATTTATTGTGTAAACGGACACATCTATACATATATATGAATTTGAATAAACGAAGTTTTTGGCTCCTATGGATCTCAAAACAAAAAAGTAATATGGTGCCTTAGGTCTTACCATGAGTATTATCTTAATAGCGTATTCCCTATAGGAAAATTCGCTAATATTCCCTGTAGAGAAATTGGCTAAAAATAAACTAAGTGTTCCAATAATAATGTAAAAAGTAACATTATAACAATGAAAAACACAATAGAAATATACTTTAACTACATCATTAATAGGTGATTAATGTATAAAATTAATACATTTTTACCCACTACTTAGTAATTCTGATTTATAAGAGCGATCAAAAATCAAGACGGTCGGATTGTGCTACTGCAAATTTTCCTGACTTTTGGCACTTTTCCCCTATTTTTTCCTGACTTTCGGCATTTTTTCAAACATTTTCCTGACTTTTCCTGACCAAAACTAAAAAATCCTGACTATTCCTGACTTTTCCTGACTTTTAATGTCTGTGGCAACACTGTAGGTAGGTTTATCGATTGAATCGATAGGCCTAGTCGATATGATAGATATTGATAGGATTGATTGATATTTTGATTTGATAGTATAGTAGCCCAGTTAAGAAATTGCACTCGAATAAAAACCCAGAACTTTACAAATGTCAAAGGCCTTATGTAAAGCCTAATGTAGCCTAATGTTAGCCTAATGTAAACTTAGCCTAATATTTTCTAGCACCAATATGGTTAAGGGGTTCGTATTAGCAACTATTGACTTAAGTTAAGCCTAAGCACACAGAAACTTAAAGAGTTTTTGGGAGACTTTGTAAAGCTTAGGGCCTACCTCTGTTATCTGAGAGTCAGAACCATCTCCTGGATTAGAAGCAGTTCGATGAACATGATGATGCATGTGGTGACGGGCTTCTAATCGGCTAAGAAGCACAAGGTGTACAACTTGTAAAATAGCGACTATTGCAACTAAAACCAAAACTAACTTTCCCCAAAGAATTTGCTGCATTCTTTAAAATTTAATTTTCATTCTCAGAGCTTATGTTTGAAAAATAAGTGTAGATAGGCCTAGAACTACCTTCGTAAATAATTTATAATTCACAGAGGGTGGAGGGTTATGTTTGAAATTTTTAGATGTGGGCTATAAAAAATTAATTGATTTTCCTAACTGTAGGAGACTAAACTATTCTTAGCCTTTTAAACACTATAATTTAGGCCAATTGCTGGAAATGAATGGCCAAAACTTAGGCTAAGCACAAACACAAATCACAATTGAACATTGTATGGTATTCCAGTTAGTTACTATTTTTAAATGGATCACTTTAGCTTCTCCCTTTAAAAGTTTTAGTAGCTAAAGGTAAGCCAAGCCGAATAATCCCTTCACTTTTCTACGACGGGTGACAGAGACATGGACAGCAACAAAACAAAACATCAACAACATAAACCGCTATAAAGTTTAGATTTTTTTAGATTGAGCAACTAACTAGCAGTCCAGTGAGCGAGCGAGCAGAGCAGACTAGCAGACAGCAGGAGCAGACGCTTTTTTTCGTAGTGACATTCAATGGTACCACTACAAATATAAAAAAAATTAAAACAAAATGATCACTCCTTTAAAACTGTTATCTTTATATTTAGTAAAAGTTGTAATCAAAATCATATTAAAGTTTACTTTTAGGAGCTTTTGAAATTCTCGTGTACAATTATCTATGATTGCAATAAAATTAAAGGAAGATTTAGAAAGGTGAACTGGGTAATTTTAATCAATTTACTTTTTGGTATACCTGCAAAATATTTGACTTTGAAGAAGAAGATCCATGCTCTCCAGCTGGCAGCAGCCGACGTGATATGTGGTGATGTGATTTTTTAATGACGGGCGAGGACGACGTCAACAACGACAAACTAACCAAACTGATCTGGACTCTTGCATGGATGCATGTGCTTTACATTTATTTGTGCAGTTCTAAAGTTCCAGCAGTTTTAAAACATAATTATCCTGATATTTTAAGGTTTCCATAATTAGCCTAGTGTAATGCACTGTATTTCATATTTTGGTTTTTGAGATGGTTGTGGTTGAAGTTGAATCAGATTTTTCGATAATGGGATCTACTGGTGATATTAATGGATGCATGAACATCCCCACAGTAAACAACCGAAAAAATGAATTAGTAGAAGAGTATGGCCCAAACTTAAAACTTCTACCCACTAATAATCAAGTCAGAGAACTGCAGACCATCTTAAGAGATAGGTAGGTCTATGTTTGTTCCTAAGTTTAAGGCATTTTTAAGGTTCAAAACTGGCCCCCACCTGCTTTTGTCAATTGAGCCAATAAGTTAATTAATTCTCCAGAGAAATGAATGATAATGTCTTGGTAGGTATCAAAGATACACAAGGCGTCCCACTTCTTTAGTCTAACAAATTGACTTAATTTGTCGGACGACTTCGTGCAACAAATTGGTAGGCTAGGGTCATCTTTTTGACGATTGTCCCCATGGAAGATGGTATAAATTCCTCCCCCCCCCTCCTTTGCGGTAGCATACAAGGAGAATATTAACTTCTATGACTGGTCTTGTGTGGTCTACGGGACAATGAGGGATAAGTAAGTAAGTAAGAGTTCCTCCAAGGTATAGAGGGGCCTTTCTACTAGTCGGTCACGGAGGGCTGTCTTGAATCCTGGGGGGCTCATCTCTCCTACATGACAGGCAAGGTGTTAAAAAGGAGATTGCATATCGAGAATAACTTTTGAGAATGCTAGATAGATTAAACCTTGGCATATGCATGTTGTGCGCGGGGAGGTCCCATAACCATGCTGCTCATCTCTTGTTATGAAAAAGTCAGCCTCTTGTTCCTTAAGGAGGACTAAGATGTTGAGCACATACTGATTATGAATGGTAAGGATGATCAATTCTTTAAACAGGGGTGTGCATTGTTTGTTTCATTTGGAAAATGTAATTATCCTTAGGATTACTGCCTTTTTCTGTAGTGTCAGTATGTCATGAGTTGCTGATGAGTGCTGTCACAAAACCTGGTTAACTTTTGGTTAACTACGTTAAGTGGCTGTGGAATAGAGCGTGGTGCACAAGTCTTCAGGTTGTCGGGAGTGATCAGGGTACGCAGCTTCTTCAGTAGATAGAGAACTCTCGCTAGCTTCACGCAAACCAGTCCAATGTGATGCTCCCAGCCCAGTTTTACTGTCCACCCAATACCTAGAAGTTTTACTAGTTCACCAGTAGCCTCACACCTTCGAAGGGTGCACACTAGGGACTGAGTCTTATCTTCATTAATCTTAAACCTATTCGAAATAAACCAGGCTTTGGCAAGATCTAGAGTGTCAGCATTAGCTCGAAGCTGAGCGATGTCGAGGCCTCTATACAGAAAGGTGGTATTGTCTGCGAAAAGCAGGGTGCTGTTGCACAGGCACTGGAATCACGCATAAATCATACAATAGTCATTTGGGGTTACAATAGTCATTTGGGGTTCCACCAAAGGAAATCTCAATAAAATATTTTTGTGGCAAAAAGACCATCAGAGCAGTAGACAAATTACCCTTTAAGGCACATTGTGAGGAATGTCTAAACAGCTGAACAAATGTCCCACGTCTTTTCATTTTTTATTGCTTGATGTATGTTAAAAGAGGAGAAAAAGTAAACTAAAAAAGTTTCTCATACAGCACAGTTTTTATGGTGTACAAAGTTAGCTGGATTAGCCTCCTATAGGCCCTAATGAGAATGTGAAGCCAGTCAGTAACAAAATGAAAATTTTTGGCTGTGTGCTTTTACCTGTCATCTACTAAAGTTTTTACATTGACTATGTACACTAAAGTGAATAGACCTCTCATCCAATGCATTTGGTTTGAGGCAAAAATTTGGAAGTTCGGTGGACGCCGCACCAGAGTCGCTTCCATCGATGTTGTTATTATTCAGCTAAATTTACAGTGCTGCCAAAACATTTTACCAAAACATAAACATAACTTTCAGTTATAAAATGTTTCATCCTTGGTTTAGAAGAGTGGTAATACTGATTTATCTATCATATGTTACATGTACTTCGATGGACGCCGCACGAGATCGCACCACCGTCAATATGCTTCAAATACGCCTATGCTATGAGAAGTCTACTCACGTAGTGTACAAAGTCAATGGTTTTTACCTATGCCAGCATAAGAGATAGGTTATTATTATCAGCAGCTGACCCTGACTTCTCCTCAGCTGAGAAGTGACTATGCACTTAGCATGTAAACTGTAGGACAACCAAAAAGCAGATAGAAACACATTAGTGCTAAGATGTGTGACACTAAGATCATGCGACAGGACGAGAGCTAGAGAAATGTGCATATTAAAAACCATCCATGAAAGTAAGAGTTGACTTAAAACTGTAACACTAATCTATTAAAGTTTTTTTTGGAAAATTATATAAAAAATTGTATGGTGTAGACTGAGGGATATAACTTTTCACTAATTATTTGCACACATAATCTAAACTGATTTTTTTGTTTCAGAAATACAACTCGAAGTGATTTCAAGTTCTTTGCTGATCGTCTTGTAAGTAAAAAAAACATATAGGTAGTATTAAGATGCTTAATAGGAAATCGGCTATTGAAATTTATTAGAATGTTAAAAAATAAATGCTAATCATTAATGCGAACTTCTGGGCTTACATCGGAGTTATTGGTAGTGGTACGGAAGTTAACTTAATACAATTTAATGCACGGTAGGTTGTGCTAGATATGCCTTATGAACGCCTTTTAGAAAGCCACAGTAATCCCTGTAAAAGGTGCAGCCCTATACTTTTATCTTTACTTTTAAAATACCAATTTCCCAGTAGTTGACATTGCCTAGGTCTTTTGAAGTCACATTTATGTTATGGTATTGACATAGACATAATGTGTGGATCCAATCACTAGACCTAACTACATTTTTCAAAAAATTAGTTAAGTATATATGTTAACTTATAAGAGTTGCTGTAAATAGGCTAACACTGTGTTGTAGTACAAATGTAATAGGTGAACCCTGATGACTGATGTGTGTGAGAAGAACTCAGCTCCAATAGAAATTTAGTTATTTTGTTTGTAATAAAACATAAAGAAATTGTGAGAAAAAAACCTCAGCTCGAATTAATTTAAATATTTTTAATAAGTTAATTTGAATGTTTCAAGATCCGGCTGGTGATTGAAGAAAGTTTAAACCAATTGCCGTTCTCAAAATGTGTCATCACCACTCCAACGGGAGCCAACTACGATGGACTGAAATACCAAAGGGGCAACTGTGGAGTGAGCATAGTGCGCAGTGGAGAAGCGATGGAGCAGGTGAATTCAGCGAATTAACCTTAAAAATGAGGCAATTAAATTAGAACCAGAAGAAATGCATGACAATTTCTCTCATGAATAAGAAACTTCTTAGAATCTGCCTTGAGGTACTAGAGTCAAACTCCATTGCTAGGTAATGTTTAATTAATATGTGTTCAATACAAGCTCAGACCTTGGTTCTACAGTGTAACTTACATTTTCTGAAATTAAGTTCAAATGAACATGTTTAACCGTGCTCATCAGCCTTTCAAATTTATGTTTTTTATGCTTGAAAAAAAAACAAGTTATGATTTAAAAGTTGTACACACACTTTCTTAATGTAACAATGAGCAAGTTGATGTTTAATTTAAATGAAGGTCAGTGTAACAATTAGGCCTACCCATTGAATAGAATAGTTAGTTGTCCTTGTAAACTTTATACACTTTACTTTTATTTGATATAGAAAATTTAGCTTTTTAACTAAACCTATTCAAAATTGGCTTGTGCAAGGCCTTGCGGGGCACAGTTCTGGACTGAAGACTTAGCCTGTTTTGTTATTAAAACTCTTATTTGCTCAGTACCTTTAATTACTATCAAACATGAGCTAAGTTGATCGTGCTGTCTACCTGGTTTTGAACTAGATTTATTTCTCAACACGTATTTATTAAAAGATGTACGGTACTTACAGGGTCTGCGAGATTGTTGTCGTTCAATCAGAATCGGCAAGATTCTGGTAGAGTCCGACCCTGACACACACGAGGCAAGAATCGTCTACGCAAGGTTTCCTGAAGACATAGCCAGCCGCAAAGTCCTCCTGATGTACCCTATTATGAGTAAGTGCTGCAGCAAATATAGTTTCTTATTCTTGCAAAACTTTTATCATAAATTTGTGGCGGCCAATTATATCAATTCAATAAAATATTTATTTATTAATTACAAAGCTGTGCATAATAATTGAGATCTGTACATTGTCAGAAAGTCATATAGTACAAAGATATACAACAACAATAAAAATTTTCTGGGAAAGGAATATCTCTATTTGGTTTTCAGGTCTTCTACTCTGGTCTTTTGCCTTCTCTTTAGTGCAGGTATTCTTCATTTGAGTAGAAAGGATGCTCACCCGGTATACTCATAGCAACAATAGGCCTAACAAGCCTAACAAGTGTTTATCATGTAATGGTGATATATAATTGGATAAATAGAACCATAAATTTCTGTGTAACAAAAGGATAACAGTGAAAAAAGTAGGAAGAAAAGGTGCCTTAACATAAAACGTAAGGTAAAATTGTTAGGTTATGTTACTTTTTTAATATTAAGTTGAATACTCAAAACATACTCCCTCAATAAGAATAATTTCTGTTATAAAAGCATCATTTAGATCGATTTCCCTTTAAACTGGTTTAGTCCATTGATAAATCTGAACTCATTTTGTCCAACGACTTAATCCCCACGAATACAATAGCCAATAGCGACTTACGCCTGATTTACCCAAGACCCCCAAGACGATTATCTAGAATGCACATACTTTGTTGCATTCAACGATATGTCGCCTTGAGTAAGTTGTTCATGTAGGTCTTAACCATGCAGGGGAAACAAATTTCTTATTTGATTTCTTTTGAGATAAATGTGTCACTAATGTGTGTTCATTGATTTCAGGTACTGGCAACACTGTAATCAAAGCAGTCGCAGTGTTGAAAGAACATCATGTTCTGGAAGAGAATATAATTCTGTCAAATCTGTTTTCCACACCATTTGCAGCAAAGGCAGTTACTACTACTTATCCCCAGGTAAATATTCAATTATCAACCTTAAAGAATGCTTAGAACTATTATATTGTGTACATTAATGTACATTTGAAAAAATTTATATTTTACGATCTTCAATACAATTTACGATTATAAAAAATTGTTACATTTGACTCTGCAAATTTAACCCAGTATTAATTTTACAAATGCAGTTAATGAAATCTAAAGTTTAATAAACAGTTTTGTTCTTAGATGGGTGTAGATATACAATCAATGTGTCATTCATAACTTAAACGTTTTGTATAAAATAGTAAATCAATTTTGAGAAAGGAAAAACTGCCCTATGAATACAACAAACATTTAACTTCCTTAAAATATCAATCAAGCAAAATACTAAAGCAAATATTATTTTAACAGTATGAGCTATTTTCATTGTGGATGTGTTATTTCCTTTCTGTACGTGTAAATTTTAATCAAAATGCATCATTCCAAGAGTTGGGTGGTTAGTTTTGAAATGTGATTGTTAGCCTGTGCCAAATGTGCATTCTTGGAAACTATTTTCTAAGCCATTTCACCCTCACTAGATTCCTCTCCCTTCAAATCACCGCACTCCAATCTTCCTCCCGACTAGGAGTTATTCCCTTTAATTCGAAAACTCTTTGATCTTATTTTACTAAAGGAATATAACCCACATTTTTCTCATGCTGTATTCGGTTTGAATCACTCATATTTCGTTCCACTTCAGCTTTGTAAAGTAGAACATCGATAATTTGGATGTCAAAAATCCGGATTTGTAGCAAGCAAGGAATAAAACTTTGTACCCCTCTGAAAAAAAAGCTATGCACTTAACTAAAGGGTGTAGGAATAGTGCGTAAGAAGTAGGAAAGTGATCGCGGTAGGGGGAGGGCTGTGTCCAAAAGCACACAGCCAATTTAACACCCTACTACTGTAAATGGCAACTGTCGTGCCACCTGCCATTCTCGTCAGTTTATGGACCCTGAGCAGTGCGCTGTGTGTGCATTATAACGCACAGAGATACGTTTCTGTTATGTGTTAAGTTCCAGGAATATACAAATAAAAAACTCAGATAATGTCTTTTGTTTATTTATTTATCTATTTATTTTTTTACTGTCATATTGCTATAAATAAAATTCAATACAGCACTTGAACACAAAGCATTGTTTTAAATTCACTCAATTCAAGAATAGCAGGGCTTGTAACAGGTCATTTTTTGTTATTTTTTCTGTTCTTGGTTATTTTTTGTTATTTTTTAGGATTTGGTTATTTTTGTTATTTTAGGGGGATTTTGGTTATTTTTTTAATTTTTTGGGGGCAATTAGGTTTTTATTGATCAAATTTGATGAAGCTTGTAAAATTTAAATAAATGTTTAAAAAGGAAAAAATAAAAAAAAGTAAAAGATGGATCGGAGAGGATTTTTTTCTATTATCATTATTATTATACATTTCATTATTATATTATATTATCATTATATTTTGTTATCATTATTATTGCTTTAATAGATTGTCAATTACCTAGTTAAAAATTATCCTAGCTACATTATTTTTATTGCCTACATATTTTTAATATCCCGATAAAACGCCGGTTTTTAGAACTTTTCGCGACATTTTGAGTTTTTTCAAGGTTATTTTTTGGTTATTTTTTCTATCATTTTGGTTATTTTTTTTATTTTTATTAGCCTCAAGAACTGTTACAAGCCCTGCTATTACCATTGACTATGTACACTAACTTGAGTAGACTTCTCATAGCATAGGTCTCGTGCGGTGTACATGGAAGTACACATAACATATGATAGAAAAATCAGTATTACCACTCTTCTCAACCAAGGATGAAACATTTTATAACTTAAAGTTATGTTTAAGTTTTGGTAAAGTGATTTTGCAGCACTGTAAATTCAGCTGAATAATAACAACATCGATGGCAGCAACTCTGACGCTAACACCGAACTTCCAAATTTTTGCCTCAAACTAAATGCATTGGATGAGAGGTCTATTCATTTTATTGTATATAGTCAATGCTATTACCCTAAAAGAGAAAAGATACAATTTTAACACGGTTTTTACTTAATTTCTGCATACTGGCCATTTTTAAGGTAATAATTAATTTTTCAACTCGATCTTATTTTTCAGATGGTTATATTAACTTCTGAGCTTCACCACATTTGTCCAAATCATTTTGGACAGAAGTATTTTGGAACAGACTAACACCTGACTACTATAGAAGACTTTAGCCACAATATTTTTATATGTACTTTGATGCACAAGTTAAGTTTCATTGAAAGCGCCAAAGTTGCTCAGTATTATTTTCCCAATATGCATGCCTTTTTAACCACCAATTGGTATTTATTTACAATGACAGAATTTTTTTACATGTTTATGATTTGATTTATTGTTTAACTTGAAATGTTAACCATTTTCAATAGCATGTTAGTATTTGTATGAATAGTAAAGACATTTTAAAATACATGATTTCTCTTTTCTACCATGTTTACCTCATTTACGTATTGAAGTTACGTAGGAAACATACTTTTACCTCTCATTTAAGATTAATCTGATAATTTTTATGTAGAAAACACAATGGATGCAATAAGAGGTTTTATAAATTGAGTTACACTCAATTTATAAAAATGCTAACACTAATTAGCTTGAAGACTAATGTAGTCCACAATTAAAAGTAATGGACATACTGGAAAGGCCCAAAGCCGAGTAAAGTATGAACATCATTTTTCATGAATCATTGAACAATAATTAAAGCCAAGAGTAAAAGCTATAAACAGTCATCATAGGGCTCGGACACTAATGTAGTCCACCAGTAAAGCTGAGTGATCCCCCCATGTTGGGACCCAGGAAGACTTCTTCTGCCAGAACTTCAACATACCCTGAAAATTAATTGAAAATATGTTCATGTAGTTACCATGTTTATTTCTGACAAATGCTTTTATTTTACTGTGAAGGGTTTTTGGTTTATCCGACATAAAACTTCTTTTTAAAAAAATCCAAAAACTGAAGAACACACGAGTTCTTTTTTCTGAGGGTAATTTTTTTCTGAAGAAATACATGAGTTTTTAATAGATATTATATTTTATCATAGAATTGAGTAGATCAAAAGTTTCCAATGGATTTTAAAATGGTTTCAAATTTCAAAATTGGGTGAGAAACATCCATTTCATTGCTGAGTACTGGTCATAAAAGACTATTGTACCAAGCAATTTTTCTTAAAATCTTACAGGATAATAAACAGTCATTAACCCATTTTAATGTTGGTATGGTAGTATGTGACTATAATGGTAGTTGTTAGAAATTTTAACTAAATGATAATGTTTGTTTTAGCAAAAATGTAAAAAAATATGGTCATTTACCAGAATTTGTAATGACCTTCATACCTGTATACCACTTTCTGTGACAAATTTTTTATGTATACATATTTTAATGACATTAAACATGAGCATATTACAGTACATTGTATCTTTTAAAGATCTTTACAATGTAAATTCACCATGCCCTATTTATGAAATAAGTTTAAACGAACCTTGACTTCGAAGTTTCTCCAGGGCTTAGCCTCAGAAGTGCTGTGACGAGAGGACCCACTGATGCAGTGGTCGGGGAACTCCAAGCCTCCCCCCACCCCTACTCCCACGGATAGATACACCTGCGAGTGCAAGATGGATTAAATTTCATCAATGTGTATACCGGTAACCTATGTACGGTATACATCCCATTTGGGAAATATTTTGTGATTTGTTAGGTGACAAAAGATTAAAACAAGTTTAAAATTTTGTTCCTTTGATTGTTAGTTGTAAATTTATAGAAATCTTTTTGGTTATGCTAGTATATTAAAACGTCCAAGGGCACTGAGGTTTATTTTTATAGCTCAATAATAAACAAAAATAGTTTTAATTTGTATATTGGATTAAATAGTTGGAAGTAAAGTTAATAATATAGCCTAAAAGTTTAGCTAAATTTTGTATTCAAGCCTAGTAATGTACTTTGAAAACAATTTAAAATTGGCTCACATCCCGATTTAAAGGATCAAGTCTGGAGCTGCCAGATTCCTTCGGAAGATCAAGAACATCTCTCAAACTCTTTCCCTCAGGCAAGATATTTTCACTTGGTTGATCATCTACAGAGAATGATATTTCGTCTGAAACAACAAATTATTTAAGATGATTTGAATACTGAAAAGAAACTCTTATGACTAAGGTGGTTTTTAAATCATTTTCTTTATTGAGCTAAGGATTACTTTTTTACAGCGAACACTCAATGTTTTCAAAGCTAATTGGAAAGAATACTAGCCACATATAATGCGAATATTGTCATATGCATGCGTTGTGTAGGTTTTCTTACACAAATACGTTGCTGATTTTAAGGTGGGAGATTAAAATTGCTAGCTAGACAAAACTTAGAAAATTAGAAGAGTCTGCAAATATGGGCAAAAAAGTTCTTGCCCTTTAAAATGTGAACCATTTCTTCAGGAGCTAATATTTTCAGCTCTTGGCCTATATATATAGAAAAAATCTCAGAACAACTACCCACTAAATTGAATGAGCCTATTACATGTGAATGTCCTCCTTAAAACCCTTCTAAATAACTTTTTAATTTGTAAATTTGTCATTTAAAGTTCCCTCCTTCCAGGTGCTTGTTTCAGAGGCTGAGTTTACTGGGAATAAGACACACAGTTGTTTTCATTATCTCCTTCACCTTTGGATGGTAATTTAGCATCTTTACAGATTTCTGAACATCATTCCCAAAACTACAAGGAATTATGATGAAAAGGGAGATAGTAAGTTGTAACTTGAGTGTTGTACTTACTAGGAGACCAGAGAAATTTGAACAAATGGAAATCATCAGTCCATTCCTTATCAGCCAGTTTGTGTACAAGATGTTTTTTGACACTGAGCTGAGGTCCCATCATGACACCAGACATCAAGTTTTTATTGCCATGTTCCTTCCCGTCGCAGGTAAGTTGTTCATTCCCTCGTACATCAGCAATGCGCACAACTCCAGACTTGTAATCCGGGCTGTAGAAGTCTTTGGTAGCTTGCAAATTCAGCACTGTGTGATATGGAGAAATTGTTAGAGATAAACAATATCAATAAGGGCTACATAAAATTAAAGTGATTAAAGTTCTAGGTGAAATTGAATGTGAGAGGATAGGTTAAGAAACTTATTTATTTTGTTCGCTAATGGCATTTTTAATCCTTTGATAAGGAATAGTCCAAATCCTAGTTAGTTAAAACGTGGTTTCGAGCATCTTTTGTTGCTAATAGTATTCTAAACGCCCACAATTAATGGTTGATTTGGCTGTCAGTTGCACTGCTGATGAAGTCTAACAATAGTTTGGAAATATCACCTCCATATCAACCCAAAGACTCAACAAAATTCCCTCCAATTTCTCCTGAAAAAACCATTCTTCAAGATTGAAAATGATCAATAGATACCCAAATCTAAGAGGGTTGCTTTTTTTTATTTCTCACCATTAGACTCAAACCTCCTTTAATGCTACGCTTTTCATGGAGAGAATTAATGAAAACAGGAAAATAGTTGGTAAAGACGCTATGTTGCTCAGACTAAAGTGAACATTTTGCTGAATAATCACATACTGTACTCGGAAAAAATTAATTAATATACACTTGTATTTTATTATATTATGTAGCAATTTTATTTCTTCTCTCGGTATTACAGTAGAAGCTCTCTTAACCAACCTCTACGGGGCCAGACTATGGTCGGATGATGAAAAAAGTTGGTTGAACCGAAGAATACGAGCAATATGTGTTAAAATCTCTTAAACAAGTGAAAAATGTTAAAAACTGTTGCAAAAATGTTAAAAAAAGTTTCCTAGAAAACGGTCGGTTAATCCGACAGGCAGTTGATCCAAGGTGGGTTAAGAGAACTTTCACTGTATTCCAATTTTAAGAGTGTAAGAAAATAGACGTCTTTTGGCAGTATTGCCTAAATGGCATTTTTTCCCAAATTAGGTTTAGTATTTGGTTATTTTCGTCTTAAACAGATGCATCAGATGGTCTGGTTGAAGTTCATGGTATCACCACAGAAAACACTCAGGTGGCGTGGACGCAATACTGCCCATGAGAATAGTTACGCAAAATACCACCTATCTGAGCTTCAGCTTGTATGCAGTGATGCTGCAAAACACTTAGGCAGTACTGCAGGGGTGTAGCTGCGACACCCAGGCAGCTATCTATAAACAATCCTCCATCCATAAACAGGTAGTTCATGCATAAAGACCATCCTCATAATTAGACCAATTCGTATATAGGAGGTCAAAATTGTGTCGTTCGAATCTCACGTTAAACTGTAGGTCCCTAGATACCATTGGCTGTTGGGATATGAATTAACAGTCCTGTCTAAGGAGAATGTCGGCCTTAGTTAGTAACAAGACTACAATATCGCGCCACAATCATCCTACACTCATCTCTCATTCATACTTGGCTTTAAACTACCTATTGAGTTAGGTCGCCATTTCAGTTAAAGGTATTAAAGGTAAAGGCGGGAGCTGCAAATTGGGTTTTTCTTCCTCCTGTAAATTTTGGAATTGGTGAGTTAGGTGGACTGCCAGCGCAACAATGAAGAGATGTGTTTTGTGAAATAAATTAAGACCTGGGTAAATCCAGTCTCCTCTAGGAAGTTTCGCCCTGACAGTGACTAGACCATAGCGGAAGTTGAAGGCATGAGCTGTATTGACGAGAGCTGACTTGACGGGTGGTATGATGTTGTAGCTGAAAGCTTGTTTTTCACAAAGATGTAAAACAGGTGTTGTACACCTGTAAAAAAATTTTACTTTACTTTAACAATACGTGTTCCAAGATAAAAGAATACCAATGAATAAATTATACAAAAAATTGCCACCTGATTGAAATTGTACCAAAATTTTAGTTTGGCTAGCATTTCTTATTACAATAGCTGTTCAATGATTCAATCAATTACCCTTTGTCCATAACATTAACATTGAAACTTTGAAAGGTGCTAATGGGGCGAAGCCCTATGAACCAATTTGAATTATAGTTAGATTCTGCTTATCTACAGAAAACTACTGTACCTTTCTAACGGTATGCACGTATTTCTCTTCATGCTCACAAGCTGAGATAAAAGGTGGAAAAGAAACATGCTTGACTATTAATTTATAGATAATTACAGAATTTTTCTAATGTCCGTAGTAGTTGATTTTTTTATTTGATTAAGATTATTTTGAAGAGAGACAGGGGGTTGCCAACTTCAATAAAGTGATTCAGCAAGGCAAGCAGCACATCAAACGTGACAACTTTAAATATGGGATTAACTTTTTGTATTAAAAATGATTTTAAAATAAGTTATTTTAATGAGTTATGTTATAAAAAACATTTAAGCTTAACAAGTGAAAAGCACTTTTACTGATGAGTGAAATGTGTAATTTTTCAACCTTACCCTATTAGTGAGATGTTTCCCATAGTCACTGTGTTGTCATCCTCCAAAGTCGGTTTGACAACCAAATTTCCATCTTTTATGTAAATATTCTTATTGTTCTTATCATAGACAACAAATTCCATTTCCTACAATAAATATAAATAAGTAATAAAAGATTTAAATTTTTAGAGATACAGTAACATTACCGTAATAAAGAAACACAAAGAAAGGAACGATTTGTCAAGAGAGGAAACACTTTTATGGAATGTAGCTTAATTATAAGTGACTAGCTTACCCGCATGCTTTGCAATACCAACCAGAGGAAGTTTTTGCCCTTCAGGTGAGCTCATTCGCTACGCTCACTTGCCGTCATGTTTAGCTCGTTTGCTCCGCTCACTCGCCATCAGGTTTTGTTCGTTCGCTACGCTCACTCGCCGCAAGTCTATAATGTCCTCTAGTTTTGTTATTACCAATCTCCCCACAATACTTTAAATGTGAACAGCTGTTTGTATAATTAATATTCCTAAATGTAATCATATGTTCCAATAGAAAACTTTTGCTTCCATAACATGGTAACTTTGAAGACGTGTGGGTTTGGGAGCATTATGGAGGAATCGAATTTTAGTTTTCAGAAGAACCTTCTCCTGACAATAATAAATGCAACAAAAGAAGAATTAGCAAAATCAGCCTAGCCGTTCACGCGTGATGCCGTAATCAGAGAAATAGGGATTAATTTTTATAATTATAGAGACTACCCACATACAGCTTTCTTCTGATCGACTGTACCTAAATAAAAAAAGTTGACATGATAATCAAAATTGAAAAAATGTTTTATATACATTTATGTTAGAGCTTATAATTTTCCTAGGAGGTTTGTTTTTCTTCTGTTTAAATCATCATATTGTATTATTTCCCAAAATCGCACACGGCTTTAATGGGAGTGTTGTAGAGGAAAAAATTTTTTTTTTTATCATTTAATCAATAACATGCAAATTGTGTTGTTTGATTGTGTTCAATAATAATAGTCATAGCGGTACTACTGACTAGTACTTACGTGATCACTTGAAATTCTGACTGTATTTTGCCATTTGCTGTAGTCAAGGTTGTCTGAATCAAAATTTTCTTCAAAAACTAATTCTGCTTTGCACACATGGTTCGAGTTTACTATAGTTAATGACTTTTCACAATTTTTATCAATCGATTCTGAAACAAACAATGTATTCTTGCTCAATTTTAAAAATTGCTCTAAATTTAATTTAGATTCATGTTATAAAACTTTTGCCCGTTAATTGCTTTAACTATTCTGTTGTTCTTTTCACATGGCAATAGCCTAAGATGGTATGGAATGATATAATATATGATATAATATTATTGTATGAAATATTTTGATTGGTTGGTTCAATCTTGGCAGAGACCAGTTCTCTTCCTGAGCTCACACATGAGACCTCCAAAGTTCTTCTAAATGTTATGGCAATATGAAATTAATTATTTTAATAATAAGGGTGCTCAAACCTTGTTATTTACATGCTACATAATAGCTAAAGCCCAATACAAAGCAGATACGAGCAAACTTTAGATTGGCACTATGCGCACGTCTACAGATCCAAAATGCATTTAATAACCTAATAACCTTTAGTGCAGACGGTAGCGCCAGCAGTGAGTGTGGACCCGGGCGGGCAAGTGCATCGGGCCGAGCCGCTGGCGTCCACAACACAACCGTCAGAACACTCCAGCAAAGCACAGGAGTACTGCAGGGAAGGTCTCTGCATATCTGGGTGAAACACCTTCACATCTAGAACAGACTACCTGTACTGTTAAGTTGTGTAAAAACTTTTGTGGCATGAAAACTGAAAATGGTTATGATTACTGTACATCGCTTTTGAAGGAAGTGCTTATATAAACTTAGCGTTAAAATTATTTTACTGAAATTTTTTAAAACCAGTAACTTCCAATATATTTGACCTTTTGAGGTCAGGTTTGTGGAACATTGCTCTGAATGCAAAGCTCTTTAAAATGATGTATTATATGACATACAATAATAAGGTTTTTCCAAAACTTCCTTTAGAGGTTATCACTTACTAGGGGCTTGTAGGGGCAAAGGCCCCTAAAAAGCCAAATGATGATGTTATCTCAAAAATTAAGTTTCAATTCATCACCTAGTTGTACAATTATTATATTTCTTCTCAAGCTGTACTGTGAATTTACACGGATGGATTTTCTTATAAATATTACTTAATATTGACGAATATTTTTTAGTGGTAACAAATCAGTAATTCGCCAATATTCTCAAATGCATTAAACAATACAGTAGGTTGTCTATTTTGTTGGACATGGGACATAAGTTAGTAGGAGGTTATTGGCCTCCGACGTCTCTCGTGCCAATTGTGCCCAATGCCAATGCCGCCATGTCGCCCATACCTACGTGCTCCAATACCCACCGTTCCTCCCTGTGCATCCTATATGGCCCCTAAAGCCTCACCCGTTCCTCCGTTCCCCTACCCCCGTGCTCCCTGTACCCTCTTGCCCCGTGGCCCGAGTACCCCCATGCCCCGTACCCCTGTTTATCTATTCTCAAATGCATCTGTGCTCCCTTTCTCCCAAGCTCACGTGCCCGCTGTTCTTCCTCGAGGCCCCGGTGCTTTCTATGTCTTCCATTCTTCCCCCGTCCCCCATACCCAGCTACCCCCAGTGCCACCGACATCTCTAGTGCACCTCGTGCCGACATGCACGTGTCTCCCATATCCTTGTGCCTCCATGACCGCCATTCCACCCCGTGCCTCCCATATCCCCGTTCCCCGATGCCTGCCGTTCCTCCCTGTGCCCTTTATGTTCCCCCAAGCCTCCCATGTGCTCCCCATTCCTCCCCCGTTCCCCCTACGTCCCCCCAGTCCCTCCCATGCCCTCATCCATGACCCGCGTGTTTCCTGTACCTCCTATAATGCCCGCCAATCCTCCCCGTGCCTCTCATATCCCCGTTCCCCGATTCCTGCCGCGTTCCTCCCCGTGCCCCCTAAGTCCTACCAAGCCTCCCCCGTGCCCCCCTCTTGTGTCCCGTACTTCCTGTACCCCTATGCTTCGCGGCCTGAGTACCTCCCCGCCTCTGTGCCCCCCATTGTCCTGTGCTCACATGTCCGCCGTTATTCCTCGATGCCCCCGTGCTCTCTAAGTCCCGCATTTCTCCTCCGTGCCCCCTATGTCCCCCAAAGTCTAACCCATGCCCCCCTGTCGTGACCCATGCTTCCTCTACCTCCTAATATGCCCGTCATTCCTCCCCATGCCCTTCATATCCCCGTTCCCTGATTCCTGCCGTTCCTCCCCGTGCCGTTCCCCTATGTATCCCAAGCCTCCCATGCCCCCCTCTCGTGACCCGTGCTTCCTGTACCCCTTATGCCTCGTGGCCCGAGTACCCCCCATGCCCCCATACCCTTCATACCTCTGTGCTGTGTTATACCATTCTCCTGTGCTCACATGCCCACCGTTCTTCCTTGATGCCCCCGTGCTCTCTATGTCCCCCATTCCTCTCCCGTGCCCCTTATGTCCCCCCCAAGTCTCCCCCATGCCCTCATCTCATGACCCGTGATTCCTGTACCATCTATGCCCACGAGGCCCGAGTACCCCCATGCCCCCGTACCCCCGTGCCTCCATGCCTCTGAGCCCCCCATTCTCCCAAGCTCACATGCCCACCGTTCTTCCTCGAGGCCCCGTGCTCTCAATGTCCCCCATTCCTCCCCCGTAACCCCCTGCCCAACTACCCCCGTGCCACCGACGTCTTTAGTGCCCCTTGTGGCCCCATGCCCCCCGTGGCCCCCATATCCCCATGCCCCATTATCTGCCGTTCCGCCCCGTGTTTAGTATGTCCACCGATGCCAGCCTAATCCTGTGCCACTGACACCCCTCGTGCCCCCCAAAACCCACCAGTCACTTGAGTCTAACAACGTTCCTTGTGCTATGATTGTAGTATATTTAGTCTATTCGTTCAATGAAGTAGAACATTGTTTGACATATTGTTCGTTTTTGCACACTGCATACATGAAAAGCTTCCCGTATTTATGTATTGATGGGCAATTATTGATTCCGTACGACCTATATAAGGAAAGAAGCATAGAATGTATAAAACAAAATATTCCTCATACGGAGGCTATCCAATGTTAGTAGTTTACATAATATGATTTAATAAAAAATAAACAATTACTAAAAAAAAAAAAAAAAAAAAAAAAAAACGATTCAACTCTAACCATTAAATTGGCAATATATAAAGCAGTAACTTAATATATCTTAATGACATGCACTGAGTAAAGCCACTTTATTAACTATTATATCAACCATACCACGGCTAAGTCATTTTTTACAGCGGTATATTCAGCACACAAAATCATAATGACATAGATTTTGAAGAGAGAAATCTACCATGGATCCATAATTTTTTCATCACTATTGGTGTTTTCCTTTTTTTATAGTGCATTGCAAATTTTAAAAAGTTATAATTAAATATGTTTATCTTAACTCAAAATATCTGTTCAATAACCAGCTGAGTTTATGATAAAAATTATTCACTGGATCATCTGCTTAATTACACTTGTAGATCTAAAAATCTTCTTCCCATTAGATTAACATTATAACTTCAAGGTCCAATGGGGAGAAGCCCAGGTAACTTTTGATGATTCTGGTATTTTTCCTTGCGTCCTTGGCCCTCAAGCTTTAAAATGAGCCATCATACATTACCCTATCTTTCTTCTATCTCGAGATATTTCGTGGGGACCGATTCGCTTACGGAATTATATATATAGATAGATTAGTTTGACCACAAAAGTGCCAACTAGTTCAATATGTAGGCAAGTGATCAGTATTACCATCTTCTATGACCATAATAACTTGTTTCTGTTTGTGACTGGTACTCTGTGAGAGGGATTCAATAAAAGCATGAGAGTGTTTATGCATAATAAAATTAAACTGTCTTTAGAGAACTGAAATTTCAGGCTTTCTAATTACCTTTAGCTGAAGTTCTTTCACTGCAACATTTGGGCTTGTGATTCTTGCATAAAACACACCAGTCGAAGACTTGCCAGAATCATAGCGTGACCAGAATATAAACTCGTCATAGTAACTTAGCGAATTAACATTGCCGTCTAGCATGGGATGGCGAAATTCATCTCTTCTAGCTGATCCATCATATTTGGAGGAACTCAGGCCCTCAATACCGATGAAAAGTAGACGTCTTTGTTCCAAGTTGAGGGTGAGAATAGCTCTTCTGAGGTCGGTGGACACAATTGTCTGTCTGTTTGTTTTACCATCAAGTGCAGAAGAAACAATTTTCTTGTCTTTTTCATTGTTATCGCCCCAAAACAAATACCTAGACAAGAATATTACCATGCAAAAAAATATACATGTATTTTTAAAAAATCAGGTGAAAATCATCAAAAGAATTCACCATGATCATTTGGCATTTTTAGACTTACAGTAGGCAACGGTAAATTAATTTAGAAAAAAAAACAACTTAATAAGGTAAAAAACTTTACTAGAACTAATTGGTTTTTCTTCCAATGAGGTAATTATATATTTTTAACTCTCAATACACGTTGTTTTTGGTAGGCATAAAGTTTTTATTTTTTTTTATATAAGTAAAGGGGAATTTTTGCTAAGTAATTACTTGCTACACAAATTTTTCCTCATACATATTACTAGTTTTATTTTGTACACAAGAGCTGAATAATTGTAATAAAATAGTAGCACAGTAAATTTTATACTATATAAAAGTAATTAAATGATAATTCGCTGCATACCCTTGATAAGGATCCACAACAATGGACTCTGGGGTCACAACTCCATTGGAGGTATCCAAAAGTGTTTCTCTCACTTCCGAGGTTAGATTGATTTTTCCGATGGTGTCGAGCATGTCATCAGTGAAGTACAGGGTGTTCCTCAACCAGTCGACAGCGATGCTGGTCACCTGTCCTTCCTCCGCTAGGATCAAAGCTCCTCCTAGCTTCGGCAGGGCTGTGGAGTCATTCTCTGATTCGTAAAAGTCTTGGCTGTAATACATAACTAAATGTTCCAAAATATTATTGTGTCTTACAATCTATGTAAAAAACATGAATTAATGAATGGGAACAAAATGTTGGGAGCGACATAAGAGATATCTTGATAATATGGTGTTATTGAGAGTAGAAAAGATACAGGTTAGATACTAGTTCGCTTACATTAACATTGTTATCTGATCTATTCGGTAAATTTGTTGTGTATGAAGACTTTGTTGGATTCACGAGCTTCATGAACTTTGTTTTACTAACAAGTAACAGAAAATGACCACAATAACGCATAAACAATAGCAACAATAAAAGTTACATAATCATATTTCCCAGTCACTTTGCTTTTTAAATTTTTTACTGTACAAAAACACTTTACAAGAATTTTGAATGTACAATTTTTTTTATCAAATAAAGAAATATCTGGTCACAAAAATAGTAAACTTAAGCGACCCATACACTACACGTGCCTTGCACACCGTGCAGTATTTTATTTTGGCTTGTCCTGCTTGGAAATTGCATTTTACATATACAGTTTAAAATACATTTTAGCACGAAGGCATCCACACTCTAGCATGTTTCATCCGATTTTGCCTGCATGGCGTGTAATGCACGTGTAGTGTATGTGCTGCTTTAGGGATGAATTTCATATTTTTTTTAAATACCCACATAATTTTACCTTCTACATTGAAAATAAAAAGATATAACTATTTGCTTACTGTATAATGGTGCCGGAGTCGCCTGCGATGAAGATAGTTCCATCGGTGTAGTGGTATCCGACACTGAGCACGGGGGGACTGTCATCCCAGGTTGTGGCGGCGGAGTAGTTCTTGGTTGTGATCAGGAAAAACCCCTTCCGGGTGGCTACCAGCAAGGGAATCGGCTCTCTGGCTGGAGAATAAATCAGAAATCACGTTTTTTATTTTCATTTTTCAAATTTGATCAAATCATTAACCAAATTAAATCAAAATTTCATTAAAAAAAACTCAACAATTTTTTGTTGTGTTGTTTATATGTTTAGTCAGTAAAAATACAGAAGCTGATCAGTAAATGGACACATTGCTCAAAAGGTCATGCTTCCATCAATTTCCTTCTTTTATTCTCGTCAGATCTACAGTTCTACTTGCACACAGATTTTTTATTTGTCTAATGATTTATTATTTGAAAGACTATCGTGAAATTTTTTATTTTATTTTATTTATTTATTTACAATTATCTGGCACGCCAGTACATGCACACAGGTGCAAAGGCATAAGACTCGTCATGGTTATAACGTAAAATCTTTGATGTCTATAACTGTTGACATAAATCTTACTTTCATTCAATTTTTAATAATTCATTTTCAAATATACATTGCCTTTTAATTTGTAGACGAATGAAAACAATTTAGGAACAAACAACTGAAGCACTAAAGCAGCTTCCAATGCATTTCTTATAAGATATTCAATAACGGATTATTATAGTTTATTAAGAGTCAGAATAATTTCACAAACGAAAAGACTTCTACAAATTATACTAAAAATCTACTGTGAAATTTTGAAGTCAATTAGACACTGCCTTCGAGAGTAATTGTTTTCCATTGATAGTGAGGCAGGCACCAATGCTCATATGATTTCTTTCCTCTTTGAGTCGTTCATCCATTAAAACGCTTTAAAAAACTCAATGGAAATTTTGAACTGAGAATTTTTTAAATTATTGTATCAAACAGTAATCTAAGCTAAATTTATTGTATTTGTATCAGGAGGTGGAAAGTGGGGAGGGACGATAGTTTGATTTCGAGAGGAATCCAAAGTAAAAAGACTTTTGCATCAATACATTACCATTGTTGACATGAAATCATTGCACACAATACTCACCAGTGGTGGTCATATTCTCAAATGTTCTGAGTGCCTGGATACCCCCACCAGAGGTGACCACGGAACATGAATATTCACCGGAACTCTCTGGCTTTAGATTGGTCAAAAATACATGAGTCACATTAGATCTTTCCACCTGTAAATTTAACATTGCTACTTTAAAGCAGAGAATAAGTGCTGTATTAGACAAATTAGATGGGGAAATTGCATGAGGTTTCTCAACATCTTTACAGTACCTATTTCAAAATAAATTGCTCAATTTTGAGCAACAAGCACACTAGTTGCTTGTTAATACGTTTAAGCGATTAAATTAATTGTGGGTTTTGTAGGAGGGGGTTTAGAGTTAAGGTGTTCCCGGGGTTTGAGTTAACGGGGGTCCCGAACAAATTTCAGTTTAGGGCCCCCAGAACTGCCTGACCGCCCCTGCTTTTAACCTTAAGGTGTCCAGTTCAATCCTGAGAAAAAATAGTTAGCTTTTTAATGGTTCGAAACTAGACCCAGCTGCCATTGGTTGTTTGGCTACTACTTAATGAGCCTGTCTAATCAGCTAATCTTAGACAGTAACAAATCTACACAAGGTATCACACCCATTCTTTGTATATTCATCCTTCATTCATATTTGTCTTAAAATACAGTACGCCCTGGCAGCGTCGGAGTCTTAAAAAGTGAATTGATCCTATCCCGTTCAAAAGAGATCTGATATAGTCTTAATTGATGTGAACTCCCTTTGGATATGGTTACTGGATTTAAGAGTCAGTTCAAGTAAACGAATATCAGCTGTGATCTTACTTACATCAAGAGTGATGCCAGAAACCGGAAATGCTTGAGTATGTGGAACCGTTCTTCTGTTATATTGAAAAAATGTTTCTCCATCTTTTTCCCACTGCACAGATCCCAGAGTGGCTCCCTCAAGGTCAAATTTACAGTGCATGGTTGTGTTTTTATATTCCATGGTTTCATACTCAAGGATTAATTCAACTTCAAGGCTATTCACTGCATCTAAAAACATTAAAAGACATGTATGGAAAAGTATATAAATCATGGAAAATATTAAAGGGAAGAGTAAGTTATCCTATTTAACATTTTTATCTAGATTGAAATTAAAACCATCAACAAAATCAAAATTAAATTGAAGGTTTAAATACCTGTCGTCAATTGATTCTCTAGTCTTGATAGTTTTAAAAAAGTGATAACTGACGTTCTGACCTGAAGATGTATTCTTGGAACATGAAACAGCTGTAGTGGAGATATTATCAAGACTAGAGCATCACTTGACGACGAATATTTAAACCTTCAATTTAGTTTATCCAGTGATCCAGAGGCTAACCACTATGAAAATCAAAAGAGAGTAATATTATTGTTATTGTTATTGTTGTAAGCTGAATTGTTTTTGTTATCCATGTTATTAATTTAATTTGTGTTATTTCGCTTCAGCGACTGCATTGATGGTTACCTAGTTTAAATGCTATAATGAAATTGGCTTCGGCTGTATTGCAGCATTGTTAAAATTGAATAAATAAATAAATTTCATTATTCCTCCTCCCAAAATATGAAGCAACATGAAACATATACATATGTATCCAGATACAAATCAATTAAAAAAGTATTAATCCATAGGATTACGGGAGCTGCAGCTCAGTGGTAGAGCTCTGGCCTCACAAGCCAGTGGTCCCCGGTTCGATCCCGGGCCACTACATTACACGCAGAAACATGAGCGGTCACCTCTGGCTAGCCTATGTTACTTAATGCCGTGACGGTACCTTGCTGTCTTTAGATCACCGCACAGGCCTGGCCCATGGTGACGGGCAGTGGAGGTTTTATTTAAAAAAAAAAGAAAAGAAAGAAAAAGTTTGCATTATAAATGACATCAATCTAAAACTTGATCTTTTAAAAGACATTTTGGGGTGAAATAGTAATTGAAACACATCAAACAGATATAACTCACTAGCAGGATCACTAAAAATACTGAGTTCCACAAGGCACATGCTTTGCATTCATACCAACTCTTGTGTACTCAGGCCATGATGTATCGACAAGTGAACCAAACTCATTGGCTCTAAAGAATTGTTTTTTTTCTTATTTTATTTTTTATTTTGTTCTTTCTCTTTTTATATTCAAACTAGTTATGTCCCCATTCTTCGCACGGGGTGTGCGTTCAGTTTTATTAAACAAATTAAATCCTTTCACAAATTCAATATATCAGCTTCAGTTGGTTTTTTTCACTGTATCTAGTAGCCCAGTAAATAAATAAATAAAATATAAAAAAAAAATGCTCTTTGTTGCAACTAGTTGGTGGAAATCCGGAAATGCTATGTGTGATAGAACCATATAAGACGTGTATTTTCCCAGAAGTCCTTACCTCTCCCCCTTGAGCTTTCCCCCCACCCCTCTCTAAACCTGGGAATAATACAGTGGTTCACCTTATTGGAAACAGACCAAATATTACTTACTTTACTATGTTGGAATTTTTAATATTATTTTGTATTAGTTTCTCTACAACTTTTGCTTCAAAAAGTATTTTTTTCAGAAACCAATATTTAAAAAGATATGAAATTAAAACTTTTGTAAAAGGTATGTTTTAGAGTACACAATTTTGTTTTCCCCTAAAAAATTTTTTTAATAACCAAAATATGCAGACACGTTTTGAACAAAAACATATAGTATTTTTCTTAGGGCTGGTTTCTCGAAGCAAGTTTAAACCTAAAATCAAGTTTAAACCAAAATTGTCCATATGATTGACATTGAGTTAACTAAGTTTAAGTTAATCGTGTTTGGAGAAACCGGCCCTAAAGGTTTAAAAATATACTATTGTTTTGTCATCTTAGCGTAACTTACTGATGTAGAGTGAGAAACGACATTGTACAAAGATTGTGCAAGCGGGCTGCACTCGGCGAGGCGGGTGGCGGCGCAGTGCCAGCCCAACTTGTAATAACTAAAAAAAAACATCCTTTACCCTTCATGTCCCTTATTATTCCAGTGCTTATTTTCATATTTAGGGGTATATGCGTTAATAAAGTGAGACTAAGGCTGGCCGCACACCAAAACTGACACGACGTGACAAAACATCTTACGACATTGAGAGCGAAGGTAATAACATACTATATTTAAATGGGATGCCCGCACACACAGCGAACATGACAGTTGTTGGTGATTCCTTTTAAACATACCGTTATTAGCCATCTTGTTTCGTCGCGTCATGTCCACTTTGGTGAGCAGCAAGCCCAATAAAGTTTAGAACTGAACTATTTTCAAGTACTGTAGGTTTAAAACAAAATATAACATCTGACTAGTAGTCACTGAAAGAAATTATAAGCTGTAAAAAATGTCATTGAAGGAAATATGGTGCTCAAACGCATGTTTGTCATCACTAGTAAAAATTTTTGGTTTACAGTTTAAATCACTCCCCCACCTCAATATTTTCAAGGAGGATAAAGTTAAAAAAAAACTATCTTTAATTAAAAATTGTAATTCAAACTGCATTTGAAACAATAATTATTTATTAGAATGAAAATATATTTTATTAACTGCTATTAAAATGGAAAAAAAAGTTCTATCACATTAAACACTAGTAAATAGACCAACCTCTAAGTAAACACATGTAACACATAATGAGGAGATGAGTGTGACCAGCCATGTTGGTCTCTCAGTGTACAACAACCCACTACTGGTTTGGTTTTCCTGGTCAAAGTTGCCGACCTTGGATGGTGAAGTTCATCACCTCTTTGATTATATCAAGTATGTATGTTTGTTTATAAACTTAAACTTTTTATGATTTTTTTAATTCTTAAAACTATAGTCTTAATATTCAAAATTTGATGTATTTAAAACAACTTTAAATGCGTGTTAGAATATATTTAGAATACTTTTTCAGATTCAACATTTTTAGACTAATCAATAAAAAATTAAAATAAACTGAGAAAAACAATTATACAATAAAAAAACTGATAATTTATATAATCTAATAGATTATAGGTGTTGCTTTTACAGTACTACTATTGAATCTCATGTAGCCTAAACTCAGTATATAGTAAACTATTACAAAGATATATAAGAGTCCTGTACATCCCACATAGCATGAAATATTTATTTTACCTCAAATAAACATTCAAAATAACGTCAAATTACATCAAATAAAAAAAAGATATTTATTTGACATTATTTTGATATTCAAATTAAGTCAAATAACATAAAATTTTGATATATATTTAACGTTCAAAATATCAAAGTTAAATCATAGAAAATTATTGTTATTTATTTTACGTTCAAAACGTCAATATCAAATTATATGAAATTCAAGAAGTGGCCCCTTTTGTACGTGGCCAGGGGCAATCTGCCCCATATGCTCGCCTTCCCTCGGCGGCCCTATTAATTACAGATCAACAGTTTGTCCTAAAATCTTGGAATAAAACTATTTCCCATTGATCCCTAAAACCTGGGGGTCACAGGTTCAAATCTCATAAATTTAAAATACAATTTTCAAAACAACTTAAGTTCTAATTCTTATAAAAGAAATCCTCTATGTCAGTAGATTCTAAAAGAAGACGACGTGGGAAAAACAACAAGATTAACAGAAAATTCTCATTACAACCCTAGAGGAATAAAGGCTAGCATCCAAAATGTTTTTATTGTAAAATGATTATAGGCTATTGTTGTAAAAAAAAATACTGTATTGTAAATGTTTTTCCTCAGGATCTAACATGAGTATCATGAGTTACTCAAAACAAAGTAGGGTCTGGTGGTTGGTGGGCGAAGGGGGATTCATGGATAGGGTAGTGATGGGATGGGTCAGATGGCGACAATTTTGGTCTTTTCACGGGCGCGAAAAAACCCACAAGTCGCCCCTGACCCTTTTCAAGCGTTTAAAAAATAGGGACCTTTAAACATAATTGCTGTGGTGTCTTCTATATAGTTTTTGCAGTCTAGGGCCTCAAGAGTATATCTGATCTGAAATCTGATAGAAAATTGTTAGTGGGGATTTAAATTAACAACAACTTTTGCTTTTATGTTTTGCTCTATCTTTTACCGTTTTTACACTAAATCACTTAAGTAGTATTTAAATTTAAAGTACTTAGTATTTAGTATTTAAATTTAAAGATGAAAATTGGTTCCTTAAATTAAATTATTGAGGGAAGATTGCTAAATAAAAACTGAAGAATAATAGGCTTGAGTGAGCGTAGTGAACGACCTAAACCTGACAAGTGGCCGCAGTGAACGAGCTGAACCTAAGGGCTAGTGAGCTCAGCGAACGACCTCACCTAGAGGACAAAAATTCCTCAGGTAGACATTGCAATTAATTTGAGTACCGTTGTGAAGCATGGGTAAGTCAGTTAGTGTTTGTTATATTGTAAGAACCAAGTTTTTTTTGCTCATCCATATCCATAGCAACGATTAAAATATTTCAATCAATTTCAACTAAACAAATAGGCAAAATGGATCTTGAAGCAAACTATCCTGAAAACCATGAACCTAAAACATTGCGATGGAAAATAAAAAAATTCTTCATGAACACTGCTGACAAACTTTCTAAATTCATCCCACTATTTCTCCTCACAATTGTAATGTTAATTGTTGATTTTGAGGGGATGAAGAACACTTTTTTAAATGAATCTAAAAAAAGGTTTGAAAAATTTCAATCTGATATGATTGAACAGATTTGGAGCAGTGAGATCTTTTTAGATTGAAGAGGAAGGATTCCCCCTGGTGGCCGCAGTTCACTAGAACAATATCTCATTAGAAGAAGCTGTCGTCAGGGGGATTTTATTTGAGGTGGACGTCCAAATTTTTGGTGGAATAACGTGAAAAGTCGAAGGAAAGAAGGTGAGAAAAATTCACATTGGCTGACAATGGTGGAGGGCTTTGGATTCGGCTTTGGGTTTGATAGCGACGTCTTGCCTATCAGCTGCTACAATGTCTACTTCTGCACACAGGTAACTAAAAGAGTCTTATGGTCCTTGAAAGTACTTAAAATTAAATGCACGGCCTTAAAAGTGCTTAAATAATAAATTTTACAATTATTATGAAAATTACTTTTTTTTAGATTTTAATCTTGAAAATTCTTGGAATTACAGTATGTGGGAATGTGGAACTGACTTAATTTTTGCTGAATTTAAAATCGTAGATTTAAGTTTATTGAAATAAAAATTTCTCTATTCATTTGAATTGTTATGGAGAATAATGCTTATTATTTTTCCTATAGCTCTAATGGTAAATGTGAAACTAGTATTTAAATTGGTGAATAAAATCACTACCGTATCTCTTGTTATCATGTGTAATTGTTGTGTGGACTTAAATCACTCCTATTTCCCAGCAAATTAATCAGTTTAGATTTTAATCAGAAAATTTTATCTTTTTTAATCGATGAACATTTGATCAACTACTTTTTCAAAGCAAAGCACAGTCTATTGCCTGGTATTACAGATGGCTCGGTGTATCTGTGCTCATGGCTTTTGAGATAAGAGGATCGGCAACAGACGGCATGGGGTTACTTTTCTAAAAACATCAGTCTGTTGTAACTATGTCGTCATCAAGATCCAAAAATAATGTTTTTGATCAGAGACGAAACGCGAATAAAATCAATTTTACAATATAGCCTACTCGACAAAAGCCATGAGCACAGATACACCAAGCCATCTGTACTATTGTTCGGGTTATAAAACAAATCATTCTAGCCAATGTGTAATCCTACATATTATTGAAAATTAATAATAATTATTTAATTTCCAGACTCCAATTCTTTGCTCAGCAGGGATGACATTGATGAGGTTTATTGTCTCCAACCACCCTCAGTCTGACGAAAGAGGCCACACCATCAGTGAGTGAGTTTAAAATCCACCTACCCTTTGTTTATCAACTGTATACGATGGATTTACATAGGTACTGTAATGTTACCTAAGTAATTCTTTTTATGTTTTATTTATATTTATTTGTGATGCCTCAAACTAACTCTTAAAACTCTGAGCAATGAGATCTCAAGGGCGGTTCTTTGCCAAGGCTGATCCAATTCAAGGGAAAATTTTTGTTATTCGTGTTTTTTATGCAAGTGTTAGACCACAGCACAGTCCGAAGACGTGAAACGCAGTCGTGTAGAGTGTAGGTGTTAGTATTCGGTCCACAGCACAGTCCGAGGACGTGACACGCAGCCGTGTAATGTGTAGATGTTAATGTTCGGTCCACAGCACAGTCCGAAGACGTGACACGCAGCCGTGTAAAGTGTATATGTTAATGTTCGGTCCACAGCACAGTCCGAAGACGTGACACGCAGCCGTGTAAAGTGTAGATGTTAATGTTCGGTCCACAGCACAG
This sequence comes from Neoaliturus tenellus, assembly GCA_030545055.2. Classification (NCBI taxonomy): domain Eukaryota; kingdom Metazoa; phylum Arthropoda; class Insecta; order Hemiptera; family Cicadellidae; genus Neoaliturus; species Neoaliturus tenellus. The sequence goes on from CM061537.1 coordinate 97,400,009, forward strand.
TCCGAAGACGTGACACGCAGCCGTGTAAAGTGTAGATGTTAGTGTTCGGTCCACAGCACAGTCCGAAGACGTGACACGCAGCCGTGTAAAGTGTAGATGTTAGTGATCGGTCCACAGCACAGTCCGAAGACGTGACACGCAGCCGTGTAAAGTGTAGATGTTAGTGGTCGGTCCACAGCACAGTCCGAAGACGTGACACGCAGCCGTGTAAAGTGTAGATGTTAGTGATCGGTCCACAGCACAGTCCGAAGACGTGACACGCAGCCGTGTAAAGTGTAGGTGTTAATGTTGGTGTGAAATGAATATGTTTAATTTAAAATTGAGGAAAGCCTAGAAATTGATTTGGACAATGTAACCTTTTATTATTTTACTGTATTAACTTAATGAAAGAAATGAAAGAGTAAGACAGATTAAATGTTACTGACCTTTTATTTAATGTTTCTGTAATAAACAATACACATTTTACAATAAATATTTCTCCATAAGTTACTTTCTAATCAACTAACCAATAATTACTAATAACATACAATGCATCTATTAGCCTAACATCCCTAAGCTATCCAGCCACAGCACAATCCGTAGACGTGCACGCAGCGACCCCTATCAACCCTACGAGCCAGCCACAGCACAGTCCGAAGACGTGCACGCAGCGACGGAAACAATGCCAGTGAGCTGCCGCTGCACTGCCCCCTTATATACCCGAGTTGCCGGCCGGGGTGTCACGTGACTGGGATAGCGACACCGGCCCGGTCATTGTTACCGCTAAACAGCTGACTGCATCACAACAGCTGACGGCGATTCTGCCGACGAACTAATGTCAACATCTAATAAATTACTGTCTAAATACAATAATATGTGTTCTTATCTATCTTGTTTGTATTGTTTTAACTTATTAAATATTGTAATGAAATGATTAAACTATTTCTACAAATCTATCAACTCATTATTACAATTCCTATGTTGACATAACCTATCGTCTGCTGTAAGTACAATACAATATTTACAAACCATTTATAATCAAATATAACTCTTTATGCTGATATTTACAATTAACAACTAATAATTCATCATACTTTCAACTAATAAAATGTTCATACCACAGAAATCCAATCTAGTCTATCTATTAACAACTCTGACCAAATTTGTCTAGGCTAGGCCTACTTTTACTGCTACGTTTGGCAATTATTTTCATTCATGAAAAACAAATTATGTTACTTAGGCTAGGCCTATTGTAATATCCAATTAACAGTATTATCAAATCAACCCATAGGCTAGACCTACTTGTAATGCAATATTAGGTAAACAAACAAAATGGTAGTGTCAAAATTAGGCTTAGCCTATTTGTTACATTACATTGCCCCCTAATTTGAATAAAAATTTGAATTTGTAAAATTACAAATTTTTATGAAAATTACTTCATTAAATTGATGTCTTAATATCTATGTTTTATCAAGATATTACCCTTCACTTTAGTTTTTCATTTCACTTAAAAGTCTCTTCAATGTTCAATTAACTGTCACTAAAATGAAACACAATACTCACTATCACACTAATTCTCAGTGTTCACATCACCACTTCAGCAGTCCAGGCGCCAAACTCTTCTTCTGAAGAATGCAGGTAGGTGCATGCCATTCTTTTTTTCTAATTTGCTTTTTCTTGGTTTTAATTTATGTTCCCTCCAGGGTCAAATGGTCTTATTATTGGTTGTAGATTATTTTCTTCTGACTTTGCTTCATAATTATATCCCTTATAGTGTTCATTATAATCATTTTCTTTCTCAGGTTGGTTGTCATATTTTGGTTTTATTGTTTCTTGTCGGTTGTTATATTCCTCATCAATATTTGTTTTTATATCTTCACACATTATTAATCCTACTATTAAATGATCTTCATCATTATCTTCTGTTGTGTTATTTATTGATGCATTGTGTTCATCAATCTTCTGATGTAAACACTTGTTTACTAAACTGTCTTCAACTGTGATGCATGGGTTTACATCATTATTATTCATATTTTCTATTTGTACTCCAGTTTCACTGGACATTTGTTCCTTAATTATATTCAACTCCCTATTTTCATGTATTATTGTGCTAACATTTAATACAACAATATTTACCTCACCCTTAACATTAATACTGTCTTCATTACTATTAACATTATTTATTTCTGGTAGATCTCTTTCTATTCCAGAATTATTTCCTTTGTCGATAATTATATTGTAATCTTCATTTACAACTTCTTTGTCACAATATTCAATATTATTTTTAGGCCTATCATTATTTTCATGCACTGGAAATCCATTATTATTTGTCATATCCGGGGGTTTATTAATATTTCTCAGGCCTTTAGCATTTCCAGTGCCATTTAGTTTAAATGACCTGGTCGATGTCCTTCATCAATGTTTTGTGGGTTATTCCTTGGTCTGGAATCCCAATCCCTACTTTTCTCAAACCTATGTTGCTCATTTTCCTTGGGAGGGTATTCTCTCCTTTTGTAGTCATTTCTCCTGTCTCATAGTGCTCCCTGTCCCTAAATTGTTTATAGTTATTATATCCATTTTTATACTCATTTCTCTCTAGTTCTTTTCTTAGATTTTCGTTAGTTTCCTCTGTGTCCTCCCTATTCAATAATTCCTCCATCTCTTGTATTGTGGTTATATTTTGCACTCTACATGCTTGTTGTATGGTGCTGTCAAAGTGTCTAACAAGTCGACGAATGATATCTCTTTCTGCAAAGGCTGGTATCATGTTCTGCATAATTACCACCCTCTCGATGAAATATTCTGCTCTGGATAATCCTTTGTGTGGGATGTATTTTTTCAAATCTAATTTTCTTTGTATTCCGTATTGGATTTCATCGCTCCAATATTTATTTAAAAACAACTTTTCAAAGTCTTCAAAATCTTGTACTTTAGATTTGATCATTTCCCACCAGCAAGCCGATGTTCCTTTTAAACATTTGTCTAAAACTTCCTCTAAAATTAAACTGTCCTCATGTCTTGCTGCCCTACGTTCATTTTCTCTACAATAATATGTCCTTAGTTTTGAGAGGAAAGCACTAGGATTCTTCATTTTCCCATCAAATGTCGGCACTTCGTTACTTTGGTTTGCCGGACATGTAATGTGTATGCCTAATATTTTATTTTCATTATTTATAGGTCTATCTGCAGGATGCTCAGGCGGAATATTTTGGTCAGTGTTTTCTCTTTCTTCCTGTAATTTTGTAAGTTTTTCCTCAATTTTATTGGTAAGTTCATCTCTAAGTTCATTTATTCTGTCTTCTATTTGATTGTTTATCTTTATTTCCATTGATTTAATTTCCTCAGACATTTCGCTACGCAGTAGTCTTATCTCATGGCGTATAAAATCTACTTCTTGTCGAATTTCATTTTTGAAATCTTTAAAGCCTTGTATCATTGCTTTCATTTGATTTGTTAGAATCATCATAATTTGTTCCATGTTTGGTGAATGTGTCCTAGGTGGGCTTGGTATGTTATTTCTGTCTATATTATCTCCTGCCGCCAAGATTTCCTCAGGTAGGCCTACTTGCGATACGTTTGATCCTATACTATTATTCCTATTCCTAAGTGGAGACTGATCATCAGTTTGGTTATTCATTTCCTCTACATTTTCATTGTCTAGGCCTAACATATCTAGATTTTGTCTGCTCATTTTGAATTGCGCTTCCCTTGCTCTTAAAGACGGTTTAATATTTTCACGTAAATTGTAATGATTCATACATTTTATTGTGTGGATCTAGCCCCACGTTGGGCGCCAAATGTAATGTTACCTAAGTAATTCTTTTTATGTTTTATTTATATTTATTTGTGATGCCTCAAACTAACTCTTAAAACTCTGAGCAATGAGATCTCAAGGGCGGTTCTTTGCCAAGGCTGATCCAATTCAAGGGAAAATTTTTGTTATTCGTGTTTTTTATGCAAGTGTTAGACCACAGCACAGTCCGAAGACGTGAAACGCAGTCGTGTAGAGTGTAGGTGTTAGTATTCGGTCCACAGCACAGTCCGAGGACGTGACACGCAGCCGTGTAATGTGTAGATGTTAATGTTCGGTCCACAGCACAGTCCGAAGACGTGACACGCAGCCGTGTAAAGTGTAGATGTTAGTGATCGGTCCACAGCACAGTCCGAAGACGTGACACGCAGCCGTGTAAAGTGTAGATGTTAGTGGTCGGTCCACAGCACAGTCCGAAGACGTGACACGCAGCCGTGTAAAGTGTAGATGTTAGTGATCGGTCCACAGCACAGTCCGAAGACGTGACACGCAGCCGTGTAAAGTGTAGGTGTTAATGTTGGTGTGAAATGAATATGTTTAATTTAAAATTGAGGAAAGCCTAGAAATTGATTTGGACAATGTAACCTTTTATTATTTTACTGTATTAACTTAATGAAAGAAATGAAAGAGTAAGACAGATTAAATGTTACTGACCTTTTATTTAATGTTTCTGTAATAAACAATACACATTTTACAATAAATATTTCTCCATAAGTTACTTTCTAATCAACTAACCAATAATTACTAATAACATACAATGCATCTATTACAGTGGCGGCCGGTGGTTAGGGACGCTGGGGGGGCTCTTATCATTATTTTATTTATATTTACGCCAGTGAAGATAAGTAATGTCTGCTTCAGGAAAAACGGTTATGTCTTATGTCAATAAATAATAGTTCATCAAACAGGTATAATTCACAAAGTTGAATTAAATTACAATATAGCCTAAAAATCTTAATCACAATTGCTGACGAAAAGTCATCTCTGTTTTACATAACTGATAATCTGTTGTACTGCAGAGTATTAGTAATGTACAACAGAGATGACTTTTTAGGTCAATTAAATTGACCTAAAACAATCAGTTGTTTTCCGTCAATTTTATTCAGTTATGAATCCGTTTAATGCTTAGGCCTACTTCATTATTCATGATATTTGTTTGATTTGAGGAAACAAATCAGACTGAAATAGTTTTGCCGCGGACAGGTGTGTTCTAAGAATTGAAAGCGGTCCGCTACCCCGGATGTTAAGATGTCACACACTTCCTTTGCGACAATATATTTCCGGTCTTCAAACCATGTTTACGTCTGGGTTCATGTACGCTATTGTTCACACACTGGACTAATCTAGTTCATGGGAGTTTCTTATTTTTTTGTACTTTATATTTAAATTCTTTATCGCATTTGAAAGCCTTAATACAATCAATTGTTTTATGAACTGTAAAGGATACATCACAATGTGGGAGTATTTTGCCATTGACTATGTATTCATAGTCAATGATTTTTCTTAACGAAATCCAGCAAAAAATAATAAATAAATAAAAATAAAATAAATAAATAAAAATAAAAAATCTGCATCCACAAGACATTTTGTAGGCCTACAGTTTTATTTAATGTCGCAAATCTAATGTTGATCTTTCCAAGTAGGCCTACTTTATCAAATTATATACACGCCTTGATGTGTTTGTTACTCGTTTTATGTATCTTAACTATTTAGCTCAAATGTTTAATCTCTGAAATACCACCAACAGTTAAGGCACGATCCTGAATCCCTATAATCAAACAAGTGTTACCAGAAAAACGAGTTTTTAATTTTATAGCCACAGAGCCAGTTGGCCTAATTGTATAAATTTCTAAAACACTTTTGATGAAAACTATTTTTCTTTTTGTTCAACTTTGCATTTGATTAATAACTAAATTGGGCCTTAGAAGCCCCAGGTTCTTCAAAGTAATTATAAAATTCAGTGTTTTTTCGTTCTATTACTTACTATACGATTTACCTGGTGTAAATGTTGCTCATCTCCAACGCCACCCATTACACTTTCACCCATTTACATTTCCTCACAAATCTATATAATTCACTATTTCAACACAACGCACACCAACACGTACAACATTACGCACAACAGAACCCAGACGGACGACTGCATCGCGAGGGAACTGACAGTTACACTTTTGGCATCGCTCGGTTGGTAGCAGTGGCTGGAGCAGTGGCGCGCGCAGCCTAGGGCGCCGGGCAGAGCGTTGCATTAGCAGCCGTTGGGTGTGCCTGTGTGAGTGAGCTGCACGTATGCGCGTCACCATTTGATTTTACAAGAGCGCTAGAACGCCGTGGCCGGCGTCCGTCGCTCCGGCCCGAGCCGGCTGCGTTAGGATTAGAGACACAATCGTCGTCGATTTTGGATTTATTTTGGTACGATCTGTTTCTATCGTCAACTTATGACCTATACAGTCATTCTCTTAAATAATATTTTTGTTAGTTTATTTATTTTGATTTTAATCAATTCTTTAGGAGGGGCGGCGTCCGGGAGTCCTTATGGGCGAGCCGCCACTGATCTATTAGCCTAACATCCCTAAGCTATCCAGCCACAGCACAGTCCGTAGACGTGCACGCAGCGACCCCTATCAACCCTACGAGCCAGCCACAGCACAGTCCGAAGACGTGCACGCAGCGACGGAAACAATGCCAGTGAGCTAGTGATGTGTCGGTACTTTAGTAATCAGTATTTTGTAATCAGTACTGGACATCGACAAAAGTAACCGATACTTGAGATCAGAAGTAACGGTTACAAAGTAATCATGAAACCTAGACGATTACTCAATGCTCAAACGCTCTAGACTAGACACAGCGGTTTCAGTAGTGATGGCAAAATTTCTTGAAAAATCGATTTTTCGATATATCGATGTATCGAAAGAGTAAAATCGATTTCGATAAAAAATCGTGAACAAAAAATCGATGTCAAAAAATTAATGTATTGAATGGTAAAAATCGATTTTATTTTGCCATCATTATGAAGGCAAAATTTCTTGAAAAATCGATTTTTCGATATATTGATGTATCGAAAGAGTAAAATCGATTTCGATAAAAAATCGTGAACAAAAAATCGATGTCAAAAAATCGATGTATCGAATGGTAAAAATCGATTTTTCCAAAAAATCGATTTTATTTTGCCATCACTAGGTTTCAGAGACTACGAAAGAGTACAAGGAATCGTCTGCTGGCTAAACGGATACTCTGCGACCAATGGGAGCGCTTGCCTGTCGGTTACTCGGGTACAAGTAATCATCTGGTTGGAACTGTATCCTCAGCAACCAATAGGAGCGCTGGAATCACCAGCAGACACAGTTACGCACGAGGTACATGTTTAAGATTCCAGAGAGTACTCGTGATTACAAAGTAATCAGTATTTGAATCCAGTATAAAAAAGTAACGGTAATCAATGTAATCGATACTCAAAAGTAGAGGTGTGCGGATAGTGAAATTTTTTTTCGGATCGGATTCGGTTCGGATAGTTAAGATTCGGATCGGTTCGGATCGGATAGTAACAGGATCGGATCGGATAGTTTTCGGATTCGGATTTTTGCGCAGTAAACCGAAAGACAAACAGTTAACCGATTTGAAGCCACAATTTTTAGGTTAGATCTAGGCCTTGATTATAAAAACTGTTTAGGAATATCAAAATCAATTAATTTAATAAAAATTCAAAAGCTTTAAAACAAAGTCAATTTATAATTTGTCATGATCACTGTAAACATTAATTGGCCCTAGGCCTAAATGAACATGTCAACATTATTTTGAACTAGCCCTAACCTAAGCTCTAATTAGAGTTGCTATAGGCCTAGGCCAAAACTACTCACCAGGCAAACATCCCAGTGTACAATATGACAAAGTAGGACTTTTAGCAAAATATAATTTTATTTGAAACCAAAATGATGGTAGGAAAACATAACCTAGCTTCAGCTTGCATAAAGAGCATTCTGTCAAACAGTCAATGTCAGTTATGGCAAAAGACTTCCACACGACACTCATTTTCTATTCTTTTTCCTTTCCAGGTAGACATCAATAATTAAGAGACAATAAAAATGTTTAAATCAGTTTAAAACACGATCAGAGGTATAAAGACATAACCTTTCAACATCAAAGAGCAAATAATTACAGACGACAACAGACCGTACGGTTGAATCGCGATCCGATCCAATGCCTTCACAAGTTCATAGTCAAACGCGATCGTAATCTTCATTAGATTAAATCTTATATTGAGTCACGAAACTACGAATGATGAATTGTCCCTCGACAACTAGCGCTCAAAACACCACGACACTAGCGATTCAGGCGGGTGGAATAAAAACTAGAGCTTTTCGTGTTGCCGTGATTGGCCGAGACTTGAATCTTTACTGCTAGCGCTCCAAGCGAGAGGGTTCAGAATTGACACTTTGTCAATTGTGCCGTTAAATGTTAAACACTTAACCTTGGTCGCTTGGTGTCTTGATTATTTCCCGTTATTCTATTATCTGACTTCTGACTTATTGGTCTGCTTCAGTACTTTGGACGTCATTTTAGACGTTCCGTCGCATAGTCACCATTTTATGCAGAATGGCCATCGCCCAAAACAATATTTGTGCATTGATCTTGTGTTTAACACCAGATATACAGTCTATCCGTAAAATTCGGATATCCGACCCGAATATACGGATATCAATAAAATCTTCGGATCGGATTCGGATATCCGATCCGATCCGAAACCGAACCGAATTTTCGGATATCCGCACACCTCTACTCAAAAGTAATCAATTAGCACATCACTACAGTGAGCTGCCGCTGCACTGCCCCCTTATATACCCGAGTTGCCGGCCGGGGTGTCACGTGACTGGGATAGCGACACCGGCCCGGTCATTGTTACCGCTAAACAGCTGACTGCATCACAACAGCTGACGGCGATTCTGCCGACGAACTAATGTCAACATCTAATAAATTACTGTCTAAATACAATAATATGTGTTCTTATCTATCTTGTTTGTATTGTTTTAACTTATTAAATATTGTAATGAAATGATTAAACTATTTCTACAAATCTATCAACTCATTATTACAATTCCTATGTTGACATAACCTATCGTCTGCTGTAAGTACAATACAATATTTACAAACCATTTATAATCAAATATAACTCTTTATGCTAATATTTACAATTAACAACTAATAATTCATCATACTTTCAACTAATAAAATGTTCATACCACAGAAATCCAATCTAGTCTATCTATTAACAACTCTGACCAAATTTGTCTAGGCTAGGCCTACTTTTACTGCTACGTTTGGCAATTATTTTCATTCATGAAAAACAAATTATGTTACTTAGGCTAGGCCTATTGTAATATCCAATTAACAGTATTATCAAATCAACCCATAGGCTAGACCTACTTGTAATGCAATATTAGGTAAACAAACAAAATGGTAGTGTCAAAATTAGGCTAAGCCTATTTGTTACATTACAGTACCTGTTGAAAATTTTCAGTACATACTGTATTAAATTTTGATCGATTTCAATAACATAAGTCTGTGGATGTGAATTAATATATTTTATCATTCCACATTCAGTGATTCAAAAATCATCAAAAAATGTATTTTGTAGAGTTCTTCTTGTAAAAACTTTGTCCTAAACAGATTAGTTGATCCTAACACATATTCTTAACCTCAGGCTTTAATATTGTGGTAACAAAATGCAATATACTTCTAAGAATTGATTAACATTTGTTCAAAGAAGTAAACAATATGAGAAAACTGCTTTTCTTCCAGATTAAATAGTTACATTTTTTTAGTTTGTACTTGTAGCCACATTCCACTGTAAAACTTGAAGCTGGTTTTGTAGTACAGTAGCCATTTTTAATTACTAAATTACAATGGTCATTCAAGATTCAAGATTCAAGATTTATTTGCCTTTAAATATTTACAATGCTTACTTAGCTCGTTTATCACATTCCTGTCAATTTCCCAGGCATCTTGTTCTTCACTCAACGGAATAGTCAAACTCAACATGGAAAATGGACAAAATTTTCCAACAACCTTCAGTCTGCGAAGGATGTCAACCCATCAGTGGGTGAGTTAAAAAATCCAAATTTTGTTCACCAACGGTAATATACAATAAATTTACAGACCTTTTGAAAATTTGCAATACCTGACATATTTCATTGTGACTAGGGACCCATGTGCAAAATGCACATTTTGTAATTTCATTCTATTGTGAAAAAATTAGCTACAGTACAATTCAAAGAAATTATAAGTGTTGAATATGCAGTGACAGACTGTTAAGTTGCAATTCACATAAAAAATCATATAAAAATCATATAATGAAATCACCATTCACACAAGTGCTGCATCATAAGCTTTTAAAATTACACCTCAATCCTAAAAATCAGTTAAGTAGGTTGAGAGAAAAAGGGATGCAACAGACGAAACCCTAGATTGGTTTCAATAAACATATTGAAACCAATCAATAAAATATTCCTATCATTTATGAGAAAACATTAACATATTAACAAAAACATATTAATTGGCTGGGTAGCTGAGTGGTTATAGTGCTCACCTTTGAATCCAAAGGTTGTCGGTTCAATCCTGAGGAAAGTTTGTAGCTTTTTAAAGGATCGATTCCGGACCCAGTTGCCATTTGTCATTGGGCTATTATACCCCGTTCAAAATAAATGTGCGGTCGAAACGCAGATTTCAATTCCCCCATTTTTCCCGTTCCTCCCACTGCCAAGAATCCAACCAATCAGAATCACTGAGAATTACCACAGCTGGTTAATATCTCATGTCAAATTATGCCAATGTTTTGATTTTTTCGTAAACAAACATTCTAATTTTGACATTTGAGATGTAACAAGAAGCGCTTCCAACGGCAAGTAGGGGAAGTAACACGATCATCAGCGCTATTTTATACTCTAAATTTTAAGGGCCAAACTAAAATAACATCTGATTGTGCGGAAAATCGGGGAATTCAGGAAAGTATTGAGGGAATTTTCCTTGTGGTGGGAAATGAAATTCTGTCTTTCGACCGCACATTTTTTTTGAACGGGGTATAATTAATGATGCTTTCTAACAACTGGTCGATGTTAGATAGTAACAAGACTGGGGTTTGGACCGTTCCCCGTCAAAACGTTAAAAAATGCCACTGGCGTAGATAAACACAAAAAAAAACACATGTATTTTGATCAGCCATAACATTTTGAATTTACTTTTAATGTACTAGCCACCCAGAAATGACTGTTTTATTGCATTCTATTGAGCTCCCTCCAGGCAAGTAATTTAGCTCACTGTTGTCATAGATTTTGAAATCCGTGTTAACAACTAACCTAAACCTCACCTAAATATTATAATTTTTAAAATGTTAAAGTGGATAAAGGTTACTGACCAGAAACTTTACATTCCAGGAGGTCTCCATTATAATATACTACAGAACAATACATTTTAAATTTGAAGATTGAACTTTTCTAAGTAAATCAATGGTGAAGATGAGTGTAATAATTTCAGGTACGTATTGTCAGAGGGTGGACGTTATAGATCAGACTTGGACGACGTCTTGCTCCAATCGATGCTGTCTTGCTCGTCGATGGACAACAAACAATGGGGAGAGCTAAGAAGAGGTTCTCAACAATTCTTTACGCAACCGAGTGATCACAGAAGACGATGCCCGGTGCCAAGTACCTTCACTTACAGAACGCTTGCTAACTATGGATCAACCGAGTATCAATCATAATACTCACAAGACCCTGGCTACAAGACTCATCGTCATTTGTAACCTATAGTATATGCTACTTTTTTTTAATGATTTTTAAAATGTTTGAGCTAATATATAACCCGCTCAGCTTGCTCCAACATTTTTAAAATTAAATTTATGTTTTATAATATGCTGTCTTGTTTATATAGGTTACATCATCATGGAAGTTAGTGTTGAATGGGTTATTTTCTATAATGCACTGTGCCTCTGAAATACAATTTACAAAATTTTTTGGTACCTTAAAAATCAGGCTTTCAAAGCCAATAATGGTAGAAAATTATAATTTTATACACTTCACTCATATAGAGTAGAGAATTTTAGTTTTCCAACTGCATAATCAATGTTTTATTAAATTACTCCCTGGAATTAAAGTAATTATTCCCGTCACTGTCGTGGGATAAGATTGAGAAGTAGGTAGTCACAGTTCACCTAAGTGTGTAAGGTGAATTATGAATGAGAGTGATAAATAAACACGCACCATCTCCTTCGATGTAAATGATATTGTGTGGAACGGCCTCGTGATAAACATTTAAAACCTCAGTGTCCATACTATGAAACAGTCCATACAACTACAAAAATAATAACAGAACTACATCATAAGTTCTTAAAAATTAAAATGGAATAAAAAACTAACTTAAATTCTATTTTTGTCAACACTAATCACACATAATTAGAAGTTGATAAAACTTAAATGCCTTAATAAATTAGGTTAATCTCACTGACATACAACTATGATGTTTAAATGGTCCGAAATAACCTTAGTAAACTTAATTTTTACTGTAACAGCTGATGATTAAATAAATTGCAGACAACTACTGTCATTTCAAATAGTTCTCATCCGCGATAATGTAAACAAAAACCCAAAACAAATTATTCTTCCTACACACAAAGTCCTGGCTAACTTTGACCTTCTGTGGGGCCATTGGGAATTTGGTGAAATCGTTTCTTATTGTCTGCCTATGCTATAAGAGGAATAATAATAATAATAATAATAATAATATTTTATTGCATCGGTATAAATTATATACATAGCAATAGTTAATTCAACAAAAATTTTAAATATTACTTTAGAGTAATATTTAATAATATTTATTGGATTTCTTAGGCCGCTATTAGCCGTGAGCCACTCGGTGGGCAACTCGGCGGGCAACCAATTGCCGGTGAGTTGCCCGGTCAGTCTCCCGGTTCAGCAACTGAGCTGGGCAACTCTTGGGCAACTGCAAAAACCAATACTCCCGCGCTTTTGGACTCATTCGTGCGCTTTTACAATGTTTTAAAGCTATTTAAACTATGAATAATAAAAGATAATCTTTAAGAGAACTGGCTTTTAATTGCATTGCTTGGTTAACCCATGGACCAAAACTGAACTGGTAAACATTGCAACAAACATTCAAAATGTAAACAAATAAACAGTACAATAAATCAGCTGTTTAAAATATAGATGAAAGACAACTAAAATAATCATCTGGATCTTAAATACAACACGCTCCTTTTTTTTAAGTTCACTTGTAGACTACGTAATCTTGCAGATGTGCTGGAGGATTTCTTGTACGAACTGGTCGTGGTGATTTTGGCTTATTCTCACTTATGACGGGCGGTCGAGGGGGTTCAGGGGAAGCTTCTTTTATGTGAACACGGTCTCTTCGATAAGGTGTCTGATTTACCTCGACAACATATGACCTGTTGTTGTGTTTATCTTGAACAACTCCTTTGTTCCAAGGACTATCATCCCCTTTTAACTTTACAAACACAGGCTGACCAATCTCAAGGTCTTTTAGAGGTCTAGCCTTCTTATCTACCCTTCCTTTAACTGTTTTTTTGTTATCAGTAATCTTCTCTGGAACTTTCTGTACAATTTCTGGATGCAGCTGTTTGTCTGTGAAAGGAATTCCACATCTTGTCCGTCTTCCCATTAGTCTTCGGGCTGGACTACTGCCAATTTTATTAGGGGTGTTTCTTTGTATTAGAAGAGCCTTATATATGTCTTCGTTGTTCTCGAGGGATCTCTTAATTATTTGTTTTGCTATTTTGACAGCAGATTCAGCCTTGCCGTTCCCTTGTGGATGATAAGGTGCAGAGGTTGAATGAGAGAACTCCCACTCCATGGAAAACTTTGAAAACTCCTGGTTTATAAATGGGGTACCATTGTCTGTTATAACGAGTTGAGGAATGCCATATCGAGCGAACTGTCTCTTACAGCATCTAATAATGGTCGTTGCTTCCATGTTTGGTATTTCCTCTATTTCAAAAAAATCTGAATAGTGATCTACAACCAACCAAATGACCCTCTTCTTTTTATTTACCTCAATTTCGAACAAATCCATACTAACTATTTCAAAAGGTAATTCAGGAACATGAACAGATTGCATAGGCAGCTTGTAGTTGTTTGCTGAGTGTTTGATACATGTGTTACATTTCCTAACTGTGTTTTCAAGTTCTGTTATAATTCCAGGCCAAAAAATACAGTCTCTTGCAAGCCGTATACTCATCTCAATTCCTTGATGTGCTTGATGAAGTCTTTTAAGCATGTCGGGGCGTAATGATCGGGGGATCACAATGCGATGTCCTTTGAATATAAGACTACCATCAAATGTAAGCTCCTCTTTGTATTTATGGTATGATTTCAACTCTTCATTTCTTATAGATTTGGCATTTTCGGGCCAACCCTTGAGAATATAACTTATTAGCCCTTGTGATATATCATCATCAGCTGTAGCTTTTTTAATATCCTCGAGTCTAGGGTCTGAAATAGGTAAGTGCTCTACATGATTTATATTTTCAATCTCAGAAGCCAAATTAATGAAGTAAACACTTTCAAATTCAACTGTTTCCTCATCTGGTAGGTGCAATCTGGAAAGAAGGTCGGCTATATAGAGTTCAGAACCAGGAACAAATTGTAATTTGATATTAAAACGCTGTAATGCAAGGAGCATGCGCTGCAAACGCTTAGGTGCTGACAGTAACGGTTTCTTCATTATTGTTTGGAGTGGTTTGTGATCACTTTGAACTATTACTTCTTGACCAATTAAGTACTGCTCAAAGCGCATGCAACCAAAGACAACTGCTAAAGCTTCTTTTTCAATCTGTGCGTACTTGCTCTCTGTTGCTGTGAGAGTTCTAGAGGCAAAACTTACTGGTTTTCCATTTTGAAGTAGTACTGCTCCCAATCCCGACTGTGAACTATCACATTGTAAAACAACTGGCTTAGTGCTATCATAATATTGGAGGATTGGAGCTTGAGAAACTAGTTTCTTCAGTTTATCGAATGATTTCTTTTCAGTATGTCCCCACTTGAAATTAGAATCAATTTTTGTCAACGATCGTAAAGGTTGAGCTACTGTAGAAACAGATGGTAGAAACTTTGACAAATAATTAATCATTCCTAAAAATGTAAGGACTTCTTTGACATTACTCGGTTCCGGCATCTTTGAAATAGCTTCAACCTTTGTAGGATCCGGCTTAATACCTTCATTTGTAAGAAAGTGACCAAAAAACTTAACACTTTTTTTGCAAAGAGCATTTTTTCTTTGTTAAGTTTAAGATTCTTTTCACGCAGTCGGATAAACAGTTGTTCTAGCTTTTCATCATGATCTTTTATCGCTTCTTCTTCTGTTTTTCCACAGCCATACACAAGTAAATCATCACACATAACTTCGACTCCTTTTAAACCCTCAACCACTTCATGTTGTACACGTTGAAAGATCTCTGGTGCAGGCGAGATACCAAAAGGAACTCTTTTCCATCTGTACCTTCCGAATGGAGTCCAAAACGTAGTGAGGTAACTGCTACGTTCAGCTAAAGCAATTTGCCAAAAACCTCTTCTAGCGTCAAGTGTGGTGAAAACTTTGGCATCTTTCAGATCAGGCATGATTTCTTCCACTGTTGGCATTTGGTAGTGTGGTCGTTTCAACGCCTTATTTAGATCTATAGGGTCAAGACAGATTCTCAACTTCCCGTTTTTATTAATCAGTAAAACATTACTGACCCAGTCTGTATGTTTATCAACTTTAGCTATAACGTCCATTTTTTCAAGCTCTTCAATTGTTTCTTTTAGTTGTTCTCGAAGCTTAACAGGAACCCTTCTAGCTTGTTGAATAACCGGCCTGACGGATTCATCAACTTCTAATTCCACTTCTCCAGGTATCCTACCGAGTCCTTCAAACACGTCCAGATATTTACTATCATTTCCGAACTCGATAATCCTTTTGCATTTGCTTTGTCAAGCTTGTTGATTATCCTCAAAAAACCTAGCTTAGAAGATGCTTTGTATGACAAAAGCGGAATTTGATCTTTGTCTACTACAATAAAACAAACTTTAAATAATTCATTATGACGATTAACTAGCAGTGTGACTTCCCCTTTTGGATTGGTAATACCATCTCCAAACCCTCTTATTTTGAAGCTACAGGGTTTCAGCTTCGGGCAGTAATCAGACAATAAATCACAAAGCTGGCTGTAACCAATAACTGAACACGTAGCTGCTGAATCTAGAATACACTCAGTCTGTTTCACTTTGTTATCGATTATAAACGAGATTTTCGAGGTAGCAACTCTATCAGCATGATCTTCTGACTGACTCAAACAGAAAATTGTTTGTTCATCACTATCAATATTACTTATAACATCAAGTTGTTTTATACTCCTAGACGAGCTTTTACAAACTTTCGCAAAGTGATTAAGCTTTTTGCAATTTGTACATTGCTTACCATAGGCTGGACAAGCCCTGGGCGCATGTATACTGCCACAATACATACAGGTACGATTGTTAGATCATTGCTTGTATTTTATTGAAAGTTAACACGGGTCCTAATGTTATACACCTGACACCATGTTTTAAAGCCATTTAAACTATGAATAATAAAAGATAATCTTTAAGAGAACTGGCTTTTAATTGCATTGCTTGGTTAACCCATGGACCAAAACTGAACTGGTAAACATTGCAACAAACATTCAAAATGTAAACAAATAAACAGTACAATAAATCAGCTGTTTAAAATATAGATGAAAGACAACTAAAATAATCATCTGGATCTTAAATACAACACAGAGTCAAGTGTCAAAGATGGTGTTGAGCAGTACGGGGTAGTTTCTTTGCTGCAGTAGGCCTAGTCACAGTTACTACAGCGCTGTCAATGTTTTTAGTCTCCTCACTAACACCTTCCAGGATAATTTGTTCACTAGACATGGTTAAACTAATGATAACTGCACTAATAATAATAACACTATTAATTACAACACTAATAATAATAACACTATTAATTACAACACTAATAACAACTTAAATAACAAACAGCACAACTTCACATGCGTCAGACACGAATGACAGATGAGACTGAGCAGGTACACAGATCGGTGTAACGCATGCGCACGCCGTCAGTTGCCCAAAAAGTGGCGCCACTGGTTGCCTACGGCTAAAGGTACGGCTACACATAGCAGGAAAGGATACGGAAAGGAAACGGAAAGGACACAGACAAAATTCTGATGGGGTGGCTACACATATCGGGACACGGACAGGACATTTCTGAGTCGGAAGGCTGCGCGCGCAGCCGTCAGACGTCGGAAGGTTGCGCGCGCAGCCGTCCGACACGGCTCATCCCGCCGGCCGCCACACTCACTACACTGAGCTACCGTTATCATTTTCTGATAGTGTCGGAAGGGGTGGCTACACATACCAGGACGGGACACGGACAGGACAAGACAGTGGCGGATGAATGCTCGTTTGGCGATCCATCCGACACGACAAATGTCCTGTCCGTGTCCTTTCCGTGTCCTTTCCTGCTATGTGTAGCCGCTCTCATTTGATAACACAGGGAGCATTCATCAGAAACTGTCCTGCCCGTGTCCTTTCCGTGTCCTTTCCTGCTATGTGTAGCCGCACCTTTATATGCGCCATATACTCCAATGCCCTCCGACGGCAGGGAGACTCAAACGGTTGCCCGCGCAGTTGCCGGGGCCTGACACGCCCGGCAACTGCGCGGGCAACTTTTTCCAGTTGAGCAACCGATCGCTCACGGCTAATGGCTCCCATTTGATTCAATGCCCCGCTACAACACCGGCAATCGGTTGCCAGCCGAGTTGCCCACCGAGTTGCTCACGGCTAATAGCGGCCTTAGGAAATCCAAAGATAAGCATTCTTCAATTTTATATGGTGCTTTCTTAATTAATTGTTCAGTCAATTTTTTCTTTAATAATTTTTCTGTGATTTCCAACCAAGTAATGGGCAATGTATTAAATAATTTAATTTCCATATATTCAATATTTTTTGAGATTTTTTATATTTGCAGTGGTATGTTTTTAATTTAAAATTATTTCTTGTTTCATGTGTATGTGGGTACTATAATTTAGAGACAGGTTCTTCATTTGTTGTTTGAATTTAAAATAATTTGTAATATATAAATAGATGGTAACGTTAAAATTTTTAGTTTTTGAAAAAGTGGCTTGCAGTGTGTTCTTTTTTTAGCTCCACAAATAATTCTAATTGCTTGTTTTTGTTTTTTAAAAACCTTATCTGTTAAGGGAGCACTACCCCAGGCTGTAATTCCATACATGATGTGCCATTGGAAGCAACCATAAAATGCAGTAATTATTAGTGTTTCTTCAGTAACATTTCCTCGTAGTCTTCTTACAATGTACAATCCTCTTGAAATTTTGCTTAAAACTTTATAAATCTGATATTGCCAATTAAGTTGAGAATCAATCATTACTCCCAAGAATTTTGATGATGCCATATTTTTATAGAGGAAAAATCTTTTGGAGAAACTTATTTCGAGATTTTGAGTTTTGTTCATGTTTAAGCTTAATTTATTTAACTGACACCAATTTATTATGGTTGACGTAGCAATATTTAAGTTTTGAATAAGTTCACTTTCAGAATTTCCACATGCATTAATTCCTAAGTCATCCGCATATAAAAAACAAGATGAGCAAGAATTTTCAATATTAAATGGTAGGTCATTAATGAAGATATTAAATACCCCCGTCGCAGCAGACCTGCGTACTCAGCGAATTTCCAATGCAATTTTTTTATATTTTATATTTCCCCATAAAATCCATGGGGATGAGAGTATGTAGGTTTGCCGCCATATGGGTTTTGTTGGTAAATATAAGTTAAACCCTACCTGGTGAATGTACATACCAAATTTTACCAGGTTATGGTGATCGTTTTATTTTGCCCATAAACCCCATAGGGGTGAGGACGTAGGTTTGCCGCCATATGGGTTTGGAAGGAGATTATAAGTTAAACCCTACTTAGTGAATGTACATACCAAATGTTATCAAATTATTTCAATAAATAAGTGAGATATAGGGTTTTGTTAATTCCCCATAAGAATAACATGTAAAACCTATATTTGGATTTTCTCTGTAACCTGTTAAGCCATGTAAAAAAATCAAAATACTAAATTGTTTGTTTTTTTAAGCTCTTTTAAGTGGTTTCAGTTAAAATTGTTGAATTTTGAAAACTTATGTCCAAAAATGCCAAAAACCTTTTTTTGACCCTTTCGAAACCCCATAAAACCACGGTTCCCATAACCCGATAATGCTGGTTCGCGAACTCATGAAAATAGACCTGGTCCTACACCTTCATACCAAATTTCACAAATTTCATCAAAATCGGAAGTCCCTGTCAAAAGTTATCAGTACCACGGACATATATATATATATATATATATATTACTCCAAAGACGATTGTGATTAGGGCTACTGTAATATTAATTGTATTAATTTTCATTTTGAAATTAAAATTAATAAAAATTAATTAATAAAAAGGGTACTTAGTTAATTTCAAAATGAAAATTAATACAATTAATATATATATATATATATATATATATATATATATATATATATATATATATATATATATATATATATATATATATATATATATATATATATATATATAAATAGATAGATAGATCTATATATATATATATATATATATATACATATATATGAAAATGAACCAACGTTATTTTTGGCCTCTGGGGACCTCAAAATGAAAAAGCAACATGGTCTCGGGCTTAGGTCTTACCATGGCTACTACCATGGCTACTACCATAATAGCGTATTCCCTATAGGGAAATTCGCTAAAAATAATGGTCCTAAGCATGACCCTTGCGGAACTCCAACTTTAACACTAAGACCTTTAGAATTTTCATTATTAAAATTTACATATTGAGTTACATATTATTGACTTTGCATACATAATATGTATGCAAAGTCTCATGCATCTAGGTGCTATGGTTTGGCCTGTGCGTTGATCGGAATTTCGCATTTATGTATAGAGATGTAAATGATGCAGACAACAATTCCTTAATATCTTAATACCTTTAACACCTAACTGAAATGGCGACCCAACTCAATAGGTAGTTTAAAGCCTCGAATCGCTGATATAGTACCAGGTTAACCGAGCCTTGCTTGTGGTGATTCACTTTAGTTATAGTGTCATGGTAATCAAGCTATTGAATTTACACCAAACTCTTCACATTCGTTAGGAGCTGTAAAAAAAATTGTTTAAAATTATTAATGTTCCTTTATTTTTGTTTATTTTTAATTGTTATCTCGTTACCAAAATAGCAACCCATAAGAACAATATTAAAAATTATGATTTTTAAACATAATTTAAGACAAAATTCAATTTTTCCTGAGGTTGAGGATGTTTCAAAACTTATTTTTGGGCCAAAACACTCTTATATGCAAAAATTTAAGCGAAATCTACCCGCTGGATTTTGAAACCGTGGAACACACATCCCTTCAGACATTAGTTAAAACATTTCAGACATCATTAGCCTATATTATAGGATTCCATTGTTGAAGTATGATTAAAATATACAAAGGAATGCCCCTCATGTCATAATTTTTTAGTTTTCCCAGGAGGACTTTGTGACACACAATAACGTGAAAGATAGTTGCACACCCTATAGCTGTGTTAAGAGCACAGATTCTTCACTTTCAAATGTGTCATGTATGTCTTAGGGCCCTAACTGTTGTAATGATAGAACGCTGCTTACAAAAACTAAAAGGTGTAACAGCATGTTATAGCAGAATAGTATGTTCATTCATTAAGGCAATTGAGAAAAATGTTGAACACCAACATAAACACCAAGGGTTTTGTTTCAAAAAGTTTTAAGTTGTGCTGTACTGGGGTAACATTACGGTTTTTAATAAAGAGAGCCTCTATCAAATTGTTATACATAATGAATTCAAACTGGTGACGTGAAGGGAGTGTCATGATCTGCAACTTTTTAAATTTATCTTTGCACGAGACCGTAGCCTACAGATGGCTATGATTACTTTTTTTTAATGACAAAAATTCCTGTTTAAATTGATTTTACTCTAAGGAACCCCAAAGCACCACCGAATATCACAAGTGGCTTATTTCTATGGTATTAAAATAAATTTAATTACATAGGGGAAAATTTTATAAAATGGCCAAACATTTAAGGTCAAAATTATTGAAGCTAATCTATCAATGTGTTCTGACCGCCAAAGATTATCGTCCAATCTCACCACCAGGTAATATAAAAAAGAAAAACTTTCAAGTGTCTCCCATCTTCAAGCACAACTAGTGGAAGTTGCTAGCCAGCCCTTTCGAGTCTACTTTTTTTTCTGACAAGTAAAAATATAAACATGAATTTGGTTTCCTTGATGTTCAAGTTCTTCTTTGAAAAATACTGAGAGAGAACTCCGATTCACAAAAACTGTACTTATCAATATTTATAAAAGAGGATGTATTGAATGTATATATATTTGTATATATGTATATTTGTGATCGATTAACTAAAAAAAACCACACGACCATTCGCCATGAAACTCAGTACATAAATGGAAAATTTCATGGAGAAGTTTTGTAAGCCATGTGTACATGTATTGCCCTCAGGGCCTATCCCCAGGACCGTGAAACGTATCCATGCCAGTTTGTATGGAGTTTTTGATCGGATTTTTTTATGAACACATCATATATGTCAAGATTTCCCTTGTTAAACGAGCTTTGCTTTGATTTAATGTACTGCTACACTTTTTATTACATTTTAAATCTTCAGTACCAGGGGACCGAGTTTATGTTCAGTAAAAGTATTATGCGTCACTCTCCTTTCTTATTAAAAGCTCGTTCGCTCCGGTTCGCTCCGCTTACTCTTTGCTCTTTCCTAAACAAGCTTGTTCACTTCACTCACATGCTACCCAATAGGTGTATTTGGTATAATTAATTTTTGGAAACGCAATTAAATTTATGTATAGTACCGTAGCGAGCATAGTGGTAGTAACACATATATTTACATCTACAATTTTATCAGCCGATTTTTCTGTTCAATTTTGTGGTCACGAAAAATCTCCATTAAGGGTAACATAGCAACTGGAGTTTTCCTCCTAAGGAAGATCTCTAGGACGAAAACTGGATTTCTCCCAGCCATGGTACAAGCTCCAATCAATTTCTCATGGCCAAAACCCCCATATTCATCCAAAGAAAAAAAATCCATGGAGAGAAAAAATATCTTTACAAACAGTACTTGTTTAAGAGTATAAATAAATAACAAGATTTATACATTTAAATATATGTAAAACTACATAAACGTGCCTTTCAGCTTTGTCACGTTGCTTATCAAGGAGGTTCTTCCCTTTTTTCAAACCTCGCTCCACGTTCTTTGCACTTTTACAGCTGTTGTCAGGGTTGTTTGTTATAGACATTTTTGCAGGGAGCGTCTGTATCATATTTTTGTTTTAGAGATATTTTGAAGTTGCTGTGTCTATTTCTACTTTGACAGTTTATTTTGATATTCAACATGGGTGTCAAAGTATACATATCAGGAATTTCGGGCAATAAAGAGGTAATTTATTTAGTTTTGAAGTTTTCCACAGAATTTCAATGATCTAACTTAACCTTGTATGCTTTAATTTAATGGCAGGATGAGTCAACCATGAACCATAACCAATTAAATGACTCAAGAACAGAGACCATAGCTAATGATTCATACATACATAATGTAAATTGTATGAATTATATGATATTCAACGAGACTTAAACTATGAGAATTTTGATGAATTACTGTACCTAGAATTTAAGATTATAAATTAGGCCTACTTGGCACTATTTGGGTTAGAGGCCTTGGAAACAAGCAAGCAAACTCTTACTTTATTGCTTAAGTATTTGCTATTATACCATACAAATGTGAATTTAGAATTTCCTAGCTATTTAGGCAACGCTCACCAGAAATTTATGGGGCCTAGAGTAGGCCTAATTCCTTGTAGAATAAAAAGGTGTGCTCCTTAACACGTTCGCGGCGGCGAGGTTTTTGCTCGAACCTCATCACCATCCTGAATGTACAAATTGTAAAACCCACCGTAGCAGCAGCACTGCCCACGTGGTAAAAACCCACGTGGTCCCGAAATACGTTGTACTATTGAGCAGGGTGCTGTGCAAAGCTTCAGATTTCTAGCTCAGATCCTGGCTTAAAAATAAATCATATTGTAAAGCAGTGCAGCTTGGGAGCGATCGCACCCATCAGGACATGGCATTAGGATTCCGCGTGGGAGCGATCCCTCCCATGCCGCCGCGAACGTGTTAAAACCCTTTCAGTCACAAATTACCTACTTTAAATAGAGTGCAGCGGTTAAGTGCTGCGCTCTCGTAGCGAACTCACTTATTGTACCTATAGTTTTTCCCACTAGGGTCGCGCACCGTTCAAAACCCTAATTCTCGTGACTAGGTTGCCGGTCGTGATAGCTGAGATGGCTAAGACATAGGCATCCTTGGCCAGGATGTCTATGTCGATGCGGGTTCGAATCCGCTCACAACCAATCCTGACCTGATGGTGCAACTCTTAAAAGGGTTAGCCGATCTAAATTGTTTCTACTTCCACTTATATTCATTTTATCAAATCAATTAATTATTAGTCCTTTACACAGGACACAGTGACTGAAAGGGTTCAAACATACACTGCGAGCAGGTTTCTTTTTAATAATTTTATTAATGGAAACTTAATTTAACTCTTAAGTTAACTCTAAGGTAAAACTCATCTATCTCATCTGGTTTGGTGCTACATCTCTGTAGCAAACACAGCAATTAGGCCTACTGGTAAGGTACCGGTAGTGATTGTCTTAATATAGGCCTATATTAGTAGTCTTGAGTGCTAGAAACATGCACTGTGGAAAATAAAACTTACAAATGGTCGTGATAGGTGTGTGGGCTAAATCCTTGGTACCCTGGCCAAGTTGTCAAAGACGGAATGGTTTTTTAAAAGGTTAGGCTTATTTAAGCTTAGTAATTTTTATGTCTCTTATAGTGATATACCGTAGTGATATGTCAGTGGAATATTTTGCTTTAGATATTTATTGGTCCAAATGCTGGCCTTGATACTATCTAACTCATATTTTTTATAAAAAAATGCAAAACAAGAATCGTATGTGACTCTAAGTTAGTTTAACTGGCTGGGTAGCGGAGTGGTCACAGTGTTTGCCTTTGAATCCAAAGGTTCAATTTGATCCTGAGAAAAATTAGGCATAGGACAGTTTATTAAAAGTTCGACGCTGGACCTAGTTGCCAATAACTAGGCAACTAGGGGGTATTTAATACCCCCTAGGCCCGTCATATTCAGGAAGTAGTATTTCCTGATTAAGAAGTCAAACTATCAGCAAACACAGATGATTGTTTTTCTGGCTGACTGCCTAGCTTGAACTTTTATTAACTTGCACTAGAATTCAGTCAGTGCAAACACAGCCAGATAAAGAAATAGTTTTTTTCGTAACTAAGTCTTTTTTAACTGTGTGATATTTAGAAAAATTATATCTACTGTGCAATTCTATTCCTAAGCAGTTGATACTAATATTTCTAAAGAGCCTAAAATTTTCCAAAAAAATTCCCCGTCTGTCCCGGGCTCTCTCCGAGCCCGGGCCTCAAGTTTCAGACTTGGCTGACATACCCTCTCTTGACGGCCCTGACATCCCCTGGAATATGTGCTTAGCATATTTGGTTGAATGGCATCGACAAAACTTTGGCATTTGTTTGCAAGATACCAGTAATTGTGTCACAGGACAAAGAAGAACAACCCCTGGTTTGTCTTAGCTGTAGTCTACTGAATGACGTTATAGGTAGGCTACTGAAAAGCTGTCACAAAATTTCAAGATTACAACTTTAGATTACAAAAACAAAGCAGGGAGCAGTCAAAGGTAAAGAAATAATTTGTTGAAGGTTGAGAATCAGTTATTGTTTAGGGGCCTTATAAGCTATCAAATTTTTTCAAATATACCTACCGTACAGTAAGTTATTTTATAGTTTTTTTGTACTGGAAGGTGGTGGCTAGGAAATAGAACTTGAGAACATGTTTTAAGACATGTGGTAAATTTTGTACGCTAGGGTCTATGTAATAAAAGGATAGGCCTAACCTTTATTCTGTTGCATAGTAAAGTGGGTACATACATGTTAGTGTTAAAACTCTATCTGAATACCAACCTTATACCAAAGTTTGCAATAGAACTACATCTTAGATAATAATTGTTTTTAGGTTAAAAAGCGTCAACAAAGGGTTTGCATGATTTTGGATAGCAAACATATACCTTACGATGTAATAGACATCACTGAACCTGGAAAAGAATCTGAGAAGGAGTTCATGCAACAGAACAGCAACGCAAAAGATGCAAAACACCCACTGCCTCCACAGATATTCAACGATGAAACCTACTGTGGGGTATGTATTACTGTAGTGCTGAAATGTAATTCAAAGTCTTCTTATAAATTGTGCACGTAGAAAAACACCAGCAAATTGAATTTTGTTTTCACATTGGTATTTTACAATAAAATAACAATCGGCAACATATTTTAAAAAAAATTTTCTCATAAGTTTTCATGTGTCATTTAATACAATTAATTATGTCACTTGTTGGGGGTTTTTGACACATTTTTTTAAAACTAGGGTACACTTTTACCTGCATTTTGGCAGGTTTCATCAGTAGCACTAGGTTACCAAAATATTTACCTAGTGCTAATTATTATTTATCTATTAATTTTACTAATTATTAAATTTTTTGTTAACCTAGTGCTACTGATGAAACCGGCCAAGTGCAGGTGAAACGTCTAGTTTAATAATAATAAAATGAATAAAAAAACCCAAAAAGTGTTCTAATTTTTTTTTTTTTAAACCTGCCACAAAATATGTAATAGGCCTATCTTCATTTTCTTTTTGATATCTAGATATGAACTGATATTGTGTAACCAATATATATATTTTGCTTAGGTGCAAGAAGATTTTCTAAGACTTTTTGTCATATAAAAAAGTGAAAAAAGTCAGACTTTAAGGTCTGAATAATCAAGTTCAGAAGAAACTTTAGGGACTACCCAATGCTGATAAAATATCATAATTTGAAGCATAGATTAAATTTTACAACATTTGGGAGCTTTTCTTTTTGCCATTAAGGATCCCTTTGATGTCTAGGTAGTTTTCAAACCTTTGTTTATATAGCTTAAAACTTTTCTTCTTAAGGTGCGTCTACACTAGAGGTTGACAACCAAAAGTTGTAGACTTTTACTGTTATACCCTTGAAGTCAACAACTTTTGGTTGTCAACCTCAGGTGTAAACGCCCCTTTTGTTTTCAAAAGTCAAAGTTTTTAAAAGGGGGCAAGTGAGTAACTGGTGTCTGATTTTCGCTAAAATGAATCAGAATCATGTTTAGCTAAGATTTGGCTACTGAGGCCTAATGGTTTTGGTTGATAAGTTGAATCAACTGTTATAACTGCTATGGATCCATTAAAAAAATATACCTATTGTAAACAAATGTTTTATTTTATTGAAATTGTTCTTTTGAAAATGATAAGATCTTGACTTAGTTACCTTTATTACTTCTTTTCACTGTAGATGCTATTCTTTCTGTTGTTACGTGATGACGTTTATTTGCATACATTTGAATTGATTAGTATAAATATTTGATGTAAAAACATATACTTTATTTTGATCAACAGAAATTGGAATAAAAACTTTGTGTACAAAATATAAATAAACATTGAATTAAAATGAACAGGCAATTGATATATGAAGATATATGAAATACTAGGTGCCACGTAAAATTGACAGCTTGGAAATTTAAACAGCGGAAGTTGATTTACATTATTCGTACCTAGCGATGCTGTTGCTTACGTTTTCAACAATTAATATTAGATGATAACAGCTGGATGAGTCGGCACAAACTGGCCACACTTTTATAAATTCAGGCCCGCATTTTCGCGACGCCTACTATAGTGGCCATAGTCAATGAAATTATTGTCAGAAAAGTGTCATCTATCAAAGAAGTTGGTGATCTTCTATTATCTTTGATGAAATGAAATATGTAACCTATCTTTTGTTAAGTTTATTCCTATCTTTCTTACTAATTGTTTCTTGAATGATTCACAATAACAAAGATGCCTATAAGTCGCAAGATCAAAATTTAGTATCTTGACCTCGACCATTTGAAATTTATAAGTGATCCATTTGTAATGTAAATTGGGTATATAGAAATTAAATTGTTTCAGGACTATGATGAGTTTGATCTTGCAAATGAAAATGATGAACTAGAAAAGTTCCTGAAAGTTCCTGCCTCATCCGTAAATGTTGAAAATGGACATGTTGCAAATGGAAATACGTCCAGTCGAGAGGTAGGTTTACAAATTTTATCTGTTATGCCCTGAAGGTACTGATTCTTGGTTTAGGTCCACAAACATAATTTATTTTTAAATCAATAAAGAACTAAAAAAAAATTAAAAATAACATTTTTAACAATTGGTTTTCTTTAGTTTAGCTTGTAAGTATTGTTTGTAATACTATGGTACATCTATCCCATCTTGTTATGCACGAAAACTGATCAAAGATTAGATGAAGAAATTTCATTTACTTAAGTTAAAATCATCATTTTAACTGGGGAAATAATTGGGTTGTGCTAAAATTATGTTTGTATTTAAATTATCCTAAAATCTGATAGGCCATACTATCAGACTGTCAGACATAATTTATTTAATTTTAGCTTGTTAGAAGTGTTATAGTGACATTCTACTAATAAAAATCAAATTTACTAAATTTAAAAATTTAAAGATTTTTATGAACACCCAGATCCCTGGTGGGGATTAACGTCCGCACTAGTGAATACTAGTTCATCCATAAGTACCATCCTCATAATTAGACCAATTCGTATATGGGAGGTTGAAATTGTGGTTCGGATCCCACGTTAAACTGTAGGTCCCTAGATACCATTCGCTGTTGGGATATGAATTAACAGTCCTGTCTAAGGAGAATGTCGGCCTTAGTCAGTAACAAGACTACAAGATTGGCCACAATCATCCTACACTCATCCTTCATTCATACTTGGCTTTAAACTACCTATTGAGTTAGGTTGCCATTTCAATAAAGGTATTAAAGGTATTAAAGGTATTGTGTTCAACTTAAATGGATAATACAGTTATTGTTAATGTTTTACTAGTCCTTTTATTTATCTGATCCATACTCGAAAATTGTAAGAAACCTTGGGGGTGAGGAGATTGTTGGAGAGGACTCTGTTTGTATTTGATTGTACCTTAGCTGTAAAATGAGTGGCCAAAAATGGTTATCTTAACTGATTCTGGGTCCATTGTTTGCAATCGATTGTGTGGGCAAAGTCAAAATTTCTGGTCGATAATAAAATTTCATCGCTTAGATTAAAGAAATTTAGTTGGTAATTTCAAGTTGTTCAGTAAGCTATAGCCTGTTAATTTTTAATCAGCATTTTAGACTGTTATTACATTGTATTTGTTACAACTCCCTCTTGTGTCTCAATATGAATTTGAAACTTTTTTAACAATTTTTTTTAGGGTAGTTGTGCACTGCGTCTGAAGTTTTTAAGTTTTTTCTGAGGTATTTAAAAATTAAAACAGTTATAGAATTTTAACCTCAATTTGCGCAGGTCACTAAAAGTTATTTACGAGTTTTTAATTAGTTATTAACTACAGTAGTCTTATTCTTTACGATGTTATTCTCAACAGATGATGTACATTTTGTGTTTTAAACAAAGCTATGGTATCAGCGAGTACAGAACAGAAATAGAGAGGCCAGCCGAGCGCAGTGGTGAAGCCAATTGGACACAAAAGGCCCACAAAAGGAGTGGGGAGAACTGTGATTACTGTAGTCCCGTGCACCT
This sequence comes from Neoaliturus tenellus, assembly GCA_030545055.2. NCBI lineage: Eukaryota > Metazoa > Arthropoda > Insecta > Hemiptera > Cicadellidae > Neoaliturus > Neoaliturus tenellus. The sequence continues at coordinate 97,428,704 of CM061537.1, forward strand.
CTATCGGGTCAATCCAAATGAAATCAACCAATAATAAATTAATTGGTTGCTGGCATATTTTATAAATTTTTTACTCTTTCAATTTCTATTTAAACATATATCTGAGAGCATAAAACATTTTTTTTTTTAATTTTTTATCTCCAACACTTTGGCTGCTAGCGGCCATCTTGCCTCGGAAGATTCGTCATTTTTCTTGATTTCAAGGGTTAGCGATAACTTCAATAACTTTTTTTTTTTAAGATATCAACTTGAAGCAAAAACCATCTTGTTCTATGTTAAATTATCTACAAATCATGTTATGAACTCAAATAACCTATATCTTTTAAGGAAAGTAAAGTACTTAAAACTTTATTTGAAAATGAAGTTTCGTAAAGAATAAATTGCCGACTTTAGCAATTTTTTTTTCTATAATAGAAATTCAAACTCAACATAAATGTTTTTACCCCATAAAGATATCATTGTTTATTAGTTTTTGTAAAAGTTTGAGATCTATTCCATTTGTCCTTTAAAATTTATGACCATACGAAAAGTGGTACTCAAGCAAAATAGGCGAATTTCAAATTGCTATATCTAAAAAAGGACTGAACAAAAAAATTTGAAATATTGCCAAATTATACTTTTTAGGGACAGTAATAAGCATATAAAATTTCATCTTGTAGTTTTGATCATAAGTATTTCTTTTTTAATACTCATTTTTACTATGCAAGGCGTCACGTAAAAAGGTGAAAATACGCCATCATATTAACATGAGTGTATTTATAGAACATAAAGATCAATAAAATCAACGTACTAAACAGTTATATACATCCAGAACAGACAGTAGCTTATTTATTTAATTAAAAAGAAAGAAGTTAGCCACCTTTATTAGTATTTTTTACATCGGTTTTCGTTCACGTGTTTTTCTTACATAAATTTTTGGAAACAAATATTTCAATCATTTGTTTAAATTAAATTTTACTGATGATTTTTTTCAGTCCCCTCACAGTTGCATCCCTCCAAAAGAAACTACTATGTTGTGTAATTTTTATATTTCTTCAGATAACTTGCTTGTGATGTTGTATCCTAGACCTGTCATGGTTGTAAATTCTGTTGGTCCTAACTTTCTCAAAATGTTTGTCACTGGCACCCACACTCTATCAGCCTTAGAAATCTTAAAAGATGTTTGGGGACCATGAGGATGGAAAAAATGTATTTGCAAGTCATTATTTTCAATGCTCAAGTCTCTGACTTCTCCAATCCACCAGTTTTCATCATAAACACACACTACAATGTCATTAACTTTGAATGATGTTATTTCTAAATATGGCAAAACAGAAACTTTGTGTTCAGTATAAGTTTTACTCTCTGAATGTACATAACATCTCATATTGCAGGGATCTAGTGGTACAAACTTGTGATATTTTCTTGTTTCTGGTATTTTGTTTGCCATTTTGAATCTTTTACTTAGCTTGGCTGCATTTGACTCGACTTCTTCAGAACTCACCAACACGTAGGAAATGCCTTTTGGAGCAAAATTGAAACATTTGTTCCGCAGTGGTTATCTGTTCAGAGTATGGCCGTTGTAAACTTGCTTTAGAAACCGCCCTTTTAGCACAGCCCCCAATACCATCACACGAATTTTTTCCCTGAGATGTGGCAAAAAAATGCCACTCTGCTGAAAGACCAAAGTCTTTTGAGTGGTTGCAGACATTCAGGAGGTTTTTCTTGTTTTTATATTGACTGCCAGCTCCATCACTAAAATATATAATTTTTTGAACAGTTTGAGCAGTTATTTTGATGTCTTCAGTTAAATGTTTTTGAAAACAGTGAACAGCGATAGTACTATGGTCCATGCAGTCACTTATAATACACATACTTTTGTGGAAAATTTCACCCTCATTCAGGTAATAATACACAAAAGGGTGCAATGTTACTTGGGGGTTGTCACTAACTAGCACTGACTAAAACACAACCACTCTGTAGCACAGATAGAGAACAAAATGAGCTTCACCAGTACTCCAGTTGAGACTATTATGTCTATGTAGAGACTTGTTTGTTTGTCAGAGACAAGTTATGGCATGATCTGAGTGGCAAACAAAGAATCACTTCCTGGGAAGATTTCTGGAATTACTTGATTCTTTCATGTTGTGACATGAATAGAATCTCAGCCGAGGATAAATTCCCTGGGACTTTTTTTAATTTAAAAGAAGTCATTATATGGTAAATTGATTACTTTTAATTTTTTTAACTATGTATTTTTTTAATTACTTATTATACTTTTTTTAAAATTATTTAATATACATTTAAGACTTAAATTTTAATCACCATAAATTTACTGTTGCGTTTCATGAAACAATATGAAACTAGTTGTGTCAAATAAAAAAACATACAGTAAAATGTGGTGTAAAAATTACTACTTATAAAAATGCCTAGTAGTTTTTTTTCATTAAAAATATAATGCTCTAGTTGTTTATAACTGTTTAGTACATTGGTTGTAATGATTTCTATCCTCCAAAAATACTCTCATGTTAACATGATGGCGTATTTTCTCCTTTTTACGCGACGCCTTGCATAGTAAAAATGAGTATTAAAAAAAAATACTTATGATCAAAACTACAAGATGAAATTTTATATGCTTATTACTGTCCCTAAAAAGTATAATTTGGCAAAATTTCAAATTTTTTTGTTCAGTCCTTTTTTAGATATAGCAATTTGAAATTCGCCTATTTTGCTTGAGTACCACTTTTCGTAAGGTCATAAATTTTAAAGGACAAATGGAATAGATCTCAAACTTTTTCAAAAACTAATAAACAATGATATCTTTATGGGGTAAAAACATTTATGTTGAGTTTGAATTTCTTTTATAGAAAAAAAATTGCTAAAGTCGGCAATTTATTCTTTACGAAACTTCATTTTCAAATAAAGTTTTAAGTACTTTCCTTAAAAGATAGGTTATTTAAGTTCATAACATGATTTGTAGATGATTTAATACAGAGCAAGATGGTTTTTGTTTCAAGATGATATCTTAAAAAATAAAAAAGTTATTGAAGTTATCGCTAACCTTTGAAATAAAGAAAAATGGCGAATCTTCCGAGGCAAGATGGCCGCTAGCAGCCAAAGTGTTGGAGATACAAAATTTAAAAAAAATGTTTTGTGCTATTAGATACATGTACTACCTGGTGATATAAAATAAAAATAAAATAAAATATGGCAACAAACTCCATTGGTTGATTTCATTTGGATTGACCCTATCAGCTTTGAGTCCAGTTGTTTACTCAAGCCAACTCAAAATAACCAATCAGCTGTTTGTCTCATTTAACACGAATTGCCCACAAAAGGAGTGGGTGAACATGGCTTCACCACCTGTAATGTTAGTTGGATACGAGTGGCCCCTCTATTTCTGTTCTGTGCTTGCTGTATGTGTATAGTATATAATCTACTGAGTATTTGATTTACAAAAGGGTGTAAACAAAAGTATTTGTATTTTTAGTTGTAATTTTTGCATGCTTGTAAAAACTGCATTTTGTTGTCTGACCTGGTTTGTGTTGCATCTTATATTTTAGCAAAGGCTTGTTTTGTAATTTTCGAAACACCATTGCTATGCTGATACATTTACTGTTTCGTCTGTCATTAATTGTTTGTCACCGTTTAAAAATTCTTTTCTTGCTGCAGTCAGCAAAGTTTTCCTTAAGTTAAAAATATGTAAAATGACTTGTAGAGTACAATATTGAAAATCAAATAATATAATTAGAAGTATGTAGTTACCGGTAGTCTACAAGTCGCCATTTTACTTTATCCAATGCTGCAACTAAGTGAATCACATTGTCTAAATTAATCCAAAGACATTTCATTTCATTAGTCCATCCTTAGTATCGATAAGAGATGGATAGCTGCTAAAGCTGGCATTGAATTTGGTTGACGTTCGCTCTTTCTCTCTATGAATATTCATTAGATGCAAATCGAGAATAAGCCTTGTGAAGTTTTGTGTTTTTCATGGTTGACTGAGGATTCACAATTTTTCAGAACTCAGCAGAAAAAGAGGGGGGAGATCAGCTGGTTCCTGAAAGGTAATATTTTTCAAAGAAAATCCTATTCTTTAATCTGTTTGAATGTTCTTTTTTCACCTTTTCAAAACTGTGAAAACTTGTTCACATTTTAAATTTGCTCTTTAGATTTTTTTATGAAAAAAAGTTAAATCCTCCAAAGCTTTGACACATTTGTTATCAACTGAAGGACAAAGATAACAAATTATCAGAACTCCCACACACAGTAATTATACCAAACACTGATTAGTATGAAAATTCTTAAAACCACTATTGATAGAAAGAGTAGTAATTTGATGTTTAAAACAGATTTTATAAAAAGCATAAAATGTAATACAATACAGTAAAGTGAAGTACTATAAACTTGTGTTTTCAAACAAGTATAAAAATACATAAATTTGTAGAGATTTGTTCGATCTGTAAATTATTAAGTATGGTTTGACAAGTCATTCAAACAGATTCAAAGTACATCCTTTCGCTTTTTTATTTGATTTCTTCATTATTCTTTTGTTGCCAGCTTATATCTGCTTCCCATGTTGTAGCTTTTGTGTCTTTCTTCACGCTATCTTTTTTATCACTTTGCTTCCCTTTCTGCTTCTAGATTGAGAACAGTTGAGAAGCCACAGTTTTCCTTTCAGCTTAAGATTCGTATCAATTTCCAACCGAATGTGATAAGAGAAGTAGAAAAGTGTCCGGTGTTAGTTTGAGAGTAAGGGAATGTAATAAAATGCATAAATATTGAGTAACAAAATGAATGCGAACGTGGGTCTACGAAACTTACCCACTATAGGGGGACTTGCATAAAGTATGTTAAAACCAACAGAAACTGCTTTTAAAAAATAAAGCTCACTGCCGGTTAGAAAAATACTAAATAACTTTTTAATAACTCTGTAGAACTAATGTTAAATGTTTAATACAACTTTAAAAAAATATTTTTTTATTAAAAAATTTTTATGTTTTTGTTGTTAATAATATTAAAAAATAAGTCCTTTAATTTAATAAATGATTAAGCTTTAAATGCATTTCAATCGTAGAAATTCAGGGTAGATGTCTATAATCAATAAGGACTTTTAAAATTATGGCTGTTATTGATTTCTGGTTGGATTTGATGAAATGAAACAATGACAAAAGTTGCCAAACCAGTCCATAGAAGGTTTTACAAGTTTTCTGGTTCGAATATTAACTTTGAAAAGTAGATAAACCTAAAGGTAAGTCAACAAATTATGTCTGTAATGTGTACTTTTAATCAAGAATTTAACAAAAATACTTTTTACTTTGTAAATCAAACAAAATCTGTTTATAATATTGAGTTTTTTCTTTAAATGCAAAGAAGAATTATAATTAGGTACTACTGTCTTTTTTATCATCAATATGTTTCTAGAAGCACATTTATTTAATCATATAAATTCTGTTGGTTTAAACATTTGAAGTTTTTATACGAATGATCTTGGGGAAATTTTCACTAAAATGTCTTCGGCATTCTGTTGCAAGTTGGTTTTTAAGACTTTCTTCATTACTTATTTTAATACTTCCAATAAAATATTGATATGGTTGTGCCACTTTTTGAATAAATTAGCTGGGAGTAACATTTTAACCAAGTCATGACTTAATAAAAATTTTAATTTTGTTCTAACATTTGAACATAACAATTTCTAAAATTAAATGTTAGCTGATAAACGTTAGACACCTTACTTTCGAGACAAGTTTGGATTTCATAATAGATAACAAAACTAGTTTTTCATTGAATTTTATTTTTTTAAATTTTTGTTATCACCGAAAGTCCTGAAAAAGCATAAGTTAAGGGTTGAATGATTAAAAGAATAGGTTCTATGACACTCTTGTTAAAAAATATATGTTTCTACCCCCACACACTCTTTTAACAGAATAGATAAAAGTTGCAGACATAGGCATTCTTGTTAGATTATATTGACTATGACTATTGAGGTATTGTGGATGGTTTGAATTACTGAGAAAAATACATATTTGAATAATGTTTCTTTAATAGTGAAAGTTATAACTCTTGGATAATGATGTTTCAACATCAAATTGTTATAATTTTAAATAAAATGACAATAATTAAAAATGCAATGGCTGATGTACTAATCTCTGTTTGTTAAAATAGAGTGTTAAATAATTTTAAAGGGATTTCTTAACATTATTTGTGTAGCTGAAATCATATTCATTTACTAGTAGTGGTGCTGTTACATTGAATCGTCTGTTTTAACAAATGAGTATATTTAATTAGAATCGTGAAGCTGAACAATGAAGGTTGGTGTTTTGTAACGCTATCAAATAGTTTGGCAAGTCCACTCACTGTCACTTAATGTCTTGTTTACAACGCACCACATTCACTACCTGTTTTTGGCGTCATTGCTAAATTGCAATACCTCTTTAAAACATTTGAGTTTTGTTTTACTAAATGAAAAATATAATTCCCGTTTATCATATTTGTGGTTTATTTAATTTTTAAAAGTAAACTTAAAAAAAAATTATGTGCAGTTGGATCAATGGAGATTACAAAAGAGAATTTACATTTGAGCAAAAGGGCCTACAACTAACTTGTTCTTATATAACTTATAGCTTTTCATAAAATAAGCAAAGTGGATTGTAATCAGTAAGCGACATATAAATTCATGTCAGGCTGAAGAGATGAATGTTTATAAACTTTATTTTGTTTGTATCCACGCCAGTGATATTTTTTTAACCCTTTTACTGCCGACGAGCGCAAGCGCGCACGTCGCGAAAAATGCCGGGTCCGTGGTAAGACTATAGTGCGAAGACTGCCAGGCCTGATTTGAGGAAAATTCAACATTTCACAAAAAAGGGAGTATGTTTTTTATTTTTCATCATAATTTCATAAATAAGGTCTTGTTTTGTTCCTAATAAACTGCCTGTCTTGATAAAAACATAAAGTGGTTGTTATTATATATATATATATATATTTTCATAAATATATATAGTAACAAAAAATATTTATTTTTTTCAGGTTTGGCCTATAAAAACTATACCTAAAACAAATACGTGCAAAAATCTAACTATTTTAGTTTGTAGAGCATGCATATGTTATTACATAAACAAACTTTCATGCCCTTACGTTGGAAATTGAAAAAGTTGTGATCAGTTTTTGAAATTCTGTAAAATCGAGGTAGAAACACTTCACACTAAGAGTTTGTGAACAGCCATTAAAAACCAACCAAAAAACCAACAGAAAAGTTATATATTAGATTATATATTATTATATAAATTATATATTATATATATATAACAAAATATATATAAAAATTATATAATATATATATATATATATATATATATGTATTATATTTATATATATATATATATATATGTATATATATATATAAATAGTGGCAAAGTAGGGTTGCTAGGCCAGTTCAAGGTCACCTGAGCGATGACGTCATCGAGGTCAATGACCCCACAGATGACGTCATCGATGACGTCATCGATGACGCGATCGATAACGTCATGACCAATTACGTCATCCTGTGACGTCACACCCATGACGTTGCAGAAATGACGTGGCGATGACGTCATTGATGACGTCATCGCTCGGGTGACCTATATATATAAATAAATAATAAATAAATAAATCGGGTGAAATATATAAAAAATAGATATTTATTTATATATAAATATATATTATAAATATTTATATATATATTTATAATATATATATTGACGTGCTTTATAACGCACGTCGGCAGGTTTCGCTCGATAGCCGACGAGCGTTATTGCGCACGTCGGCAATTTTAGCACAAACCCCGACGTGCGCATTTGCGCTCGTCGGCAGTATGAGGGTTAAGGTTTTGACAGGGAACAGTCCAAACCCTGGACTTGTTACTATCTAACATGACCAGTTATTAGAAAGCATCATTAATTAATAGCCCCATGACAAATCGCAACTGGGTTCGGAATCAAACCTTTAAAAGCTACCTACTAATTTTTCTCAGGATCAAACCGGCAATCTTTGGATTGAAAGGCGAGCATTATAACCTCTCAGCTGCCCAGTCAGTTATCTTGCTTTATACAATATATAATTTTTCTACAGTAAAATCTACGTATACCATAGCAAGAATAGCTATAATGCTATTGATTAAAAAAAGTTCCAATTTATCAAGTAAAGTTTTTGAATAATTTTACTGACTCTTAAAGGTTTTTAATCTACATTTATTTGTTTTTAAGAAGCACAACATAAGCATTTTGTTACAGTACACTCTCGTTCATCGGACTCGGCGACATCGGAACTCCGCTTCATCGGAACTGAAAATCTGGATATTATTAATTATTTTTTTCTTACGAAATAAATAATTTTTCCGTTTTAGCGCCTTCAATTTCCATTCGTTCTATTCGCACAACAGTGAAGTATCACATTTTGCATCAAACGTCATCAGGCGTTTTCCATAATCTCTACCCATCGATGTGATTTACGAGGCCGTGGAGTATTCGCACAAAAATAGAAAGAGGTAGGGAGCAGGAAGTGAACATCCGGTTCGACCGCTTCCCAAATTGTCATTCAGTCTGTCTCGCGTCGCGACTGCACCTGTGTTATGTGGAAGTCAGTTGTCTGCTGGAATGTGAGTGGAATATGAATATGGAATATGAGAATAAAGATTTTGGATCTTTATTTCCTGCATTGTTTTTATTCCTATAGGTTCATTGTTACCATGTTCAAAGTTTGAGTGCCTTATTTTCATAAAATCTCTTGTGTTATCTTAAAAACAAGAGTGAATAAAATCACGATAGGTCACCATACGGGCGGAAATGATGACTCATGACGGACTCCGCTTCATCGGAATTTTTTTACATCCGAACTGGCCGTCCGCCACATTAGTTCCGATGAACGAGAGTGTACTGTACTTGTATCAGAAATTGAAATAGATAATATCAACAAGACCTAATAGTGTATCTGCCATTGTTTTCATTTGCCATGTATGTAACAATCATCTCACTGTTTACAAAGTTGATGCTGAATGATTCACCATGTCATTTATGTGAGGTGCCCTGTTTTTGTTTTCAACTGAGTTTTACTGTCATAGTTGTTAAATTGTGTGAACTAATAAAAGTGTGGCACTTTCATGTAATTGTAATGTAAAATGTAGTGTAAGTAAAATTTTTTCTTAACCCTCCAGAGGTCGCTTAAAATTTAAAACACCGTCTCTCGCTCAAGGAGGTTTCCTCCGGGTTTTAAATAAATGCACAAAATGTATTCTAAATACTTTTATTGTTTGAAATAAAAACAGAAAATGATTATAAAATAGATTTCACGCTATATCCCTGCAAAACAGAGCAAGAATGGCAAAATTAATTTAACAAATTTAATTATTATTACTATTATGGATTATGCAAGACATGTTTCACTTTTTTACCTAAAACTTAATATTTTTTAATAACAGTTTTGTAAAATAGTATAAAAATTGTAAAAAGAACGTTTTGGAGTAAAAATAAAAAAGCTTTTATATAAAACTCAACTATCAGAATATATAAAATACTACTATGAGGTTTCCCTGCATAAACCATAAATTAAATATTATAAAAATGATACTACAATTAATTTAAATAGTTATACATGGAAAAATAAAAGGTGATTTAATATAAAACAAATCTAAACGGCAACTGTAGCCTAAAAAAATACAAAAACCCAAATATAACATGATCGCACACGGACTCTTCCTCCGGGTTCACAGAACATACAAGAACGCTCACGGAGGAATCGTCCAGCACCTCAGGACAGTGCTCACCAAACTGACCCTGGTCACTGAAAGTGGGATAAGGGTAGGTCAAATGCAGGGTGAGGAGGGGGGCTCCAGCTACACAAAAGTACAATGCTGTCAACCCCAAGATAAATATTTCCCACAACAAAAAATATTGACCCGGAGGATTCCTCCGCTTAGCGTCCTCTCGAGGGTTAATTCACCTTTGAAGTGCTTCCCCCGAAAGTAGCATGAAACAAAAACATTTTACCCTTTTGAAAGAATAATTGTCTATATAGTTTTTTCCAGCATTATTTCACTGATTAATCCGTCTCAAATATGATTTACAGTGTACTCATGACTATCCTTCAATCATCACAGCCAACTTTGGGTACTGAAAAGGTCCTTTGCAACATTTTCTCTAAAACAAGCACTAAGTTAATGTTGTTTGCAGGGCCAGATTTACGAATTTGCCGCCTATGGGCCCAAAACATTTCCGCCCCCCCCCCCACACACACACACACACACATCCACGAAACAATCCAAAACAACATTCGTTGTTTAATATACGCCAAAATAAACAGCACTGAAATTGAATCAGCCATCTTCACAAAAATGATACAAAACCTTCAAGAACGGTAATACGAGTGTTGCCTCAAATGGACTGAGGTCATATTGAACATGTTATTAATTGAGTTTAAACCTACGTTTATATGTTGGTGAAACTAAATATATAAAATCTTAAAATTTCAATACGGTACTCTTTAGTTTGGTGCATATTCTACTGTAGAACCATATCCTCACTTAATAACATCATTTTTTCATAAGCTATAGGCCCTAACCTCACTATCTGGGTCTAGGTCGAATGTTAATACTGCATGTTATTTTGGATGAACAGAGAATGTATAATATCTTTTGATACCTTTTCAGGGTATCGCTTATATTATTTATCTGTTTAATGGTCCAGGTAAATCTTAATAAAATAGTATAATGAAAAATAAGAAAAACAAACGATTATTCAAAGTTAAATTTTTGTGACTTGATTGCTAACGAAAGTTAAAAACCCCCTCCATGTTAAAATTTTTCTCGGTCGTACATTTGTCTACTACCAATACAGAAAATAGTATAAATAATAAAACTACATAAGAACTTAGATTAATTTATATTGCGGCTAAACAACAGCTAATCTTCAAAACCCAGTAAATTGGTTAATAAGTAGACGGCAAAATGAAATCACCAAAATAAGCTACAAAGAAAAAACCCATAGAATCCCAGAGTGCCTTTGGACGCGGCAATTATATAGTCGATATTAAAATGTGAGACAAAAATGTGTACAACACAATCTTTGTAATATCGTAAGCTACGTTATTGCTTTATAAGCAGACCTACAAATGAAATGGAAAAATATTGTGTCATGAATGGAATTGAATGGGAAATTCAGCCCGGAGCCCTGGACCACCGTGATTTTGATTTTTGCCAGAGTGGATACAACAACAGAGAGAAGGGGCAACACGATCAGCCTAATAATGTCAAATAATTAACTATGGAGTCGCGGCTCGCGTCCTCACAGTTGACTGTACATTCAGTGACGCTAACACGAATCTGATAAATTATCTATTGTTTAAAAAGCTCATTTAACTTTTTCAAGTTTTACTCAGTGTAAACCTTAGTGAAGCCATAATCTGCATGGACCACTCTTGATATTTTAGACAAATTTAATTTAATCCCAAAAAAATCTGCCGCCCTGGGCCCGGACCCATGTGGCCCATGCCTAAATCCGGCCCTGGTTGTTTGGACATTTTCCATTACTAATTAGTAAAAAACAAACTTATGACGTTTTTGGGATCTGGAATCTGATCCCGTCCTCAGGTGAAAGAAATACCTCGAACATAACAAAGTTAGTTCAAACACACCAGGTGAACCTGGAGAAGTCCATAGCCGATTTTATTTTTGAAGACGGGATCAGATTCCAGATTTTGAGAATTTAGTTTTTTGAGTTTAGTCTTTTGAATTTAGAAAACATTGAGAATTTAGTTTTTTACTAGTCAGTGATTGAAAATGTCCGCAATAATTTACCAAACAACATAACTCACCATTACCAACAATGAACTTTAAACAAAGAACTTAGTTAATGCCTGAAATTTGTCATCTTATTTTGAAACACATTTTGGGCAAAGTGCCCTTTTTAAGAACTAGCTTTACAATAAAGGAATAACATAACAGAGTCAATGATTTTTATACTGTAAGATATAGTAAAATACTGAAATGTGTAAGAATTTGAAATACATGCAGTAAGTCTCCTTAATTTTTTTATACATTTATGAAAATAAAAATTTTTCTCAATTTCCAAAGTTTGGGTTCTAAGACCCCTGGTGAGGCAAGGTATAAAAATCAAATTTTTGTGTATATGATATGACAGTTGTAGCTTTACTTATGTACATGTAAGTATTTTTACTTTTCATTTGAGATGAATTTGACCCTATAAGTAGAATTTTGTAATAACTCTCACAATTTTAAACATAAATCATAAACATTACAATCCAGCTGAAAAACTCAAAATCGAACCTATTAAATGACTGTGTCAAGTTAGGTTGGAGGTTATACACTGTAAAATATCAAACCCCTTGAATATCAGCCATTGAATTTTAACAGCTCACTCAATATATTGAATAGTGTGTAGGAAATAACGGTCCAACATCATATTCAACATCATTTCAAAGTCACGGTCTTCACAAACCACAACTAAGGAAGTGAATAATTTTGATTAATCCGCCAAACTACATGAGTAAATTTTGGTGTTAATAACTTTTCCTAATTATTTTTTAAAAGATACAGTTCATTAGTCTAAATTAAGTCTCTAAGATATATTATAAAAGTCGCTAAGATACAGGTAATCTGAACAATCAAAAGTCTAATGTCAAAAAGTCTAAAAGTCAAAAGTCTAAACGGGTTAACTAATCTCCCAAATTTCGAGAATATAAGTTCATAGGTTTATTCTAAGAGTAAACATAAAAATGTTTTGATGTTTCATTGATAGCAGGATAAAAAATTCTCTTAGAATACCCTCAATATGAATTGATTTGATATAAATGTTTGTATGTGCTGGGGAGTTTTCACTTAGGTTTAAGTTGGCCCATTGCATTTTGATAATTGTTGGGGATATTATTGTGTCAAATGTAAAAGCCTAAATTCGAGTAGAGCTTACCTTTTCTAACGGCCAGTCTTTAGAATTAACTCAATGAGATCAGCATGCTATTTGTTTTTTCAAGGGTTTGTGCACTTTCACACTTGACGACACAACACCAAGACAATATCTACGAGCACCAAAATGAATGTTATGAAACATTTTCACACTTGACGACACCCTGCAAAAGTGTCAGTGTTGTATCATTGTTGTCCAATGGTACATCTGACAGTGTCGTCACAATATTGGTCTGACATTGTCGGGCACCAAAATTAATCCAATGTTATCTTGTGGAAGTATTTCACACCTGCTAATTTGTTGGACCCTATTACAGAGCCGGCCGGTCACCGAACACCATCCTTCCCACAGATGTTGCGACAGCAAACGTTGACTTGAATAAGATTTTTGTAATAATCATACTCTGATATATTATTAATTGGCTTTGGCTTTTCAAACAGTTTCAACTGATGGATATTGTTTTAATACATGTTTTTATACTTTTTATGTAAGCTCTATGTTCTAAAATAGGTTATTTAATATAATTGAAAAACTGTTTATAACAGTATCCAAGTAAAAATGCTTTTAAGAAAAGAACACTCTTAATTGCAATTAAATAAAAATATGTATGTTACAATGTTTGTGTTTTTTTAAGTTTTTATTTTTAGAAGTAAAATGTGTTAACTTTGTGTGTGGACTTTTTGGGAATTTTCTAGTTTATCCGCTTTGTAAAATCAAAGCCTGGGGCACATAAAGTTCAATAATGGTTGGATTGTCGAAGCAGAAAACATAAAAATTCACCAACTCCAAACATGTAAAAAAAGAGGGGCTTAAAAATTTACAAACTCACCAAATTTAGGAATGTGGCCAGTCGAGGCAATCTCCTTTTTTGTTTGGATGAACGAGTGAGCTATATTCAATATATAGCTATACGTAGTTTTCATTTGTTGTTGTATTAGAGAGATAGTCTCATTTCCTCTAAGATAATTTTATCTCAACCTTAACTCTTCAGCATACTAACTCCTTAAATATATGTCACACAACCTCTATATGAATAGATCCTCTGCTGAACAAGTTGCCAAGGCCTTCTTCTGTTGACGAAAAAGGGGTGAAAAGTTAAGAATTTGTTGGCGGTGGAAATTCCACCAAGTAAACACATACTCGAAACAGGAGTCATCCACCTAGCCATCGCCCCAAGGGGCTGCGCACAAATTTCTGAGTTTTGCAAAATTTTATCTTTTGACGGCTCAGAAATATCGTTTTGTTGTGTCGGTGTAATAATATCGTCAAGTGTGAAAATGGTAACATGTACGGGTTTTATGTCGTCAAGTGTAAAAGCACCTGTTAGCTACATTTATATTTCCATTTATTTCATACAGAAAATTCAGGATGTTTTGTAGTTTTTATCCAGTTGTTAAACTAAGAATTATATTCGTTGATTCAGATTTTCATTGGCTCAAGATATATAAGACCATTGAAGAAGGTACAAACGAACCCAAGATCACCTATCATACCAACCAAGCTAACTAATTTTGATTTAAAGCAATATTCATACAGGAACATTTTGGTGATATCAGGCGTGCCTGAATATGAAAATGAAAACCTAGAGAAAATTTTGTATAAGCTGGCATCTGTAATCAATTGCTCTGACTTCTCAATCGCAACTGTCGAATATGCCCGCCGGTTTGAATCCTTTGGACTTTTGACCGATTCACGTAATAGATCCATCGTTGTTAAATTCATTAGACGTTTTGATAAAGAAGAATTTCTTAGAAAATTTAAGGCAAGGAAAATGTTTACTGCCGCAGACTTGGGATTTGTAGATAAAGTGACTGTATTGGTTACGGAGTTTCTGACACCGAAAAACCAGAGGCTGTTAACCATTGCAAGTGAGATAGCTCGGGTAAAAAACTATCATAATGTTTGGACGGCAAATTGTAAGATTTTTGTAAGAAAAACCCAAGGAGCTAAGGCGGTGCTTGTCTCTACTGTGCAGGAGGTTTTTCAACTTTAAATTTCAATTTTTATTTCCAGCTGGTAAGCATTTTGTAGTTGTAATCTTAAGAATTTAACCAGAAGTAGTTTAGTATAATAGGATTTTTGCCAGTTTCAATGTAGCAAATTTCCATAGTAGATTAGTTGAGTGGGAAACCTTTGCCAGCATTGTAATATTCCTTTTATGAAAAATAAAGGTAATTAAACATATAACAAAAATTCCAAGTGAAATTTGGGTAAACATTTACATTTCTATAAAATATTAAATTTCTATAAAAGTTAAAAATTACTTATTACAACAATTGTTTAACAAATGTTTAGCTTTTAAGCTATACGTCCATTTATTGATGTTAATATTTCTAAATAACATTGAAACAAACAAAACAATATTAAAAAGTTACTTTTAATTTTTTTAAAGGTAGGATGAGAGAAAACTTTCTTTATGTAGCTTAACTCACCATAGTATATCTTTATGTTTTCTGTACAAATTGTTACTTGTAAATAATGTAATCTATTTTTTTAAATTATAGTACTCTTCTTTGAAGAACTTCATCCTTGTTTTGTATAAATAATTACTTGTAAATAATGTAATCAAGTCGTTTATTGTCAGCAATTCAATCTTAGTTGCTTGAAAATTGGCGTTTCTTAAAATGTAGTCCGTTATAATGTACAAAAGTGTAATTCTTTTGTGTAATCCTGTATAATATCAGTGATAAAACTACAAGCTTATGTTTTATGTATTATTATTGTATTATCCTGGTTGTAGCCGATTTTGTTTGAATGTTGTCAGCCAGGAGAGTCGACCGGCGCCGGCGGAGGACAGTGAGATGGTCGTAGATAACAACACGGAGGTGATGTTCAGTTTGGTGTGCCACTAACCGGCCTGACAATAACTTACTAGCCTCGGTGATCGTTCACCGAATAACGATTAACGTTCAAACCCCATAATATTGAGTTTTTTGTCTAAGTAGGATATAATACAGTAGTTGCCCGAGTGTCGTTTTAATTTATTGCTGTTTATCTTTCTAGCAAATGAAGCCCAGATTGCCAGTAAAAACGTATTCTAACCATATAATTCAGTTCACTAAATTGTCACCTTTGTCGAGTACATCAACCGTTTATCTTTCTAGCAAATGAAGCCCAGATTGCCAGTAAAAACGTATTCTAACCATATAATTCAGTTCACTAAATTGTCACCTTTGTCGAGTACATCAACATACCCTTCCCTCAAGAGTTGTGGCAAACGTTACGTGGATGCACCCAGCCAAAACATATAAGTTCAATCTAGATCTTTTAGAGGGATAGCAGCAAAACACTATTGATGCTCACTCATATGAATTTAACATGCACTCTACCACTCACTGCGAGTAATGATTTAATTGATTCTCTATATTAAATGAAAATCTCTGTTTTTTTTTATATATATATAATGTTTCTAATATCAAAAAATTAATTCTTATTTTTAACATCAGGTTATAAGGGTAGAAAAAGTCTGGAAACAGTATAATATCTTTAAAAACCATTTTTAACTTGGTCGACCTTTTAAGGAAGGGTTTGCGGCCTTGTTCTTCATTTGTAGAGATCTTCAATTCGACGTACATCTTAGGGTGGGTTTACACGTGAGAGTTTTTCACTCTCGGAGAGTGGTTAGTTACTCTCATAAAAATCTCAGACAGCTGTTGATAGTACTCGCAGAAAACTGTCTAGGGTTAACAATCTTGGAAAATTCGCTTGTTGTGTAAACACCTCTGCAAGTACCTGCTGAGAGTACGAAACTCTCTGAGAGTGAAAAACTCTCACGTGTAAACCTACCTTTAATCTATGGTTACATTTAATATTTCCTTCTGATTCCTTGTGGACCAGGACTCGTATTATTTATTGTGTTTTAGATGGAGATTAAATTTAATTCCTTGAAAATTTAATGTCAATAACTTTAATGGGAAATAGACTTTAAGCCCCTTAAATCATTTTGCAAAGTATTAGTTTTGTTACTTAAATACTTTTAAAGGTATTATATCGTTTCCAGACTTTTTCCACCCTGTATGTAAGAAATCAATAAGTACCACCACTAGGAAGGATGATAAACAATGATTAATCATCAGCTGCTGTTAACTGTCATTCTGTAATGCATGTTTTATTTTATTTTTTCTTGTTCAACAATGTAATTTTACTGTTGAATCTGTTTAGTGAAAGATAACATCTAGTTGTTTTTCTGGTGTAATTCATTTAATCATAGTAATCATAATAATACAAGTATAATTATTTTAACTGGATTAAAAACTAATTGGATAGCTTTTGTGGTTCAAACCTTCGTATCCGACAATAATGGGATCATCAAATTTGGATGTTCCTGAATGTCCAAATCCCCTGTGTCAAAATAGGAGTAGTCTTAGCCTATTAAACCTTAAAGTGACCCAAAGAAGTAAGAAAAAAATGTCTTTTTAACTGCACCAAATCTTGATTTTTACGTAAGTTTATAACTAAAATCAGTATAGAAATATCTTCGTCTTAGATTTCATCATTTTTTTAAAGTCAGTGTTTTCAATATCGATGTTTCCATACCTTTTTCACATTATAAAATTAAAATACAACTCAAAAGCACAATAACAAGTTTAAGTGAAATCACTGTTGATAAGTGTCAAGTTATGACACTAGCGCAGCAGGTGGCGGGGGTTGTGTGGGCGTGTCCCTAGCCCTTTTCTTTGTAAATTAATGAATAACGCCTATCAATACGTTGAATTGCAAGTTATTTTTATTTTAAAGTTTTTACAGAGTTATCTATCTTCTTATTTCTATAAGGGTTTCGTCTGTTACATCTCTTTTTCTCTCGACCTACTGAACCAATTTTTAAGATTGAGGTGTCATTTTAAAGCTTAGGATATAGCGTGTGGACGAATCGTAATTAAAAAGGTCATATAGTTTTTGGCTTCGCCTCCCTCGCGTTTAATTTATTTCTAAAGGGCGCTTTAAAATGTTGACCAACTTTAAGATTTTTAAGGATGAAGGAAAAAACAGAATTAAAATAGAAAATATTGAAAGGGATAGTAGAATTGGTACCAAATAGTAGTTTATACTAGCCTAAATAAATTTCCAAAATGCATTGTCTATGAAACAAATTATCAAAACACATTACAAAGATTTAAAAATTTGAAAAGGCACGCTGAGCACTAATGCGACCTAAAAACTATCACCAATCCTTGCCCAGAAGGTTATACGAACATTAGTTTATTATACGTTGCTGCGCAAGGACAGCAATAAATAAAAAAAAAAAATAAAATATGGTTGAAAATTGACAGTGTTAGAATACGTGTTTGGAGGTGTAAATTTTAATGAGGTAATATTTATTTTCAGCCAGTAAAAGAGGCGGTAGAAGTGGAAGAGGAAGCAACTAAAGATGAAGAGAAAGAATCTGAAGATGAAGAAGAAGAGGAGGAATGAATAGCTGCCGCCATCTCCTGAGTGTGGAAATCTAAAGACTTCTATCATTTATTTATTTTATCATCCCATTTTGTTTGAGGTTTAGTTTGCATGGCACCTTTTTAAGTCTTTCTTAATTATTTTTGTTATGTCACCTATTTAATGTTTAAACTTCATCAGTGGCGGCTTTAGATCTTAGAAAGCCCTTAATGATTATGTGGACTAAATGCCTTGTCAAAACACTAGATCAGAAACAAATAGGGAATAAAAATGTGTTTTATAGAATAACTATGCTAATTGTTATATCTTAATGTCGCTTTGGTTTATTGGTTTAGGTGTTTTATAAGACATGAATGGAGACGCAATAAAAGGTGGTGACCATTTTAACTTTTTTTTACTTCATTGAAATAAATGTAAATGAGGTAATTTTATGACTTTAATCTTACATCTTCTCGATATTTATTTTGAAATATGAGAGTATCACAACTAAGCCGTCACTGCATTACTTTATGAAATTTATTACTTAATACGATAATATTTTAGCATTTCGCACTCGCCAAATGAATATGAATTAGTTTGAATTCAGTCTTTCTCCGAATTATTTAGCTGATTTTTAAATACCCATGTCAATTGTTGTATTATTCTACAACCATTTTTTACTATGAAAATAGTTTCATACATCTTTAGTATTAACTGCCACTCTTTAAGACCATTTTTACATAATATATGCTTTAATGCTCAAATGACATTATCATCATTTTAGGTTGTTTTCCGTAATTTGTATATTATTAGTTTTATTTTTTTAATATTCCAATGTTTGAAAATCTAGAAAAAAATGTTTGCCACACATATATATTTTGTAAGTCCGTTCAAAATTTGTTCTGAAGTCCCTTCAAAGGGTGCATTTTCCAATGCCTTAAAGGCAATTTTTTCATGACAATTTTTTTATTCATGTACAGCAGTGAATGTACGATTATAATTATTTAGACATGAAATTAATTTATTACATTAAGTTGTATGAACCAAAAAATCTTTTAGCATTGTGGAACTATTTCTTTTCAAATATATTGAAATTTGTTCAGTTTGCTGTCACATGAAACACATCCAGCTTCATCTTTAGTGTGCAGTGAAATAAAAATTAATGATTATGTTTTAACCACTCACTGAAGCACTTGTGTGGAAATTGCTTATCCATTAATAACTGGATTTAATACTCTTAAGGAGGTTATTTCTTGTATTTGTTCTCTGACAGGTTGAAACTTTGATTAGATATATTTAAAAAGTATTTTTTCTGATTTTTTTTTTTGTGTTTTAACTGGGAATTCTTCAAGTTTACTACTAATTTAGTAAATTTTAAAAATAATCTTCATCATTGAAAATAAGTAATTTTTTAAACCATGTTGAGTGTTGTCATTAAAAACCAATTTATGGTAGCTCCAAGCCTCCACTGCGTAAGCATAGCATAATAGAATTTAAATCAGCATGAAAAAGAAAATTAAAAATTGTTATAAGTAAATCAAATACTGTAGTAGAGTAAACTTTCTCTAGTCTGGCATGCCTGGGACTTGACCCATGCTGGATTACCAAATATTCCGGATTATAAGGTGAATGTCAAAAAAATATGTAATTAAAAAAAAAAAAAAAACTAGAATAAATTAATTGTATAAAAAATATGTTTTACTACCTACAGTATAAAAACATTGCATAACATACTGTAATGAAAAGTACTGTACATGATTATGAAACAAAAATGAGAAATATATTATTTCACCTGATGACCTGATGTACTTCTCCCCTCCACCAGTTAAAAAGTGCTTTGTATGGCATGGCATTGTCCCTACATGACTTTCGATTCCCAAATGAACTTGAACACTCATTATTATTTTTATACCCATTAATAAAAACTTTTCTGAAAGTCCTCTGGATCGTAGGATGCCGGATTAGAGGAAGTTTACTGTAATTTATATCTATATAGCAAGTTTAAATTACAAAATTATTTATTCAAGTAATTCTCTAATTTATCAATGAAAGACTGGAGGTTGTACCAAAAATTAAACTTAACATTTATGGCTGACCTGCTCAATGTATTATGTTTGCCGTGAACTGTTAAGTTAATAAGTCTTAACTATGTATTAGTGTATGTTTTGTAAGTGTCTATATTTACTCCTGATCTACTCTTAGTGTCCTACATGTTTATTATGCTGTACATAAATTTAATGCTGTAATTTTTTTATCAACATTTGGAGTTTACTAATACATTGTTATACGTTTAAGAGATAGTATTCTATATATACAGATTAGGTAGGTTTTATTTGATTATTATCGCTTTTCTCTTTGATTATATGCATTATACATTATTATTTTTAATTTGCTTATTTGTAAATCTATCCTACGTTATAGCATGAGTTTATATTTTATTCTGTTTTAATTTGGAATTTAAGTTCATAGATATATTATTTTATTTTATTTCCACATTTCCGTCAATAAACATTATTGCTTGGTTTGTGGGTAGATCATTTCTCTCTCCTGTCCATTGTAACATTTAGAAAAAAATAGTAGTTTGAAAATAGATTTTAAGTATAATTTTTAATTTCCCTTAAATAATAACTTAGTAAAGATAGCAATTTTAATGTGTTGATTTTCAATATGTTTATGTTACAGTTATTAACTTAATGAAACATATACTTTAATCATTCTGCACGAAATCAGCCTGTTTTATGTTCTCTCAATAGTACCAAACATGTTTCTTTTTTGTCTTAGGACTGAAAAATCAGCTGGAATATTTTTTAGGTCCTAGGACTGAAAAGTCAGCTGTTTGCTATGTGTTATTTATTAATTTTCTATGCATAATAGTGAAATTCAAACATTATAAAAAGCATTGTTTATAAATAACAGAAATGTAAACACTGTATATTACTTACTTTGTAAATATAACCGCGAAAAGACAACTTTTAGTTAATATTTGAAACTATTAAAAGTGGCAATTCCACATCATGATAAAAAAACGTTGTTCATCACTCGGGGCAAAAGTGTATTTTTAGTTTTTAAAACACAACTGCGCACTAAAAAAGCCACTTTTGCTCCTAGTGATGAAAACTACTATTATTTCATAGTGGCAGTCAAGTCAAGGGGAGTGTAGAATAGCATCGTATGGTGGAAAAAAGATGGTGAAAGTATACGAATGGTTCCAGTAACCCTAGCGGTAATTGTGATGTCACATTTGGCTACAGCTGACTATTGTAACATGTGTTCTTATGGAGTTAACCGGTATCTTTTTGCTCTAACTTAATTTTGCTGATGCAATAATTTTAATATGCAAAACATTCTTATGCCAATAAAAACCATATAAGTTTGATAGACCTTTTACCACCAAAATAATTTATTAAGCCTTAATACAGTAGAACCTCGGTAGTTCGACTCTCGATAGTTCGACACTCCTTATAGTTTGACAGGGTCCATGACAACTTAACATGTTAATAACGACCGATAGTGACCATGTTGGAGACTGACAAAGATGAAAATGTAAATAAAGTAGTGAATAATTTAAATGTTCGTTATGTTAAAGTTCAATTAAGTTATGGTTTCATTAGAATTTAGTGTTCCTAAATTAAAATCAGTATTTTCATACTTCCAGAGTTGAAATTCCCCATATACTCCCTATAGTTCGACATTTCAATAGTTCGACACCCTCTAAGTCCACAAAGTGTCGAACTATCGAGGTTCTACTGTAATATAACTTTATTTCTCGCTTAGCAATCCGCTTACACGTACTATCTCTGTTAAACAATTTATATTAAATGAAACATCATCAAAATGCATATCGTTGGAATCTTCCCAATTTCAGACTATGTAACCCGTTAAGGCATAAGATACCATTTCAGTTAAACATGATTTTTCTTATTGATTTTTAGTTGGAACCTATGGATTTGGAGCCTTGACCATTTGTTTTAGTTCACTTTTGTTGAAGTATTGTAAATCGACTAAGAAGTTGAACACCAACAGCCAATGATATCTTTTGACATTTCAAAACCAATGCTTATATATAAGAAGTGCTCCATTTTGTTTACCGTTAGTTGTTATTTTATTACCAAAAAGGCAACCCACAAGACCAATGTTCCAAAACATTTAATGTCTTGAATAAAAACACATTATCCCTGGAGCTAAAACAGATTGTAAGTAGAACGGTTGACCACTCCTAAAATTTTCCTGAGTTAAACTGTAATGGCGTTTCTTGGGGAATTCTGGCAATGAGTACAGAGCCTCGCTGATCAGATATTCCTTGGTTCTCCTTTGATTCATTCATGTTCCTCAGCAAGGTGCCCATGCCCCAGGGATATTCAACCCCCTACTCTCTAGAACATGAGTGGATCATGAGGGAAGACGTCATGATGGTCTCATTTATATCTATGACCCTATGGAAGGATACTC
Organism: Neoaliturus tenellus; assembly: GCA_030545055.2. NCBI lineage: Eukaryota > Metazoa > Arthropoda > Insecta > Hemiptera > Cicadellidae > Neoaliturus > Neoaliturus tenellus. The sequence goes on from CM061537.1 coordinate 97,451,455, forward strand.
CACCACTGGTGGTTGAGAGAATTCTTTATTAAGCTTGATTCAAAGAAGCTAAATATAAACTTTAATTTACATCTTTTTCAGTAGAAATTTGCAATTTTTCAAATTTTACTTTGCTTAAAATATTATTTATGTTGTCAATTAATAATGAAAATCTAAGACCTAATAATGGTGGCATCAAGTAATACATGGATCCAGAAATCAAACTTGTAAAAAATGGCTTAAAAATGCCATGGCCATGAGAAAAAAAACCATGTGGTTTACTTTTATAAACACATCAAAAGTAAGATCTTATGCCTTATATATATATATAAGGCATAAGGTATATATATATATATATATATATATATATATATATATATATATATATATATGTATATATATATATGTATATAAATAAATATAATTTTTACATTTATTGATTTCATGTAATAGAGTTTAGATTAGCTATAAATTCTGTAATTTTCTTATAATTAATTGTTCTTCTCAAACCTTAACTACGGTACCTACTAGTTAAAACTAACTAGTAAACTAACTACTTATTTACCCAAAATGTTAACTGCGTTCTTGGAACTTTAAGAACTGGAAATTCATCTATTGTTATCTCTATTCTTAACCTTATACAGTAGCCTAGGTAAGCTTAAACCTGCACATCATGTTGGATGCATCGTAGATCCCATGCAGAATTAATCAGAGGTCTGCGTCATAAAGATGTCAAGCTAGGAGATGCCGCCAACCGATGTTTAATTTATGATTGTGGTACACAAAACCGAGCAATTGGTGGTCAATTAATCTGTGTGCCAGCGTCCACAGGTGCAGATAATAACACGTTCGGTGTCGCGGCCCCGTCAACCGGGCTGTTAGAATCAATCATCAATCAATTTACATAATCCCTAACAGCTTGCTGATTGATTTTTGATCGTTTTATGGTTTGAAATTACAGATTTTGCATTGAACCAGGGTTAATGTTCGGTATTCACGAGTTATTACTTTCGAACCCAGTAGCTTGACGTTCTGTGGCATTTTTGATTGCTGGAATTATTTGAAATTTATTGCTGAAAATTTCATGTGTTTAAAATTCCTTCAGCTGTGCATTTTCTCGGTGACATAAGAATTTTAATCAACAGCTTGCATCCTACTGTTCTGAAGTGTTAAAATCATCTTAGAGTAAACACAGATAAGACAAAGCTCATAGATTTCAAACTGAAACATCCCAATAACCTGTCAGGAGTTAGTTTGATCTCTGGTGACACTAATATTGAGTCCACTAATCAGTTTTTTTTTTTTTTTTTGAGTCACTTGACAGATTTTTTGTGTTTGGTTATTGACTCCCGTCTAAATTTTTCTTCTCACATAGAAAAGGTAAGCAAAAAACTTAGCAGCTGTATGTGTATTCTCCGCAGACTTGAATTCTTTGCGAATACTGAGATTCTCCTATTCGTTTACTACGAATGCTTCCTACCATATCTTACATACGGTATTGCCATTTGGGGATGTGAAATGGCAAAACACCGTAAGGTTTTTGTTTACAAAAAAAGGGACTGAGGATCATTTTTGGGATGAAAAAAGATGATTCATGTAAAGGTGTTTTCAAATCCAACATATATTTCGTATGTTTGTATATTTTGGACTGCCTAACGTTTTTTAGTAAAAAATAAACAACTTCATGATTTTTTAAATTCATCCCATTATATAGCCTCCAAAACAATTCCTTAATTTCCATTCCGCTGAAGAACTCATTTTTCATCCATAAAACTGTTTAACTCCCTTCCTTTGTACATAATACATGAACAAGAAGTTTGCACATTCCGTGCTAAGTTGAAAGTGCTACTCCTGAAAAAAGAGTACTACAGTGTGCAAGACTATTTTAAGACAACCTGTGCTAGACAGCTTACACATTTTATTTTAATTTTATTTGAGAACTGTGTTTTTTAGGTATTTTATTTTGTATTGAACCACTGTTACAATTGTATCTGAATATGACCTGTTGTCAATGCTATGTAAATAGTCCGATGACAATAAATGATTTGATTGATTGATTGATTGTTATACAGAGCAAGCAATCGATCATGGTACACTGATAGGCCTATTAGGGGGTTTGATGGGTAGGCCTTGTGTACTACTTGTGCTTTGTCTATTGTCTACAAGTACAAGATGAGTCAGGCACAGTTTTATTTCGGTTTATGCATGCATTTTCCCTACTCAAAAATACCCCTATAAGACGACGAAATTATTCTGCTCCTAAGAAATTATCCCAGCCCATTAGTTTCTGTTCCGGCATTGGCGTGCCAGTTTGAGGCCAATTACATCTGGTTTACAACCGACAAATCCGGGCCGATTATTTAGCCGATGCCGGTGAATGATTACAGGTGTGATGGGGATTTATGGGGGAAGTTGCCGACTGTGCCGCTAGGGTCACCACCTCTGCCCCGCATCTGTCAGGAGTATGTCGGCGGCGGCGTCGGGACGTCACCGGTGGCGAGGCGGGCAGCAACAGGAAGTGAGAAGAAGAAGAAGATGATGGCCTCTACGTGAGAGGGATGCGGATACCAGGTGTTAGTGGTGTTGGTTCCGGTTATGAAATAGCAAACTGAATTGGAGTGCCAAAATGGACCCATTCACGTTAATCCACCGCAAAAGAGGTTTACGTTTTGCTAATCACGTGACTAATTCCAGACATTTTATTTGTGGGATTTGTCACGTGATTGGGAAAAACGTAAACAAACCGCTTTGTGGTTGATGCTTGTGAACGCCCTCAATTATAGGGGTGTCAACCCCGAAACTGAAATGTCGATCCGGGATTCGTTTATCATAGAAAAATATCATATTCAGCTGTGTGATATCGAAATTTAGGACATTTTTACTCTAATCCACAGTGCATTTGCACACCTATAAAAATTGTTCACTATCTTGAGTACCTCGACACTATGGGAAACTTTACGCTTATCTAGCATCTGACCAGTTTATTTTATAACTGATATATATAGTTTGTTTGTAATATATAAACTTATGCCTCTGGTTTGAATTCGGCAATTTTGATACTGCCGTCCCTCACCTGCCTCCGTTGGTGAACGTACCAAGTAGGGCCTAAACATATCATCAATACAAACATACCATGGCGTTAACCAAAATGCAATACTGAAGTTCGTTTCCAATCCAACAACGTATGTACGATATCCTAAATTTTTTATAAACTAAAGAATATCAATCGAAATTGTACTTTACTCTTTAAGTTCATTCACAGAAAATTCCGGTAAAGCACTAGAGCCTTCACTTCAGCCTATGCAACAACTAAGCATATGTGTATGGGGTTGGCGTATCTTAATTTTCAGGCGTCCTCAACTCCACAGCAAAGACGCAACTAGAGAAAAGAACGAATATGAGGGCATGTACAACTTTAAAATGACAGTTTTTTTCTTTTTTTTTTAATGCCAATGCATAACTAGCATTGTCAAAAATTTTGCATTGGAAAACAAGAAATTAAAACTAAATGGGTTTATTTACAGGATATACAAAAATAAAATTACAGGAAATAAAATGTTTTATTTTTATTCTCAAAAGTTTCTAAGAAGTTTTTATTGCTCAAATTTTAGTTTAAATGAGTTGTCTTTCCCTATAACCGGTACTTGTTATGAAATTTGTAATGCTTTACAGTATATTTATCTTAGTACGTGCATGTTATATTGACTGAAACATGTTAACTTATGATAGTAAAATAATCAATCTCTGGAGTCTGGAATAGAGATCTGAAATGTGTAAAAGGTGGAGCCAAACAAATGGTTCTTAAAATTTTTTTGTAAATTTTCTTGATTTTTTAAAGTTTAATACGCCTTCTCATAAGTGTGTCATATAAGAACGGAATGGACGTATATCCATGGAACACTTCAATCTATATTATATTCTAATATTCTGTGACCGAATAGTCTTTTGTTTAATTTGTTAAATCCATCATGGGAAGTGCTGGAGGCGACACGAATCAGGTCGAGCGAAATGCATCATCCTGGATATTTTATTCTCGCACTTCAAACTTGTACCCAGGAGAAAATAAGGACCTGGATATCGACGAAGAGAAATTTGTGCCTAAAAGCTTCCCCAATTTGTCACCTGATAGGGTGGCGAGTTCTTTGTGGTTTCCAACTCTCCGAGGGGCCTCATAAATAACGATATCGACACATTAGCGGCGTCGGTAAATAAACCGGCAAATAAATGACACTCTCGTCCCAAACAAGGCTTGGCCAGAGTTCTCCCCGGCCCCTCTAATTGCAACTACCTTTGCGGACCTCGTCTGTTAATTGGCCCAATCAAATCAAACGGGACTGACAAAACTGGAAAGACGAACTCGAGAACACCTTTCCAACCGGCGCGGAGGCGTTGGCGTGATTAATTTGGACTCGGAGAAACTCAACGGGGGTTTTAAGTCTCGGTTTTTTGGCCGAGAGATTACTTTTGACTGTGAAATTCGCTGCAGGAGTAGCGGATTAAGTTTCATTGCTGGGCGAGAAATGCTGGTTTCTTATTTGAGTTGCCGGGAAGGTTTTTATTGAGTGTTTCTGCGAACAATCCACGACTCACGTACAGCCACAAAATGGCTACAGTCTTGAACGCAATATCGAGATCCGTTAGGTGTTATAATTTGTGATTTGTTTTTGTTAATAAAAGACGATGTCGGTCTCTTTGTGACTAACCTTGCTCGTTCACGTAGCTTGTAGGCCTACCTATGATGAATCAGTACGTGAATCGAGCAAACTACAGAGGGAGCTTCTTGAGTAAAACTAATCTGGTAAAGTTATTGAGTTTGGATTCGGAACGAATAGAAGTTAACTAGGACGGAATTTTATCACCTTTAACTTGCATAAAATAATGTTTCCTTTATTCCTACGAAGGTTTGATGTTACGCGTCACACCAGATTGGACATGAAATTGATGAATTTACATATTTTTAACTTATTTTTTAACCAATAAGTTGAGAAAATTATTCTCTACTAAATGAATAACTTTTGCCTGAACCACCATTTGGCAAAATTTATAAAATAAAACCAGCTAGGCCTATACTAGATTGACCCATTTTTACTTTTTTCAGCATGAAGGACATAAATATAATTCAATGTTTAAAATGATTTTTTGTTTTTGTCTCATAAATGCTTATATGAAGCATCCAAGCCTGTTTAGGACTTTGTGTTTATTATTCAAACGTGATTCGTATAGGCTAATTCGCCTAGGCCTATGCCTTATTCCGGTATTCGAAGACAAATTAATTATATGCCACGATCTGAACCATAACATGCTCAGTGAAATCTCTACATCTCGTCTCGCAAGAATGAACCATCGAAACAAAAATTCGACTCCAATTTCCTCCCAGAAATTGGCGATGCCCACTTCGGACCGTGTTTTGGGCTAATTTCCCGCCCGATTCGCTTGTAACAGCCGCGCCGCGTCGGACCAACCGTGAACTAGTGATTGCTTTGTTGTTGGTTTTACGGAGTTCGTGCTCGAAACCAGCGGTTATTGAATTCGTGGAACTCTCAGGTTTAATTAAAAGGTACGCCGTCTATGATGACCATCGTGCCGAGATTCTCCTGGATGCTGAGATTACAGATGAAGTCGTTCATGAAAACTTCATTCTCTTTGAAGTAATGTTGAAAGTGGCCAATGGTCACTGGTAGGAACGCAGAGTCAGTAGAAACGAGATCGAACCTAGATCTGTAAAATGATCTATAAAAGTATGAGCTGATGATTTTCATTGCCACTATAGTTCAAATACAGTACTATAAATTAGGCCTAGTCGTTATTACATATCCTTATTTTCGCCTTAAAATTTCCTCAGTGTATGTGTCTCAACAAATTAAATGAACCCTATCCTATCTGATTGAATGCCTTTGCACCAAGAGACAAAATGGCCTGTGCCAAATTTAGGTTCGACAAAGTAATGAATAAGTTAAGATTAGCTGATGGAGGGTTGGCTTATAGTAGGTTGGAGGTGGGCATGGTCGTTGAAAATAGAGGTACTTCCCAGGGTATTTCCCACATTTTAGTCTTCGGTTACTGGGTGAGTTGATTTGTATGGAGAGCTTATTTTGTCTGAAATATCGATGGTGAAAACGATTGTAGTTTAATGTAAATTAAAGTTAAAAATCGAATGGAAATGCTTACTACAACTTAGACAGCAGGTTAAAACTGCCGAAGCAACAAGCAGCTATTTATATCCCTGATATGTCAGTAGCTTTTGATAGTGGGAATCTTAATTTAAATAACTTGTCGGTAAATCAACCTTGCAGTTGGTAACTAATTACTTTCAATTTACTGCAGTAATATGCGATGTATTGAAGGATCTAATGGGAGATCTTGAGATGTTCGCTACTGTGGACTATAATTACATCACCTGCAGATGCATCGCAGATAAGGAGGTAATTGAATCTGTTCGAAGCGATGGAATGTACTTGGCAATTAGAGAGTTTTTGCACATACGGTAAATGAATACGGTAAACGCTAAACGCTATTTCATTTATAGTTGATTTACCTATTTATACTGCTTGAAGCTATGAAACACTTGTTGAAAAGTGATCAGCGGTAAACATTATCCATTATTTATCCGGTTCCACCACCGTGAACTGCGAATTATTCATAAATTTGCCAATATAAAAATAGCGTTTAGCGTTTACCGTAATGTTTACCGTATGTTGCAAAAACTCTCTATTATTAGAGGGAGTGCCAGCAATTAAAGCAATTCAGCAAGTAGATTTCTGATCAATGACAGAACGGGCAACATTGGTTTGATCATAATTTTATTTCACAAGAAGAACCAATTGAAAGAGAAACTTTCAAGAGAGTTTTCTAGATAAGGAGACTGGGATAAACGTGGACTATTCAAATTCAAATTCAGAACACGTGTAATATCAGTAAAAGCTGAATCCAATCAAATATACCATTTGTTCGATTATCAATTGCAATGCAACAAGAATCTCTAGTCGCGTCTGGTTATGTTCGGTCTCTGCAGGTATCGGGAATGGCCATAGTTTAATTTTATTGGTGTTTGTACAATCTGATTTAAGATATTACTATTATGAGTGTTGCGAACATCTCGTAACCCTATATACAGTTATGGAGAGTTGTTATGCAAATGACAACTACAAGGGTGACGTCGTAAGGTAAGCTGCAATACGGGGTAAGTTTCAGGTGGGAAAGTACATTTGACCTACACATTTACAACTTGGGGTTACATGCAGTAACAAACTATATTTATAATCCCATTTTTAAAATGATCAAAGTTTCACAAACATTTTAGTGAACCTTTTAAAATTTTGATGAGGAATCAGGTTTAAATTTAATGTGGGCGTTCCTCTTTGCTAATAGGTGCTAATACAGGAAAGGTTATAGAAACTTAGTCTTTGATGTTCTTTAGGGCTTCGCCCTACATGATTCAAAATTACGTTAGGACCTATGGGGTTGAAATGTCACATTTGCTCATAGGTGCTCATTAAGAAATGGTCTTTCAAATATAGTTTTTTTATAGTCCTTTAGGGCTTTGCCCCACAAGACTTAATGATGAATATAGAGGATTGGGGGGTTTAAATTTGACATGGCTGTTCATCTTTGCTCATAGATGCTCAATAAGAAAAGGTTTCGCAAAATTCTTTTAATATTTCGTTGCTCTTCAAAAAGATTTCGTTACCTACAAAATAAATTCAATCACGTTCAAAGACGTGACAGGCAACAGCTAGTTTTATAATAGTTTTAAGACAATTTCAAATAAAAAAGAACAATTTAGTATTTTGATAATCAATTAAAAATTTTGTCACTATGGGAAATCACCAAAGATTTAGGCCTATATAATTTACAAACTCTTATTTATTAACATAACTAGATTATGTTTTACATTAGCATTACAGTAGCTGGTATTAGCCATTTGCTTACAACTGTCCCATGACAAAACCTTAACACTTTACACTAAGGCATTTAAGAGACTAAACCCACGGATTTTAAATTACATTCTAATTGACCTAGTGGCAAAATTTTACTGGATGAGTAGCAGATCAGCTGCGACGGTGTTCGATTCCTTGCCAAGTCCCACCGTCGGTATGCACCAACTACTGTAGATCGCCAGGAACAAACAAACGATGCACTTTATTATCCCAATTACCACATCGCTGATTGCCATTTCACGCATGGGCGTCCTCATGCGCATGCGCAGTAGAGGATACCGCAGTAGTTGCGATATCATCGGTTGTCTTATTCAATAACACGAGGTAGTTGGCGTTTTTTACTAGAAGAACATCAATTTAGCCTCTAACGAGCCTTTGCTGAGCAAGCGATGATGTTTACCCGCTATCTCCGATCATCAATTACGATCGGAGGCAGATGTAAGTGACACATTTAAATGTGTTGACGCTTGCTACCCAATCAGTGCAATTGTTAATGGGCTTGATTATTATCGGGAGAAGTAATTTGTTGGGTAAGTGTAGTTAGGTGTAAGAAATAATCAGTAGAACTGGAACTCTTGATTTTACCAAGTTATGAGAATAAGACTTGTAAGTTGGAGTTGACAAAGAAAGAATTTGAACATTTCTAATAAGATATTCCAAGGTTGTTTTATCTAAAGTTTCATTGGGTTTACTTATGGAACACTCGTAGCATAATGTTTATTACAAAATTTGTGGTCACTAACGTAAAAAAATATAATTTATCAATAAAAAATTAATTTTAAAGTAATACTTCACACACTTCGAACTATCACTTGAGATGAAACACCATCACTTGAGATTTGCACAGACAGTGGACAACAGGTAACTAAACAGTAAAATTTAAAAAAAGTAATATTTAGGTTAGTTTGATTAGTCAGTTACCACAGAGAAAAAATTTGAAGCTTTTTTCTGCAGGGTCATGGTATCCATGAAGTGATCCACCAGTAAGTGACAACGTTTTAATCGATAGTAAACATACATTTTTGCAGATGTAATTGCAACTTAGTTATAACTCAGTATTTAGTCACATCAGTCCTCGACAGACAGACGTAATCTCTGGGTGTAGCAGAGCTCCACTACGGCGCGATGTACGGAGCGATGCAACTTCCACCTTCCACCACTCAGCACGGATATTGTTATCAGTGCCCTGTCTCCTACTGATAATGCACTGATAACAGATTGGCTTATCACCCCGTAATGGCCTCCTCTCCCCTCATCTCCATGCAGACTCCTTTCAAACATAAATCCTTGTATCGAGTTGTTTGTTATTGATACCGACATACTTTCGTGTTTTCCCTTAATAGTGAGTGAGTTATGATTGTTATACTCTTATTAATTTCATATGAATATAATACCAATAGCGTACTTTTTCACTTTGAGGACTTTTTCTATAGAAATAATGCGCTATTACTGTAGTACTTAGTGACCTAATCCTGAGACAGTGTTACTTTTTCGTTCTGAGGTCCCTAAGAAGTCAAAATATTATTCATATAGGCTAATATAATTAAGAAAACAAATGTTGAAAAATCAAACCCAAACCCAATGTTATTCTAATGCCAAATTTTCAAATTTTAATAATGGATAGCGCCTTTTTAAGTCATATTTTTATTAATTTTTGGTGGAAACAACTCAGATCACCTATCCAACGACACAAAAAACTTGGAAATCGGTTGAAAATTGAGGAGAGGGTTCTCTTAACAAAAAACCCCTAGCATATTAAATAAGTACGATATTCATTGTTACCTAATCAATGTATCTGTTTGACTTTATGGAATCAATCCAGGAAACCAAAGTCTACTAAGACACGTAACTGCCAGATGAATGTTTTACAATTACAATCCCTCGAATACAATCTTTTATCATTACAATATTTCACAACTACGATCCAAAGTCCGCACCATCAACAGCTCTAGGATGCAGCCAAGTGTGCCGAGGTGTTTGCTGCCGCTGCTGTCGGGTTGACGATGACGGTGACGGCTGTATACAAAGGCAGGAGTGGTGCCTAGTCTGCCCACACGTCCGTGTTGTGTGCGAGTATTGTTCTCCGTGTGGGCCGTGTACAGTTTTTGGCCGGGTTTCACATCCCAACCGATGGGGAACGCTTTCAAATCATCTGTCACTCATTTAGTTTCTCCGCTGACTGGGTGGGCCGCTCACTCGTGTGTTCGTTAGGGATAATTTCACCTCATTATGTCACTTAAAGGTCATCGTTACGGAGGGGGAAACGAGGGAGATTTTTTTTATTTGTCATAAAAATGAGATATACAGTGCGTTGATTTTGAATGCTCATCTTAAAAAATGAACACTCTGTTAAAACATATTTAAGGCACTGTCAAGTGGATATATGGAACGATATGAAAAATGTCTGTGGCTTCCGGATTGAACCGGGCTGAAAAACATTGTTGTTTCATACCATGTTGTGTAATATATTTTTATAAAAAAAAAAAATACTTTACATTGTGGCTATTTTAGTGAAATAAATGGAAAACACTGCTAATGATTGGTCCACTCGGTGGGTCTATCCAAAACGGAATATTATGAGGCATCGAATTGACGAATACTGTACTAAAAATCCTAAAAAAGATAAGAGTTGAAAAAGTGTCAATTTAGTGTCAAAATTTACATTTATACTGTAAGGTTTAATATAAACACCCTTTAACATTTTGACTTCATCTATGTGTTTTCACTCAAACTCATTACCTCTTGAAGCCCATTAGTTTCACTCTAATAACTCCCTTACTTTTCCTCTAACTATTTATTTCTGTTGATTGTTGGTTAGTGGTTTACAGAATTCACAAAAAAGTAAAACAATTAAGTATAAACTCCACAAATTCAATTATTTATCATGACACAGCGTCTATTTTGGCTAATTCCAGCCAATTTAGAATCGAAATAAATCTTCGGCAAAACCGTTCGTTGTAGTCTCTTGTACCAAAATGTTTCGGGCGTTATTTATTACCTATAATTACATTTATCTAACATCTCACGAAAACGGCAGACGGAACCTGACACAATAATGGCACGAAAAGAAGGGAATTTGGCAGAGGTTAATTAAAATATTGGGGGTGGACGACGTCGTGGGCACGTCCACGCGCGAAATCACGCACACTCACACACAGATGCGCATACACATACACGCACACACTCACACACAGACGCACGTGTTTAGCGCCTGATGCTATCTCACACGTTTCGCTCAGGCGGCAGAATCTTGATTTGACGGACATTAGTAGGCTAAAATATTCCCCACTTTTGACTAACCCTCAATCAAAAATCAATTACAAACTGTTCTCGCCGGAATCAATTTGCGGTACTTTATAAATTTAATTTGCAATTTTAATTTGCATGAAGAATGTAATGAGATCCAAAATTACGAGGTATCGATCGCCGTTTTGCGGTAAGTTTATAGCTCGCAGATTACTGTAATGGTTTTACTAGGGCGTCCTCGAACGAGGAAATTTTGATTTAAAATTCTTAAATCACGTACACCGATCATGCCGAGACTAGGTCAGCGGTCGTTTCAAGGGTAAGTTGAATTAATATTTGAAGGGAAATAAATTAGTTGAATATCGTTTAATATTTAAATGTGCGTTACTTCAGTGAAGCTGATATATTGAAGGTGATGTCTCAAGGTTTGTTATAAGGAAATTTGAGAATTTGTGAACTCAACCTAATGAATATGAGATATCAGTTCCAAAACAGCAATTAATGTACTCGTTTATGAATTCCTTAATAGTTTAACTGTTTGAAATCAAATAAATTTACTTATCAGTCTACAAAATACAAATAATATATTACAGTACTACAAAGCACACATTTATAGTTATGTAATGTTTCTATTCTTATAAGTTGAAAGTAAATTCTAGAAGATGTGTTAACTTAAAAAAGTTCAATGTTTAATAAAATATGAATTATTTTAGAAATTTTGGTTTAATATCCTTATTATGAGTTTATTAAAATTATTCTCCTAACGATCGAGTAAATTCCATCTCGATGATAATATTTCTAATTTATAAAAAAGGCTCTAATTTATAAAGTCTATATAAAATTCTAATTTATAAACTAAGTCCGGCAAATAGAGGTCTGAAACTGTTGAGCCATTTACTTTTCAAAATAATTATGACTGAAATAATAAACAGCTTCAATATCCATCAGAACAGTTTTTGTTTGTATTATCATTTTCTTTTTGATTTGATCAATTTTTAAGGAAGTGTGTAATTTCAAATTCTAAAACCATAAAACTTTTTTTTACTATCAAATTGACCCATAAACAATTGATGAGCCTATACACTTAACTACAAAGCCAAGTAACATCGATTTCTATTTTAACAATGGAGATATGAAAAAAAAACGTGAATATATGAAAATTATTTAGAACCCTAAAACATTAAATATAAAAAGTAGAATGTGAAATTGTAATTACTGTATATTTTGTTATTGTAAAAACGGCTTCTGTTATTGGAAATCAGAAATACAGGATTTTTCAATAATTTTATAACTGTCTTTTGCTTATAATGTCAGATATTTATTAACTGATTTTTAAAGTCGTTTAAGCATTGTCATTTGAGTTAACCAAATTATAAATTGAATGTGTGTGTTAATAATGCAATGTATAATGTTCCTAAGATGCTTATATCTTAAATTAATATGTCGAGGCTTTCAAATAAAAGTCATGAACAATTTTTTTTATTCCAAGATCAGGAAATTAAACATTGTGTACGCAAAAAACGGAAAAAAGCACAGTACTACCATTGACTTTGTACACTAGTGTACAAATACTACTCTGTTTACAGCAATTTTTGGCTATTTTTTAGAGGATCCCGGTTGTTTATTTATTCATGTAAAATGATAACCTACGTCATATATCATATTATATAATGAAATTGGGAATATTCCCAATGCCCGTGGTTTTATAGTGGAGAATCAAATGCTCTGTAATGAAACCGTGGGGCAAAATGGATACACCCAATATTTTTCTTAGGCAAAATTAATATAAAACCTTCGCAGGTCGAAGCGCTAACGTTTTCTATTAAAACACTAAGCGCTCTCAAAGAAGCGTTTGACATCGTTTGACACGGTCACATGGTGGTGCGACCCCAACTGATTGATGTTTGTTATTTGTCACCACTTATCAGCTGATTGTTTCACCTTGATTGATGATCCGCGCCACCGCAGGGGCGCTAGTGTCGCCTGTCAACTCTCGCGCTTTCTCGTACAGCGCGAGATTTATTTGGCGCCGCAGATTTCGGTACACATTATAAATTACTGTCACAGTACATGCGCACTGTTTTGAAAGTCCAAGGGGCTATTGAATGTTTTGTTACTAAATTATGGTTATTTATTGTGAGTAGTGTGTTTTTGGGAAGGCTGGGACGTGACGTCATCACGATGACGTCAGCAGCGATGACGTCATCAATGACGTCACGAATGACGTCACTAATGACGTCATATGACGTCACATGACGTCACATAAATGACGTCATGGTGACGTCATTACCGCTGACGTCATCATGATGACGTCACTGACGTTAATTAGGTCAAGGTCACGCAAGAATACAAAAAAAAATTTTTTGCACTTTTGCGATTCCTCAAAATATGGTGAGAAATTGAAACTTCTCGAGGAATCACAAAAGTGCAAAAAAATATTTTTTTTTTATTCCCTAGCGATCAGACTCTAGACCTAATATATCCGTCAGGGGTCATTGACCCGTCCCAGCAGCCCCACTTGAAAAAAAAATAATTTTTATATTTTACTTACCCACCGAGAGACTGAGAGCCGAAGAATAATTTTTTCAAACACCCGACATTGCGACAAACGACACGCGATCCGAACAGCACCGCGTCCGAAGACGTACTGACTTGTACACAGACGGTATCCCAGGTACCCGGCTCAGTGGTGGGGATAAGGAGATGGTGGGGGTAAAGTGGTCAGAAGGAAGAAAAATTTAACTTTTTACAAACAACTCGTCCCAGCCGGTCCTTTACCGGACCTCTGTAACTCGGATTGGAAATATTTCCTGAGAAATATTTATTTTTTATTCTTTCTCAGGTGATCTTGGAACTTGGTCGGGAATTGGAGTCACCAACGTAACCTTACTGGCAAAAGTTAGCTCGTCTAAAAGTTTCTGAAACATTTTATCATCCATAGTAATATTTGTGTCCCTTGAGTAAAATTTTGGATTATTTTTGAAGCAACGTTTCATTTTTGTTAAAGTGGAAGTCTTGGACACCTTAACAGAATTATTTTGCTTGGCCAGCAAAAATTTTACTCTTAATAATTTTTCTCGCAAAGTTTCAGCCATAGATGTGTTTCACAGTAAGGTTTGGATATAACTGAAACACTTAGTCAAGTGTTGGACCTTAGCTGGAAGTAGTGGGGGAACAGGGTTATAGTGGGGGAATGAGTAGTGGAGGGGGTGATGTGGACTGTTGTTGCCAAGTGTAGAAACAGTTTGCTGGGAACTGTCCAAGGAGTAACACGTACTGTGCAGAAAAAATTAACCGAGAGACTTGTGTATAATTTAACTCCAAGAAATATTTAATGTAAGACTAAAAGAGGTAGAGCCAAATGAAAAATAATTTTGTAGGAGACGGGCATGGATCAGTTTTGTAGTAAAGTTGAAAATCCACTTGTGTGGAATAAAATTAAATTGTGAGCGAAAAATATTTAGCCACACCTGCAAAATACAAGTGTAGGAAAATATTAAGACACCTGTATAGCTAAATAAAAATTAATTTCGTATCAAACAGTCTTCCAGCATTTCAGTTTCTAAGTCTTAACACGTAAGGAATAAAATATTAAATAAGGAGTGGAAAATAATTTGTTAAAGTAAACGTAAGTGTAGCAGTGTAACAAAAATTAATTCCGTGCAAAACAGGCTAGGTTCTGTTTTGCTAAGTTTGTTAAGAAGGAAAAATAAAAATTTACTCACAGAAAAGTCTCGCGGCGGCGAGGTGTGGCGTGTTTGTTGGCTTGCAATAAACTGACTTGCCTTCTGTTGAGCTACATTTGGCTAGTTGGCCAAGAAACCAGTCTGTTATATAAGCATTATGTAACCGTCTCTGCCGGCTGTGCTGAATCCGGCAAGCTAAAATATTATTCTATAGTACACCTGACTTGGACTGAAAATATTCTAAGTCCCAAGACCCCCCCCCCTCGGCTCCAGACGAGAAGTGAGCCCCCCCCCCGGGGAGGAGGAGGTGGCATGGCCCGAGGCGTTGCCATACCTTGACACGTGTTGTATAATGAGATCCGGTTGGTAATGTATTCAGGTGTGGCTCTTGGAGATTGTCCAATGCCGCAAACAAGTACGTGTCGAGGTCTGGCTGTTTACGTAACCAGATCCGGTTCCCCCACTCCTGACCGGCTCAGCTTCGGTTCTCTGAGGCTTTGCTTCCTCGCAGTTGGTTTCAAACACTTCAGCTGAGTGGTTGAAGCTCTGCCCTACAGGATTCGCAATGTAATGTTGGCGCCGCATTATATTGGGAATTCTTTTAGTCTAAGGCATGGCATGTGTAGTGTTAAGAAATATTTTATTTTGTGCTTGCTGCTTCTGCTAGGTCTTGGTGTTGGATTTATTTAGTCTAAGTGTTGTGTGTTGTAAAATATTTCTTTGTACTAATCTTCACAGGTTGTCCCCAAGTAGAAATTTTTCTAAATTTGCATCTTGGAGGTACTCCTCCGTAAATTGGCAGCTTAAGTGTTAGGCTTTTGAGACTTAACAGTCTCTGTAAAATAAAAATGTTTCGAGGTTCAGAACCTCAAGAATTATTTGTTACCAACAATAGCATGGCACCTAACGAGCCTGGGGGTAGGCCCCTGGGGATCCACCGTTAGGCCATCGGCCAGCGGCGCTGCTGGACCTCATCACTCGTCACTGGCAACATACGGGTGGTTGGCATCCTTCAGCACGAGGTGCCGGAGCTATTTGTGGCCGGTCGGTTAGGCGCAATTAAACCAGCAGGCTTGGTCATGATAGCTCCTCAGTCATGGTTAGCATGGCTTCTTCCAAATTATTGTAGCATGTTTCCCTTAAGGAAACTCAAAATTAAATAAATAATTTTTTATTAAATCACCTCCCCCTAAATGTTGAGATCCCCCCGATGCCTCTGACCGCCGGCGGTCTTAGGCATCGGGGGGATTTCTTTTTTAACTTTTGGATGACCTTGACCCATATTAGTGTGTGAATAAAATAATATTTTGTTCCACACGATATGTAGGTCAGCTATGACTTAGGCGGATTTTTTCCTGAGTTCTGAGGACTCCTCAGGACTTAGAGCGAGATGCGACTAAGTGTTGGCTGTCCAAACTGTGGTGGAACAAAATATTATTTGATGTTGACACATGAGTAAGGGTAGCAGGTATCCAAGAGTTAAAGTCCTAGGGGTAGGTGACCCCCCCCCCGAATTTTTTTTTTTTGGATTTTGACCTTGACCAAAATTTTTTTGCTCCGGACGAAAACTGCGCCCCCCCCCCGAAATTTTTTTTTGGATTTTGACCTTGACCAAAATTTTTTTGCTCCGGACGAAAACTGCGCCCCCCCCCAAATTTTTTTTTTGGATTTTGACCTTGACCAAAATTTTTTTGCTCCGGACGAAAACTGCGCCCCCCCCCCCCCGGGGAGGTGGGGCTGCCAAGCCAGTAGTGTGAAATTGTTACTCCTACAACAAGTTAAAAATAGTAGTGGCATACTGTTACCCCCACCAGTCTACCACTGAGGTACCTCTGAAGCAAGTTTGACTCATCTCATTCTCTTTCGAGCCGCCAATGGGTTGACATGGATGTTTCACTGTTTTAGATGTAGCGTAAGTATAAAGGTAATATTTTGCACAGTGGTGTCATGTATGTTTTTAGTAATGGTTAGATTAGAAAAAAAAATTGTGTCAGATTGTTTGTCTCTGACAAGTTTTAAACTGTGAAATTTTAAGGATGGAAAAAGTATTTGTAATTATTTAAAAAATATAGGTAGCACCGTTTTAGTGCTACCTTAAATATAAATTTTAAAGATCTGATTTTTGAAATTTTTATGCTGGTATTAATTCTATATTGTTTTTGAGCTAAATTGAATATGCAGGTAACACTTTAGTATTTTTCCGTGGAAATATTCTTGATTCTGTACATTTTTGAGTGTTGTCATGTGGTAAGTGTGTCTAAAAGCATCTGATGAAACAAATATATTTAAAAGTATTACACTGTGAAATTTTAAGGATGGAAAAAATATTTGTAATTATTTCAAAATATAGGTAGCACCGTTTTAGTGCTACCTTAAATATAAATTGTAAGGATCTGAATTTTGAAAACTTTTAGAAACTTGTTTGTAAATAATTTTTTGTTTTGCATTTTAGACAAATGGAAAAAAAATTATAAAACTGTAAAAAAAAAGAGAAAAAAATATGAGCGGGAGATAGGGCAGCAGATGCTCTATCCACCGCTGAAAATAATAATTTCCGATGGAATTGACCCACTGTTGTGAATTGATTGTGGTGGGGGAGAGCATTAGTGGTGGGGGAAACGTTATATATACGGGTAGTCAAGCCTTAGTCTCATTTGGTAAGAAAGAGGGAACGCTGGATCGGAGGTGATGGTAAGATTGACTCAATAGCAAATACTTTAACACTGCAATATGTTAACAGGTTGTCAATGGTTAGGAAATATTTTTATTTTTATACTCGCTAGTTTGTTTAACCTTAAAATTTTAAATATATTTTGTTTTGATCAAATGCTTTTGCCGGACTTCCTACACGCTAAGACTCATATAAAGTACAGGATTTAAGCTGATCTCTCGGGGAAATACTATGTAGCCACCTCACACTGGTTATCTGACTTTATTTTATTTTTCTTTTTTGGTTTCCTTCAAGTCTTGGTTTCATAAATTAGCTGTTAGTTTTTTCAAGACTGTTGGCAAGATCAAGCTTCAATTCGTGGATTCTTATAGATTTATAAGAATCCACGAATCGAAGCTTGATCTTGCCAACAGCCTTGAAAAAACTAACAGCTAATTTACAAAGACAAGACTTAAAGGAAACAAAAAAAAAAAAATAAATAAAGTCAGATGACCAATGTTAGGTAGCACATTAGTATTTCCCCGCGAGATCAGTCTTAATTCTGTACATTTTTTGAGTTTTGGCGTGTGGTAAGTGTGCCAAAAGCATTTGCTCAAACAAATATATTTAAAAGTTTTAATTTTAAACAAGTTGGGCAGTAAATAATAAAAATATTTAACTTTTGAACCAGTTGACATACTATTGAAAGTATTTGTTAGAAAGTCAATCTTACTACCATCTCTTATCCAGTGTTCCCTCTTTTTTACCAGATTTAAGGTGGCCTTGACCTATATATTTGTCCTAAATAGCAAATTTAAAATAAATATAATACATTTTGTTCTGCGCATGTGCAGATTTGTTCTGCGCATGCGCAGAACGGGTCTTTCCCAAAGATCACCCCCCACCACCCGCTATAAAAGGAGGTTGGTCAAGAGCGTCTCTCATTCTTTGGTGAACTTTTGTGGAGTTAACATCCAAAGACGCTCTTGGTAATAAGTGTTAAAAATGCTTCTTTGCCATATTTGTGGGGAATTTTTTCCAGATGAAGACATTTTAGCTATACATCAAGAATTACATATGGAAGACCTGCCAAGTTTAACGGCTAATGAAATGGACTGCGATTGGATTGACGAATTTTTGGATGAATTTAATTAACGGCTCGACAACTGGGAGAGTTATTTGCAACAAATGCAGCAGGGACGACCCAGCGTGATCCAATTTGGAGGTGCTGGACCGTCAGGACTTAGAAGAGGAATTGTTGCGGAACCAGAAGATGAAGAAACGGACACTGATACAGATTTAGACACGGACATGGATTTGAATATAGAAACAGAACAAGAAGGAACCAGACACTTACGCACAACTGCTTTTCCCGGACGCACGGTAATACATAACAAAATAAATAATGTGCAACTAGATTTAGAAAATTTTGTAACCGAGGCAAAATCATTGATTTGTGAAACTTTAACTAAAGAATTGGCAAGATTAAATGTTATTAAATTTGGTTTAGTGTTGGACGCAAAATTTAGTAAATCTGATGGTGAAACCACACTTCGAGGTTTCATAACAAAAAACCGTACTTTGATGTTTGGCTCGGATATAAATCAAATTGTAAATGAATGTATAGAAGAATTGATGGTAAAACTGCAGGAACATGAGGGGAGAGGGTCAGGTTGGATGTTTACATCTGTAGAGGGTTTAGATTTAAGAGTGCATAAGCACGGATTTGGTATGAGAGGAAGCAGCTACATCCCTCTACCAAAAGCCATTGAGAAAACTAAAGCATGTATAAATGTACAGAATGAAGATAATGAGTGTTTTAAATATGCTATGCTTTGTAAATATATTTTGCCAGAGCAGCGCCCTTCTAGAGTAAGTAGACACTATGTAAATATAAATAATAGATATAACTTTCAAGGACTGTCTTACCCTATAAGTGTTAAGGACATTTGTAAATTTGAAAAGAAGAATCCCGGTGTTAGTGTAAATATTTTTGGTTTGGATGATGCAAATAATGTGTACCCCTTAAGGGTAACTAAAACTGAACTTAGGAACCATACTGATTTGTTATTAATAACTAAAGGTGAAATTTCACACTATGTATATATAAAGAATTTTGAACAACTTGTCAGAAGTCAAGTTACTAAGCATCATGGTCATATAACGATTTGTAAGCGATGTTTTTGTTTTGTGTCAAAAGAAGTAAGGAGAGGAGGTGCAGAATGGCTACAAGAACACCAAAGACTCTGTAATGAAAATTTTGAATGCAAAATTAGTTTGCCTGCACCTACTCGCTCTATTGTAAAATTTGAAAAGATTAGCCATCAATATAGGGTACCATTTGTAATTTATGCAGACTTTGAGTCCACACTGGTACCCCAAGAACATCCAGAAGGGGAAATTACCAGTAGGATAAAATATCAGCTGCATAAACCTAACAGTTTTTGTTTGCTTGTTAAATCCACACTGTCAGAAGAACATTTGAAAAATTTTGGTTTAAGTTCAACCCCAATTTTGTACAGAGGTGAGGATGCTGCTAAACATTTTGTAGATAACTTGTATTATATAGCTGGTAAGGTTGAAGAAGTGTACAGTAATATTATTCCAATGTTACCTCTTGATGAAGAGGAGGAAATTCAATATATCAATGCCACTAATTGTTACTTGTGTAAAAAAGAATTTACTCTTGACAACCATAAAGTCCATGATCACGATCACCTTACTGGTTATTACAGAGGGGCTGCTTGCAATGCTTGTAATATTAATTATAAACTTCCGAAATTCATTCCAGTTGTTTTGCATAACCTTAGTGGTTATGACTCACATTTTATTATTCCGGAATTGGGCAGGGATGATGGGAAAATTGATGTTTTGGCCAACAGCACAGAAAATTACATTAGTTTTTCCAAGACTGTTGGCAAGATGAAGCTTCGATTCGTGGACTCTTTTCGATTCATGTCATCTAGCCTTGCCAACCTAACTAAAAATTTAAGACGACAGGATTTAAAAGAAACCAGAAAAATTGTGCCAGAAGATAAACTGGACTTGGTGCTAAGGAAAGGAGTGTTTCCTTATGATTATATTACAGGAATGGAAAAATTTGAAGAAACAAGACTACCACCTATCGAAGCGTTTAAAAGTAAATTAACTGAAACCGAAATTTCAATTGAAGATTATAATCATGCTCAGAAAGTCTGGAATGAATTAGGAATAAATACCTTGGGTGATTATTCCGACTTTTATGTAAAACTAGATGTAACATTATTGTGTGACATAATGGAAGAATTTAGGAACACCTGTTTCACCGCTTACGGACTGGACCCCCTTCATTCGTTTACATCTCCCGGCTTAGCATGGCAGGCCATGTTAAAATCCACCGAGTGCAAGTTAAAGCTGTTAACCGACATCGATATGGTTTTGATGATCGAATCAGGTGTACGCGGTGGATTAACTCAGGCCGTTACAAGACATGTCAAAGCTAATAATAAATTTCTACCAAACTACGATGAAACTAAAGATTCGATTTTTCTTGGCTATTTTGATGCGAATAATTTGTACGGTTGGGCGATGTCCAAACCCCTTCCGTATGACGACTTCCAATGGGTAGACCCTGATTCAATTGGAAATATTATGGATATTCCCAAAGAAGGTGACACCGGCTACATCTTAGACTGCGACTTTGAGTATCCAGTACACCTACACGATCATCATTACGACTTGCCACTGTTGGCTAAAACTGAAGTATCACCGACGGGAAAATGGCCCAAATTAATGATGACATTAAACAACAAAAACCGTTATGTTGCGCACTATTGGGTTGTACAACAAGCGTTGGAATTAGGATTGATTATTACCAAAATTCATAGAGTTTTAAAATTTTCACAATCTTGTTATTTAAAACCATACATTGATTCAAACACTGCAAGGAGAGCAGCAGCAACATCAGCTTTTGAAAAAGATTTTTACAAGCTCATGAACAATGCAATATTTGGAAAAACTTTAGAAAACAAAAGGAAACATAAAATTGTAAAATTAGTAACAAACCCCAGACAGATGCAGAAACTTGTACAGAAACCAAATTTTGGAACAAGTATGATAATTAATGAAAACTTGGTAGCAGTCAGCATGAAGAAAACCAAGATAGTAATGGATAGACCGTTGTACATAGGAATGTCAATATTGGATATAAGTAAAACGCACATGTATGACTTTCATTACAACAGAATGGTTCAACATTATGGAAGAGAAAATATTGGAGTAGCCTACATGGACACGGACGCACTAATTTATTGGATTAAGACACAAGACATGTATGAAGATCTTCGGACGTTCATACACAAAAATGATTTTGATTTTTCCGACTACCCAAGAAATCACCCGAACTTTAATGAAAATAATAAGAAAGTTTTAGGCAAATTCAAAGATGAATGCAATGGAGCAAGCATGGAAGAAATCGTTGCACTAATGTCCAAATTATATTCTTTTAAAGTATATAAAGGACATCAAGAAGAAACATCTACCACCAAAAAAGCAAAAGGTGTGAAGACAAGTTATTTGAAGAAAAATGTAAACTTTGAACAATACAAAAACTGTTTATTTAACGACACCACCTTGACTGCTAAATTTAACACCATAAGGAGTGAAAAACACAAAGTGTACAGTGTTACAGAAGTTAAGAAAGCACTCTCGAACAAGGATGACAAAAGACACATTATGGATGACAAAATCAACACTCTTCCTTTCGGCCACTACTCCCTTAACCCCATCAACAACTAACCTATTCTTCGTCCTCTTCGTCCTTTTTTGACCTAAATTCCTTTTTCGGCCACTACTCTCTTAACCCTATCAACAATTAACCTATTCTTCGTCCCTCTTCGTCCTTCTTCGACCTAAATTCCTTTTCCTTCCGTAAAAAAATGGGGAACACGGCAAGTCCAACGCCTTGTTCCCCATTTTTTTACATTAATTTGAATGACCTTGACACATTTAAAATCCGTTTTTAATTAGAAACAAATTTTTATTTCCACTTTATTGGTAATATAACAACCTAAACATAATTAATAAATTGTTTATAAAATTATTTTCTTAACCCTCTTAAAATAAGGGAGGGGGGTATCATATAAATGAACTATATTTTTTAAATATCATTCATTTATATAATACCTTAACCTGGGGGTAATGTAATAAAAAACCATTACTCGGACATTTCCCAAACCATGTCCTTGAGGGTTAAGGAAATATATTTAAATAGTATTTCTTACCAATTTAGAATACCTTAACAGACTTAAATAGGGTTTAATACATACATAAAGTTCATTTCTATTTCAACCGTAATAACGGAAGGATTAAAAAATGGATTTAAAACAAAAAATTGTTAATGAACTTCATAAACCTGCTAGAAGAAAATTTCCCCGTAGAAATACCGTTATAAAAGGAATGAACGACTTATATCAAGCGGACTTAATAGAAATGATTCCTTATAGTAAACAAAATAAAGGTTTTAAATATATATTGACTATTATCAATTGTTTTACAAAAATGGCAGATGCTTTACCGCTAAAAGATAAAACCGGCAAGAGTGTAACAAAAGCCATGGAAACTGCGATACATAGAGACAAAAATACCATAAAACATTTACAAACCGATGATGGTAAAGAATATTTCAATAAAGAATTTTCAAATTTAATGAAAAACACGACATAAACCATTATTCAACTAATTCAGAGGTAAAAGCATCAATCATAGAAAGATTCAATCGAACTTTAAAAGGTGCGATGTACAAGATGTTTTCAAACAGAGGATCGCACGTATGGATTGATATGTTACCAAGACTAATAAAAGATTACAATAACAAGTTCCATAGAACAATTGGTATGAAACCGAGCCAAGTGACTAGCAAAAATGAAAAACTCGTATTAAAACGTATAAAAATGAATACTAAACCAAAAGTTGAAAAACTAAAGCCTAAAGTGTTTAATGTTGGTGATAAAGTGCGAATAAGCAAATACAAAGGTGTGTTCAGTAAAAGATATCTACCAAATTGGACAAATGAGGTTTTTACCGTATTTAAGGTGCAACCTACAGTACCAGAAACTTACATTTTAAAAGATAATAAAGGACAATTGCTCGAAGGAGGGTTTTATGGACATGAAATGTTAAAATCCACAGTAGGTGATGTGTATCTCGTTGAAAAGGTGTTACAACGGAAAAAAGATAAAGTGAAAGTGCGATGGTTAGGATTTAATAAGAGTGAAGATTCTTGGATACCTAAAAAGGATCTCATATAATGATGGAGCATCATTTTAGGTTGAACCTTTACAAAGGATGGAGATAATACCGCAAAAGGATAGTTTTCCTATTAATAATATTGATGAACTCACGGTGGACAATTCGGAATTAAACAGTGGCAAACATGGTGTTTTGTTACCAAACACGGTGCGTTGTCTTGTAACCGGTCCATCCAATTGTGGTAAAACAAATGTAGTATTCAATTTGATTACAAACCCAAAAGGATTGCTTTTCAATAATTTGTATGTCTTTTCCAAATCATTACAACAACCTAAATACCAATTATTAGAAAAAATATTTAATAATGTGCCAGAAGTGAAATATTACAAGTTTGATGCAAGTGAAAGCGTAATGCAACCGCATGAAGCTAAACCATTTTCAGTTTTTATATTTGATGACGTATCCTGTGAAAACCAAAACACTATCAGGAGCTATTTCGCTATGGGACGACATAACAATATAGATAGCATTTACATAGGCCAGACTTATAGTAAAATACCGAAACAACTGATAAGAGACAATGCAAATGTGTTAATTGTATTCAAACAGGATGAAACTAACTTAAAACACATATATTACGATCATGTCAATGCGGATATGTCATATGAACGGTTTAAAGACATATGTGGTAAGGCTTGGGCTGAAAATTATGGATTTTTGACAATTATGAAGGAACAACCACTAAATAACGGCCGATACAGAATAGGTTTCGATAAATTTATATTAATTCACTAAGCACTATATCACACAATAATTCTTGTACAGCACGTCTTGCTACAAACATGGTTAACCAAGAAAAGTTAGTAAAGGAAATTAAATCACTTAGTGATTCTATTCGGGCTAAAAACAGAGCGTTAAAGTTAGGTATCAGCGAAAGGGAGAAATTTCTCGAATCTACTTTTAAACCTATTACAGAGCCTTTGAAACAATTGAACAAAAAATTGACTAAACCTTCTTTTCAAGGTGATATTATTGCTCCAATAACAGAATATGAAAGGGAAAGTGTAATATCAGAAGATATTAGCGATGAGGACCCGGAAGCCTCCATATTTAGTGATACAACGGCAGAAAGAGAAGATGTATATGCTGGTAGTGAAGAAGAAGTGGTATCTATAGCGAGTGAAGAAGAAAAAACAGAAGAACTATCAAACATAAGCTTATTGGGTGAAAATATTCATACAAAAGGACCTTTAGGAAGTAAATACTTGTTAAAACTGTTAATTGGAACTGATTCTACTAAAAAATACCACAGTTATGGAGCAAGAATGTCCAAAGAAGGTATAATGATTGGTAATAGCAAATTAGATGTCGATGAATATGATAATATTCGCGTAGGTGATGAAATATATAAGGGAACAAGGGGACTATTTGAATTATTATTTCAAAATAAACCTTTAAAAGCATTGGTAAAAAATGATGATTTGGAAGTGTATAGCAAAATTTTGGAACAAACTAATGCATATAGAAGAAATTATTTACCTGAAGCACCCATATATAGAAATAGATCTGTAAAATATAAAGATTTTGTTTCCAAATTAATACCAATTATAAGAAGAAAACCTGTAAAAAGAAGATTAGTAGCATCCACTTTAGATTTAAGTTCCCCAGAACCGAGAAAAAGAAGCAAATCAGTCACCGGTAAAGGATTGATGAAGAAACTATACAATACAAATGTAATTTATTACAATAATATCAATAAATTGGTGGATAGAATGAAACTAATACATGAAGCCAAAGAAGCGGGTCACACTGGATTGGAAAACGAATGGGTGGCTTTAGTGGATGAACTTAGAAACCGAGGGGTAATCTCATAAAAATGCGTTACTCCCTAAAATGCTAATCAGTTGCACCATGAGTGTCGACAAGTTCGGACGGTATTCCTCGGATGGATTATATTACGCGAATAACTTAAAAAGAGGTGCTGGTTTACCACAAACACCTGAAGGAGATTATGATATTAGTAATAAAAGGTTAAAAAACATAAAAGATCCCACAGACGAAAACGATGCAGTAAATTTAAAAATAGTAAAGGAAAAGATATCACCAACATTAAGACTACACAATAACACATATGATGCAGAAAATCATAGAATTATCAATGTTGGTAAACCAAATGAAAACGGTGATGCAATAAACAAAGGTTATTTGTCATCTGAATTAAAGAATACGTTAAAATTCAATGGAAAAACGTATAGTGCTAACAATAAACGTATATCCAACGTAGATGATCCTAAAGATGCAAAAGACAGCGTAAATAGACGCTATTTACATTCCTTGATACCTGAAAAGACAAAAGATGGATTTTCTTTTTATAAATTTGTTATTAATGATATAGGTTATCCAAAAACTGAAAACGATGCTGTAAATCTAAAATATATTAAAGATCATTGTATTACACGTGATGTAGGGGTTATAGATTGTTTTAATAATTGTTTAGCAAATGTTAAAGATGGTTCGGCGCCATCAGATGGTGCAACAGTGGGTCAAATGATGGAAACCTTAAAACAAGAAACAACCTCTTTTGTAAAACAAGATCAAGTAGTATCGAAGCAAGGGGATGACTTTGTTCAAGGTAATGAAAAATTTAATTTATTAACATACAAAAATAATGCTTGGGATTGCATGGGTAAAGGGTTATCAAATATGAGATTGGGTTATACTGCTCAAGATGCAGCTGCTTTATCACAAACCGTACATCTAGATCCAGATCATTCTTTTAGATTTTTTACATGTAATAATAAAGTAATAAAAAACTTGCATAATGGAAGAGATCCAAATGATGCTGCAACTGTAGGACAGACCATCACAACATTATTAAAGGATAGTAAAGTGTATACTTGTAATAATAAACGTATAATAGACCTTAAAGACCCTGAACATGTGGATAATGCCGTCACTGTTAATTTTCTTGTAAAAGTTTTAGGTAATGCGTTATTTGATTTACACAATCATTTTACATTGGATATTCTTCAAGGAAAAACGACTTATAATACTTTTGCTGAATCCGCTAGAGGTGGTTGGATTAAAAGGGAAATTTTTAATAAATACTTTATTAACCCTAATACGCAAAAATTTAGATCATCAGATTGGGGTGATATTGATATTTAATTAAATAACACCTTAAATTACATCATTTATGTGCAACCTGTCATAGAGGTAACACATAGGTTACGCTTTTCGAATATATAGACAATCATGGCGTTTCATTACACCAGTCCATATCGAGACACTATACGGAAAGGAGGCGGTATCACGTCCACAGCGGTTTCTCTGTTAAGTAAAGCTTTAAATCGAATTCCAGTAGGATCTGTCGTAAATAGAGCAATAGACGCTTTACCATACGAATTTCACATACCGGGAGGTTATCAGTATTGTGGACCAGGAACTAAATTGAAAAAACGACTGGAAAGAGGCGACCCAGGCATAAATAAGTTAGATCAGGCTTGTAAAGAACACGATATAGCATATTCCACATTTAGCGATACAAAAAATAGATCAATAGCTGATAAAAAGCTCGCGGATATAGCTTGGCAACGAGTAAAGTCTAGTGACGCTAGTATTGCAGAAAAAGCAGCAGCTTTAGCGGTACCAGCAGGTATGAAGGCTAAAACAGCGGTAGGAGGTGGAAAAAGGAGGAGAAGAGTGAAAAGGAGATCGGCAAAGACAAAACATGGGGGGGAATATTAGAAGAAAACGACGTTCCACCAGAAAGGGTAGCAAAAAACCAACAGTATGGTCAATGGTAAAAAACGGGGCAGGTCTATACCTAAGACCGTATCGTGCATATTAAATAAAAGAAATCAATTAGTAATACCACATAAAGCGTTAACAAATATCGAATTATTTAAATACATTTCATGTTTAAAAATACCTTTTTTTCGCGGTGTCTTCATGAAAGATGATTTACCAGTTAAAATGTGGAAAAACGAAACAGGTATTGTAAATTTTGATAATTCTGAAGGTCCTGGCACTCATTGGGTTTGTTATAAGAAATTAGGTGATAATATAT
Source organism: Neoaliturus tenellus (assembly GCA_030545055.2). Taxonomy (NCBI): domain Eukaryota; kingdom Metazoa; phylum Arthropoda; class Insecta; order Hemiptera; family Cicadellidae; genus Neoaliturus; species Neoaliturus tenellus. Next base: position 97,479,250 of record CM061537.1, read on the forward strand.
ATTACTTTGATAGTTTTGGCAATTTACCACCACCTAAAGAACTTGAGCGTTACTTTAAATCTGCTAAAAACATATATTACAACTATAAAAGAGAACAACCTGATAACACTTTAATATGCGGCCATTTATGTTTGGAATTCCTAGCTAAAAGTATCAGTCACAATTGAGATGTCTTCCTATACGGTATCATTAACAGGAAAATCGTCCACTTTACGAAGTGTCCTTTTCCCAGCGTTACGCTTGCAAAAAGGAAGATTTTGGGAGGCGGCACTGTTAGATTTTACAACTTACAACTCTATTCCCAATGTTACGGAAGATAAAAATAACTTATTGCATTATTATAAAGGAAAAGATGCCAGTGGGAAGTTTACAGACTTAGAAGTTTGCAGTTTACCCACAGGTTCTTATGAAATTGATCATATTAATGAATTTTTGCAAAATAAAATGGGAAAAGACAATATAACATTAAAAGGTAATAACAATACTATGAAAGCTGAAATTAACTCCAAATATTATATAGATTTTACTCAGGAACAATCAATCGGTGAATTGTTAGGATTTCCCAAAGATAGCCCAATTTTAGAACCAAATCAAACACATTCCGGTAAACAAACTGTAACTATACTAAAAGTTAATAGTATAGATATAACTTGTAACATTATACAGGGAGCTTACAGAGATGGAGCAAATACTCATATAATACATACTTTTTACCCGAGTGTACCTCCAGGATTTAAAATTGTTGAAAAACCACAAAACCTAGTATATCTGCCGTTGAACACCACTTTCATTTCAGACATCGTGTTGAACGTATTGGATCAAGACGGTAACTTGATAGATTTCCGAGAAGAGCCAATTACAGTTAGATTACATTTAAAATCGACACTTTAATACAAAAATCATGGGTTTATCATTTAAAAGTGGACAGCCTACGGGAAACCGCATTAGTAGCTCTTCAGCTGTGGAGGAGTTAACACGCGAGAACATTCGTTTCTTAGAAAAGATTGGTTTAAAATTAACCGATTATGGATATACTGGATATAGCGCAGGGTCCGACATTCGACGAAACACTATGGGAAAAGGAATATCACACCCACAACCCTTACACTTCATCAAAATTGAACAATAACGATGAAATTCGTATTCCTATACAACATCAAGACATTTACACACTACCATGTGAAAGTTACTTGTATATCGAAGGAAAAGTAACAAAAAGGACAATAGTGTAGGTACAACAGTTCCATTTATAAATAATCCTATGGCTTTCCTGTTTGATGAAATTAGATATGAAATATCAGGTGTAACAGTTGATTCCACTAAAAAAGTAGGTATTGCAACAACTTTAAAGGGGGTAACATCTATATCACCTAATGAAACCAATTTACTTCAACCAGCCGGATGGGTTTTACCTGAACATGACACAATCACTCCGAATACAAAGGGATATTTTGATTTTCATATTCCATTACGTTTGTTGCTTGGATTTGCTGAAGATTATAGAAAAATAATATTAAATGTTAAACAAGAATTAGTTTTGTTGAGATCTTCTAACGATAAAGACATTATTAAAGCTCCAGATGGTACAACGGATGCAAACCTAGAATGGAAATTAACATTAGACAAAATTGTATGGAGAGTTCCACATGTTAAATTAGCTGACGAGCATAGAATGCTACTATTAAGGAAGTTAAAGGCTGATCGTGATATTGTAATTCCTTTTAGAAGTTGGGAATTCCATGAACATCCAAGCTTGCCAACTACGGATCGTCACACTTGGACTGTTAAAACATCTAATTACTTGGAACGAGCCAGGTATATTATATTTGGTTTACAAACAGATAGGAGAGACAGCATCACAAAACATGCAGGCAAATTTGATCATTGCAACTTAAAAAATATTAAAGTTTATTTGAATTCACAATTTTTCCCCTACGACAATTTGAATGTGTCATTTAATAATAAAAAGTACAGTATATTATACGATATGTATGCGAGATTCCAAAATTCATATTACGGTAAAACAAATACACCTTTATCATCACCAGAAGAATACTTAGATGGTTACACAATAGTTGTAATTGATTGTTCTAAACAAAATGAATCAGTAAAATCATCAAGTGTTGACATAAAGATTGAAATGGAGTTTAATGCAGCTATACCTGCAAATACAACTGCATACTGTTTAATTCTACATGATAAAATTGTAACATACACACCTCTAACTGGAATTGTTAAAAATGTATTGTAAAGAACCGGTTTTGTTACATTCCGCGAGTATAAAAGCGGAGCGTGCAGGCCGCTCCTGATCAGTTTGTTGCCTGACGTCGTATGGGTAGCATCATCTTCAATATGGCTTCTACAAGTGGTACAACCGAATGCGATATAGAAAAAGAAATTTCAGAATTTTTGGACATGAATGAACAGCAACACGTCACAAATCAAGAAGAAGAAGAAAAAGGTAAAAAGAAAAAATATTTGTCCAAGAGGAAAAGAAATGTGGAAGAAAATATTTCACCAAATATTTTGATGGAAGTATTTTTAAGAATTTTTTATCCAATCTCTTCAAGTTTGGATAAAAGTGTTTTAATTGGAGTTATGAAATCAACCGACTATTCACCTACAGTAATTTTAACTCACGGAACAAAAATGATTTTGTTTACAGCCAATGCTTGGGAATCTTTTATGAAACACCTCCATTTGTTGGAATGTTACTTTAATAGCAACATGTTTGGCAGGAAAACAAAAGTAGGACTATTGGATTCAGACTTGGAAATTGATATTATTAAACACCGAGATGAACATCAAATGAGATTTAGAGATACGACCAAACATGACATAAAAATTCAACTGAACAGAGAAGAATTTTTTATTTTAACATGTGCAACGGAACCGATAACAAGATATTTAAGACAGCTAGTATTCTCCAGTTCAATTATTAAAGATTATTTAACAGACACTTTGGACAAACAACCGGACGCACCAATTTTGTATGGACCTGTGGACACTTCAATATTCAACAGAATTCCTCATGAAGTTCAAATGTGGAGACAATTGGAACAATATGTGCAAGAAAAAAATAATTTTGTAAAATCGGATGAAGAAACACATTTCAGTGATGAAAAGGATCAAAGTGATGAGAATGACTACAACAAAAATGACCAGATGGAAAGTTAAGTAAAATTTTTAATTTTTTCACAACACTTTACACTTGAATTGGCAAATTTTTAATAAAAAATTCAAAATTTTGTGGGTGTAGGCCTACCGGGGATGGTGCCCACGTTAAATATACACCAACGCGCCTTCAACTGTACGGCCTGGCATAAATAAATGCCTACCGTGGTGTGGAAAACAGTTGACCTTCCGACACCGTGATGGATAGACGGGTGACCTTTCAAATGGACATGGAAGAAGAAATAAAGTCCAAGCCGGGTATTATTGAATTTCAAGCTTTTCGTGGTAACGATGATCGGTTTATAATTAAAGAACTCGTATTTTACGATTTAGATAAAAATATTCCTTACACATTTTTATTTAAACCACCATGCTCTTTTTCTTCACTAACCACCAAAGCCGCAACAACTAACCGATGGACTTGGAAATATTTTCATCACATCGATTGGTATGACGGTTTTACCAGTTATTCAGACTTGTATCATATTATGCATCAATTTTCAAACAGATTTACTAATATTTACACAAAAGGACTTGAAAAGAAAAGATGGATAGAACAATTTACATCTACTCCAGTTAAAGATGTTCAAATAGATAAAAATTTTAAATTTATTGCTGAAAACATTTGTATTTGCACACAAAGTGTGGAACATGAAAGGGACAGGCACTGTGCGTTAAAAAACGCTTTAAAATTAGCGACTTACCTGCAAGATGGAGAAATCGGCGATGGTGGTGGGGGTAACGGCGAATATAAAAGCGAGGAGCAGACCGAGACCTGGCACGAGTATTACTCGAGATTCCGAGACGACAACATCTCAGAGCAAGAAGACAGCGATGACCTCTAGAACAACCATGGCATCCAACCAGTTTCTGCAGACTTTGGTGGAACAATTCAACGCCCACTCCAAGTCTACAATTTTGCCGGTAAAAAAATGTTCAGAGCTGAAGGATGAAAAACATTATATTATACATACCATGAAGAAGATGGAAACTACAGTCGGCGAGGCAATCTGCTGCAGCTTGAGCGAAGCCCCATACACTCCGGGAGATGAGCCGAAATTCCAAATTTACCTGCCCAAAAGATTTGTACACCTACTCCAAAACGAAGATCTCCGCTCCATACAACCAGGATGTCTCTACTTGGTGTCCCACGGATGCAGCGGCAGCAACTCCACCGAGCTTACCATCCACATCGCAGACAAGCAGCAGTGTTAAAAAAAAATAATTTTTTTCTTTCTTGTATCTGTTTGTATTTTTTAACTATATATATTTTTGTCATGTAACCTTGTTTGTACTGTTTTAAATAAAAAAAAACCAAAAAAAAGGCAACATATCAATATATGAAACAAAAAAAAATTTTCACATATTGATATGTTGCCTTTTTTTTAAAGCTCTGGGGTGACCTTGACCTTTGACCTTTGCAAAAATTAAACATAAATTTTTTTTCAAACAGCAATATGTGTGTGTGTGTGTGTGTGTGTGTGTGTGTTTTCCCCCCACCATTTCAGGTTACCAGCATACAGACTGTAAAGAAGTTCAGTTTGATTGCAACTGTCAAACGATGAGCACCCTATTTGAGCTTTGTGTAAGAAAAATTATTTAAGATCAACAGCTATTTAGCCATACTTTACGATCCAACGCTCCTCAACAAATTAAAATTTTTATCAAACAGTACAAGCTAGACAACAGAGGTTACAACACTTTTGGTTGGTACAAGTTTGGTGATGGTACAAAATTTTGTCGAAGTTGTGGAAGGGCCGCTGTATCCAACCCGGCACAATTCCTACAAGATGATGGATGTTTACAATATGGCCATGTGGCTCCAGTTTTAAGTTACCATACGCCTAAAGAACTTTGCACCATTTGTTCAATCAATATGTTTAGTTGGCAAAAATTTAACCACCTCTCATCAGACAGCGTGTAAACAACTTCCCCCCACCACTATTTCATACCACCTTCAAACGACCATGCTAATATTCATTCCGCTTTTGGATATCATACGGAAAACATCAAGATGGCTCTGACTGTAAAATGTGCAAATTATGAAGAAGTATTTGTAAGAAATATGGAAGAATTAAACAATATTGTTCAAGAATTTAAATCACTAATCGAACAGGGATACCGATTGAACATGCAAATTTTTGCTTGCAACACAAAATGCCCTCATGTCCCCAGGGATGACGAGCCGCCTAGATCACCATCATCAACTTCTTCAGCCTACTCCTCCAGATCATCCATGAAGACTCAAGCCAGTCCAAACTTGGAATATTTCTCCTGACTAATATTTATATTTTGTATCCTCATTGTACTTCAATATGCATATTTTTGTATTGTAATAAAAGAATGATAAAATAAAAACAAAATAAAAAACCTATCTTGCTACAGTATTGTAGCAAGATAGGATTTTTTTAAAACACAAATTGGATGACCTTGAACATGTTCTAACATGTTCACGTGTAAACTTAAATAAAAATATTCAAATAATATTTTTTTTCAAATTCAAAATTCCCCCACCATTCTACCTCATCTCCCACCACTTTTCCTCTGGGAGACCTGAGATGTAGCACCAATGTGTTTCATTACATCTTCATCTTTCGAGCTGCAAACATGGATGTTCCACCACCAATATATGAGGCCGATGAAGCGGAAAGCCTGGGGAGGAGGAGATGCCAGCATGTGGATCTAGTGGAGATGATGGAAAGAAGGATGGAAGAAAGACGGATCAGGAAGGACCATATGCTACTTCAGAAAATTTTAAAATTAGATCTCTTCATGATCTTAGCCTTATTGATTGCAATCTTCTTCTACTTGGTATACGCAGTTGTATACTGCCTAAGATGCATTGAGTGTTCAGATAAAGCAGCCAAATTGCCAGTTTTCAACACTACTCTGTAAATAAAATTTTCTTTTTTAAAACTCCAAATGGTTGACCTTGAACATGTCTCAACCTGTCTGGTTGTATCAATTACCCCCACCACCACAATTCCAAAATACCAATCCTGCAAGCAAGACTTGCTTCATTTCCAACTCAGCTACGCTAGAGGTTACACGATACAATGAAATGGGAATTACTTGTTGACAACCTTCAATACCTAAAAGAAATTTATGAAAAATTGCACATGCGGCTACTTCAAAATCCAGGGATGGTAATTAAAATGGAATTGGAATACGACTGTCCAACCATCGACGACAGTATGGATGAAGCAGAAGGGGTAGTCCAAAATACACAAGGAACATGTTGCTGTGAAGAAAATTCTTCGACAACATCAAGCACAAGTCCGGACAGCACATATGGGGATGAAGGAGGATTTTTGTAAATAAAATAAAAAATTTTTTTTTAAAACTTCAAATGGTTGACCTTGAACACGTTTGAACATGTTGAGCAATGTGGATAAAAATTTTTTTTTTCTTTCTTATGCCAATTGCCGAATAACAAACTCAGTTGTATAGTTTGCAAAAAAAAAAATTTTTTTTCATATCATCTAACCACTTTACCCCCACCATCTCCTTATCCCCACCACCCTGCCGAGTACCTCGGATACACGGAGAGACTTGCTCAGTTGCTGTTCAACTCTTGTGGTGTGCACATCTCACCTTTCTTTACTCAATTTACTTATATTGAGTTCAAATTTAACTATTTAACCAAATATCTAACAATTCTTAAATTTTAGGCAAAGTTTCAAATAAGAAAAAAAATTTTTTTTTCCATTTAGTTTGATTGAAATTTCACAAGTTCCAAGATCACCTGAGAAAGAATAAAAAATAAATATTTCTCAGGAAATATTTCCAATCCGAGTTACGGTAACGGACAGGCTCGGATGAGTTGTTGCAAAAATTTTAATTTTTTCTTCCTTCTGACCACTTTACCCCCACCACCTCCTTATCCCCACCACTGGGCCGGGTACCTGGGGAACCGCCTGCGCCCAAGTCAGTGCGTCTTCGGACGCGGTGCTGTTCGGGTCGCGTGTCGTTTGTCGCACTGTCGGGTGTTTGAAGAAATTATTCTTCGGCTCTCAGTCTCTCGGTGGGTAAGTAAAATAAAAAAATTATTTTTTTTTTCAAGTGGGGCTGCTGGGACGGGTCAATGACCCCTGACGGATATATTAGGTCAAGAGTCTGATCGCTAGGGAATAAAAAAAAAATTTTTTTGCACTTTTGTGATTCCTCGAGAAATTTCAATTTCTCAACAAAATTTGAGGATTCGCAAAAGTGCAAAAAAATTTTTTTGTATTCTTGCGTGACCTTGACCTAATTAACGTCAGTGACGTCATCATGATGACGTCAGCGGTAATGACGTCACCATGACGTCATTTATGTGACGTCATGTGACGTCATATGACATCATTAGTGACGTCATTAGTGACGTCATTAGTGACGTCATTGATGACGTCATCGCTGCTGACGTCATCGTGATGACGTCACGTCCCAGCCTTCCCAAAAACACACTACTATTGTGTGTAGGAAATTTGTATGGATAGATTTATTTTCAAAATGTTTTGCAACAGAACACTTTTTGCCATAATAACACTTAATAACCATTTTGTTAATTTACGAGTAATGTCTTTACTACAAACAAATTTACCTTTAGGCAAAGGACAATTGATTTTTTCTGTCAAATAACATATTGATGACATAAAATGCAATAGAACAAGAGGAAAACGCAGTAGAACAAGAGGAAAACGCAGTAAGTGGCGATAGTCGTGTACAGTGGTCATCGCAGGAGTGACCTTGAGCCCGGGGTCAAGGCCGCGACCCCTGACGTCACTGACCCTTGACCACTGTTGCGTCACAGGTCGCGCGACCCGTAGGCTACTCTGTTGGAGACATGTTGCACTACACTCCGCTTTTTTCGGGGACAACAAACTGTGCATCGTGTGAGCCGTTTGGGAAGATTGGGAAGATCCCAAATATAAATTAAACATAAAACACAGGATATGCATTCCGTAATGTTGGCAAAAATTATGACTGTTCCAACAAGATAACCAATTAAAATTCTATAAAAAAATGTTAATCGCAAAAAGTTAAATAATTTTAAAACTCTGCTTATTTTTATAAATTACCATCATTCAAAGACCTTCCGCAAAAATCTTAACAAAAAAATCGTACATTACTTACTTACTTGTTTACTTGTAGGTATCCCACTGGAAGCTGTGAGGCCGTGGTCGTCAATTTTTTTCCATTTTCTTGTTATTTTTCTTCCCAGAATTCCTCGAAAGAGTAGAATGGGGTTTCTAAGAGGTAGTTTTTAAGTCTCTTTCTAAATTCCAAGGGTTTGCTGTATCTTCGTATCTCTTCCGCTAGGTGGCTGTAGATTCTGCTTGAAAAGTAATGTGGGCCGGATTGAGCCAGAGCTGTTCTGTGTCTATTAACGTGCACTTTATTTTTCTGCCTAGTGTTGTATTTATGGATTTCATGATTCCTTTTAAAAGATTCCGGGTGCTTCAGGACCAAGGCAGCAGATTCCAATATAAAATTTATATTGGAATCTGCTGCCTTGGTATTTAATACCGAGTATACTAAATACTAAATACTAAATCGGTATTTAATACCGAGGTTAGAGTAAGGATTTTTAGATTCTTAAATAATGGCCTGCAATGCTCAAGGTAGTGAGATCTGGTAATAATTCGAACAATCCTTTTTTGGAGCAGGAACACTCGTTTTGCTTCTGAACAGTTTCCCCAGAATATGATACCATATGTCATTACACTATGAAAGCAACCGTAGTATACCTTCATCAGGACATCCATATCAACTATCCTCTGCAGTCTACGCATCAGAGAACAAACCACAGCCAAACGACTCACCACATGATCAACCTGGGTAGACCACCTCAGGTTACTACTAATTTGAACTCCAAGGTATTTTACTTCATCATTCACCTCTAAATGCTTATTTCCAATTTTAAGTCGTGGGCTGAAGTTATGTGATTTAGTATTATAAAAATGCAATAAGCACGTTTTTCTGGTTTTTTCCTGGTTCAAATCAAGTCTGTTATCATTACACCATTCGCTCATTTGGTCAATACCTGATTGAGTTTTTTCTATTGCACTATTTATGTCCAGATCGGTTACCAATTGACACACATCGTAGCAAAAAGCCACAACTCCCCCTCCTGCACCACCTCAGGTAGATCGTTCATAAAAATTAGGAAAATTACGGGACTCATATGTGAGCCTTGCGGCACGCCTGTGTTTATATTATGCTGGATATTTGAGCGGACCTGCCTGATAACTTTGTCATCACCCATGTGCTTCACTGACACCAATTGAGATATATCCCTGAGAAAAGACATGATCCATTCCAAAGGCTTACCTAATATATTTAATCCAATTTTTTTTTTTTCAAGATACCGTGATGCAGGCAGTCAAACGCCTTTGTCATGTCGTAGAACAGTCCATAGACTTCATCCGAGCAGTCCACGCCGCTGTGCACCGCAGTGAGAAGTGAAAACACTGCATCCGCTGTAGCTTTATTTTTCCGAAAGCCAAACTGATTTTTTATTAATAAGCTGTTTTGTTCAAGAAAAGGGATTAATCTATTTAAATACGCTACTTCTATAATCTTAGAAAATACGGATTGAACTGCTACCGGTCGGTAGTTACTAGCCACATTTTTATCATTCTTCTTACGAATAGGAATTATCTTTGATGTTTTAATCAGGTCAGGAAATTTCCCCTCACCAAAAGACTTATTAATTATAACTGATAGCAGTTTTGCAACCACATCTGCCGAGGACTTCAACAGATTACAAGGAATGTCGTCCACTCCAGCACTAGTCTTATTACAAACTTTATTTATTATATCTAATATCTCTTGTTCATTTGTCGGTTCCAAAGTGAATTGGTGAATATCTTCCGATACAGCGTCCCGCTCCTCCATCCGTGTCGTAACATCTTGTCCCAGGTAACATCTTGTCCCAGTAACATTTTGTCCTAAATTCCACAGATGCCCAACTCTCTACTTGCTCCCTAGTAACATTCTGTCCCAAAAACTATTTGGCAGGTCTTCACTAACTGGGGTCATAACGATGTCAAAATCCATCTCGCGGCTATAATAACAATAGTTTAAGATCGTACTTGATATTGCTGATTATGAATATTGACATAAATGAAAGTTATGTAAAAGTATAAAACAATTATTAAGTTTGTAGAATTGAAATTAAATTTTAAAATAAAACAATTAATAACTTTTATGAAATTAGCTGTTAGTCAAATAGGTAGATTCCCTGTGTTACGAATTCAACATGTGGTTGAACAAATATACACCGGAGTGCAGAACCCGTAGGCCTACAATGAAATAGTCCGAATGGCGAGTGAGCGAAGCGAACGAGCTCGTCTTGGTTTTGAACAAATATTTTGCTACTTGTTACTTTAGCGCACTGTCTGTAACTGATATTACAATACAGAATTGTTTAAGTGTTTACCGTTAAAGTGCTCGGCCCCCAGGTACTTAATGTTTAAATAAATAACAGTTTTGTAAAAGTATAAAACAACTAATCAGTTTGTAGAATTGCATTTGAATTTAAAAACAAAAGCTTTAGTAAGAATGATGATAAGGGCTGTTAACTTAATAATTAGAATCCACGTGTTAAAGATTCAACATGGGTTTCATAATGAGTAACATGGTAGTCTCACAAGCCCGGCTATTTCGCTGTTGTCTTGTGTTCGGACTTTTAAAATACAGCCGGCGGCTGTGAAATGGAACAGATTTCCGGGAGTTTAGCCGTCCCGTGTGTCCACGACCTTTAGCGCTGTTTTGACACACACTACTGAATCATAGGCTATCACGGTTGTCAAGGCGTTAATTTTTGTAACTATCAAATAACACCGTACTTTTAATCTGCGCCCCTCCCAGGCCGGCGCTCCATGCGGCCGCATGCCGCTCGAACTGCTCTTACTACCTGAGCTGCGTTTCTCAACCCTTGTCAAATTTTCGTTGGGACAAGATGTTACCTCGTTAGCAGATTTAATCAACTGTAAAAAAGATTGGGACAAAATGTTACTGGTTTTCCAAGAAATTCGAGTTAGGACAAAATGTTACCGAACCCCTCCATCACCACAGTGTCACCTCCCACAAGTTTTTGAACCTCCTCATGAAAGTAATCGTTAAAAATGTTGGCCACATTTACCGGGTTGCAGACCTTTGCGTTATCCACCCTAAGTTCCAAGTTTGAATGTAAAAATGTGTCCTTAGTCAGGCTATGTACACCCTCCATGATTCTCTGCTTACATTTTTTGAGTTACTTATTTTACTCCTATAGTATTCCTTCTTCGAAGAGGTTACTAGATGGGAATGTTCTTTCTTGGCTCGATCATAATTTAATTTAATTATTACTGCAACAATATGTATAGGAAAAATAAAATTTGTAAAACTAGTTAGTTGGTGATGTTAACGGATTTTTGCCTTTGGTCTGTTTCGCTCACCGATCTCAAATGTCTTCGCAGTTAATAATTTTGGAAAATTCAATCAGGATTTTTTTCAAATTTAGTAAATAATTCCAAATTTACAACATCCTGAGGGTCCTGATTGGTTGACCGAGTGGAGGGGGGGGGGGGGGGTTGAAGGCGGGGATTGCGCAATACAATATGTCGCTCTGCCAGGAAAAGCCAGTTGTGTTGCCGAGATGCGGAACCTGCTCTACAGCCGCGACATCGGCACTTGCTGTGGGCCTCATTGGCTGTCCCTGATTGGTCCTCTGTTTTGGCAACGGCCAATCAAACAACAGCTGCAACTGGTCCGGGTAACTCCAGCAAACGGGAAAATAAATTTTGGCGCCGCCGCCAGTAGCTAGCTGGTTGTCTTTTGAACTCGATTTAGTGCTCTAGAGCGAAAATGAACTATTATATGCTTTTGTATTAATGCAGTTTTTTATTAATCTTTTTACTCAACTTTTTTTTAAATTTTATTCAATGTTAATAGGCGTTGAAAGTAGTACATATTGCCTGAAAAAACTTCAGTTAAATTATTTAACGATTTCTGATTTTAATCTGAATTTTTATGAATTATCATATACAATTTATTCTCGGTATACTGTGATATTTCTTTGAAATGACAATTAGGAGGATAGGAATGTTTTTCTAACGGCTGTAGGACGGTGCGCCAACTTCTATAAAAACTTTGACGAGGGTAAGTTTATGGACCCTCGTGGTGCGGACACTGCGCCAGCTTTCGAGAGAGGTCGGAGAGTTGAAGGGTAAGGAGGGGCGGGAGAACGCTACCCCCCAGCCTAGATCTGGTTCTAAGAATTTTCCACGTTTAGTGGCTCAGTCGAGCACAATAGCTGTATTTGGGATTCCACGTTGCCGCTTGGAGCTTGGTTTTCAATTACGAGTCTAGGCCTATTAAAAGTTCAATGGTGGATTAAAAAAACTTTAAAATGAAAATAAAATAACACATAACTAATCTTTTGTATATGAACAATTGTTTCATGTTCAAAATTTTTATTATGTTTTTGGCAACGCACTAAATCACCCACCGTACCGTAAAATATGCAACTAGATTGGGTCGTGGCCTCTCTGAGAGATTTATGTATTAATAGGCAAGCATGTTTCTTTTCCTCCTTTTTCTCAGCTTGTGCCCAACGTAGGAGAAATCTGCGCATACCGTTAGAAAGGTATAGTCCTGTAGATGAGCAGAATCACATTTTAATTCACATTGGCCCCCAAAGCTACGCCCTACAAGCTTTTGAAGTGTCAATGTTAATCTTATAGATGAAGGGTGTTTGCTTGAATCATAGGACAGCTGGTGTAATAGCAAATCACTAAGATCACATGTTTCAGTTATAAAATATTTTTTAAACATTGGGCCCAGATCAACTGACATTTTGGTCGAATTTCGACCAGGAGCAACACCACCTAGGCGATCTCTAGTTCACATTAAAGATCTTGTTTTAAAGTTGGTCAACATTATAAAGCGCCCTCTAGAAATAAAATAACGGACAGGGGGCCGAAGCCCAAAACGAAATTATATTTTTAACCATTATAAGCTTTAAAATTACACCTCAATCTTAAAAATCAGTTAGGTCGAGAGAAAAATGAGTGTTACAGACGAAACCCTTTTAGAAATAAGTATATTATAAGATACTCGTACAATTCACTGTAACATTTAAGAAAATTAGGATTCAACTTCCTGTCCGGATACAGCCGCATAAAAGCTGAAAAGGAAGTGATCCATATCCTTGCAAATCTCTAATATTCACAAAACCTTAGCCCCGGGTTCCGTGACTCATATCCGTGTCAACTTCCCCTATATTGTTTAGTCACGGGCACGGGGTACTTCTGAGAAACGCATTACACTGGGCCATCCGGCCCCTCTCCCAGCGTCGTCCTCTCTCTCCCCAGTAGAGGGAAAAAGCCACTTCTAAACCGGAAGTGACGTCAGCTGCCAGGGCAGCTGCAGGGGTCAGATGGTGTCAGCTGCCAGGGCAGCTGCAGGGTGCAGATGGCGAGAGCATATGCCCTGAATTTGAAGTAGAATTGGGCATGAATTAAGAGTTAGTTGAAAACTAAAATTCAACTGTGTTAACTAAACTCTAAAAGTTGAACAAAAATTAAGAGTAAGATCAAAACTGAAATTCAACAGTTATAACTGGGGGCCTGGAAAGTATGTCAAGGTCATCCAGAGTAAGTTTTAAAAAAGCCTACCCAACTACCACCAGAAATAGTTCAAAGTTGAACTAGTTGGTGATAGTGGGATAATTCATTCGTGCCATGGGAGAGGTGTTTATTGTTTGAAAGTTGGCGATTGAATGAGAAGCGCCGCCTAGGGAGAGGGCTTATAAAATGGCAACCTTCTCCCCACCACCCCTTCCCCCACTCCTTTAGACCAATAACCGGTCGCCGACTCTATGTGGTGAAACTGAACTAGACATGGCGGCCGCCATGGATAAGTCTAACCTCAAACCTTAGCTTAGCTGAAGAGAATAGAGGAGCATGAAGTAGGAATTGTGGTGACAGCGCTTATATGAGGAATAGTAGGGGTAAAATAAAAAAACTTGTTGAACACAGTCGATAGGTGTAACAAGTTCAAAGTTGTTGAATTGTAACATAGAATGCAAAATGTTGTAAATAACATTATCATCAACATTAACCTGCGAAGTCTTTGAGTATAATGGGTTAAAACTGTACTTCTTTCTAACTCTATTTAAATTAGTTTTACACTTTGAAATTGAAGGTTTAGAAGTACTTCGTAATATGTGTTGTGTTCGCAAAAGCTTTAATTTTAAACATTGTGCAGTCATCATAACCGATGTGTTAAGTTCAGAAGTTAAAATAAGACTGAGATATAAAATGAAGTGTAAAAGAAATTGAAACAGAAAGCCAGAGTAGTAATTTTATAGGTTAGAATTTACGAAGGCTATTCCATGGATAATTCTAACCTCAAACCTAGTAAGTGAAGTAGTCATAACATAAAACTAACGAGAGATGATGACCGAGCGGATGCGAGGCAATGAATGTTTGTAGCGCGATAAACTACCCACCTTTATAGAGGCAATAACTCCAGCCAGATGGCGGCAGATGGCAAGCAAATGACTGGTTGACCGACTTTCACCTGAGTAGTAAGAGAAGTAGGGTTCTGTGTCTATCCCTACTCCTTGGGGTCAATGACCGACCGGAAAGGTCAATGACCTCCCCCCCCCCACTCCTTCCCCCACTCCTTCCCCCACTCCTCCAGGTCAATGGCCGGTCACCACCGGTTGTTGACTTTATGTGGTGAAACCAGACTAAATATGGCAGCTGCCATGGATAATTCTAACCTCAAACCTGCTGCGCATGCAACAAGTTCTTCGGATCGGAATGAGTCTATGCTATGCGCATGCGCCTAGTCCTGTATTACTCACTTTAGCACTACTGCACATGGATAATTCTAACCTCAAACCTTGGTTTTGTGTTGTTGCGCATGCGCCGCTCCCCACTCCTTTGCCTTTCTTTTACACTGCTGCGAATTGGACTGGATTGAACACTGTACTGTAGTGAAACAACTTCCCCCACTACTCGAGAATCCGAGGAGCGATACGAGCCTGATCTTAGCGTCAGTCGTCAACAAACTTTCATAGCGAAAGGTTGTTGGCGACTCAGCAAGAGGTTTCAAATATATAGTAGGCCTATATATATTTGAACTTCTTCTACTACGTTGCGTTTTTTAATGCAATGTAGTATGTGTGTGTGTGTGTTTAGTTTTAAGTTGTATTAAATTTAAGAAATAATTTGCGCATTGCGATGTTAGTTATAAGTTGGGTTTAGCATTAAGGTGTATTAATTTTAAGAGGTATTTAGCATTAAGGTGTATTAATTTTAAGAATAATGATGGTATTTGGTTGTGTTGAATTATTTGGTTTTTTAATAATGATGTGTTGTTAGTTTTAAGTGTTGGTAATACTAATTAATGTTGTTTTGCCTTACAGCTAGATGTTAGGGGGTAGATTAAATGTAAATTCAGAAGTTCAGTTGAACTTCACTTAGAAGGGGTGGGACATCCGCAAAATGCGGACTAGGTTTTTGCATTTTTGTTTAGGAATATAATGGGTGGGATTAGTTTGGGTGGGGTTAGAGTTGCGTTTCTGCATTAGGTGTTCCAGTTTCCCTTGGAATTCATGGTTACGGTAGACCCGGACCGGACCGTTACGGTAGACCCGGACGGTCCAAACAAAATTGCGTCGATGTCCCTTGCAGAACGTAACTAGTGGGTTGGGAGTGGGAACCGTTAGGCAAACAGGGTGGTGGGAACAGTATTACTGTTCCCATCACCTTGGATCATTATAAATCTTGAATGACCTTGACCCACTTTTGAAAGGGTCAATGACCCCCCCCACAACCATGGAGCCACAACCATGTCATCTCTGCCAACTACAACTTCTACTTTAACTTCTACTTCAACTTCTACTACGGCTGTTACTGCACCAAAGAAAACTCTTCGTCTGAAAAATCCTCCTGACTGGTACAAGAAGCAACTTGGATCCCAACCTTCAACTTCTGGCACTATTCTTCCGCCTATCAAGACTTCTAAACTTCGAAGCATTTTTTCACCGCCTTCGCCTTCTACTTCGCTTTCAAACGACTCCACACCGCCATCAACCATCATGCCGCCTCCACAGAAGCCAGCTCCCCGTCTTAATACCCCTTCATTTGAAACTTTGCTTCATAGTCTTAGTACACCTATCATTCCACTGTCACCATTGCCTCCTACCCCACCACTTACTATGCCTGAAGACCACACCTATCATAAAACTAAATCCACTAAGCCTACTCCCAAACCTGCTCCTAAGCCTGCTCCTTCAGAGCAATTTCAATTATTACAAGAAGAGCGTCGTAGGGCATTTAGCCGTCCCACTACTTGCCCTGAAGTGCTCACTAGGGGAATTAAGAAAGGATCAGCTTGTGGGAGGAAATGTGTTAAAAATGAAAGTTTTTGCCGTGTACATATCGTGAAACATATTTCTGAACCACAACTGACAGAAATCCCCACCGTTGAAGACGATCCTAAAATAATATCCGTCAGAGGAGAGAGGCTTAAGAAAGGTTTGAAATATTTTTTTCTAAGTGTTGTTGACCACCAACACATTTTGGCAAAATGTAACGGCTTAAAATATAAAATTAGAGTTTGTGAGAATTTGTGTAAAGAGAAGAGATTTAACACTTTAGATTCTCAAGATTTTCTCCTCAGGGATAAAAAGGATCGTATTACAAGGTGGGGGCGTAAACAGTAAATTCACTTAGTTTTTTCCAAATTGTTGCTAAAAAAATAATGGGGGAGAAACACAATGCGTTATAGCGTTGTGTTTCTCCCCCATTATTTTTTAACACTCTAAGTCCCGTGACCTACTAACCTACTTCCATTTGAGTAGTAAGAAAAGTACTTCCCCCACTCCTTTGGGTCGATGACCGGTTAAGGTCAGCTCTTACCCCTCATTTGCATACTGTTATAAAAGCGGAGCGAGCGTTGGTCACTCCTTCATTTTGCTTCTACATGCCGCTCTTGTTGTTTCGTCTCTGCTGTTTACAATATTACCTACTTCAAAATGCCTCCTCATGTGAATGACCATATTAATTCTTCCAAAATTTCCGATGTTTTTCTACAACCTGAAGACATTTTAAATAATGATAGTGAGAGTGAGGATGATGATGATTATACTGTTGAACTTAGTGAAGAACGTAAGGTTATAGCAATTGATCCACAATTTCCATTTGATACAATAGAAAAGTTTATAGTTGAAGCTAATAAATGGTTAAATTTAGGATGTTATGTACGAATTGACTCTTTTATATTGTATGGTGATAGTCATTCTTTCCTTGTCACACCAAATGACAGAGACCGCATGTTGCAGTGGGCACAATCTATGATGGAGTGCTATGAACAAGGTGTGGACACTGGCGGCTATTTTCTTGCACAACTAGTGTAATAACAAATTACCCTTCCCCCCATGTAGTGAAAAAGGAAAAGAAATATTAGGAATCTAATTATAATACTTCCTTCCACATATAAAGAAAAGGGGGAAAGGAGTGGGGATTATAAAGTGGTGGGGGAATGTGTATAAATGCAGGTTGTTTGAAGAGACTTTTATTATTATTGTGGCTTTAGCAGAAACAACATGGAGTTTAAATCTGCAGCAAAAATAAGGAATAATATAATAAAGAAAGAAATTCGCAAGAAAGAAAAGATTGAACTTATAAAATTACAACTTATAATACCTTCCATTGAAATTGGATGTAGCAAACTAAAGACTTTGGTGAAAACTAACGAATATTTATTACAATTGCTAAAAACAATCGAAGAGTTGAAGAGAAAGAATGGACATTCTACATAGTAAAATTTGAACATTTTAATATAAATAAGTAAACTGAAAAAAGTAGATGTAGAATAGAGAGCGAGGAATAGATCACTTTGTGGTAATGGACTAACATGCCACTTAGTGCTCTATTCCTCGTTCTCGCGTTAAAATTGGATTACCTTGACCTATTTGTTCGACTGTTAGAATTTGGTTAACACTGTTGAATTTCAGTTTTGAACTAATGTTTATTCTTGTTCAAATGTTAGAGTTTCTTAACACTGTCGAATTTTAGTTTTGAACTAACTTTTAATTTATGCGAATTTTTAGTTCAACTCTAGTTAATTTATGTGCAAATTTAGTTCAACCAAGTGCCTGTGCTCTAGCCATTTCCACCCTAACATTTGTTCTTTCAACATCTGTCCCATAACATCTGTCCTAATAGATGTTTGGAGGGCAGGTGTTTGGTTTTAAAAGTAACTAAAATTAGTTGGGTGGGGGAAAGTTAGTTAAAGCTTGAATATAAAGAAGTATATACTAAAACTCCAATGGGAATAAAGAACACGAATGAACAATTAGTTTGTAGAAGGTTAATATTTTTATTTAAAAAGTTTGATTTCCTTGTATAGTGAAGAAGATGAAATAGTGGTGGGGGGACCGTTATAAAAGGAGGAACGCGAGAGCCCATTTCATTTCTTGGCAAAATTTCGAAGAGTAAACATCTCAACATGTATCGTTGCGATAAATGTTCGGAATCGTTTCACGATGAAATTCTATTAGACTGTCATAAAGAACTAATTCACAACAACCCAGAAGAAAAACAAGAACAACAAGAACAAGAACAACAAGAAGAACAAGAACAAGAACAAGAACAAGAACAAGAACAACAAGAAGAACAAGATGAAATAACAGCAACATCTTCAACTACTTTACCGAATCTACAAGTATTTGCATTACCCGGTAAAGTAGTAATGCATCATAAGATTCAAAATGAAAACTTGAAGCTAGAAGAATTTATTAGAGAAGCAAAACCAATCGTAAGTAAAATTTTAAAAGAAGAATTGAAAAGATTAAACTTTCTTAAATTTGGTTTACTACTAGAAGCTATGTTTATAAATGTACAAGAAGAATTATCACCAAGAGGATTCATAACAAAAAACCGAACCATTATGGAAAGTTCAAACATTGATTCAATAATAGAAAATTGTATAGAAGAAATATTAACAAAAATTCAGGAACACGAAGGAAGAGGATCCGGATGGAGTCTTACAAGTATTGAAGTATTAGATATAAGAGTTCACAAACATGGATATGGACTAATGGGATCTAGTTACATTCCTTTACCAAAAAGAATTGAAAATACAAAATCTTGTGTTAATGTTAAAAATGAAGACAATGAATGTTTTCGTTATGCAATGACAGCTAAATTTGTACCACCACTTCATGTGAATAGACCTAACCAAGAATATGAAAATCAAAGATTTAGATACAATTTTCAAGGAATCACTTATCCTGTATCACTGAAAGATATATCAAAATTTGAGAAGAAAAATCCTGGTACGCCTATCAATGTTTTTGCATTAGATAGTTCAAACAAAGTGTATCCTTTACGTATTGCAAAAGAAGAGCTACCAGATCATACGGATTTACTACTACTAACGCGAGGAGATGTGTCTCACTATGTGTACATAAAGCAATTTGATCGTCTTGTTAATAAGCAGCTTTCTAAAGATCGACACAGAAAGTTAATTTGCAAGAGATGTTTCAATTTTAAACGAGATGGGCTACACTCAAGAGAATGGTTACAAGAGCACAAAAGATTATGTAACAATAATTATGAAGCAAAGATTATTTTACCTTCGGAAAGCAGAGCATTTGTTACATTTGAAAAGGTTCATCATCAGTACCGTATTCCTCTAGTTGTGTATGCGGACTTTGAATCAACACTTGTTCCTGTTGAAGATGAAAATTGTGAAGCTAGAAAAAGTGTCAAGTATCAAATGCACAAACCAAACAGTTTTTGTTTAATGGTTAAATCAACATTATCAGAAGAACATTTAAACAGATATGGATTAACTTCAGAACCTCTAGTATATCGTGGTGAAAATGTAGAAAAAATATTTCTTGATCACTTATATTCAATAGCTGGAAATGCACAAAGATTATATACAAATATTGTACCAATGAAACCGATGGAGGAAGAAGAAGAAATTCAACATGAAAATGCAACTCGATGTTTCTTATGCAAAAATGATTTTACTATTGAGAATTATAAAGTTAAAGATCACGATCACCTCACAGGTTATTACAGGGGTGCTGCTTGTAATAAATGCAACTTAAGCTATCGTTTACCACTATTTATTCCTGTGGTTCTGCATAACCTCAGTGGGTACGATGCTCATTTTATAATACCTGAACTAGGAAGAGACGACGGTAAAATCGATGTGTTAGCTGAAACTTCAGAGAAGTTCATAAGTTTTTCCAAAGAAGTTGGAAACATGAAACTAAGATTCTTGGACTCCTACAGATTTATGCCGTCGAGTTTGTCCAAACTTTCAGAAAATTTAAGGAAACAAGATTTCATCGAAACAAAGAAGATTGTAAATAACGACAAACTGGATTTGGTACTTCGGAAAGGTGTGTTTCCATATGATTACATAGACAGTTTAGAAAGATTTAATGAAACATCACTTCCGGCTAAAGAAGAATTCAAAAGTAAACTTTATGACATGGACATATCTCAAGAGGACTATGATCATGCATGTAAAGTATGGAACGATTTAGGATTTAGAACATTGGGAGAATATTCAGATTTTTATGTTAAATTGGATGTAACTTTACTATGTGATATAATGGAAGAATTTAGAAATACATGTTTTGCAGCATATGGATTGGACCCTCTTCATTCGTACACTTCACCTGGATTAGCATGGCAAGCTATGTTGAAAGAAACAAATTGTAAAATACAACTTCTTACTGATATAGATATGGTTATGATGTTAGAGTCAGGAGTTCGAGGGGGATTGACGCAAAGCGTTACACGACATTTCAAGGCGAACAACAAGTATCTGCCCGATTATGATGCATCAAAACCAACAACATTCCTGGGTTATTTTGATGCAAATAACTTATACGGATGGGCAATGTCGAATCCCCTTCCATATGATAATTTTAAATGGATAGATCCAGAATCGATTGGAAACATAATGGATATACCGAAGCATGGTGAAACTGGTTACATTTTTGATGTTAATTTTGAATATCCTGAACATCTTCATGATCAACATTATGATTTACCACTTCTTCCTAAGACTGAAATTTCCCCTACTGGAAGATGGCCAAAATTAATGATGACTTTAACCGACAAGTCTCGATATGTTGGACACTACTGGATGATACAACAAGCTTTAGACTTAGGATTGAGAATTACAAAAATTAATCGAGTACTACAATTTTCTCAATCTTGTTGGTTAAAACCTTACATCGACAACAACACAAGAAGAAGAGCCACCGCTACATCAAGTTTTCAAAAAGATTTTTTCAAATTAATGAATAACGCAATATTTGGCAAGACTTTGGAAAACAAAAGGAAACATAAGGATATCAAATTGGTAACTGATCCAGTAAAATTACAGAAATTGGTGCAACAACCAAACTTTGGTTCATCTATAATTATTAATGAAAATCTAGTTGTTATTTCCATGAACAAGAAGTCAGTTACAATGGATCGTCCTTTGTATCTTGGAATGTCAATCTTGGATATTTCAAAAACACATATGTACGAGTTTCATTATAAGAAGATGGTTAACTATTATGGAAGAGAGAACATTGGTATTGCATATATGGACACGGATGCACTAATTTACTGGATTAAAACAAATGACATGTATGAAGATCTACGCACCTTTATATATAAAGATAATTTCGACTTTTCCGATTATCCTAAGGATCATCCAAATTACGACTATGACAGAAATAAGAAAGTATTGGGAAAATTTAAAGATGAAACAAATGGTGTGCCGATGATGGAAATTGTAGCATTAATGTCCAAACTGTATTCATTTCAACTGTACATAAACGAGAGGAACGAACATCAAGTCACGAAGAAGGCCAAAGGAATAAAAACTTCTTTCCTGAAGAAGAATGTACAGTTTGAACATTATAAAAGATGTTTGTTTGAAAATGTTGAAACAACTGCAACGTTCAACACTATTAGAAGTTATAATCATCAACTTTTTAGTGTCAAACAAACAAAGTGGGCATTAAGCTACAAAGATGACAAGCGCCATATTTTAGAAGATAAAATTAATACTTTACCATTCGGCCACTACTCTCTAAACCCTATCGACCAGTAAACCTATTCTTCGTCCTCTACCTTCTTCCTTTTTCCTTTCCGTAAAGAAGAGGGGACATGGCAAGCCCAATGCCATGTTCCCTCTTTTTTACACTAATATGAAATGGCCTTGACCTATATTCAAACTATATAAATGAGAATAAACTATTCTATGGATCAGTATTTTTACATGCAGTGTACAAGCAACATCTGAAGATGGAAAGTGTGAAGGACAAGATTGTAAATGAACTACATAAACCAGCAAGAAGAAGATTTCCAAGAAGAAGTACAATCATTAAAGGAATGAATGATCTTTATCAAGCTGATCTCATTGAAATGATACCGCACAGTAAATTAAATAAAGGATTTAAATATATTTTAACAATTATAGACTGTTTTACTAAAATAGCTGACGCTTTACCAATGAAGGATAAGACTGGTAAAAGTGTTACAAAAGCTATGGAAACCACAATACAAAGAAATAAATTTAAAATTAAACATCTACAGACCGATGATGGAAAAGAATATTTTAATAAAGACTTTGGAGCTTTGATGAAGAAATATCAAATAAATCATTATTCTACAAATTCTGAAGTTAAAGCTTCAATAATTGAAAGATTCAATAGAACATTAAAAGGTGCGATGTATAAACAATTTTCAAAAAGAGGATCATACGTGTGGTATGACATATTACCACAACTTATAAAAGAGTATAACAACAAATATCATCGTACCATTGGAATGAAACCTATCCAGGTAAATAGTGCTAATGCCAAAATTGTATTACAACGCATTAAAAATAATACAACACCGAAATTGGAAAAATTGCAACCAAAGAAGTTCAAGGTCAACGATAAAGTTCGTATAAGCAAATACAAAGGTGTATTTAGTAAAAGATATCTACCAAATTGGACTAATGAAGTATTTACAATTTATAAAGTGCAACCAACTATACCTGAAACCTATTTATTAAAGGATAACAAGGGTGAATTACTTCAAGGTGGATTTTACGGACACGAATTGTTGAAATCAACAGTCGGTGATGTATATCTTGTCGAGAAGATTTTACAAAGGAAAAAGGATATGGTTAAAGTCCGGTGGTTAGGGTTTGATAAAAGTGAAGACTCTTGGATTCCTTCAAAAGACTTAGTATAGTTGTTTAATAGCTCATTGTGTGTTTAACCTTTATACAAGATGGAGATTGTACAACAAAAAGACCGATTTAATATCAATAACATTGATGAATTGACAGTTGACAATGATAAGTTAAATCATGGAAAACATGGTGAATTACTACCAAATACGATAAGATGTCTAATAACTGGTCCTTCAAATTGTGGAAAAACTAATGTTGTTTTTAACCTTATAACTAATCCTAAAGGATTGCGTTTTAATAATATATACATTTTTTCAAAATCATTGCAACAACCAAAATATCAATTATTGGATAAAGTACTTGCAAGTGTACCTGAAGTGAATTTTTACAAGTTTAATGCCAGTGAAACAATTATGCAACCAAATGAAGCAAAACCATTTTCTATTTTTATATTTGACGATGTTTCTTGTGAAAATCATGACACAATAAGGAATTATTTTGCTATGGGAAGACATCATAATATTGATAGCATTTATATTGGTCAAACATACAGTAAAATTCCAAAACAACTTATAAGAGACAATGCAAATATGTTGATCATCTTCAAGCAAGATGAAACAAATTTAAAGCATATATATAATGATCATGTAAATGCGGATATGCCATTTGAAAAATTTAAAGAGATGTGTGGCAAAGCATGGAATGAGAAATATAGCTTTCTCGTTATTATGAAGGAAGAAGATATTAAAAATGGTAGATATCGTATAGGGTTGGATAAATTTGTATTTATGCGTTGAACTACCGATGCTACATCTAGTTACACGTTGAACTTCACAGTGTAAACATGGTGAATCAAGAAAAACTATTGAAAGAAATAAAATCACTCAGTGATTCTATTAGGATGAAGAATCGTGCATTGAGGATGGGTTTAAGTGAAAGAGAAGAATTTCTAGAGACTACATTTAAACCTATTACGGAACCTTTAAAACAGATATCAGAAACTATTGGTAAACCTCGTTATGAAGGAGATGTTTTACTACCAGTTTCTAAACAAGAAGTACAAGCATTAAAAAAAGAAGAAGATGATGATTCATATACAAGTGCTAGTGAGCAAGAAGAAACAAAAGAAGAAGAACCAATTGTTGAAAAGGAAGAAGAACAGCCAATACCTGAAGCTGAACAATCTATTCCAAATTTAACTCAATTGAGTAGCGATATATTACAACATGGACCTCTTGGAAGAAAATATATAATGAAAATGCTACATGACATGAAATCAAACCCGAATTTGAGTAGATCACACGTATACGGAGCAAGAATTGATGGGAATGAATTGAAGATTGGCGATTCAAAGCTTGAAATAACACAAGACGATTACATCATTATTAGTGAGCATAGATATAAAGGAACAAAAGGATTATATGAATTAATTTTTAAAAACATACCACTAAGATATTCATCCAAAGATTTAAGTGTTTTTAAGGAGATTCTACAAAATACTAACGCTCATAAAAGAAACTACTTAAAGGATGGAATGATTAATCGTTCACGTGCAACAAAATATAACATCGTTATAAAAAAGTTGTTTCCTCCACGAAAATTGCCAACATTACGTACTGCACCAGCGGTAAGACAACCACTGAAAAGAAAATCTTTATCACTTATGGATTTATCACTTCTTGAACAACATGGTAAAAAGAGTAAAGGAGATACTTCAACATCTGGTAAAGGATTGATGAAAAATCTATACAATACAAATGTGATTTACTACAACGATATCAATAAATTGGTTGATAGAATGAGACTATTGCATGAAGCCATGGAAGCCGGTCATACAGGTTTGAATAATGAATGGGTGGCTCTAGTTGATGAACTTAGGAATCGCGGTATAGTCGTATAATTGTCCGTGGATATAAAAGAGGTGCAAGCATAAGACGTATCAGTTCTAACATGAGCGTCGACAAGTTCGGACGGTACTCCGCTTTAGGAGTGCAAGTTGGAGAAGACAGAAAAAGAAGTGGATTACCGCAAACACCTGAAGGTGACTATAGCATAAGTAATAAACGTTTAAAACTAGTTAAAGATCCAGAAGAAGATACTGATGGAGCAAATTTGAAGACAGTAAAAGAAGCTACTTCAACATCATTAAAATTACATAAGAATACTTACGATGTTAAATCACATAGATTAATTAATGTTGGTAAACCAACTGAAGGTTCTGATGCAATTACTAAAGAGTACTTATCATCTGAACTTTTAAATACTTTAAAATTGCAATGGGGTAATAACTTAAAAGATGGACAAACGTATAATGCTGGAAATTATAGAATAACCAACGTGGGAAATCCCAAAAATGATAAAGATTCAGTTAATAAAGAATATTTACATTCTATAATACCGGAAAAAACTGAACATGGATTTTCTTTTTATAAATTTATTATAAATGACATTGGATACCCAAAGGAAGACGGTGATGCTGTAAACCTAAAATACATCAAGGACAACTGTATTTTACAAGATGGTGATGAAATCAATTGTCATGGGAAAGTGTTGTCAAATGTAAAGTTCGGTTCTCAACCAAAAGATGCTGTTACTATGGAACAATTATCTAAAGAATTAAAAAAGGAAACATCCAATTTTGTAAAACATGAAGATGCCGTGTTAAAGCGGGGAGATAAATTTATACATGGAAATGAAAAGTTTAATTTAATGCAAGGAAATAATGATGAATGGGATGCAGGACATAAAACAATAACAAATGGAAGATTTGGTATAAAAGATACAGATGTACCTCTAATGGTGCAAACATTAATTGCGAGTGGTGGTACATTAGGTACATACAATGGTCGTAATAGAAGAATAAAAGATATTTATCCTGGTTACGAAGAAAATGATTGTGTTACAATGAAACAAACAATAACTTGGGATAAACACTTTGGGACCCAATATGATGCAAAGATGAAGAAAATAATTAATATTTTACCAGGTGAAGATTCAAATGATGCTGCTACTATTGGACAAGTCATAAAAACATCAAAAAGTGATTCAACAGCTTACACATGTAATGATAAACGTATTATGCAATTACATGATCCTCAACATCCAAAAGATGCTGTAAATTTAGATTGTTTAATAAGAATAGTGGGCAATTTACTTATTGATACCCACAATCATATAGCTAGTACAACGAGTCATGTGATGATTCAACCCGATGAACGAGAAGCTTGGATTAAAAATAGAATTATAAATCAGTATATAATTAATTTGAATAACTAAGTCTTTAAATATAAAAGATTTTGCACAAGTTATTCATTTGTGTAAAGTATCTCGTGGAGTAAACACGCCAGTTATATAAGACAACATAATGAAGACCGTATCGCTCAGTCATCGTCAAGACAGCGGCAAGAGAGGACGTGGTATAACATCAGCTGCATTATCCCTGCTTAGACGGATTCCAGTTGGTGCTGTTGTAAATCGAACGATAGACGCTTTACCATACGAATTACATCTGCCCGGAGGTTATCAATATTGTGGACCTGGAACTAAGTTGGCAAAGCGTTTAGCAAGAGGAGATCCTGGAATTAATAAATTAGATCAAGCTTGCAAGGAACACGATATAGCATATTCAAAGTATAAAGATTCAACAAATAGATCAATAGCAGATAAAATTCTAGCGGAAAAAGCTTGGCAAAGAGTAAAATCAAGTGACGCAAGTATTGCAGAAAAAGCATCGGCTTGGGCAGTAACTACAGCCATGAAGACGAAAGCAAAGTTAGGTGGTGGAAAACGTCGCAGAGGAAGACCTGCAACGAAAGGCGCTCCCAAAAGAGGTGGAAACATTAAAAAAGGACGTCGTAGAACTCATAAGGCAAATGTAAAGAAGACTTCTGTTTGGCAAATGGTAAAAAACGGAGCAGGTTTATACCTAAGACCATACCGTGTGTACTAAATAAGAAGAGTCAATTGATAATTCCAAATAAAGCCTTAACAAATCATCAGTTAAATGATTATGTGAAATGTTTGAAAATACCATTCTTTCGAGGAGTTTTTATGAAAGATGCATTACCAACTAAAATATGGAAAAATGAAACTGGAATAGTAAATTTGGATTCCACCTATGGTCCAGGCACTCATTGGGTATGCTATAAAAAACTCGGACAAACCATTTACTACTTTGACAGTTTTGGCAATCTACCACCGCCAAAAGAACTGCAACATTATTTTCGAAACTCCAAAAACATTTTTTACAATTACAAAAGAGAACAACCTAACAATACTGAAATATGTGGGCATTTATGTTTGGAGTTTCTAGCGAAGAGTGTCAGTCAGCTTTAAGATGTCATCGTATACAGTGTCACTGAGTGGAAATTCATCCACATTGAAAAGTACGCTGTTCCCAGCATTGCGTCTATCCAAGGAAAGATTATGGGAAGCGGCATTACTTGATTTGACTACCTACAATTCAATTCCTAATGTTACAGAAGGAAAAAACAATTTACTACATTATTATGAAACTAAGGATGCTGCAGGAAAATACTCAGAATTGAAAATAATTACATTTCCTACTGGAGCATATGAAATTGATGACATAAACCAATTATTACAGAAACAACTCGGAGAAGACAATATCACCGTTAAAGGAAACAATAATACTTTAAAAGCAGAAATAACTTCGAAATATTATATTGATGTCAGCTTGGAACAGTCGATTGGCAGTTTACTTGGATTTACAGATACAAAAAAGAAAATCTTAACTCCTGGAACTACTCATTCAGGTGATTCAACTGTAACAATATTGAAAGTAAATAGTATTGATGTCACGTGCAACATTATACACGGATCGTATAGAGATGGAGTTAATCAACATATTTTACATACATTTTATCCAACAGTGGCTCCCGGTTTTAAAATTGTTGAGAAGCCACAAAACTTGATATACCTACCGTTAAACACCAGTTTCATTTCAGACATCGTACTGAACATATTGGATCAAGACGGTCATAGTGTTGACTTTAGAGGAGAAACAATTACTATACGGATACACATCAGAGCAGCAACATAAAAGTCAACATGGGATTATCATTTAAACCACAATGGAAGAGTCGGGAGCTCAGTAGCTCCTCGACATTGGAAGAGTTAACATCGGAAAACATTCGTTTTCTACAGAAGATTGGATTGAAACTTAACAGCGATGGATATCCTGGATATATCTCAAGGACCAACGTTCGACGAAACACTATGGGAGAAGGAATATCACACGCACAACCCTTACACTTCATCAAAATTAAACAATAACGATGAAATAAGGATCCCCATTCAACAACAAGATATTTACACTTTACCGTGTGAAAGTTACTTGTACATCGAAGGACGGGTATTAAAATTGGATGGAAAAACTGCTTCAACAGTTCCTTTTATAAATAACCCGATGGCATATCTTTTTGATGAAATAAGATATGAAATATCAGGGGTGACGGTTGATTCAACAAAAAAGGTTGGTTTAACAACTACATTGAAAGGATTAACATCATTAACACCGCACGAGAAGAATTCAATAGTCACTGCCGGATGGGTTGCCCCCGATAAAGACACTATAACACCAGCTTCCAACGGTCACTTTGATTTTCATGTACCTTTACGATTGCTTTTGGGATTCGCTGAAGATTACAAACGGGTAATAATAAATGTCAAACAAGAATTAGTATTACTCAGATCTTCAACTAATAAGGACTTGATACTTGCAGACCCTGCAACTACGGAAGATAAACTGGAATGGCAACTACAGTTGGATAAAGTTGTTTGGAGAGTACCTCATGTAAGATTGGCTGATGAACATAGAATCCTATTATTGAGAAAGTTGAAATCTGACCGTGATATTGTGATGCCATTCCGAAGTTGGGAATTTCATGAATACCCTACACTACCTCAGACAGAACGACAAACATGGACCGTCAAGACATCAACTTACTTGGAACGAGCAAGGTACATAATACTCGGTTTTCAAACTAAGCGAAAAGATGTTATCACTGCAAATGCTGGTCAATTTGATCACTGTAAAATAAAGAATTGTAAAGTTTTTCTAAACTCTCAATTCTTTCCCTATGACAATTTGAATGTCATGTTCAGCAAAAAACGTTTTTCCATTTTATACGATATGTATGCAAGATTTCAATCATCATATTATGGAAAGACTAATACACCACTATTATCACCTGACCAGTATTATTCCAAGGCTCCAATAATTGTAATCGATTGTTCAAAACAAAATGAATCGGTAAAATCATCAAGTGTGGATATAAAAATTGAAATGGAATTTGAAGAACCAGTAGCGGATGGAACTTCGGCATACTGTCTAATTCTACATGATAAAATAGTTACTTACACACCGCTGACCGGAATTGTGAAGAATGTACTTTAAGAAGAATTGTACAACAACTGCAAATTTTTGAGGTTAGAATTATCTGCTTTAATTTTTGAGGTTAGAATTTCATTTGTGAAAGACAAGTTGAAAACAAACAATTATGTAATTGTATAAATTTCAAGGATTTTACGAAAAATATAAAAGCGAGAAAATAATTAGTAGAAACTTCATTCTATCTTCAACCTTCGTATGGGAAACATCATTGGCAAGATGAATTCTACTAACGGAGAAGAAAATACACCTCTAATGGATGATAATAGTTCAGATATAGAAAAACAAGTTGAACGAGAAATGGACGAGTTCCTAAAATTCAACAAACATAAGAAGAGAGAAGAAGAAAAAGCTGAAAAAGAAGTAAAAAGGAAGAAGGTTGAAGTTAACATTACAACCAATATTTTAACAGAAGTATTTCTTCGGATTATCTACCCAATTTCTTCATGCATGACAAAAAGTATATCAGTTGGAATTTTAAAATCAATGGATTATTCACCAATTGTTATTTTAAATCATGGAAACAAAATGGTTACTTTCAGTGAAACTACTTGGGAATCTCTCATGAAACATTTACATCTTTTGGAGTGCTATTTAAGTAACAACACATTTGGAAGAAGAACAAGATTAAGTTTATTGGAATCAAATATTGAAGTTGATATAGTAAAACATCGTGGAGGACAAAATGTTCGCTTCAGAGATTTAACTACACATAATGTTAAATTATATTTCACTAAAGAAGAATTTTACACTTTAAGTTGTACTACCGGTCCCGTCACCAGATATTTGAAACAACTAATATTTTCAAGTGCAATAATTAAAGACTATCTAATTGATACATTGGACAAAAAACCTTTTGTTCCAATTTTATACGGTCCCGTGGATACTTCAATCTTTAATAGAATACCTCAAGAAGTTGAAATGTGGAGACAATTAAACAACTATCACACCAATTTTAATATTGATGAAGTGGCACAAGAAGTGAAAGAAGAAGAACAATCCTGTCTGTTATAAACATCGGCTCATTCAATTTTTAAGTCAGTTGTTAGTAAGACTTCATCATGAATAAACGGGTTTCGTTTTCTAATGCGCCACATATAATGGAAGTTAAAAGAGGTATAATTGAATTTCAAGCTTTCCGAGGAAATGATGGTAATTTTATTATTAAAGAATTAGTAATCTTGGACATGAACACATCAGTAGTTTATCATTATTTGTTCAAACCTCCAGTACCATTTAATAGACTAACAACTAAAGCGAAAGTTACAAACAAATGGTTGAACAAACATTTTCACAACTTAAGATGGGATGAAGGTTTCATTAATTATAACATGATGCCGCACATTATGAATCATTATTGCAAAGAGTTTAAAATTATCTACACAAGGGGATTGGAAAAAGCAAATTGGATACAATCATTTACAAGCAACGAAGTGATTAATGCAATAATTGATAAAGATTTCCAATGCTACTTCAACGAACTTTGTATTTCATCAAAAAGTTTTAAACATCGAAGGTCGCAGTGCGCTTTAAAGAATGCCTACCGCTTGAATAATTTCCTTCAACAAACTGGTGGGGGTAGTGTCAGTGGTGGGGGTAGTGTCGATTATAAAAGTGAGAGCGCTACCATGACACAGCATGAGTATTACTCAAACCTCCGAAGAGACAACATCTCCGACGGACATTCTTATTAACAAGAAGATTAACAACAACATCAATATGGCATCACAGAACTTACTTCAAAGTTTAGTTGATCAGTTCAACGCTCATTCTAAATCATCAATTCTACCTACAAAGAAATGTTCTGAACTAAAAGAAGAAAAACACTACATCATTCATACTATTAAGAAAATGGAAACTTCAGTAGGTGATGCTATAAATTGCACTTTGAGCGAGGCACCTTATACAATTGGTGATGAAGCAAAATTTCAGATCTTCTTACCAAAGCGCTTCGTACAACTACTTCAAAATGAAGATCTTCGTATAATTCAACCCGGCGCACTCTATTTGGTATCACATGGACCCAGTGGAAACAACTCTACTGAACTTACAATTCATGTAACACCTACTACTGATTAATTTGTACATAACATTGTAAATATTTCTTTGTATTTGTTTTTTCAATAAATATGATATAAAACAAAAAAAATAAAAATAAAAAAAAGCAACATATTGTAATGTCTTTGTACATTACAATATGTTGCTTTTTTTAAAAATTCCACAGGATGACCTTGACCCAATTTTGTATAATTATAAAAGGGGAAATGTACTTGCAAAATTCATCAGTCTACTGCTACCTTTCATACCGTACACATCTCGCTCTTAATCCCTGAATATAAAACTGCAACATGTCCCTAAAGGTCAAGTGTGCATCTTACGATACTAACACCATAACAACTTTTGAACAACTCGAAGATTTAACCAACGAAATGCGAGTTTTACTTACCGGTGGTTATCACTTAACTGTTGATGTTAGTGCTACTAATACAAGAATGTTCACTAAAACAAAATATTGCGATGATGAAATATTTATTTCTACACAACCTACAACTTCTTCATCGCCAACTGGTCAACATAACATCAAGTTCCAAAAGCATTACCAATGTTGAATAACTTTTGACAGACAAAACTACAACTAAAGAATCACGTGATCAATGTGAGTTAATAAAAAGGATGTAATACTTGTATAAATAATCATTCGCTTCTTAGCTCTCACCACGACAAGACCTATTTAAGAAAATGTTGTACAGAATGATGATTCAACTTGATGGAAAAATCTATGGAAAAGATTACAACACTGTTGAACAAATAACTAAAGATATAGATGTATTAGCTAAAGAAGGATACCAAGCTAAATTAATTTTAAAATTCCCTGAAGTACATCCACTATCAATAGAAGAACTAGTTGCTATGGCTAAAGCTGAGAGAGATAAAAAGTCTGAAGAAAACAAAGAGAAACAAACTTCCTAAATTTTAATAATCCTTACACTTGTAAGGTATAATTTTTTAAAACTCCATTTGGATGACCTTGAAATTACCCCCACCACTTTTCACAGTACATAAAACTCGCTATTTAACACTATACACTCTTATTCTTTCACTGGACTCCGCAGCATCAACATGGAAGAGCAAAAATACAAGTACAAACCTCGTTACTGTTGTGAACAACAATGTACAGATTTAGGGCCAATGATGGTGGATGGGTTAGCTTGTACTAAATGCGAATTCTTCGGATCTTGTTACTGCAAATGCAAAACAAAACAACTACCGCCACCAGAATTGCGAACTTTGAAACTTTACAAATCAAGATATTTTCATACATGTTGTCCTCAAAGATGTTTCAAATTTCACCCTCTCGATCTTGCTCATTGTCAACGCACCAATTCTCATCAAGATGATTTTTGTACACATATGATAAAAAGATGTAAATACAGGTCAGATTGGTATTCCGATCCTGTAGAACCATCAAATGTGTAATTTCAGTTTTACACTCTTTTTTAAAACTTCATTTGGATGACCTTGAGATTTCCCCCACCACTAGTTCTAATTTTTATATAATATTAAATCATTCCACTTCCAACACTCTAACTAACAACATGGAAAACAAATTTATCAAATTTGAACATATAATAACTGACAGGGAGGAGATGGAAGAATTGTTTCAAAACTTACTTTCTGTCATTGACGAATATCCTATAAGATGGTTCAGAATTGTAGTTCAATATTTAAATCCTGGTGAATTGTTTTCTTCATCAAGTGAAGAAGATGAAACAACTACTTCGGTTCAAATAATTGAATTAAAAGATGGAGAAGAAGAACTAAACGTTTTATTCAATCATAAGCTTAAGGTTCCCTATATAAAAGCCCCCTCCCTAGACAGCCCCCCTCCCTAGACACCTGCTCAAGGTCACCATTATATAAGCCCCCTCCCTATGCGCCGATCCTCATTCCATCACCGACTCTCCAATAATGAACAACTCTCCATTGGCCCGAATGAATTCTAGTTTTGAAATAAACTCTAAAGAAGAGTTACAAGACATTTTTAATATTTTACAAGAACTTGTAGATAATTTTACAACCATCAAAATGAATTTGGAAATAACATACGATTGTCCTATTTGTGATAAGATTGAAAGTTCGGACGAAGACAGTTTACTAAATCTAACTCCTGCACCATCTGACACTACTGATGGTAATAATAAACAGCAAAATATTTCCCCCACCACTTCTTTGTAATTCTTCGTTCCCCCCACCACTTCTTTATTTAACTAACATTTCTCGCTTTCACTTCTCATTCCGTCTTCAACTTTTGAACTATCAACATCACTTGTTTTAAAATTTCAAACACTACAAAATCATGATGGATATGATGGATGAAGTTCCCTTCATAACTAGAATAGAAGAGGATAAATTGAAATTGGAAATTAAACGATTGGAAATGGAACGGGAAAACCAACTCGAAATGTTACGTTTGTTCAAGCTTTTCAAATACATCATCTGGGGACTCTGCGTTTACCTTCTCATCGTCGTTGGTGTTTGCATTTACAACTCTGTAGTTCATCACAAAAGTTCAACTTGTTTAAACTCTGCTGTTGCACATTAATTATATGTACACAAATAAAATTCAAAATTTACTTCAGCCTATCCCACTATCACCAACTAGTTCAACTTTGAACTATTTCTGGTAGTAGTTGGGTAGGCTTTTTTAAAACTTACTCTGAATGACCTTGACATACTTTCCAGGCTCCAGTTATAACTGTTGAATTTCAATTTTGAACTAACTCTTAATTCATGCCCAATTCTACTTCAAATTCAGGGCATATGCTCTCGCCATCTGCACCCTGCAGCTGCCCTGGCAGCTGACACCATCTGACCCCTGCAGCTGCCCTGGCAGCTGACGTCACTTCCGGTTTAGAAGTGGCTTTTTCCCTCTACTCTCCCCCAACCCCAACGCGGGTCTACCTGGCAACTGGCGCAGGCGCCGCGAGATGGATTTTGACATTTTTATGACCCCAACCGATAACGATGAGGGGCACATCCAAAAAGAGCTAATCCTTCAGGTCATTTTCGGGGAGTTGTAAAATGTCTCCCTTTCATATGGTAGGAAGAGCCAGCTCCAGCCAGCCGTGTTAATTGTGTAATCAGGCAGACATAATAGGATTATCCCAGTGCACCTGAGCAGGATTCGTTGTCGCCAGCACAGGCCACCAAGTTAGGCCTACATGTATATACAGTACCAGCAAAAGACTTAAAAGAGTGCATTTTCACTGTTACAAATCAAATACCTGGTGGCCGAGAAACTGCTCAACCCAAACAATTCTTTGTAGTCATAGTAATGTCGGTCACAGACTGTGCGCTAAAATGCCAAGCCCGAAAGGCTCTTTTCTTTAAGAAGAGCTCATTCGCTCCACTCAATCGCCTCCTCGACAAGCTCGTGCATATATTATTTTGTTCAGCGACAGTTAATGGATGTTGTGGAAACTTTAACCATTCATTAGTCTAATCTGCACAACTTTGAAATATGACAAAATAAACGGTATCAGATAACTGACCCATACTTTCAGCTTTGTCTATAGTCCTATACACTAAGGTGAATTCTCATAGTAGCCTATAGGCGAGTTTTAAACCTTTTGCCGGTGGTGCGATCTTCTGCGGCCTACATGAAGTACAAGTGGCATATAATTGGATGAACGGATCGAAGAGGAGTGAATCCTCATACATGACTGTTAACAACCTCACTGTAGTGACAAACCCCTATTTTTTGTAACGCGATTACGTTCGCAAAAAGCCTCGGATCGACTTCAAACTTTCACAGTAGATTTTAGGCGTAATTTTACAGGTCGAGTTCGTTTGTGAAGTTATTCTGTTAAGTAATAAAGTAATGAGACGTAATTTAATTTCCCATAAGAAATGCATTGTAGGCTGTAAATAACGGTGCACACAAAAACAGGCTATGTTAAACAGTGCATAAGTTGTTTTTCTGGCTGTTATACTATAACTACGCTAAATATAATACAATTAATTAGTTATTTATGAAATTTTTATAATAGGGTTTGAATACTAGAAAGATAATATTTTATATTAACAAACAATATTAAAGAGAAAATATTTACAAAAATAATAAAATTTGTAACTATTAATTCTAACTGACACATGACATAAAAAAACAAACACTAAATATGATTAGCGTCAAATGTAAGATGTAGATAGATGGCGGTGGCACTAACGTCATAGAAGTACCGTGTATCATGGAGGTTATGTTAAGTGTTACTTCAATAGCCCCACTCACGAAATTAAAGATATTACAATAAAACAATGTTTTGTGCAGTAAGTGGTTTGTTTTGATATTTGTTTTCTTATAAAGGTCAAGTGTTGAGTTCAGTGCAAATTTAACCCACGGTAGGCTAGATGTTTAAATTCTCCCGTTTTCAAATAAGAGTATCCATTTCCATATACAAAGTAGTACCAAGCAGTATTAAAACTACATAGATAGCCATAGACCTATTACTTTTCAAAAATTCTTGTGAAAAGGGCTACATGAGAGTAGACGTATTAGAGTCCAATCACAATTGTTAAAGGCCCATCTTATCTTAACTACCGTATAGGTTCAGGCCTACAACAGTACACCTATTAACATAACAGGACAGGACAACCTACGTATAATAGACAGCCTACACCTACATTTCAGTTTTAGTAAATAGGCACCTAATAGTACATCATACTTGTTCCGGTACCTACTTCAAACTCAATACTCGTGATTTACACCAACACATTTTTTGTGCAAGGTGTTAAAGTTGAGTTAGGCGTACCGTCCCGGTATAAGAAGAACCACACTAGACTAACTTGTACAGTAAATTGATTTAGGCCTATAGTAGATCGCCTCTTAACTGGCCACTTCGGGGTCATATCCAAACTGGATAGCCTAACAAATAGGTGGTTAAACTAAAGTTGGCTACCATTAAAAATATCAAATTACTGTCCAATGGAATATTTAGTTGTCAAATACAGTAACATCAAATACAATTTGGAAGTAGGCCTACCGGTAGCTTAATTATTTCGTATCTTTTAACAAACTGACTTAACGTTTTTACTCATTTTGTACTTTTCTATAAATTTCAAGTAGCCTACACAGGTTAATCTAAAGGAAAACAATACATTAAATGCAGCAGGGCACTTTGTGATTAAACAGTACCTTTCCCTCAAATTTTTACTAAAAACGCAGGCTTTACTCTTTGAACTTGTCAGAGTTTAAAAGAAAACAGGCCTACAATTGGAATGTAAAGTAGGCTACATTTGACATCAATGAGATCCACGACCTACACCTAACTCAATATAATTCGGTACAGTAGAGTCATGCAAACCCGGACTTCGATAACCCGGAATGTTGGATAACTCGGGAAGCCTGCCAGAGCATTAAAGTGCACTGGGTTTCAAGGCGGCTAAGCACAATGGCATTGGTCGGAACACGATGAGGTGCCTTTAAGTTTGTTTTAACAAAAGAGGTTTAAAATTTTATTTTTGTATTATGTACATTATGCAATAAATACGGTACGGTGATACATGGTTTTTTATAGGTACAACATAAACTATTCATACGTTATCTTAAGTTTACGCTATTCCCGATAACCTGGAATTCTCACAAATCCAGACTCCGTTTGGTCCT
The DNA here is from genome assembly GCA_030545055.2 of Neoaliturus tenellus. Lineage (NCBI taxonomy): Eukaryota > Metazoa > Arthropoda > Insecta > Hemiptera > Cicadellidae > Neoaliturus > Neoaliturus tenellus. The sequence goes on from CM061537.1 coordinate 97,516,692, forward strand.
CATTAGTCCGGGTTTGCGGAGCTCTACTGTATTCTGTTCTTCTGTAATGAAGATAAACACATCACTTTCGAAGGCATTTACTTATTATATCCAGAGTGTTGACTTTTATTATTCAATGGGAACAACTACATATAAATTCAGAGATTTATTTGAATTATTTGAAGTCGGATGAATATGTCTTTTCTCCCCTCGAAGCATTCCAAAGTGCTTTGTATGGACAGGGGTTTCCCCTCACAACTTTCAATTCCAAATGAACTTGAACATTCATTAGGCCTATTATTTTTATAGGCCCTACCTATCAATAAAAATTTTTCTTAAAGTTGTGTTGAATCTTAGGATGCCGTATTAGAGGAAGTTTACTTGACTACAAAAATAATTTTTGTGGCAAAAAAGGACAAAAAAAATTGATATGTTATAAATGTCAGTTGAAAGGAAATTATTTATACATAAAATTTTGTGCCGATGTAGAGGATTCAATTGTAATTATCATTTTAGGACTAAAGGTTGAGTTTACAAAAGTGTGGGCAACAAAGAATGGGCATGGAACCCTTAAAAATATCTTTTTGACTAATTAAAATTCCTTCACATGTCAAATATATAACTTAGCCTAACATTTCCTAATTCCCACATCTAATTCAAACTAGGGAACTTTTCTGTTAAACAGACCAACAATTTATTTGACAGGTAACTATGTTAGGTTGGGGTAGAGTGTGGCTGCTTCGAGATTTTTTTTAGGGTTGTTAGGTTGGATTAGGACTGTCTTGCTGTGATTTGTAAAATCATGAAAAAACTTAATTTAACTTAACTTAATTCCACATTCCATCAATGATACGTATTACTAAAGCGGCTACTAAACTCCGCACACTGTGCGGTATTAGTTAAGCCTAAGATCAGTTAATGGATTATTAATGGGCAACCATGTTTCTTTTCCTCCTTTTTTCTCAACTTGTGTACATTGTATGAGAAAACCTTGCATACAAATTGAAAGGTATTGTCCTGTAGATAAGCAGAACTGTATTTTAATTCATATCGGTCACCAGGGCTATGCCCTACATTCTTTCAAAAATTTTATGGAAGAATGGTAACTGATTCAATCATTAGACAGCTGTTGTAATAATAAACGCTAGCAAATCAGGGAGAACATATGTTTTGGTTATGAAATAGTTTTCAACAAACTGTGTCCAGATAAGTGAAGTTTTTGTTGAATTTCGACCAGTGGGCGATCTATTATATGTAATGTTTTGTAATAATATAAAAGTACATGAGTTCCACGAATTGTTCAACTACCGGTATAAGATAATTCATCGCATAAATAAAAACTAAATTTTGTGTTAAAATTGGCTTAGAGTCGTTTTTTTAGTTTCACTCTAAATATTAATCGGCAGTGAATTAACGGGAAGCCTTAAAAGTGGTACAGTATACTCTCTCTTAATCGGCCAGGCCTCGGCCGGATAATGATTTAACCGGTTAAACCGATGTACATTTAAAAATGCCAACCTACAATCGGTTAAAAAGATGTTTTTTGCCAGCTTCAAAGGCCGGTTAAACCGGAGACGGGTTAAAAGGTGGCTGGTTAAGATGGCGGCTACTGTAGTAGTAAAAATGGGGAAAGTTCATAAATTAACGGAAAAGTTCCCAAACTGGCCATACTATGTAGGCTTACTATGTCAAGTAAGTTGGGCAAGGTTGTTTTGTTGGTTATCATATAGTTTTAAGTTAAGTCTAAGGAGATCACAAACTTGTTTGATAATTCATGCCCCAATAAGTAAAAAATTAACTGTACTCCAAGATTATATTTGAGAAATGTGGAAATTGACTGTAGGTATCTAGCCTATATATATGAATCTATTAGCATGTCTCAAAATACTATTTTGCAATCAATTGTGCTATCAAACAAAAATACATGGTTTTAAAGCGGTGTTTTTAACCAAAGTTAAATATCAGTCTTTGGCTTTTGGCTTTTTACTCTATTTGCAAAATTATTAAATAAATTCACATATATAGTAGAGAGTCAATTCCGAACATAAATTATGCAGTCAATTATCCGTACCCTTGAACGGCCTACTAATTCAGTGACTGTATTAGGAAAACCTATGGCGAAACATCAAAAATAATGCTTGGGTCTAAAAATTTTAAAGAAATGTGTGCCATTTTTGTTTTGACTTCTTTTATGGCCTATAAATTGTTTGGAAGTTGTTTTTTTATTAAAAAAATTTTAGCTCTAATAATCAACTTTACTGTAGGCTATCTGATAATATTTTATTGTTTATTTAATTTTTATGATTATACAGAGTGTTATAGATAGTAATCCGAGACTGGCTATGCATAGTCGCATTTTACATAAATAAAAAATGTTCTACACCATTTTTAATTAAAGTTTTGTTTGGCTGCCAATCACCATTTTTTTACTTTTTGTTTTTGTAACGGATTCTTGTATGAGTTAATATCTAGCATGTAAAGATCGCCTACTGGTCGACATTCGACCAAAATTTTACTTAGATGCTCTGGACTGGACCCAATTTAGATTGAAAAATAAATATTTATATTTGAAACATCTGTTCTTACTGTTTTTATAAAATTTGTTATTACAACAGCTGTCTGTACGAAATGCTGGGAATTAATGAAATAAATTACCCTTCTTCCGTAAGATTAACATTGTAACTTTGAAAGCCTGTGGGGCGTAGCCCTGGGGACCGATCCAAATTATAATGCAATTCTGCTCATCTACAGGAACCTTTCTAACGGTATGCGCGGACTTTTCCTATGACGCACACGAGCTGAGAAAAAAGGAGGAAATTAAACTTGCCTGCCTATTAATGTATAGATGTCAATTTACAAAAAAATATTATTTTACTTTATTTTCATTTTCAAATAGCATCTTTTTATTTTATTTTTCAATAAATAGGCCTATTTTGAAAACGTTTGAAAAAGGAAAAACAGTGGTTTTTGGAACTAGGCCGGAAAAAACTTCCAAGAGTTTACACCAAGAGATTCTACTTACACTAGCCGTCACGAGAGAAGTCCGTTGAGGGCGGGGCTTAGCGGTCACGTGATTTTGGACCAACGAATGAGATTCAAGCGATGTTGCCGTTATTCACCTAACCTAATTGAATAAATCACATGTTGTAAATAATAAAATTTCCAAATGTAAACAATATATTTGTAAACAACCCGAAATACAATGTCTTTTAAAACCCTTATTTTTTAAGAGTAAGTGTTGAATGTTAAGTATCATATTCGTTTAGTGTAAATTTTGTGGTTGTTTCAATATGGATAAAAAAACACCTCCCGCATCAATTGCTATTAAAAAAGGGAAAACGGTTAACAGTACAGAACGGAACATAGTGTACAACGTTTATTGTTGTTTTGAAACAGCTCGTTCTCCTTTCCTTCATTTCGTGAGTGTGTTAATTGTAATCAAACTGGAAAATAATGCGCCATTGCTTGCAAGATTAGTGAAAAAAACAGTTAAATAAGTAGGCAATATTGTCAGTTTTTGAAGAGTCGCCAACACCAACTTTTTCAACACCGGGAAAATCAAGAAAACGAAAGTCTCCAGTTATCAACTGGATAAACTCTCCCCCTAAAACCGATCAAAATATTGCTATTAAAATATCAGAAAAGTTAAACAATTATTGGAAATCTCCGGACAGTAATACAACTGGATAAACTGTTGGAAAATGAACAGCAAAAACAGGGCCACCACCACAGGAGAGAGGCACTCCTTGGCTGAGCAGACAACACGGCAAGTCCAGCAACGAAGTTCTGATTCCAAGAATTCAACCATAAATACATTGTGTAAAATAATGAATAAAGGATCAAATAGTCGACAATATTAAATCCACAAAATTATGTTTCTGTTTTTTGTTGTTTTTTTGTTACTTTTATTTTATTACTGTTATTGTTATTGTGTTATTTAATGTTCCTGTTATGTTATTGTTTTTGTCAAATAATTTTTAACTGTTAGGCCCTAGCCTATATTTAGTTCAGTAAGCGGGCAGTTGTTTATTTCCTAATTATGTAGGTCTACCACTTGTTATTTGTTCATTTGTTATCTTTCTAGAAATTTTGGTGAAGTTTTATTTGGTATGAATCACGGTAGAAATAAGATCATTCAAATCATGAAACTATAGGGTATTCTGTCCAAGTAAAATGCTGTAGGCAACCAGAAAGCTAGCCTACTAACACTCCCTGACGATCTGCACCTTCCGCTGCATTGCAAAAAGTTGGGCGAGCGAATTTTAGGAAGTTTTTAATCTGCCATGCCGGCTATACGGCCACCTGCGGTGCGCGTACCCTCCGGTCGACGATACGGGTTTGTCGTTCTTACGTGAAAACGACTTTACAAAGATGAGTATATTTAAATTGATAGTTTTAATGGATAATACCACAACATTATGAGGCATTTAGAGTACTTGAATCCTCCCGCAATAATAGGCCTGCAAACATAATGGAAGTATTGTTTTTATCTTATTCTTTCTCTTTAAAAAATTTAACTTATGGCCATAATTTTTTTGGCCACATGATGTTACTTAGCTAACTCTCCTTTGATAATCTCTTTTGATGGAGCGTGCGAATGTTCAGGACGATGTAAAGAAAAGAAGGATATCCGCCAGTGCCGTGCCCTTCCGCCCGCCCGTACCGAACCGCCCCAATGAGCACGTAACTTTAACAGAAGTAGTGTAGGAACTTCTCGGCACATTTTTATCTAAAGGCGCACCTACATCCAAATGAAGGCACCGGCCATCTAGGTCTTTTAAGGGGGGGGAGGTCTTTCGCTTAGACTATCTAAACGAGAGTTTCAAAATCAGACAAGACACTTGATCTGCACTCTTGCCTCATCAAGATAAATAATTTGATGAAAAATGATCCTTTTAACTATAAAACTGCTGTTTTTTTTTGTTTCATTTGGTTTTTCAAGCAGCAGTCATCCTTTGACTTTCGCCTCCCGGTCCCGCCACCGGGGGCGCGGCGCTTCCGTGCAAATAACGCACGTCTTATTTTACGACAGAAGACAGTACCCACATAGGTTTTCAAGATAACTCAAGACATGAAAAAAATATAAATTATGACAAGCTATTCACCCACAATATTTTTCAAATTGTAGTTTTGTAAATGCAAGATGATGTCCAAACATAAACACATGAACTACGAACCTTTCTTGTTTTCAATGTACAATAGGCTACATGTTTAAAACACGAGATGTACACATTAGAGACCGTTTTATAATCAGGTGATCGCTTCAATGATTTACGTTTATATTGGTAACCGGCGTTCAATGTGGCAACACCGCGCTTGATTCCTATTGGTTACAGCTCAACGGACTTCTCTCGTGACGGCTGGTATACAGTCATTTATTCCATTGTACTAAATCCAAACCTCTGATTGTTTTGCTTGTTGAAACAAATGAAACAATAACAAACCTCTAATGATATTTGTCTATGTCAATACTTAACAGCTGAAATCAGTTCAAATACAAGATAAACAATAACGACGTCAAATTCTTTATATAGATAGGTTAAAATTTATTAACTTTTATACAAACTATTTATTATTAATGGTGGTATGATGAAAAGTACTGTTCATAACTCGTCCGAAAGTGGTATACCGGTGCTTGACCTAATTCGGCGAAGCCTCGTACTTGAAACTCGATCTTGCACCGATAACTACCACTTTCCGCACTAGTGAAGAAATATACTATTTCTAAAATATCAAGAGCTGTTGCTGTTATTTAATGTAAGTAACTTCATTGTTTCTACAGCAGGCAAAAGCAGAAATCTCTTTAGTCCAAAAATAAATTTAACACGTTCGCGGCTTCTTGGCTTTAATTGTAGCCATCTTGGTTTCAATCCTAATCCGGGTGATTTTGTAGCCATGTACTATTGCTTTAAAAATTGCATCGTTTCAATGTTATTAGAGGGAGGGCTTTGAAAATCCGCACAGCATTAGACATATATATAAGATGCTATTTCCTGTTGTTGTGGGCCCTGCTGGACAGTGCTGCACCTGGATTCTGTTGATGATTTTGGAACCATGACTCAGTCGCAAATCAGTTTGCATGCGCAAGTAATTATTAGATTATTTTAGTCCATGTTTTAGTATTTCAGTAGTTTTTAGCTGGGATTTTGCATTAGGGGTTTTTTGTAACGGTACCAGGTGCATAAAATGTCGGACCCTGCTGATCCGGAGTATGACTTCCAAAAATGCATCTGAATTTTTTTTTCGTGGGTTGGACAATTTTTCATAAGTAAATATTGAAAGTAAACACACCTAGAGTTATCCTAAAATAATCTTTTCAAGAAAAAAATCTCTCATATTTAGTGCCCCAAGAATAAAGTCACTGCCACAGTGCTGTATGGCTACAAATGTATTCATGGAAGGTGGCACCACTTTTTACCACCAGAAACAAAATACTGTATAAGTAAGTTTATTAAAAAATGTACCAGTAGCATCTTTTCTTACTAAAGTAAGATTATTACAGTTTTTTTGTAAATTTCAGGATAGGAGGACGGGTTTTTAAAAAACGATTAGGCATAGCCGCAAACATGTTAAACAAGTGGAGCTTAACAAATGTTAAATCAACAAAAAGTTTTAGGTCTTTATCCCAAAACCCTTCATGGAATTTACACTGACCATGTTGTGGATTAATTATTCCTTGAATATATGCGATTTATGGAATGTCAAAATTTTGTTTAAATTGCTCTACAGTCATACCTAAATTATACTGGCTAGATAGTTGAGTGGTTATAGTGCTCGCCTTTGAGTTCAAAGGTTGCCGGTATGATCCTGAGAAAAGTTAGTAGGCCTAGCTTTTTAAATTATCGATACTGGACCCAGTAGCCATTTGTCAATGGGCAATTCATTATTAATGGTATCGAACAATATGTTGACGTTAGATAGTAAAAAGACCAGGGTGTGGACCATTCCCCTTCTAAACTTTATAGAGTGCCCAGGTGTAGAAAGAAGTCAAATTATATTAGAAAATCATAACGTTATGTTAACAAAATTATTGTACAGATAACACGGAATATCTTGGCCTATGATGACCATTTACAGTTCAAACAATTGGAGCAGAGTGACAAAGTTGCAGATTGTCGCAGACTGTTTGTAGTGTCATATGTTTACCAATTTGAATCCAGAAGTGGAGTATGTCAGATGCCAAGATATTCTGCGTTATCTGTACAACAAAAAATGACACTAAGAATTATATTCAACCTAAAATGGGATAAATCTGTGTGAAAATGTTTATTGGTGATGGACATTATGATAGTTTAAACCATCTTTGTACGAGTAAATTTCACACAATCTTACATACATTTATTGTACAACAAAAAATGGCACTAAGAATTATATTCAACCTAAAATGGGATAAATATGTGTGAAAATATTTCTTGGTGATGGACATTATGTAAGTTATAAACAGTCTTTATACAAGACCTTTCACACAATCTTACGATACCGGAGAAAAAAACAAACAAACAAACAAAAACATTTTAACAAGAAATGGTTGCTAAGTCGGGGGACAAAGATAAATCACAACAGACATAGGAATGAAATGGGTATTAATCTGCATAGACTAGAATTGTATATCTTAACAAAAAAGCATCTTGTGCATGGAAATAATATTTATATTGTCCAAGGTAAGAACTTTTAATGAGTTTGCTCAGTTAAAGAGGAAACTAAACCATTATTTGATTTGCAAAACATTCACAGTTTTGATGAGTTATAGTGTTTTTTATTGTTTTATTAATCACAATTCTATAGTATTAGTTTTAATTTCATTAAATGACTTCATTTAATTTATAATGGTTAGATAAGAAAAGTTATTTTATATTTAATCCAATTCAATCACAATTTTATATATAAATGATTTAGCCATACAACAAAAATATTTTCATCTCAATTCTCTACAAATCTATTAAAATCTTTTGATTTATTGAAAACTAATGAATTCAGTAAAATAAGTCCTCCTTATAATGAGCAAAGCAAGCAAGCAATGCTTTATGATGCAGAAGCCCGTTGTCCCTGAAGCGACTCTAGCGATAGTCGCTAAGCGACAGTCGCTCCAGCACTGGTAGCGTTGTTTCAAATGGGAACGTTGTTCTTGATGCGACAGGCGTGGCTAGCGACTATCGCTGGCGACTGTAGCGGGTCTGGTTTGAGGGCAGGCTCAGTCGCAGTTGCGGAGTGTTTCTTCTCAATTTTTCACGTGTTTAGTTGTTGATTGTAATTTCTTCAAGAAATAAATACGGAACTACAATGGAAGATAAAAAGCTTCTAGAAACGGCTTTTATATTAACTATTGCACTTATTGCTTGAAATCGAGCAATTTAATTTTACCTATAACATGTCATTGCTAAAATGTTGCATATAGTTCTCCGACCAGTCCAATAGTGATTAATTCATCCAAAACTAACCTATTTACAGCTGTAGGATACAGCTATGTACAGATGTTAAATGCGCAACCTAATCCCAATAATAATATTCAGCGGAGCGATAGTCGTTGAGCGATAGTCGCTGAGCGATAGTCGCTGATCGATAGTCGTTGAGCGATAGTCGCTGATCGATAGTCGCTCAGCAATAGTCGCTAATCACGTCGTTGTCCCTGAAGCATTTTTATAGAGCAATTCTGGTGCAATTTTATGCTGAATTTCAAGTTTTAAATGTGCCATGAGTTTGAAGCAGAAGTAAAACAAAAAATACCTTTCAGTTGAGGAAGTCGATGACGAAGACTTCATGCATATGTTTTTTGCACCACAAGTTGGTACTCATTTCAACAAGACAAAACTGTATACAGTATTAATTTTCCACTAAAGTGTCATGGGATTTAATATAACCAAGTTTGTTGCCATTGTTGGTTTTGACCAAATATTAGTTACTCATAAAGATATGTACCAAACTGTATTGAAAATTGTTAAAAAATTAAGCAATATAGGCCTAAGGTTTGATTGATTTCCTAAGAGGATAACATGGGAGGCTGGATTTGCATTTTACCTGATATTAGTGAAGCTAAGTTATTTTTTCAAAATACTAAATCTTTTATGTTTAGGTTTTTGAATGTTATTTAAAAAAGTTTTTTTTATTAATTGCAAAAAATGCGAAAACCCAAATTTTTTGGTCCCCAGAAGCCAAAAACAACATTCATTCATTGTCATATATGTGTGTCTATAAATGCCTAAATGCATATAAAGTGTCTGGATAACTTTTGAAGGGGACCTCCGATTTTTATGAAATTTGGTATGGAGGTGTAAGACCAGGTCTATTCTATTTTCATGAGTTCGTGAACCAGCATGATCGGGTTAAATGCGAACGGGGCTTTATGAAGTTTCAAAGGGGTCAAAAATGGGGTTTTGCTCATTTTTGGACCTCAATTTTTGAAATTCTACAATTTTAACTAAAACCATTAAAAAAAAGCTTAAAAAACAAACAATTTAGTATTTTGCATTTTTTTGCACTTGGCTCAACAGGTTACAGAGAAAATCCAAAAAGGTTTTTCCATGTAATTCTTATGGGAAATTAACAAAACCCTCTGTCTCACATATTTATTGACATAACAATTCTTTATATTTTTTATTAAAATTCTACATTCTTTAATTTTGCCCTGGTAAAATTTGATATGTACATTCACAAGGTAGGGTTTAACTGATATTTGGTTACAAAACCCATATGGCAATGAACCTACATACTCACCCCCATAGGGTTTATGGGGAAAATTATAAAGTGCCGAATATTGATACGATTTGATATTTACCTTACCGTACCTTACCATTACATTTCCTAACAACTAACATAAAAGAAATCCCATGGCAGCAAACCTACAAACTCATTTCTATAGTGTTTATGGAGAAAATACAAAATATCAAATCCCTTTGGAAATTTTCATAGTACGCAGGTCTGCTGCGATGGGGTATTTTCACTATACAGCTCTAAGAGTAAATTTACTAGAAATTTTTACCATTAGGATTCACGAAAATAATCCGATGAGAGTCTACACATTGTTGCCAAATTCATTCAGAAACACATTTTTATACTGCACTACATATTAACATTCGAATTAAATACCTATAAATAAATAACATGCATAAATATCCTTAACCTAAAATAATAACAAAGTATAAATATATATTATTTTTAACAAAAAATTCAATTATATAACCACAACTATCAAATTTCACATGCTAAAGTTTTGAATTAATTGAACCACAATAATTAATGTACAGGATTTTAATATCTGCTGTTAAAATTTCCATCGGACTATTTTCGTGCATCTTACTATAGCGTAATCAATTCAATAAAGTTTTTGGGTAAGTAATTAATTTAATTTAGGAGACTTAAATGTGTAAGAAAACTAAAAATTGTATAGGTATAGCACTGTAAAAGTTTTTACTTTTTAACGTACAAGATCGTTTGTAACTTGTTTTAAAGACATTTAATGATATATTTTATTATGGGAGCAATAAAAGTACTAGTAATCATATTTCTTTAATACCACAAAAAAATTAAAACTTTTTTTCTATGTAGTTAATATGTAATTTGATAGATTTGTTATTTTTTATTTGTTTATTTTAAATAGCTTGTAACTAGGATTATCAGTCTTATGTTGCCGTTCATCCCCATACGCGCGGAACAAGCGTACTCCTAGTAGATAAATCAGTATTACCATTGTATACAGAACCGAATAAGTAGGGAAGTGAGAACGCCGCCCCCTAAACACAGATAGCACCACCAAGACGTGGCTACTCCCCTATTGGTACTAAAAATTAGTCAAATTTTTTAAATCCTGAATATTTTAACTTCTTGTCTATTTGGAATATTTAGTTCTATCTTGAACTAAATATTCCGTATTGTTAAAATATAGTTCTCAATATTATTATTAATAGTGCAACATTAGATTCGTTATATTATATAGTGACGATAACATTCAATATAAAATCAAGCACAGTAAATGTGGAATAGGCTAGTAAACATCTGCTTCAGTGATTTCAAGGGTTGAATAGCTAGCTCTTTTTGGATGTGGTCCGGGGGGGCCAGTCTTAAGCCTCTAGCTCATTTTGGATGTGTTTGGAATGCGGCGCAGGTGGATTGGCTCATTTTGCCAGAGCCCACGATGAGCTGGCGCAGTGTCCGTTTCCCTTTCTAACGTATCTGACATTTTAATTTTTACTACCAAATATCATTTCTAATCCCTTTATTTCTGGCTCTCAAATTTGAACAATGCTATGCTACGTACTAAATAACTAATCAGAAAATATGACAGTAAGATGATTGGGAAAAAGTAATAGGACATAAAAAAAGCATTTACATGATTTGACTACACATTATAAGTTAATTTTCAAATTTATTAAGAAAAAAAATAATAATAATGTTGGAAAACTATCAGTTGATTTTAGATTTTAGTTCGTACGATGCTGACACCCTGAAAAGAGCAAATAGCAATTAAGATTATGTTGATGTATCGTGTTAGTAGGTAAAACGACATGATTCTATACCAGGGTCATTTACAGTGAATAATGGCCCTGTTAAAATTTATGGAGATTCAAAATATTTGTTTTTATTGACATTGATGACGAGCCTTTGAGCCTAAAAAAAGATGTGTACATAAACTGTTTGCGATTCTCATTAATTCTCACTCTCTTCAAAGTCCGTCGGAACCTGTCCAGCGCAACTTATCAACGGCACTCTCGCTTTTATAGCGGGCGGACCATGAAGAAACAAACTCGAAATCTCTCCAAGGACCAGCAACGGTTTCTCCACTTAGCATCCCCGGGGACAAATCAAGAGCACATTGTCCAAAAAAGGGGGCAAAAAATCGCAGAGAAAGCGCCCAGCGTCTCCGCTAATTAGATTTACGCCGCGGAAACTCTGGATAAAGCCGTACATCGCGCAGCGGCTAATCGCGCATCGGACAGCGGGAAATACGCATGCGCAGTGATACAATTTGATCAGACGCTCGGCGCATGTCTGATGCCAAGGGTCGGGCCGCCGCGCATTAACAAGACGCGGTCCGATCGCTTGCGGATAGCCGCGAGTTATGTTTACCAGGATACACAAGGGTTTGGCCGTTGTATCTCTTATGATATATATTTTTTTTAATTTTGTGTGTATATTTAATTACATATTAATCAGTTCCTACTTTGTTGCATTTCTCGTCGATTCTCATTAAGTTTTGCTTTATATACTTTTGTTATGTCGTTATGGTGATTTATTCATTAATTTATTGCACATTTAATACTCAAACTGTTCATCGTGAATTTTGCTGTGCCGAAGAGTTAAGGAGAGACGTAATATGTGAATTTTAGTTTTAACGTTACAGCACATGCCTTTGGTTTGCTAACAAATTGTTATGTTCACGGGAAATATATGTGAAAAAATATCTAAATGTAAGAAATAATTGTTATTAATTTTTATATAGTATAGATCCTAGGTAATATGTTTGGTCTTGTTTGTTTATGTTTTTAATTTTATCTCAGGTTGCAGCACGAAATGAAATCAAACGTCTTAAACTCAGTCTAGCCCAGTTTGACTGGGGTCACGATTGAACCTCAAACATTTCAGATAGTCAGGGAGGTAGAACATAGTTCTAATAGTATTTTTACAGCCTTGATACCTTGGTATAGTATATCAAAATCTACTTATGTAGTTGCCTGAAGATATCAAAATGTGTTTTGTTTCATGCCGGACATGTTTCGGGTTCTTTACAACCCATTTTCAGCGGCAAACTTCCAATTAACTATGTGTTTTATGTCGTGTGAACTGTGTTATTTATTTATTTTGAAGATTTTGACAACCATCAATAGTATGGACTTGATTTTAATGTTTCAATTGGAAGTTTTGCCGCTGAAGATGGATTGTAATGGACCTGAAACATGTCCGGCATGAAAAAAACACATTTTGATATCTACAGGCAACTACGTAAGTAGATTTTGATATATAGTTCTAATTTTCCTATTCCATATCAGAAACAATATAACTTGACTGTTTAGTTTAAATAAAAAAGAGAAAAATTTAACAATCATAGTTCACAAAAACACTAATATGCCACCGTCGAAACTCATGAAAATAAGTAAAAAAATAACTTTAAATAGCACAATTCATTTAGCTTCAGTGTTAATAATAGTTGGTTGGCGTTGAGTTATTACACAACAGAATAAGGAAGTAAAGTGTAAGTTATCCTGGCTTTTTCAAACAATCATAATAACTATTTATTATGTTGAATGTTTAAGAAATTATAGGAATTCACAGCACAAACTTGAAGAAAATAACAATATTAATGATAAATTTACATGTTTTCAACTTAATTACAAAACAGTTTCTTTCAGGTAAGCATTCTTTCAAATCGAATTTGCCTCGCGTGTCTCCCTTATCCTTGACCCATCTTCATGATGTCTCGTTAGGTCCGACGGGACGGCGGCCCGGGGTCAGAGGTGGCTGAGGGCTCAGGGGTCCATCGTTGTGTCTGGCTCGCTAATTTAATCACCATTTATTCGCATATTTCAAGGTTAGTAAATACTGTTTTGTTGAAATGCAGTTGAAATAACGCTACGGTACGCTATATCTTTATGGTCGTATACGTAAACACAAATTTACACCAATGAATTTTTATTAGATAACTCCTGTTAAGAAACACTATTTGATTAGCAAGACTTTATTAAATTAAAACTTATTATTGAGTACTATTTTAGTTATTTAAGTGTTGCAGTACAGTTAAATGTGCGTGGGCTGCAAAGAATTTGAATAAACTTAAACTTGTACGTATGTGAATTAAATCAATTATAAGTAGGCTAAAATATAGCAAACAAATTTAATATGATGGAAGTAGCAGTCTATTTTATCGTTATTATATTTCACATATAATTTCTATTTTTACCTGTAAAAAAACAATATTTATAAAGAAACTACAAAATAACTTTGGGAAAGTTGCAAACTTAAAATGATTTAATATTAGTTAAAATTAGCATAAAACATATTTTATTTAGTTAGGATTGAAGTTATACAGGGTGGAATGAAGTAAGTGTTTAATATTTTAGGGGAACAAAATAGTCACAAAATGAGATAAAACTGTGTATTTGAAATATTTTTATTCAAACAATTGTGGCCAATAGAAGTATTTTTCATATTTTTCAAAATTTGGTAATTTTATTCGAAAATCTTAATTTTATCAGAAAACAGGACCTTGTGTTGAGAATCTAATAATATTTCTGGATTCTGCATACAATATTTACTAAGAATAAGAAGATAAATCATGAGTTTAACTCAGTTATTTATTTGTAATTTTCTTTGGAAGATAACAATATCATTTTTTATAACATTCTGTATAAGTATTATTATGTAAATATATTTTTGAGTGTTGTAGACATTTGTTTTTCATTTATGATTGCAAACAAAACGTATCATGTTAGTGAAAAAGTGTAAAATTGTAATGCTTTAAAGTTGTTTTCCATACACTTTAAAAAGATATTGAAGTTATTACAATATTTTTAAAAGTTTCAAACTGATATAAAGAGTATATCCAAGTGTAACACTTAAAATATACTTAAAACGGTACTGCCCATTAATGTTAACGTCTTTCAAACGAGGGCCTAAAGAGCTCATAAAGCAGCCAAAAATGACGAAGCCATAAATGATCTTTAACGATCCTTAATGGTGCATAATAAACCACCAAAACAGCCTGAACAGATACAAATTAGGTCATAAAGTGAAATGTATCTCATTTAGATTAGATATTATGATGGCGAACTAAAAATATAAAAGTTAATGTCTTAATATAAGGAACCCAAACGTTTTCGATGAAGCTGTTATAGGTGCAAACGAAAGAAATTCGGTGATTGCCCACTTTCTCGATTCGTATTCGAAATTATTATAGTATTAAAGTTTGTATTTGCAAAGACAAGTATTTGAATTGAGACATTATAAGGATCCTTACAAAATTGCATATTGTACATAACTACCATCATTATTATAAATTCCAACTAAAAATGGAAAATCGTTCATCTTATAGGGCCTATTGTACAAGTATTGCATATTATAACTACATTGTAAAAATTATTAAACAATATTAGATTATAGGTGATATATTTATTTGATGTACGATAATCCTTGGTTGTTATACAAATAATGTTTACTACACATTCGTAAAATTCAAGAGAATTTCAAAGTCGTATCGTAAAGAATCTCTTCTAAGAATAAAATCCTTCAAAATTGATTTATATTTGACGAGGAAAAGATGTGTTTGAGTTTTTTTTTTTGATCTAGGGTTTTACCTTTACAGTTTTTGACAGTGACGGGTTTTTAAATCTCATATATCAAATTGACAATTCGAAAGATATCAGATTTCTCTTTCATGTTATCCATTTGGGTTATGAATAATTCAATTTCAAAGATAAAATTAAGTTTTAAAATCATAAACTTTTTGTAGTCTTCAAACCTTTTACATTGAAAATGAAACAATGAAAGTCACAAGATAAACGTTTCAAAATCACAGCTGCAGCTATAAAATCAAATTAAAATATTATGTTAAAGATATATTTAGATAAATGATATGAATGCATATGCGTGGTTAATCATTTCCCGAAAATCAGATTGATAGTTTTAGTGATCACTAAACACAATGTACAATAGATCACATAAAATGGTACATTTTGTTACAAAATTGTGCCAAAATTGGGTACGGTTTAAGAAAATGAAACTTGCAGATATAGTCCTTGATTTTAATACAAACTAGTTCACGAGTTGCTTGACATCGAGCAATTTATTTTGATACAATACTAAAGTTACATTCAGTTCTAAATCAATGAAATCCGACGAATCCAATATTGTGAATACCAGTGGTCACCAAAAATTATAGCTGTACGTCAACAGATGTTTAAAATGCTCAAACCAATCTCAATGTTATTCTAATGGGAAAATTTCAAATTTAATTTGTGGATAGCGCCCTTTTCTAAGTCCGATTCTCATCAATTTTTTGGGGAAACAACTAAAGACCAAGCGCTATATAACGACACCAAAAATTTGAAAATCGGTTGAAAATTGTAGGAGGAGTTCTCAAGACAAAAAAACCCCTTAGCGTATTAAATAAGTATAGATAGATGATTTTCATAACATGCTGACACATAACAATGAAACAAGCAACATTTGAATATAAATCCCCCCATTGTAGCTTCATTCCCCGTCCCTCTCCCTTCACCCGCGCCTTGTCGGCCGGTTTCGCTGATTTTCGCCCTGGGATCCGAGATAATTAAAGCAGCGCCGCCCTCGCTCGTTTTTCGCGCCATTCTTTGATTCCGGTCGCCGCCCAAAACCAATAACGGGACCGGCCGACATCAACGCCGCCTGGCGGATTTGCGACTACAACGCGTTTCGGCGTGAAACACGTGACCGAGCAAGGTCTGTAGAGGAAAAAGCATAACTTCTTCCCAGGTCAGCTGAATAGCAATTTTTTGTGTTCCGGATATGAAGCGTAAAAAACTAAAACGGAAGTCAAGTTACGTTATAATATTTACCATTACACTGCTGATTGAAAAAGAGAATGAAGCAGTCTTGCCACGGGTACGATATTTATCGTAACGACACCATATTACTTATTACTCTATTTTACATTTGGATTATTAGTTAATAACAAACCGTTAGGTAATGACCAAATTAACAATTATCAATGAAGGTAAATCTAAAACCATAAATTCTACCCTAGTTTGCTTTGAAATTCCTTATTTTAGTAATAGTTGAGACAAAAAATCTCTAACGCAAACGAGAACGATTGTTGTTTCCTGCAGTGTTGGCAACACTTGCAGGTGACAAAGAGTAAAATGTTGGTTTCTTAACACTTTTTTAACCAACAAAAACTCTGTGGCGTCATCCACGGATGTCGCGGAAACTGACACTATTGCTCTTATGGGATGTAGCTCACCTGGCACTACAGTCATCTTGGTGACCGAGAGTGTTTTGGGTGTGAGTGTGAACTGATTGTTTGGTTAATTGGCTGACTGGAATGAATTAGTAATGTTCCTGTATTATTCTTTAATTTGATTTGTAGTTTGAATGGAAACACTGCAAGACATGAAGTTAATTTTAAATGTTTGATATTTAAAACTGTGTCAATAACAAAATTAAGTTATGCTTAACGCATAATTTTATCACTCAAAGACATTTATTTATTTATTTAACGGCAACCGCCATTTTACAAAAATTGAGCATGATATACGACAGATGAAAAACATTATGTTGACAAAATTACATGCTGAAAAAGTGTTCAATGCAGTCGTCAAGAATGTAGCAGTTATGTTGAGTGCACTGTAGTTAAATTGTCAATAACAATAATTAACTGATATTAAATAACAATAATTAATTAATCCGACGTTAGGTAACAATAATTAAACTGGCATTAAATAAAAATAATAAATAACAACAATTAATTCAGCAACAATCGTAATTAGGTACAGTTAATTAATAACAGAATGAATTACATTAATTATCCAAATTATATTTAGGTTTCGTAAATGTATTTTAAAAGTAGTGGTGATAACCTTCTGCGTAGGTAAGTTGTAGTATGATAAAAAAGATTGGTATGTATAACATATTTTTGTAAAAAAAAAATGAATTAAGTCAAACTACCAGAGAGTTGTACTAATCTGTGCTCTGTAGATGGCTATCTCGATAAACAATAGATTAGTAGGGTTGTCCTACTTTGAATTTGGGTAAAATATGTAAGCTACAATAATAATTTAGTAAAAACATAATGGAATTACAGATTTTTTTTTTGTAAAATGCCCATTTTTACAATTTAGTGTTGAAATTTTAACTTAAATAGACTAAAAAGTGGTTTCGTATTTTAGGAATATAATACAAAAATGTTTGAACTTACTCCAAGTATAAAAGTAAATAACTCAGTACACTAATACCGAGCCATAAATTCAGCAGATGACTGCAATGTCGCCGCCTCTGGGTGATACAATCCATAAAATTATTCAAAACCCATCTCTGTGGGAGTCTACATGAGACACTGTTTTCTGCAGCTCAATTTATTGCTTCAATCTCACATGTGTCTGGAATCTAAGGGGTTGTTTGGATGTGTAGTTCTCTTACAAACTTAATACCCTTGTAACACTGCAGTATGTCGTAGGTTATGCAAAATTGAATGTAAAAACTTGCAATAAAGATATAATATGCTAAACTAAAATATAGGTTTACAGGTGATTTCTTTATCTAGAAAGAACCTTACATTTAGACTATTCGTCCATCGTCAAAAATAAGAATGTTCCATTTTTTGGTCTTAAAATTTTTGCATTTTTAATTTTTATTGTTGGGTATTTGATTTAATTGAACATATTAATAGGAATTTTCACGTTTGCATAAGCCATACTTTCCTTTGAAATGTTTTAGATGTTTGAACATCATAACTTGCCCAACTGTTTTTTTAGGTAGCCTACAAAAAATAAATTTGATATCCTAAGGCAGATAAAGCTGGAATTATATTTAGTCATAAAATTAATTCCACCATGCATTTTGTTACTTTAATGGGCCTTAACATGTGTTTCAAGAGAATGTTGAAAGGCGGGACATAGTTCAAAGAAGATTTCAAAGTAAATTAGTTACTTAAATAATTATGAATTGGATTTAAATTTCATAATCCTATAACATGTACATAAAACAATAATTGGAAGAAGAATTTTTATTATTTTAGAAAAAAACTTTCTGTTTTCTCTCTTTCTTTGTCTTGTCGTCAGTTGCTGTCAACAATTTTACCATTGTTATTATAAAATTCACAGCTTAAAAACCTTTCAAAGCGGAAGGAGGATAGAGACATTGTTTAATCTTCATGACTACTACCAGTGTAAATATCCAAAATATATGAAAAAGAAAAAAGGTATCATGCCATCATTTCATATTTAAATTCAAATATTGACTTTTTGTATCACCCTTCAGGCCAAAACTGCAGCACTAACGTCGAAGGCTGAGGACGAGATTGATATAAACTGGCTACTGCCCCTCCACTGCAGCGATCCCATAAATTTTGGCCATCCAATTAAGGGGGCCAAACAGGGCTATGGTCCCTCGTAACAAAAATTTATTGCATTGTAAGATGTTGGATGCGCAAACCAATGACATCTTTTATGGCCCCTTTATCGGAGCATTCGGTCGGGTAACGGTCTATTATTTTGGAATTTAAAGTGGCGTCCCGTTGCAACCGAAGATCCTTGACATGCATTCGTGATCGAAGTTGCCTTTTGCTCTGCTTTTGTTGTGTTGCAAACTTATTACAGTATCGTAAATTAAAACTCTGCAATAACTATTTTATTCCATTATTTTTTACTGTTGTATCTATTTTATTAAGTTTATTAGTTCAGATAAATTTAATTATTTATGTAAGACCTTTTATAAGTTAATGTGTTGTAGGCTACATAGACTTTTACAGTTTTCTGAAATCAGAAATCCCTAATACCATGAAACATAAATGTACACTTGGGTTGAAGCTTGGTTTGATCATTAAATGATCTCATTAAAAAGATTTAAAATTCAAAATAGTTTATTTCAGCTGACATAAAACAGCACATAGCCTACAATATACAACACAACTAATTCAATTAAAATATATTGATCATCAATTCATTGATCAATTAATTAATGATGCTACTAGAAATTAAATTGAACACTTCTAGTGCTTACAAAGTACAATATATCTACGTATAAAAATATAAAGAATATCTTATAGGAATAAAATACAGGGGCACTATGAATTATTTTATTTTGTTAATCACCCCACTACATCTTTCACTTATTTACTGCCACTGTATATGAGTTCCATGTTTGAATGAATCTAAATTAACTTTTGATAATGATTTTTTTGTTTGGGTGCAGGGAAATGATGTAAAGAATAATTTTTATCAACATCAATCCTATAGCTAGGCTATTTTTCAACAACCATCGGTCGAGGTACTGTCAAATTTTATCATTTGTTCAAGCAAAACGTAAACGTTGACTATCAACATAACATAGGAAAGCCATTATAGAACGAAAATGTTTGCTCTGTTTGTTGGCGAGACCTAGATGAAACTGCTAGATAAACAGCGATCTGTGGAGTCCGAAGGGCAAGTTGTCCGCCTCACATTAAATGGAACTTGTTAAGTTAATTTGGGATCTTCAAATTTAGGAACAAACCAGACAATCTGTGACAATCTATGCGTACAATCTGACATTTGCATTTCTTAGCTATAAAATTTCAGCCTACCTAAGGTAAGGTTTATTTTAAATCTATTTTTTTTTTTTTTTACTTTTATCACATACCACGTTCAACCTTCGATAACTGTTGGGTTTCTCATATTTTATATTTAGTATAAAAAAATCATAATCATCAGACAATGTACGCTTCGTATCATTATTATAGTTGATTTGTAATGTATTATCACAAATAAAGTAATTTTAGTTCATACGTAACCTTGAGATTTTAACACGTGGTATGAAGTATAGACAGTGGGAAGGTGTTTTATGAAACTCTCCATGAGACCTATGTAAACCCTTTTAAATTTTAATTAATAAACACAACGAAAATAAAGTTTTTATTTTTATGGATAATTGTATAATTATTGTTTCTATCAAAGAAATTTATTCAAAGTTTCGGAAAAATCTATTTTATCGTATTTATGAAAAGTTGGAGGATTAGAGATTAATGGGGAGGGGAAATGACACTTGCATATGTTAGTTTTACATAAATACTGTACTCAGTGATGCATTCTATTCTATTTAAGAATTCAAGTGCTTTTAAATTTGATACTAAACTCTTGTTTAGCGCATATATTATGAATAATTATCCAAGAAATTGGTGTTTCTTTCTGATATGAAATCATCTTACATACAGCTAACTAACTGTATATATGGGACAACGAATTCATCAATGTTTAAAGAAGCTAAATTTTAAATCTGACTGAAGTAGTCGAATGACTTTGAAATTGCCATCAACACATTTACTAAACCAATTAGTTTTATTACTCTGTTACTCGCAAACCAATAATTAATTTGTTTTGATAAACTGAACCCAATCATTTACTAACAGCTTTTGCCCCGCAAAACATCTCGACGTCAGCTTATGGATGTTACCAGTTGCTTAATAGCAGAGCCACAAACGAAGTCGATTTGTTAGCCGCCAAACTGTATCAATTACCCCGCCTGGACGCGGACCTCCCGTGTGCAGTCACCTCCCCGAGGCCCCGGGCCGTCATTACGACACCATCCCAGACTGTGACCGATCCGGGGAACCGACGATCCGCGAGAAGTCGCTACGATGGATGTACCAGTACTGCCGAGGGGGATGCGAACTTCTAATTAGTTCAGGACGAATCTACTCCACATCAGTCTTCAGAACTCCTCCCATGGTGAACATTTATGAGATTTGTTTAAGGAGTTTATGAAATGAACATTGTAAGAGCATGTTATCTGGTGTAACGAGAAAAGAGGCAAATAAGTGGTTAGTGTTCAATGTCCATTAATGAGTTAAATTAATCGTTCTAGCAAGTGATGATAACTTAATTTTTTGGAAAATAATTTATAGTAAATAGTGTAAATCAATATTTTCTTTTTATAGTTAGTAAGGAGTTTTAAATTGCCAGAAGATTATTGCAAATAGGTTATTTGCAATATTATTTTAAATATTTTATTTTTATTTCTATCACCTAACTAATTAGGCCCCAAAACCCCATCAGCGGGTTTTGACCCTTATTTAAGTTTTAGAACTGAAATACCAAAATCAATGTTTAGAAGGACACTAAGTAATAGTAAATCTTTCGAATAATTAAGTACCACCCACTAATACGAGTAAAATGCAGATTTTTTACAACTAGATCTTAAATTCTAGTTCTAAAAACTAGATTATAAACATAATCTAGATTATAGATTATATTATAAGTAGCATCAGTCACCTTCACATCCCACCATTCCTACACCAGATAACGTTTTCAAAATTTTACTTTTGATCGATTAGTAATTCAGGAAAAATTACCTTTATCGGCTGGAAGAAAGTTTTTTGACTATCTACCGGATGACATTAAAACACTTATGTTATTAAAAAATGTAAATCAAAATTTAAGATTACTTGATTAAGAATACCTTTTACTCAATTCAGGAATTAAGTGAGGCAGAGGCAATCTAATAATCAATGGTTGTTTATATTGCTGATCCTTCAAGGTGTAGTAAGAGTTTTATTTACATCATTTTTATTGCACTACTTTCACCAATAGTTTAATTTGGTTTTATTGCTTTTTATTGTATTTTTCAGCAATAGTTATTAGGTTCAACTTTGTAAAATTCGGTGATGTATGATTTTTTTGTAAAACTATTTTATAATGTAATTTGTGATCAATGCAATGCTTATTACTATTGTAAGTTTATGGAAATAAAGGAGTTTATTTATTTGATTTGATTAGAGATTCTAAAATCTAGTTGTAACTGTACCAATAGAACAGATACTAAATATTGAGATAAATAATATTTAAATATAATAAACTTCTTTAATTATAAGGAAAAGTTAAGAATTCCTTACACAGTATTCCAAGTGTCTGGCAGCAATGTGACAGATTCTGAATAAAAAGCAGTTTTGCCACAACATTGGTACCGGTAAATATTACGCAACGAGTTTCCAGTAGCGCCACTGATATTCCACCTTGCGATCGGTTGTTGCTAATCAACGAACAAGGAAAGTGCGCGACCGAGGCTGGAGCCCTGGGGTACACCAGAGGAACGCTCTCGCTTGCGACACGTCCAAGGCGATCGCAGAGGACGGTGTACGGATAAATCACGAGTCCTTGCCTCCAGCAGCCTCTACCTGGTAGCTTGCTGCGTGTGTTGGTGGGGGGGGGGGGGGGGAGAGCTGGGGTGTAGAGCATGACGAATCCTCAACATTATCAGCGTGAAGCAGGCGGTTTTTGAAGATCATAACGCGAAGCCGAAGAAAATAACATGATAGATCGTTAAGATCGATAAGGGATAGTTATGATTAGTTTCTTCAAGGAGTGGTTATTTGGAGCGTCTTTTGCTAATCACAATTTTCTTGCATAGCGTTTTACTAAAAGTCCTGAAAATTCTTAAACAGACCATGACCAAAAAATAACCTAAACTTGAATTATGTCTTTAAATTTGAATTTGAAGTGATATATTTTGGCATTTTTACCGGGTCAAGATGTGAACTCGACTTTGGCAAAGTAATTTTGCATCTTAATCATGGTTGGTATTGAGGCAACACTCTTAAAGTGCCTACTCGATTCCCTTGACAGATTCAGGGATTTTACTTTCATTGCACCCTTCTTTCCTTGATATTACTTTACATGTATTTCCACTTTTAGTAACTTGTGAAGCATTTTCAAGATGCGTTTAAATCAGAGCAGAGTTTTAGCTGACAAATTAAAACGTCATCTACAACAAGGATGACCTTTGCGGTAAAATTTGCGGGAATGTGGGAAAGACAGGTATGTTGGTAGCACTGTCAACCTTATCAGCAGTTAATGGAGCAGTGTCGCAGTCTAGTGGTGAAAGGCCGGACTAGATTTACCACATTTATCATATCACTGAGATATCACCCAGTCTGACAGGTAAGTAAAGCTCAAATTGCAGTTTGGTCGTTAAAGCTCAATATTGCGCAAAATATCAATAAAATAAATAAAAATTTCTTTATTGATCTCATACAAATATCAGTTCACTCCATTTGGGTTGGTGCTGTGGATTGTTACAAATCCAATAGTATTCATGTTATCAAAGTTTAAGTATCGTGCTTTTGATATAACCGCGTAGAATGTTTTATAGTGTTTTCAAAATATGAATTGCATTTAAGAGTGATACTGATGATAATTTTCTTATACAAAACTGGATATTTTAATCAAAACACTTAGAAAAAAGTCAACAGATAAAAAATAATCATGCAGCTATTACTTATTAGATTCGATCTCTCCAGACTGATACATAATACAACACATCTGAGAGTAAATGGCTCATATCGGACCTTCGTCTGCAACAACAATGTATGTGCATGCTCCGTCTTGGGTGTAATAAATTCTGATAACAGGGTCCGGCCCAGTTTGGGGCTTTTAATTGGAGCTCCGGAATTTATTTTGTCCTGTGTACAGAGTCGCCGCCTGGTTGTTTCAAATGGGCCATGTTTTCGTCCAGAAAGAATTTCTTGAGTGGTCAAAAGTCGTTTGAGGTCGGGGTTGTGTTAAATTGATTGGAAGAGAATATATTTAAAATGGCATGACTAATAACAATACTGAAGCATAAAAGGATCTCCCAGTGACTTCCAACTAGATACGACCAAGAAAGGAGGTCCTGGAAAATGTGGTTCCTCCTGTCTCACGTTATGCATTCTATTTTAGGTCTTCATGTGAGAAACTTTTCTCTAACCCGATTTAAAAATGTTGAACGTGTCAGAGGTTGTAATGGTAAAATTAAAGTTTACATCGCTACATTTTTGTCTGTACACAATTGTTTTGTTAATATATAATTGTTTTATTGTAAATTGCTTAGAATCTTGAGATTTTTACAGTAATTTTCGTTTCATGCATTGCAGAGTCCAAAACCTCTGTCATTTAAATTTATATCTTTCCAATAAAAATTTTTATGGACTGCCACATTTAATTATGTCATTCTTTTCAGGTCGAGCTTACGACATTGTTCTCTGCTAATCCAGATATTTTATTTTAAATGAACCACTACTTACTTACTTGGAAATACGAATTACTTTTTCCTCAGGGAACTTAAGTTAATCATTTAATTTTAATCACTCATGATAAACTCTGCATAGTAGAAAAGATTGGAAATTAATTATTTCTTTTTTATATAATATGGCACGGATTGTCTGTACGATAACATGTTATCAACAGGGCGCGCACGGCTGCATGGGCAAGCAGCGAGCCCGCGATCCACTAGATAATGACGGCGCCTACGGCTCCGAGACCACGCATAAATCCCGTCGTGCATACCTCATAATCGCCGACAAAATTGAATACCAAATTCGATCTTGATAAGATTCGCCGGGCGAGATTTATCTGATGAAACATAAATCCAGAAGCCGCAATATCGGGGGGCGGGGGGGGGGGGGGCAGTTTGCCGCGATAAATTATTTTGCTAAACAGCCGCCCTCCTAGTTCCCATATTAGTGTCACAAGTCACACGTGGTTGTCACCAAGGTAAGGTCGTTGAATAAACGAAAGGTAGTGTTTTGCATGTTCTTACGCATCGATGTCTGCAATTTACTTGATGCCTGCCTCAATTTCGCGAATTCCCCAGGGGTATTGGCAAAGTAAACTGAACTGTTCGATTCTATATACATTGGTTTTGAACAGGTTCACGATCCGTTGTAGAGTAAAGGGATTTAGTTTTTTGCGGCTAGTAAGAAATGCGCATGAACGTCAACCTTAAAATCCCGGTGGATTCGTAAGACGACAGCAAAATGACGCCATAAGGATCAACCGGGATTTGTTACGTGATAGGTATAAAATGAACATAAGTTGTGGTGGGTGCTCGTGAACATGACCGTTGTAGGCCTATACGATATTGCTGACTTTGTGTTTGTGTTAGGTTAAATAACTCACGGTAATTAGAATCTCCTAACGGTACCGGAAATCCGCAGACGACTCAACGAAAGTGGTACCGGTAAGGTCATCTTAATCAAGGAATTTAAAATAAATAAAGACAGGGGTCAAGACCAAGACATGAAACGCCCTCTACGCACCAAGTTTTCTTTTGCACCTATGAAATTACCATTTACTAATACTGCTAATGCTAATGATGACGTCAGAGGTGCAAAAGAACACCTGGTGCACAGAGGGCATTGAGTGTCTTGACCCCTACCTTCTCTTTATTTATTTTAGGTTCCTTGATCTTTATTTACTTTATTTAAATTTATAAATGAGTTGGTTTGTTGTAGTTGAAACAGCTGGCAGTGCCGGTGACGTCACTACTGTTTGTTTATGTCCGGTACCTGGTAGAATATTCTAAATACCTTTTAATCAGCGGTGAACTACTGATTGGAACAACGACCAACAACAACAATTAATCAATGAATTTCAATCGACTGTAACCGATAACCACTTTAGATGCTACAAAGTAATCTAAAATAAATAAAGACAAGATGAGTCTAAACATGCAACGCCCTCTATGCACCAGATGTTCTTTTGCACTATGACATCATCATTATCATTACCAGTATTAGTAAATGGTGAAGTCATGATGTGCAAAAGAACTCCTGGTGCATATAGGGTGTTGCATTTCTTGACCCCTACCTTCTCTTTATTTTATTTTAGATTCCTTGGATACAACCATTATAACAATCGAAGACTTAAGGCTGCGGTCTACCCCTGGCGCGCATCCAAATGCAAGGTTTTTTTAGAATCGTGTTATCTTCTGCCAAATGAAGCCTAGAGCTATAAATAAGGTGTCATATTAAAGAAGAATAACGGTACTAGTTTTCGTCTGTTACAATTTTGTAATTAGTTCATTAAAACCAATAGAAAACTTCAGTTAAAAATCGAGAAAAACAGATGATTTTAGACCGGTATAGCTGAAATTAGAAATTTTATTTTAAAATTCTAAAAAGATAGCCGACTAGATCCTTTTTTCTACTTTTAGAAAAAGTTAAGAGCCAATCTCTATCTTAATTTTTTTAATTTTAAAACACGATCCCCGTAAACCTCTGCAGCCATCAAACTCGCCTAGCGCTACGGCCGCGAGGCCGGCATATTCGGCATTGTTGTTGTTTTTGTTTTGGTTGGGGTAGACCGCAGCCTTAAGTTTGCAGTTTTCCTAGGGCGAAAAAGAACAGTCTCAGCTCCGCAACGCATGAAGCCCATAAAAACAACCGTTTAGACATAAAAAAGGAAAAATACCCCCGTCGCAGCAGACCTGCGTACTCAGCGAATTTCCAATGGAATTTCAGATTATTTACTTTCCCCATAAAACACCATAGGATCGAGTATGTAGGTTTGCTGCATTTGGTTGTTATTAGAAAATCTAAGTTAATCAATAATTGGTGAATGTAAACACAAAGTTATATCAAACTCTGGCAATTTTTCATTTTCCCCATAAACCCCATGGGGTTGAGTATGTAGGTTTGCTGCCATAAGGGTTTTGTAAGCAAGTATAAGTTAAACCTTATATAGATAATGTACATACCAAATTTGATATAGTTATGTCTATAAATAAGCAAGATATAAGGTTTTCTTGATTTCCCATAAGAATAACATGGAAAACACATTTTTGGATTTTCCCCGTAACCAGTTATGCTATGATAAAAATTCAAAACATCAAATTGTTTGTTTTTTAAGCTCTTTTAAATGGTTTTAGTTAAAATTGATGAATTTTAAAAATTAAGGTCGAAAAATGTCAAAAACCCATTTTTGACCCCTTTGAACCCCCATAAAACCCCGTTCCCATAACCCGACAATGCTGGTTCGCGAACTCATGAAAATAGACCTGGTCTTACACATCCATACCAAATTTCATCAAAATCGGAGGTCTCCTTCAAAAGTTATCAGTACCACGGACACATAGATATATAGATAGATAGATAGATATATACATATGTATATACAGGGTGAATCTCGTAAGATGTCCTAAATGGATTACAGACAAACACTTTGCCCTACAACCTTCAAACAAAATGATTTCCCACTAAATTGACCCTAAGGAATAATTTAAAAATATTTTTAACGTCGTATAAATACAGGGTGTACCAAAAACTGGGGGTCACAGGTTCGAATCTTGGAAATTTCAAATACAAACATATGTCATATTATACATCGTTAGAGAGGTCTATTTAATAGAAACATTTTGGTGAAAAAAGAATTTAGTTATCTTTATTCGTTTCAAAATGGCGCCCATTTTTGTAGCCAAAATAAAAATTTACGGAACACCCTGTAATTCTTTTATTATTAGTCATAAATGACTTCTGATTCAAAAACCTTATTTGAAATAAGCTAAGCTTTACAATGATATGCCACAAGATACCATTTATTTAAAAATCAAAATTTCCAAAAATTTTTATTTTTGAAAATGTTTAGATGAACAAAACTAAAAAATTTCAAATGCAAACCCATGTCATTTTGTATATCATCTTAAAGCTCTCGTTGAACTAAGCAACTTTGTAAGTTACACTAATGCCGTATCTCTTTTGGTTTTGTAGTAATAACGGAAAAACGTTATTTCCCCATATAACTTGCATGTTAATTTAATGGTATGGCAACAATGGAAGAAGGACTGCCATACTATCATGTCCTGATTAATTAACATGCAAATCATATGGGAAAATGACATTTTTACGCTATTACTACAAAACCAAAAGAGATACGGCATTAGTGTAAATTACAAAGTTGCTCAGTTCAACGAGAGCTTCAAGATAATATACAAAATGACATGGGTTTGCATTTGAAATTTTTGAGTTTTGTTCATCTAAACATTTTCAAAAATAAAAAATTTTGGAAATTTTGATTTTTAAATAAATGTGATCTTGTGGCATATCATTGTAAAGCTTAGCTTATTTCAAATAAGTATTTTGAATCATAAGTCATTTATGACTAATAATAAAAGAATTACAGGGTATTCCGTAAATTTTTATTTTGGCTACAAAAATCGACGCCATTTTGAAACGAATAAAGATAACTAAATTCTGTTTTCACCAAAATGTTTCTATTAAATAGACCTTTCTAATGATGTATAATATGACATATGTTTGTATTTGAAATTTCCAAGATTCGAACCTGTGACCCTCAGTTTTTGGTACACCCTGTATTTATACGACGTTAAAAATATTTTAAAATTATTCCTTGGGGTCAATTTAGTGGGAAATCATTTTGTTTGAAGGTTGTAGGGCAAAGTGTTTGTCTGTAATCCATTTAGGACACCTTACGAGATTCACCCTGTATATACATATATATGAAAATGAACGAATGGTGTTTTTGGCCTCTGGGGACCTCAAAATGAAAAAGTAAAGTGGTCCCGGGCTTAGGTCTTACCAAGCTACTACCGTAATGCGTATTCCCTATAGGGAAATTCGCTAAAAAACAAAAATTACTAGTAAAAATTACAAAGATTTTCTTTTATAATTTACTATCCGTCACCATAAACCTAATCGCAAATGCAGAAATGACGTGTTTTTGGCAAATCGCACAATGTTTTTAAATTTACTCTTATGATAATCTTGATTGCGGAACATGTGCAATTAAAAGATAATTACCTTTAGTTCCCGGATCGCTATAAATGGTGATTATGTAGATGTTTTTGGAGAAAACGCATCAAACGAGTGGGCAATTGTCTGATTGTGAGCGGGGGCCCCCGGGGCCCGACACCTGCCCCCCCCCCCCCCCCACTTCAGCCCAATCAACGTTACCAGTTGTAATTTTGACTTAACGGGGCCGTACCAAATGTATGGATATGGTTTGCATCACTTGATCCATAACTTGCTCAGCTTTCTTATGCACTTTTGGTATTCATGCATTTAGTTCATCACAAGGGAGTATGTTGTATTTTAACTGTATAAACAGTATGTATGTTATATTGTACAAAAAAGACAGGTTTTCAATGATAGCAGAGGTGCCCATCCCCCCCTTGGACCAAGACTCACCCCCCCCCCCCCCCAACCGAACTGGGACCCCCCACTGCTATAAAATTTGTAACCCCCCCCCCCCCAACAGAAAAATATTCTGTTCTAAATACATATTCTTGTGTAACTTTCTGTAATTCATTTATCAAGGAATTTATTTAAATGTAAGCTTGGCTGTTTAATGTTATTAGTTGAGCAATCTGTAAAAAAAAATAAATAAAACACTGCAAAAGTGGTTAGAATGTAGGCCTTGGAGTAAATGTTTAAAATTTTATAGGCCTATATCTTAATAAGTTATACAATTGAAACGCTATTTCTTAGTAACTACTAAACCAATTTTCATTATTTACGTTTCAATTATTAAGGAGCATGATGATTATATTTGCAGCATTTCCTTTAAATACACGACTATCCTCAGGGTTAGCCTACATCCTATATCTCTTTAAAGTCTTGGGCCAATGCAATTATTACGGAAGATTAAGATTAAAACTAAAATAATTATTAACATTATACACATTAACCTACCTTTTTACTGGTTTAGCCTAATACAGGTAAATTCTTATATGTTTTAAAAGTGGAATGTGCAGGGGTCACCGTCACCGTTTGTCTTAAACAACGTGAATAGGAAGGCACGACGTCTAGACTAAACTTGGTATTTGATTGTTCCGTTTGTTTTGGTGTTTCATCAATCATCAGGGACACATGAATCTTTATAATTTTCTTTTTGTATATGGTTTTAATAAGATCTTATTTAATACATTGTCAGCTTTTAGAACAATATTCAATAATTGTCTGGTTTTGAATATTTGAACAACAACCTAGAAACCTTGAATAGGCATAACTTACAAACTAAACGTTTTGAGGTTATCGCACTCGCACAACAGTCAGATTTCTGTATCGTGAAATTTCATTGACAAGGCTATGAAAAACGTTACTTTCCGGACGAAGTTCCAAACAGCTTAATGTGTCTGTTTTTTAGTTGTTTCATAAAATAAAAACAGATATGAGCAAGTGAGTCAACACTTTGGGACCGACTTCCGCCGCTCCCGCGATGCGAACGGCTGAACGACATAGCGCGCGTCATTTGCAGCTCGCCCGTTTCCATAGCAACCAGGCTTCTAGATTTCGCCAACCTTAGAGAAATGAATACAGATAGTCACTGTGTTCGTTGACCAACAGTTTGGGAAAATTTATGGTAAATCCTATTCTATACAGTTTTTGACGGTCATAAATGATTTGTGTATTAAAAAAACTCTAGTTTTAATACTTGTTATAAAAGTATACTTTAAAAATCGCCCCCCCTCTCGGACAAAATACCACTTTTTCGACCCCCCCCCCAAAATTTCAACGACGCAGTCTGCGTCGTAACCCCCCCCCCCCTGTGGGCACCCCTGATAATGATAGCCAAACGTCAGTTGCAGTGTAGAGCGAAATTATTTTTAAGGACTTACAAAACTATATTTTCATACATGCTCTTTAATAATGCAATTTATTAAAGCTAAGGGTTTTTTTGTAATTAATTGGAACACTTTCTACAATTTTCAAGTATTTGGCGTCGTTGGATAGGGCTTCTGTAGTTGTTTCCGCAAAAAATTGATGATAGTCAGGCTTAAAAATAAGGGTGCTATTAAAAATTAAAATGTGAATTTTTTCCATTAGAATAACATTAAGATGGCGTTGAAATTTTTAAAAGTATGTTTATGTGCAGCCGTAAATAAATATAGATGTAATTTTGGGGTGATTACTGAAACAATAACCACAATATTGGATTCGTCAAATGTAACTGATTTAGAATTAAACGTAGCATTTTTAGCATTGACATGTAATAGTCCTAGTCTAATATTAACTTTTCGAGCAACAAGTACACAAGTATTTAAATAAAGGCTTGTATCTTAATAAGGTAAAATAAATAATATCGATTTGTAAACTTATATGTAAAAATATCTATAGTTCAAAATTAATCACAACGTTTATGGCCATCAGATTGTTGTTTTACGGGGAAAAAATTAAAATATCTTTGGCAAAGAAGAGTCTTAAAACTTAACTCACCAAACCCTAACAACTGGTCCAGTTTATTTTTTATGTTCCTTTTGTTTATTTGAGTTAAACGTAGCTTGTCTTAAATGTATTGTAGTACTTGGTAGGTCAATGAAAATTGTGGTTTAGTGCAATGATATATATTTGTTATATTTCAAACAAAACTTTTCTATTGGGTTAAACAATTTTTATTGTAGTTAAATACTTAAAAGCTTGTCAGAGTCTCTTCCATCTAGAAAAAGACGTCTGTACAAAGGATATCTATGAAATATAATGTAATCTGGGATTGAGATAAACCTAACAAATAATGAAAGAATAAACACTAGATTTGTGAGACACGATACAGTTTTTAATGCCTTGAAAAATACATTGAAATTTCAAAATTCCCCATTTTACATGAGTATAAAACTTTTTAATTATTTACCCCCCAAAAAAAAAAAAATTAAAAGTATAAATGATGAAAGAAAGATCAAAAAAGAAATTGGAAATTTTCTTCAAAGGGAATGCTTTTACTCAGTAAATGAATATCTAAATTATGAAAAATAATTCATGAAAATTAATTGTGAAAATGCATTTTTCATATTTTTTGTATTTTTTATTGAATATAAGAAAATTAATAATGTAAAAAAGCTATACAGCCTGAAATTGTTAACTACCGTATAGTATAAGAAAGCTTAAAAAATTCAGAAAAATTGTTAACTACGGTAGTATAAGAAAACTTAAAAAATTCAGAAAAATTATTGTATTTGAAACATTGCCTAACAACAAAATGTTGTGTTTACGCAATAAAGGATTTGTATTTGTATTTAATTTGAGGATTGATTCTTTTTTGTAAATAAGTGCCAAAAAAATGCAAACCAAAGTAATTCAGAACGTTATATATAAACTCATATGTACTCTCATTTTTTAAATTCCAGAGCAAATTCGCATTTTCATACATAACGATTTAAGAGAAAAAGAATTGGAATCGAAGGGCTCCCATCCACTGAAACACCAAATATATTCCTGATGAATACAAATGTTATTTTCTTTCGGTTGTAACTGACGAGTCAGCTTCTGGAGAGAAGATGATCAAGAAGGCCTTGGCTGGATTATGTCTTATCAATAAATAAAACCAGTCTTACAAGAGTTTAGTGTAAGTAAAAAACTAATGCGTAAAGTAATGTCTTTATTATGTGTTATAAATGTTAGATTTAAACAAATTGGACACACAGCCTGTCAGCATCCTTGGTAATTCCAGAAGTTACCAGCGATTTCGGGCCGGTTTCGGCCACTGTTGTTCCTGGCCCGTATTAAGCACAGTTTATTGGTCATATCTAACACATAATTTCACCCAAGACCCGCTACGAATTTTCAGATTACCATGTAGAATGTGCTGGGACTTTCAGCTAAATTATTTTTACTTTTAATAACTATGGTATTTTGTAAGCACCCAAGTTAGCTACAAATTCAATTACCAAGGTACTCACGAGACATGGTGTTCACACCACTCAACCAAATAAGATAGACCATCTAATGATGTTTCTCAAGTATGTGTGTGTAGTGCCTTTGTAGTTGATCTCCCAATCTACAAAAAAAAAAAAACTTTCATCAAAAGCGTTAGAAAAACTAAAAAATTTTTGAAGCAAAACTTCTAGAGACACGCAAGTGCCTATTAAACGGAAAGTTCACTCTTACTTTTTATTCCTAAAACATAAAAAAAGTTTAAGAGCAGTAAAGGAGAAAGATATATGGATTAAAACTTTAATCACAGAGCATCCCAAACTTAAATCCGAACCCGAAACACCGCAATAAAAGAAAGACCGTTTTTACAAATCTTAAACTCTCAAAATTGGATTGGCCAAACTCAATAACATAAAGATTGGATCAAGGTGTTTATTAAATGATAATAAATCGATTACCAATTAAAAACTTCTTGGCGAGTCAAATAAAAGACTTGGCATTTGGGAGAGCGGCTGAGATAAGGGGGCAATTTCGTAAATAACGCAGCTACACCTGTTCATCTGATATGCCGCCACTTACCGCCATTAAATTTGGTATTTAATTTTGAAAAGCAATTATAAGATTTGAAGCGCCGGGATTTATGGACTTCGTGACGAAAGACTTTGAGAGGTTACCGGGGCTGCACGGATAACATCGGCCGGGAAAGGCTGCATGGTACAGGGAGATATTGGCAAAATCTGCAGAGTTACTTTTATCCGGATGTGATAAAAGTTCAAGTAACCTTTTTAAACCTTAAAAAAATCAAAACCTTTTCTCTATAAACTGTTCGTCAATTTGTATGGGGGTAAATATTCTATTACAATGTTATTATTTTATGCTACCTAAAACGGGCGAGTCGGTGGCGTAGTGGTTAGCGCGCCGGACTTCGGGACCATGGCAGCGATGTCGTGGGTTCTAATCCGCGTTCTGCCAGTGATTTTTATCATTACCTTCCACCTTGTACTGTGGTGGCTCACCCCCTTACTTTGTCCCAGGATTGGTTTGTTCTTCTGGTCGTGATATGAGCATTAACCAGATGAGTCACAGAAGAACAGATCCAACCCCATGGCCACCAGATATCTGTTATTTGTGGCATAACATTCATCCTTAATACCTTTAATACCTTTATTGAAATGGCGACCTAAATCAATAGGTAGTTTAAAGCCAAGTATGAATGAGAGATGAGTCAATGTATACAGAACCGAATAAGTAGGGACATCCTTATGGGGAAGTGAGAACGCCGCCCCTGAAACACAGATAGCACCACCAAGATGGTAAGGATTTTGCTGATTGGTTGAATGGGAACAGATGACTAGAATAATTTTACAGAGGTTTGTTATTGTTTTGATTTTTTGTAAACAAATATGCTCATTTTGACATTTAAGAGGTAGAAAGAGCGCTTCCCGTGACAGTTAGGAGAAGTAATACTAGCATCAACGCTTTATTTTCCTCTGGTTTTCGGGGGCAAAACTAAAATTTTTTAACATGGGATGTCCCTACTTATTTGGTTCTGTATACATTGGATGAGTGTAGGATGATTGTGGCGCGATCTTGTAGTCTTGTTACTGACTAAGGCCGACATTCTCCTTAGACAGGACTGTTAAGTCATAGCCCAACAGCCAATGGTATCTAGGGACCTACAGTTTAACGTGGGATCCGAACCACAATTTCAACCTCCCATATACAAATTGGTCTAATTATGAGGATGGTACTTATGGATGAACTAGTTTCACTAGTGCGGACGTTAATCCCCACCAGGGAATATCGCATCCACAAGCCATCGCTCATAACTACCGTATCCACAATTCGTGACCTCCAAGTAGCTGGATTACAGGACGTCGCCACCGTCCCAGTCACTTATGCTTAAGTGTCCTGCCATGATTTTGTGTTAAAACAGTTGTGTTTTAATAGTAACTCGATATCGCCTCCTGATCGAAATTAGACCAAAATTTCAGTTGATCTTGATTCTGGACCTAAAAAGTTTACAAATATTTTTAAAGGAAACATATTTTCTTCCTGTTTTTCTAGCAGTCGTTTATACAGCAACTCTATAATAATTCAATTAATTATCCTTCTTCCTTAAGATTATTATTGGAACTTTGAAAGCCTGTAGGGCATAACCCTTAAAGCCTATGTTAATTATAGCGGGATTCTGCTCATCTGGACCCTACCTTTCTAACGGTATGCTTGGATTTCGCCTAAGATGCACACAAGCTGAGAAAAAAAGGAGAAAAAGAAACGCATGCTTGCATTTAATCTCACGTAGGGAAAGGTATTACCTATAGGGAAATTCGCTAATAACAACAAGATATCATATAAGGCCAAGGAAACGGCGGGTATTGTGGGCAAAATGGAACAAATCAAAAAGGGACAAAAAATTAAAATGTGTTTATCACACTACTGTTTATGTAGTTTAACCTCGTTGCTTCTTCCTTAGGATTAACATTGAAACTTTGAATTGCTATACGGCCGGCGTAGCCCTGTGGGCCGATGTAAATTACCATGGGGTTCTGCTCGTCCACAGGACATTACCGTTTTAACGGCGTGCACGGATTTCTCCCACGATGCACACAAGCTGAGAAAAAAGAGAATAGGAAGCATGCTTGCCTATTAATACGAGTATATAAAATAGATGACACAATTCGTGCACCAGATGTTCCAGCACGACTAATATTTTAGTTTCTTTATGTGCCTTAACTTAAAAAGATTGTGATTATATGTGAGCAAGGACAACGATATGGTCAAGTGACATCTGTGTGGCTTTGTGGCCGCTTTTGTATAGGTGGCTGGCTTTAACCTATACATTTTCTACATCTTTATTATACAATGGATTACATAATTTAAGTTGGTAATAGATAAAATAGTGTATGCAACCATTCTATTCAGCTTTTAAGCCACTCGTGAGATATTTAGAACATCTCAGTCGTGACTTAAAAGCCTTCATAATACAATCGTACCATGAACTACTATTATAATCTAAACATTTATACACTTTTAAAGGTTTTTTTTTTTTAAATTAAAGCAATACACTATTGCCCTCAGAAGACAGAGTAAGGGCGTATGTCACAATATTAGCACTTTGAAAATTTGGGAATTTTATTTCTGGTTTGGCCATCTATTTGAGATTGGGATTACAATCATGTTCTCTGCTTTGCAAGATATTTAATCTCACGTTAAACATTTTTTTATTACTTTTCGTGGGCCGTCCCCGATTGGGGCTAAATGTAACAATGTATTCCATGTTTTAGGACGGCTACATCAGGGACAGCCTTAAATTTCTTGAATTAATGCAAAATTTGTAAAAAATTAAACTAATGAATAAAAAATTGAACTACGTAGTTTTACTTATTGAATACTTCCTTCCCTACAGAAACAGGCTAGGACTCGATAAATCATTAAGTATTCCAATTCAATAGTTTTGGAATGTAAAATGGGCAACAAATCATTATTACTTCGTGGGTATTATAATGTGATGTTTATATTATTCACAAGAATGACAATTTCAAAAGAAATAATAGAAAAAGTTTTTTATGAAGGAATAGATTTTTATTTTCCAAAGTAAGGCTTCTCCTTGCTTTAAACTACTAGACACATTTTTAAATTGGTACTAAAGAAACTTTCCTCAATTGACCACCTATAAACCATTACGGAGATATTTCCACTTCAAAAATACCAGGATATTTGGTAGGCCTAATAAAATAAAATTAGCACCTTAAAGTAATGCAATATGTTAAAAATATATTTGACTACAAGTAACTATTTCGCTTCCATGATCAACCAAATTCAATGTTCTTATTAAATATAATCCAGGCATTTGCAGATCCCTTCAGTAAATTTGTAAAACCTGTGACTGAGTCCACGAGAAAACAGCCAGTGAATTAGGTTACATTAGAGTTATAAATTGGCAAAAACCTATCTTAAAATTTACAATCAGGAAAGTAATTTCCTAAACAGCATCCCAAATTTCAACATAACCAACATTTAGTTTTTAATATTTTTTCTCTAAAAACAGTTAAATAAATTCAATAACATATTAGGAACTAAATAAACTATGAAAATGATACTGATTATAAGCATTTTGAATTATACTAAATTTTTCTAGTAAAGTATATGTAACCCTAGAATTTAACTTTATGAAGAAGGTTACTTTTATTTGCTACTTTCAATACAAAATGAGTTTGCTCCAACTCTACCATTATATAAAATGATACAGGCTAGATGTGTCGTGAATTCTAGATCTACAGTTTGATATAATTTAGTTAAATTTAAAAAATTCCGCAGTATCTTTTTACCGCAAGAACTGAAAAAATAATAATATAGCCCTCAGTAGTGACTGAAATGTTTAATAATTTCATTCTTGACATTACAAGAAAAGCTGACGTGTTTGAAAAAGACAAACGTATTAAAGCAAAAAAAGTACTGAGCAACTCATTTTCTTGTTTCCAATGACGCCTTTAGAAATTAAAGAAATAATTCAACAACTACAAAGTGAATTAATTTTTCTGGAGCCTATGACATTCCTCCAAAGATATTAAATTATTTTCCTATTTCCTTGCATTTCCTCTATCCCATCTCATTAATCATTCTTTTATTAATGGAAAGTTTCCAAGCGCACTTAAAATAGCAAGATTGAGGCCTATCTATAAAAAGGGAGATGAGAAGATATGTGATAATTATAGACCAATCTCCATCCTACCATTTCTGTCCAATGTCTATGAAAAGGTAGTTATGGAGAGACTATGGGATTTTTGAAGACGAACCATATCATATTTGAGGATCTGCATGGTTTCGTCAAAAGTAAAAATACCACCAGAGCAATGTTTTTATTAATAAAAACTCCAAGCACCACCGTTTGACCTGGTAGACCATGACCTTTTACTAACAGAGAGCAACATTGAGGCAAAAAAAATTGGTCCAGTGGTTTGATGACAATCTGTTGAAAATAAATGCAGAAAAACTCATCAAATAAATTTCTGCATTTCAAACAGACGTTCACAAGACCAAAATGTATCAGTTCCTCTTGATCAAACCATATTAGAGCCATCCAATTCAACAAGGTTTCTTTGAATTTTTCTTGATCACAACTAAACTTCAACTTACATATCGAACATGTCATCAAAAGAGTCAGTGTTGGGGTTTTTGTCCTTCGCACTCTTGCCAAAACTGCCTCGACAGATGGATGTTCTTATATCCTCTTACTACGGACTTATTTATCCATTTCTGTCATGTGCTGTGTCCATTTGGGGAGCTGAGAATCAGAGAACCATATTTCGTTATAAAATTAAAATACCCCCGTCGCAGCAGACCTGCGTACTCAGCGAATTTCCAATGGAATTTCAGATTATTTACTTTCCCCATAAAAACACCATAGGATCGAGTATGTAGGTTTGCTGCCATTGGGTGTTGTTAGAAAATCTAAGTTAATCAATAATTGGTGAATGTAAACAAAAAATTGTGTCAAGCTCTGGCAATTTTTTATTTTCCCCATAAACCCCATAGAGGTAAGTATGTAGGTTTGCCGCCATATGGGTTTTGTATGCAAGTATAAGTTAAACCTTATATAGATAATGTACATACCAAATTTGAATAAGTTATGTCAATAAATAAGCAAGATATAGGGTTTTCTTGATTTCCCATAAGAATAACATGGAAAACACATTTTTGGATTTGCCCCGTAACCAGTTATGCTATGATAAAAATTCAAAATACCAAATTGTTTGTTTTTTTAAGCTCTTTTAAATGGTTTCGGTTAAAATTGATGAATTTAAAAAATTAAGGTCCAAAAATGCCAAAAACCCATTTTTGACCCCTTTGAAACCCCATAAAACCCCGTTCCCATAACCTGACAATGCTGGTTCGCGAACTCATGAAAATAGACCTGGTCTTACACCTCCATACCAAATTTCATCAAAATCGGAGGTCCTCTTCAAAAGTTATCAGTACCACGGACACATAGATATATAGATAGATAGATAGATAGATATATAGATAGATATATAGATATATATATATATATATATATATATATATATATATATATATATATATACATATATATGAAAATGAACGAATAGTGTTTTTGGCTTCTGGGGACCTCAAAATGAAAAACTAAAGTGGTCCCGGGCTTAGGTCTTACCATGGCTACTACCGTAATAGCGTATTCCCTATAGGGAAATTCGCTAAAAAGGCAATTAGAAAATATTTTCACAAAAAAAAGACAATCATGAATAGTATTTTATTTTTCTGCGATCTTAACGTTTCCTTCTTTATACATCCTTGAAACATTATCTTTCGTAAAACAAAACTTTTCTCATTTCCATAATAACCTAAAACCCGGTATTTATCCCTAACGCTCCAAAACAATTGCCAAATTCCCAAACACTCCACTCCTTTCTTCCAACACCACCATTTGTATAACGGCATCAAGCTATAAAATTGTCTCCCTCTTATATCATTCAAAATTTAAGAAACTGCTGAAAACCATGTTAATAGAGAAAACTTATTACAGTGTCTGAGATTTCCTGACTGGGGGATAAAAGGAGCGAGATATTGTTTGTTTTCTACACTAAGTTAATTTTAAGTTCATTTTTTTCTGAGTATTTATTTGTTAATATAAATTTGTACTCATTATGAAATCTTGACTTTGCTAATACAAATTGTAATTTGTTGATTCTGGCAAACAAATGACTTATGACGTGTGGCTTATTAATTTTGTAACATTGTTTGAGAAATTTATCTGCTATTGCACGATAAAAATATATTTAAATTTAATTTCCACATAAAATTATTTAATTATTAATACAAATATTTCCCATGAAAATTGATTTGCATTAACCACTTACTCTCTAGAAACTTTAAAGCAAAGTTATCGTCTTCACAATAAATACAGATAACTTATTAATTGAAATAAAGACATCAGATTTTATTTTACTATTTAGAGGCAAGCTTTAAAATGATGAGATCCAACAATTTGATTGGAAACAATGAAAGAAAGCTTAAGTGGCCATTGGAAATACTTCCTTCAAAATAAAACATCTTTACAAACGGATGCAAGTCAGCATAGTTACAACTCACTGATAAGAAGTTGATTTGTGAACTTTAAATTAAACTTTAAATACATTTACTCTTAGTTATGTTGTATATTTGGACAGGGTTTTAGTGACTTATTTCATGTAAAATTACTTGTATAATTAACCGAATGGAGTTTTAGGAAAAATAAAACAAGGTAGTAAAAATAACAAATTATATTTAATCTGATAAATCAACAACATACATTTAAAATGTATTGACAACCTAACATTCAACAATAATTTGATAGCGTTTAAAACACAACAATAAATACTTAACACAATAAATATGGCTACACGTTACATAGAGTTAACCAGCAGGTATCACAAATTGATACAAGTACTCCCGACTTAGTGTGATCTATTTCAAAATACATTTACAGTACTTAAGAAAAGGTTGAATTATAATTTGTTTTTATTCCATCATAATATTAAAAAAATACATAAAAGTGTCCTAGTTTATAATAACAATTTTTTTTTATGTACTATTTAAAAACTTTTTTTAAATTACTTTTCCTGAACAATATTGTTCATAACCATAGTTAAAAATTATCAAGACGCCTTTGAAAAACTGATTCAATAACCGCTTAAAATCACGCAATAAAATGAAATCTATAAAACATGACCCAAGATTTCATGATCGGTCGTTAAAATACGAGACTTTCATTAGAACCACGTAGTAACACTTTAGAATCACTGTAACTTAAGTCGGGAGTTAAAAGCAAGTAAACTGTACACAAACCTTAAAATATCTGACACACTGAACTATGTTCAGACTATCCTTAACTAGTGAGTATATAGCATCATTCACTGGAAATGTACAGGCCTAATGACGGCGTTGATACATTTTTGACTAGAAAAATGGCAAGACTAATTGAAGGATTTTTAATATATTTACATACTCTTAGATTTTCACGTTTTGATTGTTTTTTATACAAAATTGCAATTCTTATGGACATGTCCATTAACACTTTGAGCAAATATCATCGATATTAGCCAACAGGCTTGATAAAGTAACAGGCTTTGAAATAACTTAAAAATGTAAATTATATGTAACAGATTCGTAACACTCTAGTTTTGTTTTGTACTTAAATTTATACATCGTTATATCAGGTTATAAAGGTACCAAATATTGTATTGGTTTAAAAAATTTACAGTATTTAGTAGTTGGGAAAAAATGAAGAACTGTAGTTGGAAGTCAGTGTTTAGTAACAACTATAACACGAACTGGATTCAAATTAAGTAAAAAAAACTTGTTTTATTGTTTGGATAGAAGCTAATAAAATGCTTAACGAAATCATAAAATATGCATATGACATGAAAATTCCATACTGCACAAAAATGGGCAGTATATTTATACATAAAAAATAATTTAAAAATTTGTTTTGGTATTTTATGCTCTTTTAAAATAATTTGTACTAAAATTTCAAGATTTGAAGATATAATATTAAAACCTATTGTAAAGAAATATGATACAAAGATAATGTACAGTATGAAGTTTTACAAATTTACACATCAGTTTACAAATATTAAAATAAACGGGGTCAAATTTTATTACAAATTCGTTATTAAAAAATGAACATTTTGATCAATGAGAGGAAGTGACGAATACGTTGAATAAAAATAAACAACGTATAAGAGGAAACTGAACAAAATAACAGAAATAAGTTGAAAATGAAAAATTAACTGTTATATACGAATAGTTCCCAATGCGGAAAGCCAGTTAAGCTTTTTCCTGCACCAGGTTCGCCGGGACATCCTCTGGTCGCGGGAGCGTCGGAGCGTTGACGGTCATGTTGATTGGAACAGTGTTGTCGGTGGGCGGGTAGGCGGTGGAGGAGCACTTCTTGAAGTGCGTGCGCATGTTGCTCGACTGGCTGAAGCGGAGGCCGCACTTTGCGCACGCGTACGGCTTGACGCCCGTGTGATAGTTCATGTGCGTCTTGAGATGGTGCTTCTTGGTGAAGCTCTTGTTGCACACGCTGCACGTGTACGGCTTGACGCCGGAGTGCAGGCGCATGTGCAGCGTCATGTTGCTGCGGTCGGCGAACGCCTTGTTGCACACGACGCACGTGAACGGCTTCTCGCCGGTGTGGATGCGAAGGTGTTGCTTCAACAGCATCTTGCGCGAGAAGGACTTGTTGCAGTGTTGGCACACGTGGGGTTTCTCGCCCGTATGGATGCGGACGTGCATGTTGTACGCGACGCGCTGGTTGAAGCTCTTGCCGCAATACTCGCACCCGTACTCCTGCAACGGCCAAACAAATTTATTAGGCTACTTTAAAATTCATTGTATGGCTATTAGAAAGACCTGTTGAATCGAGGATGAAGTTTAGCATGCTGATGATACAGTTTGTTATTATTGATCTCCAGTTACGAAAGATTCATTTTTTTTCTATAAGATTCGATGGTGTGGCAGTAAATTATTAGCATTTTGATAAATGAAATGCAAAGACTCATTGTAAAATGACGTAAAAGTTAAAATTTGATTTCCTATATCTAATTATTACAAGTGTGCACTTTCTATTCATGCAAGAGATCTCTTTGTAGAGCATGATCTGATTCAGAAAGAACCATGAGGTACTACCCTCCTCTTTGATTCATACCAAGCCCATTCTGTTGAGTTTGAAATTATGTTTCAAACCAGATGAATCTGATCCATTTTTGGAACCTTTCCTTATCAGTTCATATAGGAACCTGGAGTAACTTTTAGGAAATCTTAACCTTGTTCAAGACCTGATAACCACGGTTTTGACAGTGATCACCTTGTAAAAATATGTCTATGCTGATCATAAAAACGTATGAGACATTCAAGTGGAGTCCCTATGTTCCGGGATAGAGAAATGCCTTTCATTTTACAACTGCTTTGAACAGCCCATTATAAAGAGTTACATGTGTTTAAAAACATGACATGCGTGATTGTTCTACAAGAACGCCTCTCGAGAAGACATACATGTTGAACTTTACCTTTCTGTTGCGGTGGATCTTCATGTGAGAGCTGAGGTAGCCACGGTCGTTGAAGTACTTGCCGCACTCCGGGCAGGTCGCGGCGAACTCCCTGGTGCCCTCGTGGACGCTGCGGTGGTACTTGTAGTTGCGCAGTTGGCTGAACTGCTTCCCGCACTCCAGGCAGTGGAACGGCTTCTCGCCCGTGTGCGTGCGGAGGTGCACCTGCGGATAAGGGAGGAGTTAGTGACGGGTTGGTCGAGGGGGTTCCATCAAGTTAGGCGATTATAAACAGAATGAGAAAATGTCAAATGGTTCTTCGAATCTAATTTTTTGGAACTTTTGTTAATCTTATTTGAACTCTACTCTTCCTAAGCCCGAAAATATGAATTCAATTAAATTTTGGTGTCTTGCTAGGCTAACGCTTAGCGTCTTGGACTTCAGTTCAAGAGGTCACGGGTTCGATTCCCGGGATGCCAAATGACTTTGGGGGGTTTGGACCGCTTTCCATAAAAGCGTTTGTGTAAGCCATTAACAAAAATGCCACTGGCGTAAAAAAAACTTTACATCTAAACTAAAAGCCCGAATGGTGCACGCAATTTTAATTTTTAATTTTAACTTTGTTTCAGTCATTTGTTTAGTCACATAATTTTACATAGGTTTATTTAGACATCAAAATACTGGAACGTTATATCAAATTAAATTACTTAACCAAATTTATCAAATAGAAAATCCTAAAAAGAATTCCAATTCAACCTGATTAATCAGACACTCAATCAACCTTTCTCCAGGAGTGGACAGCGGTTCGTTAGTAGTTGATGTATACCGAAACACCTCTGGAATAGTGGGGAATCAATCACAGCTACAGCAGCGACCTCTAGGACCGGCAGACACCGACCATCCATCAGGTGTAATGAAACGTCCACCGGTCGACGGCGAAATGAAGATTGACGAAAATTATGATGGGAAATTAATTGTGTAGAACTGGAGTGCGGCCTTGGGATGGCCATTACCGGCAGCCGGACGTGGAATGCCACTTGTAATGGCTGCTGCGACAGTGCGATGTAAAGGGGAATGGGCGATGTTGGGGGAAACTGTCGCGAAATGTTTCGAGGCTGTAAAAATTTTCAACTGACGACAAAATTTGCACTCTATTAAAAAAGACCTCCATGAACCTTCAGACCATAGAACCCATTTTATAAGTAACTAATACTTTTAATCGACCTTTTATATGACAGATAATTTATTTACACAAATTAACAGACATCAACTCTCTATTTACTGGACTCTCTCGGTATTTAATTGATTAATAATTTAACCAAAACGTACCTCCTTTCAACCGATACTAGAAAAGATTTGAAATTAAAATTGATCTCAGGAAAAACAGTTGAAAAAATTTTGAAACCACAAATCTTTGCTCAGTAGATAGGCCTACACTGCAAAGCTTCTACTGTCTAAGACAAAGATTCGTCAATATATTGATTGTGAAGAGTTCTGCACATTTTGTAAAAATATCCACATATTAATTAGCTTTTACTAACCTTATGACGAGATTCTATACTACTATATATA
This sequence comes from Neoaliturus tenellus, assembly GCA_030545055.2. Lineage (NCBI taxonomy): Eukaryota > Metazoa > Arthropoda > Insecta > Hemiptera > Cicadellidae > Neoaliturus > Neoaliturus tenellus. The sequence continues at coordinate 97,561,365 of CM061537.1, forward strand.
TTTTTGTTTCTAGTTCAAGAATAAGAATGATAATAATTTTAAAACTTTAATAAAATTTTTATAACAACAAACATTTAATAACGGGTTATTGTAAAGTACATTTTATAAAGGCATTGATTTATCAAAATTTTTAAATAACAAACACGTATTTAACATGTATTTTGTATGGAAATTCAATACTGCCCACATAAATGATATGCCCATACTCTTTTGATATATGGGATTACATTTACCAACAACGGTTATTTACAAAGCTATCGCCCCTTAAACCTTATCAGATCTAATATGTTTTTAAACATCATAAAATTGAATTAAAAACACCGTACCCGTTACTCATAATGGTACAGGTTTTAACGTCTATAGTACAAATTGACAAGCCATAAAAGGAGTTATTGGGCGGTTGTAATTTTTTACGCCGCCCATTAGATGTGATGATGGCGGTATTCCCATGGCGGATTTTGGCCCCCGAGCGGCCCGGCCCGGTGCAGCATCAACCGGACCGCCCACTAGAATCAAGGCTTCATGATACCAACAACCTCAAATTAATTTTGCGTTGACAATTTTCTTTTTAAAATACACTTCTTTGAATATATTTGTAGAAGCTTGAATAAGTTAAGAATTTTGCAATGAAATAGGCTTATAAGTCGTAATGAAACTAAGGTTTCAGCTAAATATTACATGGCATCAATCAAAAATTTTAACAAGCATGGTTTTTTAAATGGGGGAAGTCAACCTGAGCAACCAAACAACCATGCAATCCACTCCAAAATCCACTGACCGTAAAATCGCTACAGGTGTCCCCCAAGGCTCGGCGCTGGGGCCACTTCTGTTCCGATCAGTTTAATTGTTATTCGCTGTTCCTTGTCAATTAGGCGTGGCCGTGAGTTACCGAGGAATGTTCCCGCTTGTACTCTGCCCCATCCTTGTTACACTAATTTACGGTCGCACCTCGCTGATTTGTTTACGACATGTATGACGTTCGTTGTTTATTAGACTATGGTAATCGGTAATCGCGGTTTATTGTTCATTGTTTACATACGCGCGCCGTGATTTGCGGCGGAGTTCTCCCAGTCATCCCGGCTAACAAAGCTAATTGGGTTGCGGCATAGGTTGTTCTGCGGCAGGAAGGATCTGGATCATAAATTGGAATTGGTTTACGGCCGTGAGTTGGCGATTTGGAGTTACATTTGAGCAATTTATTACGGTGAAGTGGACATGCTTTTGAGCTCTGTATTCTCCGGTCTTTACAGCCCGGTGGTTGCGATTTTCTGGGCTATTGTGGGATCATTGAATTAGTTACGGAGAAGCTAAAAGTTGGTTTATCACATTCTGAACACAATTACACGCTTTGAGAAAGTTCTATATGTTTTTAGCGTAGTTATCCACATTTTTCCTCTAAGTTCTACGTATTCAAGACGAAGTTGACAACTATTTTACGTTGCGCTAAAATTCAATATTTAACTTCCAATTGAGTTAATACCCTTATAAGTGCTGTAAAGAGATATTCTTTCATAACTCCTCTTTATATAATAAATAATGTATGAAATGGATTCCTAATTTCCATATTCCAAAAATCGATATTTGTTCTCAAGTTTAATATTTTTATTAATTACTGGGTTTTTCTGTTGTTTTGCGGTTATAAAAGGAATCAATCAAATCACGTTCCTGGAAATCATTGGTTCAGAAATTCTCTTCCACCGGAGGATCTTTTCCGTAAAGTATTGCTGAATTTTGTATTAAAAGATTAATTTAAAGTGCCAACTCGAAGTGCTGCGAATACCAACCTTGAGGGACGCCCTGGTGACGAAGGTCTTGTTGCAGTGCGTGCACGCGTGTTCCTGCCTCGTCTCGTCGTGCAGCTTCTGGTGCGCCGCCCACAGAGTGCGCTGGGTGAAGGTCTTGGCACAAACCTCGCACGTGAGGCACTGCTGACTCTGCCTGTGCTGCTGCAGCTGCTGATCGCTCTCGAACGACTTGCCGCACTCGTCGCACCTCACTTCTGCTAACGCCACGTTATCCGGACCTTCGTTGTTGTTCGAGTCGTTCCTCCCTCCCTCTTCCGTCAGATCGGAACAAGACAGTGACTTTCTTCGTATACTTGAAGAACTGGAATTTGAATCTTCTAAAAGACTTGCGAGTGTCTTTAAACCATGAAGAGGGTTGATTTCGCTGGGGCTTAATATTCTGGAAAGGTGGTCAGGGAAGAACGGCCTTTCGCTGTATCTTTGTAGACGGTCCAGAAGAAGAGGCGGTTTGAAAGGGAGTTCCCCAGGGTCTTTTGGTACCCCGGGATCTCGGTAGAACTCCTGGAGTCTTCGTTCCTTCAGGGGTCGGTTCTCGTCGTTCTCCCGTTCCCGGAGGTCTGAGGAGGAGTCTCCGTCACTCCGGGAGGAAGTGTCGAGAAGACGAGGGGACCCGGGAAGTACTCCGTTTGATTCCTGCAAAAAGAAAAGGTTCATGTCAAATACTTTAAAAACATGTGAAATTGAAGAGCTGATAAAGAATCAAAATATGTAATATAAGTAGTCCACGCGTCCCTTATAAAATTTATCTTTTTCACATAAAAAAGTAGATTAAAATCGTGCGTTTTTGTGTGCATACGTTTGTTGAAACGAATGAACATTTGTTAAAAAAATTAACATAATTATTAAACATAACACTAGTAAAAATCAGTCTTAACTAAAAATACGTTAGGTGATCCAATGACACCTCTATTAGAAAGTAATTATGTGCATTAAGTGAAAAACTATCAGTTTTGAAGGGAACACTTAAAAAAGTTACATAATATGGTGTACCAACAAGAGTATCACCGTACAAAATTGTTGGCGGAAGCTCTAATTTTAGAACACCAAATTAAATCAGAAGTACTGAGTGATTTTCGATAAATATAAAATAGGAAGTACCTGCGTGGTGCCCGTTATTGTTGGAACATTCCACGTATATGTCCTCAAATTTGACACATTATAATAAATTCGCCCAAAAGTAAACCAAGGGGCTCCATTTGTACACTAATTTATTCTTGTGAAATAATATTTCTAAAACAGATAAATGGTTGTCCCAAACAATACACCAGTAAATTAAAAACTCATTGTTTACCCACACATGAATTATTAAACAATAAAATCTACCGACCAAGAATCAGCTTCCCCAACGATGTCAAGGCGCTCAAGTACTTTACTATTAACTACTGAGGACGACAGTGAAAGCCGTTTCCAAACGCGCACGATGAGATGGACATAACAATAAACACAATGGTGTTGTGAATGCTGGTAGAAGATTCTACAGCGGCGGTAATCGTAGAGGTCAAGTTTCATGAGGTAATCGTGTAGGCGGAGAAACCACCTGTGTCATTGTTTCAAGGCTATCGTTTTGGGTTTTGGGGAAAAATGCTCTTCGACTTAGTTGTTAAACAGCAGGAGGTAAAAGATGTACGCAACCCGACAGTCTGCAGTAGCATTGGAGACGACAGTGAAGTATGTATCTATTATCGCATGAGAAGGTTATAAAGTAAGGTAATTAACTGTGGACATGCGACATGGCGACTGGCTCAAGGTCACCTGGAGGGCGTAATTACGGTAGAGGAGTTATGGCTCATGTAGTAATTGATGGTCGATTATGGTTGTTGCAACCGTCGCTTGGTTGAGTTATTGAAAAATGGATGAAACATTATTGTTGGTCAACTCTATATACAACATGTACAGAAACGCTTATTTTATTAATATATTTGACCAAGTATTAAATATTATCTTTTATTGTGAATGATTTCATTAATTACCGTATTTCCTTGATTCAAATCATCCAATGGATTTTATTTCAAAACTTTAAATCCTATACTAGGCTTATAATACGAGCACTGTCTGAAGGAATGTGTGTTCCATGATCTCGAAATCTAGCGAGTAGATTTTGCTTACACTTTACATTAAAGAGTGTTTTGGCCCGAAAATAAGTTTAGAAACAGCCTCAATCCCAGGAAAAATCGAATAAATTTAAGTTTACAAGTCATAATTTTTTCATTGTTCTTATGGGTTGCATTTTGGTAACAAAATAACAACGAAAGGTATAAAGAAAAATAAAATAAATAAATGTTAACAGTCTTTTTGAAACATCTGTTAACTGTGCAGAGGTATAGTTGGTTCTTGGTGGAAATGTAATAGCTTATCATGATAGCTTATTTATTACCGCGACACTATAGCAAAAGTGAATTAAAACCAATGAGCAAGGCTTGGTTTACATGGTATTTATAATAAAATACATACACAATGAAATAAACCCCACAAAGGCAAAGCCTGAGCGTTTTATAGAAAATCCCTATGCAAAGAACAATAAAAAGAGAATAACTGTTCCTTTTAATTCAAAGGTACGGTTTGATTTAAATAAAAATAATAGATTCTAGTGAGAGTTTCCAAAAAATTTTAAATTTGAAAAATTATATCGATTTTAGTTACTGTACAGAAAGAAAGTTTACACTTACAAATGCATCATAGTTTTTAATTTAGTTTATGAATTATTAATGACACATGCAAAATAAACACTTTGGTATGGAATTTGTAAAACAACAAGTATATGTCCTAAAATTTCAAATTTATTCTGTAGTTTATAAGCTAATAAATTGCGTATTAAAATCAACAAAACAAAAAACCAGTTTGAACACACTGGGGGATGCATATTAAATGTCATCGACAAATTTATTATCCGAAAGCGTTCGCTATTCGAGCCAAAACAGCCATAACGCATCGATACGAAGTGCGGCCTTGCATAGCAATAAGGTGAACTAAATTATCAGACCATAAAATTGAATTGTTGCTTCCCAAACATGTAGAAAATTTATCGATTCTACAATGCACCGTTAGTTTTAGCAATATTTTTGTCCTATAAAGAATCAAACTTTAGATGTTAAACGTGTAAATGGTTAAGTTTAAAACTACATTAAATTATAGCAGACAGTGAATCAAATTAAAGAGAAAACTGGTACCTAATGTTAGATTGTTGTCCTTCATAGAGGACACATATTACTACAACACCTCTGGTTTTCTCTGGATCACTGATGACTATAGCGTCCTTCAAAGTTTGAACATGATCGTTTAAATGGTAACCTTTAACAGTCCGATAAAGGAGAGAAGTAAAATAATACTTTGAATTTAAATTAATTATTATCATATAAACTCAAAAAATGTAAAGATTTGTGTGTAAAATAAAATATAAAAACGCAAAAACAAACTGAAACTTTTACACTATGTATACAGTGTGGTTGAAAAGTCCCGGAACGGTGAAATATATTTTTTACCATTATAGATAAATTAATGAGACTTGGTATATCAATAATAGCCATAAATGTCTACTCTTTTAAGCTATTATCACTTTTTTCATCCCTTAAGGACGGTCCACGAGGGGTCAGACAAAATTCTTGAATAGCAGCATTTCATAGGTCGAGTTTGGTATCAAATTAAATGTGTCATTTAGACCAAGATAAACTGGATTGTTGTAGAAAACGAGTTCTGGTTAAATTTTCAACTTGGGCCTCACAAAAACTTGAACATTGGCAAATCAAGGGCACTTCACATTTCCTTACAAGCTGCACCGTGAGCGCAACTCTTCCTTATAAGCGAAGGTCCACGTTTTTGTAAGAAAGGAAACAAACAAACTCATAATGTTATATTAACACTTTTGCTAAACATATGCAAACATTAATTTACAATATTACAAAAATGGTTGCACATAAAATATCAACCTATCCCACTTTACATAAGATTTGAAACACTTTCCACATACTCAACTGAAAAAAACAAGTATGTAAATAAACATGTATGTTATACATGAAAAAAAAACTTGATTTCCTCATTGCCGGAGAACACTTTACATTTCTGCGACCAGCGAGACCAGGTTCTACAGTCGGAAACGGCTAGGTCAGCCAGTGAACATCCCTGGCACACAAATACCTCAGGAGTAATGGCCACTAGGTATGGGCAGAGGAGTCGCTCATGGGCATGCCAGGATGACGCTCACCACGGCTCTGGTGCCATTGTATCAGACTCCGGGGTCAAGCTGGAGACTACCGGGTAGAAGATTCTCGTTGAAATACTGACTCAACTGATCTAAAAATCCGTGACTGATTAGCTAGTCACCCCAATCATGAACCATTCAAGTTTCCGGAATGTTGAGTCAAAATTTGTTACAATAAGCTTTAGGCTCTGATCGAAAAAATTACGTTTTAAAATTTTTCAACCCACTTCTGGGTGTTGTGTTTTTGAAATAATTAGGTTAGCTTCCTGTGGCAAATAAACTGGTATTCAGTTTGTTAACAAAGGTATAACATCATATTCTTTATTATATAATAATAATAATTAATATTATATAATATTAAAACTTAGTTTTTACAGCAATGGTGACTATGAAACCAAATTCATAATGTTGGCTTCTCTACATAATAGCAATTTACTGGTTGGGGTAATATTGCTAAAATTAATCTCATTAATATGTTGCGATTTTTAAAATATAAATATTTTTTATAATATTCTTTTACTGCAGTCATTAATGTCAGAAAATACTGCACAGGATCAGTAATAAATTCGACTTTTAATGCACTTTCAAACACGTTAAAATATTTATTCCTACTGGATTTATCAATTAAATATCAAAGCTAAACACGAAAATTTACTGGTATACAAAACTACCAGGGTGATAATCAATATGAATTTGTATACGTACTATAAAACCAACCATCAATATTATTTTTGGCAGCAAACCAGTAGTTCAGAAAACAGTAATTGAAAATGAAACATAAATTTCAGCTTAAGTATAATAGTGGCTGTTTTTTACCACCCATGACTTCACTGTAACAGATACATAAATAAACGCCCTTGTACAGCAATTATTGTCATATAATGTGTTTCCTACTGGAGCTATAACTCTCCAAAGGTGATTTCAAGGCTGCAAATCGCAACTGAGGCGATCCAGATCATAAATTACTTCTTGAACATTTAGTTTCAATAACTGTAACGAATCTGAGAATAACAATGTTGCTGGGTTGAATATAAATTGCTTTACAAATCTTTAAGTGCTTTAAGTGCATTTGAAAGGATAGCCTTGAGAAGTTCCACCACAAAACATTTCGAAACATCACAGAAACCGTCGATTTCATAATCTGAAATATGATCATCTGAAATATTCAAATTACCCATTTTCGTAAACCCCAGTACGTCAAAAACCTCCACCATATCTCAAGACATCTTTCAAGAATCCATACATGAATAAATAACAGATAAAAGAACCTCAAGGAAAACCTCAAGGCGAAATAAATAGCCTAGTCTTCCGTCAGTATGGCTCCAGCAGGACAAGTGATGATTTGAGCCAGTAGAATCAAGCCATCAGGGTCTGCCTGGGTCTGCTGACGGAACGGAACCTGCTAGTCCATTCCTGTCCAGCCGCTCGGTAAATCATCCACCTGACTTTCCGGTTTGCAACAATAATTTGTAGTCGATTGGGACCCATTTGTTTATTCAACACTTGGACATTGTGTAATAATAGGTTCGTTTTAATGGTGTTGACCGGAATGTTTTGATCATTGCCGCCCGTCTGGTGCTGGTCAGTTTTGATCAACGCCCCTAGATGGCATTGGTCTAGTTCACCTGAGGTCATTGTTGTTTATGTGACCAGTTGTCGCCCTGAGGTTTATGAATTCAATTTTCGCGTGTTGAATCCGTTATAAATGCAATTTACTGGTTGGGATTTATTAGGTTTGTGGATTATAGGTTGGGTTTATAGTGGTTAAAAGCGTGCGTTGCTGTTTTGTATTCCACCTACGACTTTATTCACACTTTCACCTTGGGCTCAATTTTTATGATGCCTATTACTTAAAATTTTTCTCAAATTATTTAAAATGCATTATTTATTAATTGCCAAACCTTAATTGCAGACGGTTAATTTATAAAAAATCAACCTGATAAAAGTGAAACGTTTATATTTAATTAATATGTTGTTTGTGGGTTAATTCACATTTCAAGAAAAACACCTTTTCAATAAAAACTCGTGGACTAAAAAGTACATCAGTTCAACAAAATAATATATATAGTACCCTGACATATATCAATCTTATATTTGACTGTTGTAATATCACAATTATTTGTTTCACTTTTTCAAAGCCAGTTCACTGGAATTCATTAGTGTCAAAGCAAACAGCTGACTTGGTGATCAAACAACGCGAGTGCCGTTAACGCCAGCTGGCGCCAGGTCGTGGGCGGTGGTAATTGTAACAGTTAATTGTTGAGCCACTCAGGCGCATGCGCGGAGCTCACGATCTTCCTGTACCTAAGCTCATTATGTTCAGTAGCGCAGTCCACCATGGGCCTGTAACCGCCTCTCTTCCTGAGTGGAACACTCTTGTTTTGTTGAGGATTTCAATTATTTACACTTAGATTATTACTCTTATATACTTTGTAAAAATGAATTACAATACCTATTATTACAAATCGTAATAAGTTTGTAAAATGTTTGAAATAAAAAAAACACCTTATCAATAAATAACCATCTAATATCTACAATCTTAAACTATATTGAGATGACTTTTATGTGTCTGCGAAATATATTACCAAGCCCTAATCGCATTCTCCTAATGGAACGGCAATAAAAGGCGATATAACTGGAGTACATTTATTGCCAGATGCTATTAACACCTAAGCCTGCTTAGAACACCCGATAAGCAAAAGTATAAGTCGTTATCACCATACCACTGACAGGCTGTAATCACATCGGGGTGATAACCTGTTATCAGTATCACCACTCCTTATCAGCTGGTGATTGCGCAACCTCTTTACCGTCCGCTCGACTCACTCTCCTTGACTATTCAGACACATCCTTTCCTCATTTATTTATTTATTTATTTATTTATTTATTTATTTATTTATTTCAACGGGAAGAACCCAATACATCACATAGTACAAAAAAATAATTAATGGCTAATGGCTACTTGCTAGAGGCTACTAATAGTTACATGGTTTCTGTGATTTTTTCTCCAACCTACCCCATTTTTTCTCTTTTTTATCTTTTTTTCTCTTTTTTCTTCTTTTTTTTCTTTTTTCTTTTTTTTTTTGTACATATAATAATAATGTTATTATTTTATTCATTTATTTATTTATTATTATTACTTCTTATTTTTTCCCATTTTAACACATATTATATTTTTTTTTTAATTAATACTTCATCATTTTTTTTTTTTTTTTTTTTTAGGGTAGGGATGGGTTTACAGTGCATAATTTTTGGCAATAAAAATAGGACAAAACTAACACAATACTAAGCAACTAACAACTATGTAACAAAAGCAAAAAATCTTGAAACTTAACAAGTTGAAACATGAAAAAACTTTAACAGTAATAATATCAACAATACATAAACTATTTAAATATCAACATAAATATGTGCATAAGTATTGAGGCTAACATAGAAATATAATTCATCCTACCTTGCTACATGAATATATTAAAAATGAAACAAATAGAAAAATAAAAATAATTTCCACTTTTATTTACTGAGATAGTAAAACACTAATCTTATTCCTAAACACAGCTGGCCTATCCATAAAGAAGTCAACGTGGGACGAGACAGAGTTTCCAAGACGTTGCAAACGTACCACCGTGCTGTTAGCTTCGTAGGAAGTCCCGACATGGCGCCTTCCAAAAAGATCACATGACCTCGTTCCGGTGGGGCAACGGAAGTGAATACATTGCAGAATTTCAGGACAGTCAATGGTACCAGTAACAAGCTTGTAGAGAAATAACAATCCCTGCACGTTCCTTCTGGTCACTAAGGGAGATAGGCCAAATTGTTCACCCATGAGCTGCAGTGGAACATGTCTGTATTCATAGCCCAAACGGCAACCAAGGATACGAAGGAATTTGTCCTGAATGGATTGAATATGACATTCCAGGGTAGATTGATGAGGTGACCACATGATACAGTTGTACTCCAGAAGTGGGCGGACGTGAGCACAATAGAGGATCCTTAGTGTGAAGGGATTGGTGAATCCTCTCGTTGACCGCAATATTATGCCAAGCGATCTGGATGCTCTGGAATAAATATTGTTAATATGCATCTGAGGGTTGAAGTCGTGAGTGAGTGTTACTCCAAGGTCACGGACGGTGCTACATCGGGGTAGAGTTTCATCACACAGCATGTAGTTGAAGAAGATCGGGGACTTGATTTTATGGTAACTTATGCAAGTGCATTTTTTTGTGTTGAGCTTCATGCTGTTGGCGAGACACCAGTCTTCGATCGCTGTAAGACTCTCCTGGAGAACAAAACAATCTTCCAATGAATCTATCTTGCTGTACAGCTTGATATCGTCAGCAAAGAGGAGGCAGTCAGTTTTGATGACATTAACAATGTCATTTACAAAGGTGTTAAATAAATAAGGACCCAGATGCGAGCCTTGAGGCACACCAGAAGTGACTAAAAATTCAGAAGAAAAAGATCCAAAACTCTTTACTATTAGTCTCCGATCAGACAGGTACGTTTTGAACCACTGAAGAAGGTAGCCAATAATACCATAAGCCTCCAATTTTGCCAGCAGATGCCCATGGCTGACTGTGTCGAAAGCTTTCGAGAAGTCGAGATAGATTGCATCGATTTGAGATCGCCTACTGAAAGCATCGACAATCGCAGTTTCCATAACCACCAGATTTGTGGTAGTTGACCTTCCCTGAGAGAAGCCATGCTGTTTGGGGGAGATGATGTTGCGAAAAAAATGGGGTAAGCTTCATCACAACTAACTTTTCAAAAACCTTGGCAACAGCAGATTGGATCACTATTGGGCGATAATTAGCAGTGTCTTCTCTGGCCCCAGATTTATGTATTGGTACAACGTATCCCAGCTTCAGCACATCAGGAAACACACCTTCACACAGGGACTTATTGAAGAGAAGTTGGAGAGGTTGGCACAGCACAGTTCTGCAATACTTCAGTACACTTGAGGGAATAAGGTCAGGGCCACAACCTTTCGAGATGTCGAGACTACCCAGTGCATCGAAAACATCAGTGATTGTGAATGAGATTGCATTTAAGCAGAACGGAGTATCAAAATCATAATGTGAGTTTACTTGTGCTGGCGGAGAGAAGACTGACGAGAAATATTTGGCAAATAGTTCACACATGTGGAAAGGATCCGAAGCAGAGCGATTTCCATAGTTCAACGAAGTTGGTGAGATGTCTTGTCTTCTAGTGTTTCTTATAAACTTCCAAAAGGTCTTGGGGTCAGTAGTTATACTATCTTGAATATGTAACAGGTAGTTATTATAGCATGTTCTAGACAGAATCCGGCATTGATTTCTCACTCTGGAGAACATAAAGTATGACTGGTCATCGAATGAAGATTTATAAATCCGGTGTAGTCTTTTCTTTTCAATAACCAAGTTTTTTAGCTCAGTGGTAAACCAGCACGGGAAACTAGAAGTTCCAATCCTCTTCTGTGGGGTATACTTGATAACAATATTTTTAAGAGTATCACAGAAATGCTGAAAAAGTGTGTTTATGTTGGCCGCTGGATCAGGAAGAACCAGTTCCTCAAGCAGGAGACAGTTGAAGACTTCATCGAGTTGGCATCTTCTGAAATCAGGAACATAAATAGATCTAGGTTCTGATCTGGGACTTTTTACTTGTACGAATATATTCAAAGCAGGATGATGAATGTCGATAGGAACTAAGGGAGATGGCTCCTCATTTATTATCAGCCCTGAAGATGCAAAAACAAGATCAAGAAGGACTCCTCTAGCATTATTGACATGGTTTTGTTGTTCAAGCCCGAGCAGGCAGGAGAGATTATGAACAGCTCCAGCTGAAGCTGTGAGGAAGTCTGGATCTTCTTTTTTCCAATCAATGTTGGGCAAGTTGTAGTCCCCAACTAGAATAATCTCCTGTGGAAGCACTGATTCGTTAGTCACTACGTCTTCAACGGACTGGCAGTAGTTGTGATAAGTCTCAAGAGGTTTACTGGGTGGTATATATACACAGTTCAGAAGCAGCTTGATGTTATCTTGAGAACCTATAGAAATGAACAGTGACTCAAAAGATCCATATGAAGTGGTGATAACTTGTTGAGAAGGCAGATCCTTATCAACCGCAACTAGGACACCTCCACCACTTAACTTTGCACTAGTGTCGGAAGATCTATCACATCTGTAAACATTATATTTAACAAAACCAAGCTCGCTATCTAGTAAGTCGGAAGAAAGGTTGGTTTCAGTGAGCATGACAACATCATAAGTGCATGTAGACAATAAGATTCGAAGCTCATCGAGTTTGGTCCTAAGACCGTTTACGTTTTGGTAGTAGATAGACATATTGGGTTTCCCGTTGAACTTTAATCGTTTTTTTCATCTGTACAATCTTGGGTGTGCCGTTGACAAACTTTATCGTAAGATTACTCTCGCCTTTAGCCAAACGATCATTCAGTTCAGTACGAAGGTCAGATAAATATTTTCGCTCAGCAGGTGTTTTATCAGACGAAATGGATAAATCTGAGAGAGTGGGATCAACTTTCACTATTTCATTCTTGTTGAAGTTTTTAAGAAGCTTGACAGCGGTTTCTTTGTTACGAAGAACAATCTTTAAGGGACGAGGATTTGATCTGGTGGGATGGCCCAGTCGAAAGAAGGTCAGAAGAGAGTTGGAGTCTAATCCACAAGAAGTAAGTATTGTCTCTATTTTCGATTTATCAGATTTTTTCTTTGTGTTGACATCCTTATTAGTCGATTCAGGGACTTAAAACAGGATGAGGTTCTTGGCTCTGATGTTGCGATCATTGATTTCTTCGATAACTACTTCAAGAGTTGCAGGAAGTGAGCTTTTTGAAGCCAGCTGTTCAATAGAGTGCTCAAGATCAGACACTTTTGCTTCTACTGTACTTAAACGAGGTTCAAATTCAGCAATTTGTGCAGACAAGGCCTCGATATTTTTCTTCACGTCATCAATACTGGTCTTGAGATCATCCTTAGTGGTTAGAGAAGCAAACTTATTTAATAATGTGGAGACATTGGCCGAAATAACAGAAAGTGGGTCAAGTGTTGGAGGATGACAATCAATTCTGTCACATACCCATTTTTTGTTTGAGTCGTTGGCATAAGACGAATAGTCGGTTTTACTCATGTTGATACATTCAGGATGAAACCAACGTGTGCAGTTATTTTCACACTGGATCCCCCGATTTACAACTAACTTCTTACATTGCGGGCAAGCTTCATTGTTTGACGGTGCCATCGTTATATAGTATATGGTACCTTGCAGGAAAGAATCAAGGCAACGTTGGCTGAGACGAGATCAAGAAGGCAGTGGCAAGAGAAAAAAAATGAGCGGGAGCATCTGTCAAATGCAACTGTCAAGACTAAGGTGATTTTAACGGTTAGTGTAGTAAATGTTTACTTGATTTGACAGGATTACATTTAAGTTACTGACTTCATAATAACTAAATCAGAAAATTGAAAATCAATTGGCACTGTAAGTATTAATTTGTTCACTCACAAATATCAAAGGAAGAAAAACTTAGCAGTCAGCGTAATGAAAGGGTTATGTCTTGTAGCAGAAAACCAATATTTTAACAGCACTACAAACACTGGTAACTAGCTGGTAGCCATCTTGATTATTCAAGATGGCTCATTGGAGATCTTATAAAACATGGAATTCTATAAGTATTGAACATGTATTTTGTAGTGATGGCTGATTTGAATCTACACATCTTAAAACACTTTTGGACATTTCTATACAATGTAGTGCAGGTGTATTGAAAATGATAAAACGCTTTGAACTACTTGTATGCCAAATTAAGAAAGTCAACAACATTTCAAAAACTTGAAATTGCATTTAATCCATCTCAATTTGAAAATGAAAAATTGAATATAATATATATTTTTAGATGGACTAAAACAACCAAAAACATTTGCATTGCTAATCCATGACTTCTAGCCGCGTAAAGTAACTACAGTGGAACTATACGTTTAAATTTGTTTTAAACTAAAAAGTGGGATAAATTCCTATTTCAAAACCAAGTAAAAGAACAAAATATTGACTCACATCGCTCAAAAGTGTTCATGATTAGCTTAGAAAAATTGTCAGGACACACAATTAAGTGATTAAGTGATCTTGTACTGTACTGTTTTACAAGGATATTCTAGATACCTAAATTACATTACTCCCATACCATTGTGATACTTGCAAAGTGACAGACTGACGAATCAGCAATGAGCCTGACATGATAATATTATTTTATACTCCTAAGTAAGCCCTAATTACTCTATCAGTTTCTATAATATTTAGAGATTTTGTTTATTTCATTTTGTTTAAAAAATACAACTCGAATTTCCGACTTAAAAAAATAACACTTTGTAAGCAACCGATGTGTGCCGGATAACAACACAGACGCATCAGTGCAGCGCTAGTGCAACGTGCGCCCGCCAGGCCGCGCTGCGGTGTCGGTGACGTAGTGTGATGGACGGCGCGCGGTGACGTCATCGTTGTGCAAGGGTCAAGGTGGCGGGAGCAGGTGTCCGACCTCGGTGACCGCTGACCTAGTGGCGCCTCGCCGCGCCGCAGTCCGACTGTCTCGTGGGGGACTTGGAATCGTTACGGAACACGTGGTTAAAATTAAACAAATAAATAATTGTATATAATTTGAAATTTGTATCGATTCAATGATGTTAGTGGCGTGGTACTTCCCAAACTGAACCTACCTCACTCAACCTTATATGAATTAAAGCCCATTTTTAAAGAACCCATGAGAAATATTGCGTTACAATATTTGGTCCTTAGTGACATTCTCTCGTACATTCTTTCAAATAAAATGCCTACGTCGTTATCACCCTACCACTGTCAAGCTGTAATCACATCGGGGTGATAACCTGTTATCAGCATCACCACTCCTTATCAGCTGGTGATTGCGCGACCATCCAATGAAAACCAATATCCAATGAAAACCAAAACAACTACCATTGCTGCTGAAAGTATTTGACAGAACTGTGAAACAACTGATATTAAGAGTCATCTTCACCTTTGAGCCAGTAGCCCATTGTTGCGCACTCGGCAATGTTAACCATACGGCTTTTATTGCAAAACATGGATTTTTATTCCCCTGTTTCGGACGCCGTTTTTCAATCAATTTTCTGTAAACTTGGTAAGTATTTAGTTGAATAGTTATATTGGGCCTCTCATACCTCGAAATTCTGAAAATTTAACAAATATTACTAAGGAAAATCGAGTTACTTTGCAACGTCACAGACTCACAGAGAGTAATACTGTATTTGTTAAAATTTCAATATTGCGAGTTATGAGAGGCCTAATATAACTATTCAACTAAACACTTACCAAGTTTAAAGAAAATCGGTTGAAAAACGGCGTCCGAAACATCGGTATAAAATACCATGTACAGCATAAAAGCCTTATGGTTAACATTGCCGACTGCGCAACAATGGGCTACTGGCCCAGGGATGAAGATGACTCTTAACAATAATTAAAAATTATTGAATATATCACGTTACGTATGTTTCCGGGATTTTAATCGTTATTAAAACTTAAATCTCGCTTTCCGATTTTTTTAGGGGTATAACAAGACAAATAAAATCACTGTTCATCATTTCTTATTTAATTAATCTCAGTGAGAGAGTTAATTGCGAAGGGTGGTGGAATTGTTTAGTGTAGCATCTGTGGCGGAGGATCCGTGCCGCCCGGCCGTTAAAGTCACCGCGTGTATTCCCTGCATATAAACCACACGGCCGCATGTGGTCCGGACTGGCCACATCTCTAATGATATCTAAACCACGTGTCCACACATACCTCACACCCTCGTTATTGAGGTCTACAAGCATCTGGGCTATCGCTCGGCTGTTAGTTGGTTTTTAATTATTATTTTAAACTTAGGATTTAGTAGTGTATTTTTCATGGTTTGGTTTCCAACAAATAAATTAATATTGTATTAAAATCAATTTGCTGGAAGGTTGGATCTGGCGTACAAAGTATGTGTTTTACCACAATGTATCCGCTTAGTAACGATTTAAAAAAAATTGTTTTTACTCATATGTATTAAAAAATCCTATTCAACATTTGTACTTAATATCAGTTGAATTTGACGGAGAAGCGCTGTAAATAATAATAATGATTTTAAACAAATTAGTTAGGTACAACGAATAAAACTGAGTGCTTTCAATTGTTTTTATAACTTTTATTACTCATCTGTGTTGTGTTGCTTTAAAAAAAAACTGCATTGCATAACACTTGAACAACTTTTACACGGTTTACTCTTTAAAATCAAACCAATCTCATTATTTTTCATTTTTATAATTTTTTAAATGAAACTTAATCTAACATATTATAAACTACCTACCCTGCAAAGAAAAAAATGTTTATCCTAAAATATTAGTCAGCGTTTTTACTTAATTTACTAATTCTGGGTGTAAGATAATTTACATTTTTATATATAAGACACCATTACATTTTTATTACTCTGTGCAGACACTCGACCGACCAGTTGTGTCAGCTGACGCCTCTCTGTTACATCAGCTGATCAGTTCCGTTGCCGGCCCGCGGGCTGGACTGGTCGATGTGGCCGGATTCTCTAGCCGTTTCAACAGATCAATTACACCCTGTAGCAAGTGCCGTCGCCGCTCGGGTTTCACCTGACGTAATTGCCGTTTCATAACAGATCTGCCTTGTCGTAGGTCCAGCAAGTAGCGAGTGGCTAGAGCGATCAAGGCCTTCGCCTTAGCGGGCTGGACGCTTAAGTGCCGCGGGTACGCGAGGGAATGCGGAGGTCTTCTTGCTTGTTGCAATTGAATGTAATACTTTACTTGAGGAGGAAACCGTCGTGATTTAATCAAGTTCAAATATTTCAAAATTGTACAGTTGTTATAATGTAGAAAAACACATCTGCCTCGCATTTTTATTTTTCTATCAGCTGGAATAATGCAAACTTCAATCATGAATTAAAAATATTTCACTGATATCACTACTATGTAGAGGCCTGGGGCAATTATATTCAAATTTATAAATTCTGCACATGTAATCATGCAGTAATTATTTATATTAATGCAGTAATTAACGTGCAGCAGCAACATTCATTCGTATTCGGGAATAAGCTAAAAAATTAGTGCTAGGATACATTTAAAAGTTATCTAAGAAGGTAAATAAAATTTTTTATTTCATATTTTATAATTTTTACTCACAAATTAATAGAGGAAAAAAAATATTTTTTATATTTTGAAAAAAAAGTTCGTCATTTTAAGCACAGACTCCCTCCCCACTTAAAAACCGGGCTATATTTAAACATTTCACAAATTAAAATTTAATTTATGGCTGTACCTTTATTTGTAACCAATCTCGAAAGATGTTATGAAAACGAAAAAATACATAAAAAACAATGAATTGTTAAAAAGGTTATTTTGATTTATTAACAGCAAAAGCAATCGCAAGACGGTACGTTATTTTCCAAGGTGCCTTTCCTTTTCTGCCGGTAACGAGTGGCTGTAGCGATCAGTGTCGTATTTGGAGGCATTACCATCACTGATTGCGGCCGGTCGTCAGTGATGCGGTCTCGCACTGAATAAAATATCTCGGTCTTCCTCTCCGCGTGTCGCCGCAAGGACAACAGATGTCGACATGACCCGGCTACCTGGCCGGAATGAGATCCGACTGCCACTGAGCTCCAGGAAACCGCAGCGGTTCGCGATCAATTATAAGATAAATTGTAAAATTGAGTAAAACGTAAGTACTATGAGTACGCTTGTACGCGTAAGGGGATGAACGGCAACATAAGCCAGATAATCCTAGTTCCAAGAGAGAAAAAAATAACACATCAATTAAATTACACATATTGACTACATAGAAAAAGGTTTTTAGTTGTTTTTTTTCATTCAAGATATTTGATTACCAGTAGGTACAGTTTACAAATTTTATCATTTTAATAAATAATTTCTTTTTATTAGTTTGCTAATATCTTTCTAGTTTTCATAACCTACTTTTAGAATATTTCATAAATAACAAATTGTAGGCCTATTATATTTAGTGCAGTTACAGTACAACAGGCAGAGAATAGTTTCCATGACACATGGTTACTGCATGTCTAACAACAATCAACTCAAGCAACGTTTAACATAGCCTTAAGCACCGGTATTTACAGCCCACAATGCATTTCTTGTGGGAAATTAATTTACGTCTCATTACTTTACTACTTAACAGAATAACTTCAGAAACGAACTTGACCATAAAAATTACGCTTAAAATCTACTGTGAAAGTTTGAAGTCGATCCGAGGCTTCTTGCGAATTTATACGTCGGTCAATGAAATCGGGATTTGTCACTATACTATACACAGAGCGATCAAAAGACATGTATGAGGATTTCACTCCTCTTCTCCGTTCATCCAATTACAGTGTCAGTTCCTTTTTTTTGGTTTGCCGAAGCTTGATGACGTTTTTCCGGTGTGGTTTGTCACTATGTAATTGATCGTGCGTAATTTATTCTTACTTAAATATGCAACATAATTAATTAAAACTATGTTAAATATTTCCAAAATAGTTTGTGTGTCTAACAATAAATAAAATCAAAAATATTATACTGTTGATTTCACACAGCAATCTTCGATCTACCTGCCATTCATTTGAAATGGAAAACACGTAATAGTTGCAGTCAACTGACATTCATTCAACCAAAATAAGAAGAATAGCCATCACACCTTTTACAGCTCATCTGTGATCTACCATCGCTCCGAAAAAGGAAAACTTCCTAACGTGATAACTAAGTGGACACTCCATAAAAATAAAATTAATTCAATACCCTTGTAAACGATGTGTGTGTGTCCAATCGGTAGCTGCAATGTCGAACAAATGTAAAGTGGCAAGAGGCAAGCAGAACGTGGGAATTGCCACTGTAGAGCACCGGTTAAGGTGAGTCGATCCGCCCGGCGCAGCAGCGATAGAATTTCAATCCCGGACACTCGAGAATAGAAAAAATAAAGGAAAGAGAAAATGGAAGAGGAGGCGGGCTCGTAAAGAAAGTGGGAATGGGAAGCGAGAAGGTAGAGCCTTAAAGGGAATGCGCCGACACTTAGAAAACTATAACAATTAGTATAGAAGTGCGCAGTGAGCATACAAGTGGCCTATTACGAAACTCGTTCTTGAGATATACCGGTAGTGGGAATCACCGGATCAGATCGGAGCCGCGTCTGACGATTTAGGAGTCCTCCACTGGAGCTGTGAATCTCCGGGGATCGTCTTGGAATCGTCCTCAGTGATTGACAGTTCAGCTTGTAGTTACTGTCTCAGGAGGATAAATGATGGGCAGAGCTAGATACTAAGAAAGGAGGGCAAGCCAGGATTTAGTCTCCTTTTGAGCTGAAGAGGAATTGAATGTGAGATATAATCCTCAGGAACTTTAGATAATGCGGGCAGGACTTAATAATACCTTAAGATGATTAGTAAAGAAGAAACAATCACATTAGAACTAGAAGCTTGGCCTCACCTAGCTTGTAGCAAGATACTATTAGAGAACTAGAGGTTTTTTTTGTACCATTTTTTGCTTTCCCATTTCCCTCCTACAGTAAATGATAAATATTGTTAGCCAACTTTAGTAATAAGAAAGGTTGTTTTACATATGTTTTCCAGTAGATTAATATTATAAGATTTTTTACAGTTAAACTGTTAAATATTTGTACTTGCTGAAGCCTTGACACCTATTTTATAATGTCAAAAAGTCCCCAAATTTGGTGTTAGTCATTTGTAGATGAAATTTTTTTTGTTCTTTCTCTAGTATTATGTGTGCTTTAGTAGGTAATAGGATAGTATTAGAATTGAAGACTGAAGATGGTTCGTCATTAACCCGAAACCGGTCTTGAAAAGAAAGAAAAAAATTGACATCCACAGCAACACCAAATTTGGTGAGTTTTTGCCGACGTTACATCAAGTAGTACCATTTTACTGCAGATAACAAAGTATCTTCTCAGAACAAAGATAACGGTACCAAGAGCACTAGACGCCGTACAAATCAAACACCATTATTGCGTTCTTGTCTATCGCGTAAATGCCTATCGCGAGTGTCCCCTTTTTACCTGGGACCATGTACGGCACACACTATCCGCTAATGACCCCGCATATATCTGACTCCTGGAGCGCGTGTGGTCCGTGGTCCACTCCTGACGGATTCTCGCCGTGTTAATTAAGCTATTCACGATCGCTTCCGCTTCCCTAATAGCGCACGTTTGTATAAAACAGATAATTATGTCTCCATTTGGGAGGAATTTGGCTAATTTCTGGGAAAACGTGATACTCCGTGAGCCTCCCTGCACGAAACCTGACCCCGAGCGAGGGACCGGTGCTGGTTGGAACTTGAAATGTGTTAAACGTGTTGGAGAAACTCTATCGTGGAAAATGATTTGTGAAAATGAAATTTATAAATCGTTGTTATTTGTTTATTTATTTTTGTATTTTTTATATCGCATTGCAGCAGTCAGATGCTCAAACGCATCAATCTTCATGCATCACATACAGTACATGAATTAGCCGGGGGCGTCCTAGCGAAAAATAAGGATAACTCTTATAATCACAAGAAACAAGTATACAAATGTCACTAAACCTTCATAGAGCTTTAAATTAAAAGTAATTTTTATAATGAACTGGTTTCATCTTAAAATGTTTGAACTATCAAAGTTGTAACAGTTACCAGTTGCTGGATAACGCCTTGTGACGGGAAATGAACGCAATCATCCAAGATTCTGGCGGCAGTACTTGCAAGTTACTTACCAAGAATCTTAGAAAGTCACTAGGAAAAAGGGATCAACCATTTTGATTATCACAAATTGATGATTAGATAAAGGAAATATACATCGGTACTCAATTAGGTCAGTGTGAGAATCTTGACGGCCTCGACAACTCTGATAAATATTGCCGTGTAAGCCCGGGAGGTGGTATTTATTGCAAATATAAATCTCTCCTGCATTTGTCCCACGTATAAATATCCTAGCGCACTGGCTACAGGTAAAATTTCTCAAGATATCGCTGACGGGGATTTATCGAGTTCCGTGGGTGGCAGCACTGTTCGACATGTGTACCAACTGTAGAAACCAATTAAACTAGTCTTTCTCTTCGCTCCTCCCGATATTTATGGCTTCTGTGCACGGTTCAAGAGGGATAGGTTGGACATTAAGTGGTTGGTTTAACTTTTATGGCGACATTACTCATCTTAAAAAGGTTAATAAATTCTTTATGGGTATTTTAACTAATAGGATTTTTTATGGATAACGCTTTTCAAATAGTTTCTATTGTAAGAGAGCCATAACATAAGAACCTGGTGTGGTGCATAGAAGAGAATACCTAATGAAAGACTAAAGAATGTGGATGAGCTGGTTTCCCTGCGTGTTCAAAGTTTTTTATTACAGTACTTCTACTAATTTCAGTGCTAACAAGGTTATTATTTATAAAATCCAAACAGCAGCTAAGCCAACCTAATAACCCTAAATTTCCATATCACTTTTTCTAATCATGAATCCTTAATTATCATTGCAGCTTTAAAGCCTCTTATTATTTCTTTATGTAGTTTGGTCAAGAGTTGCAAAACATCCTTTAGGATGCCTTAATTAGTGTTATTTGTACCAAAACTACTCAATTACAGTACTTCTATTAATTTTAGTGCTAACGAGGTTATTATTTAGAAAATCCAAAAACTAGCAAAGCCAACATAATGGGCCTAAATTTCCATATCACTCTTTCTAAAGATGAATCCTGCTTGTGATCCTATAATATGATCAAAACCTTCACAGGATCTATAAAACCACTATCGAATCATGCTTATGGAAATCAACCAAATAATCTATAGGTCATTTTTCCTTAAAGCACTCACTGTAATTTGGTGAAGAGTCACCTATCAAGAAGTTAAAAATCAATTTTGCACCACATAATTAAAATGCAGTTCTGGGTCCGGAGCGCTCACCAAAGTGGTTTACAAAATGGAGTTCTCACCGCTCTCCGAGCCGACCCGTTGCCAAAGCGATTAATCTTGGCACTCTGTGTTTACTGCGCGGATGATCCCGGTCATCAATCCTGGGGCCATCAGGGGCTCAAGTCTCACGCTGCCCGGGAAGATTACACTACTCCCGCCGTGCTGCCACTTCCAACTTCAACTCATGGCAATCGCTGAGCCATTATTTTTTATTTGTGATAACTTCAATGGACAATCATGATATTTCAATCATCTCAAGGCCAATATCCAATAAAATATTTGGCCGGAATAGTATTTGGAAAACACCATTTCAAGAGTTGACCATTTGATCATTTACCGATTCGAAAGACTTTGAAGATACGGATGGTGCACTAATAGAACTTTGTTCTGTAAATCCTCAACTGTAATAGCAATGAGCACCAAACTGGATTGTAACGTTTTTTCAACACACCCACTTAATTTTCTTATTGGAATTGAAATCCCTGAAACAGTTTGAAGTTTGGCAAGAAAACAAGAAGAACAACATAGTAAACGCATCCAGAAGAATTCTTCCCGTAAAAGAGAAAACAAGTAAATTACCCAGTCGTTGAACAATGAGCAGGTTATACTCTTCGATTACACCGGGAAGATTGTAGAAAATTACATAGCTTTTAATAGACGAGCTAATATAGCCGTATGATTGTAAACCGTAGGAGATAACCCGTAGTGATCTTCCAATAGCATCCAGCTGGTTATGACGGCGACCGGTGCACACTGGTAAGTAATGGCTTCGAAGATAAGCGATCGCGACTACATTTGCTGCGAGAGCTTATTTAAATCATACATTGCTCAAAGATTCCTGGAAATGCCAAGGATTATGTAAACTTCATCTGCCGCTAGCAGAGCCTGTTCGACCAGGTGGATCGCGTCTAGCTCGTCTGGCTGCAAAAACCGTGGGATGGAGCTTCTAGAAGATTAATTTCTTGAGACTGCAACATTTTAGTGTTTTTTTATTGTGGCATTTGAAAAACCAATCATTAAATGAGGAATGTGTAGTTTTACAGGAAATACTTGACAAACGCAAAATTACTTACAGTAATGTATTTCTGATTATTTTCAAGAAAACGTTACTTATAGTCCGGCAGATATGTGGCGATTTTTGGCAAGGTTGTGCATTTGATAATAGGGATATGAAATTTTGAACACAAATACTACATATACAAAGGCTTAAATTTAAATATGATTCCATCATAATTATGGTTACAGTGAAAAGTGAAGAAGATTATCCTTAACACTTAATACAGTTGCAATTGTAAATTTATTATTTATGTATGTATTTTGTTGTATTTTTGTTTCTGAGGAAAATAAAACTATTCTATTCTATTCTATTCTTAGATTTTTCATTTTTGGGATTTTATGGTATATCTGATTTTTTATTATAAAATTTTTTAATTACACAATTTTGGGTTGCATATCGGGCAAGAGCTTAGAATAAAATAATTTAGTATTTTCAACTGTTGAATAATCTTGCGTTGATGCACAGAAAATTCAAAAATAAAATTTGATCTAATCGAATATATCGATATTTGACTCAATGTGATAATATATCTATCGTTTGAAAAAATTTTCATTCGATAGTATTTTAGGCACAATGCAAATAATAATTTAGAATAAAAATATTGATGTATCGTATCGGATCAATTATCGATATATCAAATCAGATCAGATTTTATTTTTGAACTTTCTCTACAAAAACTCAAGATAATTTAACGGTTGAAAATACGATTTTTTTTATCTCTTGCAAGATTTGTAACTTAAAAATATGTAGTTTGAAAATTGAATTGTGAAAATTGGAAAACCTCATTTGAGACCCCATAAACCACATACATGGAAAATCTAACATGGCCGCCTAACTAAATTCATGCCTTTGTCCCTGTGGTGTAAGTATAAATTTGAGATATATATCATTAAACGCACGCTCCTTTAACAAATCTGCCAGACTATTAACTATTCAATTGAAAATAAATATATCAAACAATCAACTATTGATTTGCTTTCTTGCAAATCAAGTCATTAAAATCGGTTTCAAACAAGATTTTTTTTTAAATCCTCTAGTAAATATAGTTAATGACAATCGTCTAATGCAGTTCCCCAGTGTTAGTCTTCCTCTTTGCTTTCGTGGTGTGAGGATGATTTCCACGAACACTCCGCGATCGCCGCGCCATCTAAGATCGAGTCCGGCAGCTCGTTTGGGATTCTGTTCGCTCGCGGCACTCCCGTAACAGGTCCCGTCGCCGCCAAGTTGAGAGCCGAGGCAAAAACCGTCAAAGACCACCGAGCAGCGGTTCCGTTATCGCTGCTCTAGGAATTGATGTCAATTATGTACTGCAGATTAGAAAATTAGTTTAAGCTTTGAATAGAGTAAATTGAGGGTCGTTCTTGATTCAACGAGAGTTTCCCTCAATCTTGTCTCAGAAATAAAATCAGCCTCTAAAGTGGATTTGATTAGCCTGGTTCCAATATTGAAACACTTATAGACATTCCCAATCCAAAAATAATTTAAAAAATCCTGTACTTACACAATCAGAGCAATATCAATCAAAAAATAATATCTAGTACTTGTAAGTGAGGAAATACTTATTAAAAACAGCCATAATTTCATTAACTTTGGAACAACCTCTCTTAGGGTTAAATACACCTTAGCGGAACACCTCGCAATAGGGTTAGGTAATATTCCAATGATTTTTACGGCAGTAAATTGCTCCACCGCTTGTTTGCTCACTCCATTGCACGAGTCGCTATGTGTTTCGTAGAATGTCGGTATAAATGTCGATGTGTCAAAACCACTGGTTAACCAATTCTTTACACCTAAACCTCTTTGCTAAAGAATCGATAGGTCACCTAAAAAGCATGCTAATTTTTATTACCGTAGACCCGCGTCAGTATAAAATATTAGCGGTCAAATTAGAGATGGTATATCAAATTACATAAAACAGTATAAATTTTCACTCAAATTGATAAGTATTTTTATAAGATGAAATGACAACGTTGCCGATTTTACAAGTTAAGTTGGTGGCATCTAACCTTTACCGAAGCACACAAAGAACATTGCAACTATGGTAAAAACATATATTTTTTAGTTGAGCTTGAACCATCAGTCTTTCATACAGTTAATCAGAGTTAGTCAAGAAAATTTCTTCAATGGCATTTCCACCAGCTCATAATTCCCCATGGCAAAACATCACCTGCAGTCTTGTTTGCGCAATTCACTCATTTTCCATTACAGGTTCCAGCAAGTGGATCCAGACATCTTTTTCCTCGTCTCGTCCAGGTTCCCGGCGGGATTTCTGACTGACAGATCATAAATACATAATAAACCGCCGCAAACACCGTATCCCATGGTTTGATCGCACGAGGTCGTCTATATCAGGTTGCTGCACGCAGATCACCGCATGTTTAGTGGGACTACAACCTCCTAGACTACCGGCGCGTAATAAATACAGCGGGAAGTAAACACAGGTGGCTCACCGCAGACCAGTTCATTAGACGTCGGATAGATTCGTCATCGGGGTCATTAATATCGCGGCTGCACGCTAGAAAATGATATATAAATCAGCGACACCATCCTGATGATGAATGTTTCATGTGGGCAGTTGGTAATCCGAGGAGTGATGAGTATTCTCATGAACACTGCGTTACTAATTCAAGCTATTAGAATATTTATTTCAACAAATGTATTACAATACCATTTGATTGTGGTCAAAATTTAAGCTAAGACCAAAGAGGTATTGCAGAATTTAGTCTTTTATGCATGAATAGTTTTATGATGGGTAGTTCTATCAAAGTTGCCAGAGAGGATAATTCTTACCTATAATTATTCTGAAATAATTTTGTAATAGGTCGACGTAAAAACCTGGTCTGTTTTGATTGAGAGAAGTTAATTTTATATTAGTTAGTACAGTGATAAAACAGCTAAGGGTGAGATGAAACATGGAGACCTAATCAACCGTTTCACCCCCGAAGAAATGTTTCGAATTTTAATGTCTAATTCAATGTCTAATTCACAGGTTTTAAGAAAGTGCTCTAATGAAATGTACCCAAATGTGAAAAATATTTACTTGGAGTCAAGGAATACTATGTTCTAGGTATGGACTGAATACCTAGTTTAAATTGCAATCCCTAGTCTATAGTCCTAAATACATTGCACTATCTATGGTGCAAAAGTTTCCTGGACATAATCCAATTGCTAATTAAAGCATGAATCCATAAATTGCAGTAGTGTGTCAACGGTTTGAGCGCAATCAGGAAACAAGAGCCGATTGAAGTTGTTTATCTGTTTAGAAAGCTGGTGTATAAAGTCAACCGACCTCAATATGTAGATTAGATAGATTTCCTGTAAATAATCTGCACGGCCTTTAACCTTTTGGTTCCTCACTATTCAGATAGCATTGGAAGATTTAGATGTTTGAAAAAGTTAATTAGGATTTTGGTCCTCTGGAATGAGGGGTCAATTATATAAGAAATAGATTATACACATTAGTTTCGTGAAAGCTGCCGATGATGACAGGTCCGCTGATAAGTGGCTGCTTCGGTGCAACAATTACAGACTAAGGAGTTGAAGAAACTGAAACAAGATGTAAAACCGAAACGTAAATGCTCTTGTCAAACTTAATTGGTTGGTTTCGGTTCTGTGCGTAAGTACTAATCGAAGATTCTTAAATAAGATTTTCGATTAAAGTAGAACACAGACGGTCAAAAGGAGTGATTTAAAAATTTAACTAATTTTTCAACAAATATAATTTTTTTAAGATGAAGGTTTAGATACGACATCAAAAGTGTCAAAAATTTCTGCTTGTAATGTTTAAAATATTGAATTTTAAAACAGAAAATGTGCTTACATTTGACGTCGATGGGCATGGTCTATCTTGTATAAATGGATCGATTAATCGTTTATAGAATATTCTTTGAATAAACATTTTCGTTTAACATAGTTATAAGTAAGATTTCAGTGACGTGATCCATTGACCAAGAGCAAGCTATTTTCACCAACCATTCTGCGTTATTCCTTTCATGAGTTGATTCAAAAGCAATACAATTTTTCTTCTATGCAAATTTAAGGTGACCAAACCAAACCGCAAACTACCTATAATTAATTCCATCTAAGCACTACTTTCGACCAAAACCTACAACAGGGCGTGAAGGAATTTCCATTCTGGTCATCCGTAATATCAACACCAGCCTGTGGGGCCCTAGCATTTGGGCGGCACTGGCCGAGATGCCGTTAGCGATAGAGCTGATGTAAAGTGTACCGGACGATGGACGATGGACCTGCCATGATACGAGCTACCGCGATTAGCCCAGATGGGCCGGTAATCAAATAAGCGAGAGAATAGATTCGCTCAAGATGCAAGTCATGCAGAGCGTCATTAGGGTGAGCGGCGATGAGATTCAGGTACACGTGGCTCGAGTGATGAATCAGGGAGGTGGCAACCAAGGTCTGTAGAGGAAAAAGCATAACTTCTTCCTAAGGTTAGCTGAATAGCTATTTTGTGTTCCGTGCGGATATGAAGCGTCAAAACTAAAACGGAAGTCAAGTTACATTATAATATTTACCATTACACAGCTGATTGAAAAAAAAGAATGAATCAGTCTTGCCACGGGTGCGATATTTATCGTAACGACACCATAATAATCAATTTTACATTTGGATTATTAGTTAATAACAAACCATTAGATAATGACCAAATTAACAATTATCACTCAAGGTAAAACAAACTCCATAAATTCTACCCTAGTTTGCTTTGAAATTCCTTATTTTAGTAATAATTGAGACAATAAATCTCCAACGCAAACGAGAACGATTATCGTTTCCTGTACCGTTGGCAACGTTTGCAGGCAACAAAGAGTAAAATGTTGGTTTTTTAACCAACAAAAACTCTGTGGCGACATCTACGGATGTCGCAGAAACTGACTCATTGCTCTTATGGGATGTAGCTCACCTGGCACTACAGTCATCTTGGATGGTAACGGGTCGGGGTGATTGGTATTCAATAACAAATAAATATTGCAATTGGGTAAATTCTGTTTCTTTTTAGTTTGGTTAATGCAATACTATAGAGATTTATATTCACGTAAGAAACGATGGTAGTGGGTAATATAGTCTAAACTATCAGTGAATGTGACAACTTTTGTTTTTAAGCCCTAGGGATGCTAAATTACCATCTAAAACAGATAAGACCGTACAGAAGTTGAATTCAGAACTATGCGTGAATCCACTTCACTTATTGTTGCATTTAGAATTTGCAAAGAATAAAATAAACGTTATAAGTAAAATTTCCGAATCGTTAAAATTAATAATTGACCAAAAACGTGATACTATGAATAGTTAAACTACTGTACAAGAAAACTTTTTAAACATAAATGTCACATTTATAGTTCAATAAAACATAGCTCTTCGCTTTTATGGGACAAAATTGTCTTTGGGTGCATAAATATAATTGTCAAAACATTAGTTAAATGTTGAGTCATAAACATTCACAAATATACATGATCTCCCTACAAGTAACAAATTATGAGAGATAGGGCCTAAATACAGTAGTTTGCTATTACAGCACAAATATCACCATATTTTAATAGGTAAAAAGCATACAGATATGTAAACTTTGAAGTCCCTACATAGACCAACTTACAAAAACAAAACAGAATTGGAAATACTGGTTAAAGATTGAAGTGCCGTTAAATCAGTTAAGTGTTTAAACATTTGAAGAACGGGCTTGTGGAGACGCGAAGACTGTTTGAGTACAAGAGGCAATATGCGGAGGTATGCGAGGCCGCGGGGAGGGACCTTTGACCCCGACAGTTTATGTTATGGGCCGCCCAAAGTTTGGGACTACGAAACGAAACAAGCCGTGTGACAACTAACAAGATCCTTCTCGAGAGACTAAACGAATATGTTAACAAGACACGCTTGCATGAGTAAGGTTTGGGACTGGGACACCAGTCCCAGTTTGGGTTTGTCACCATCTTAGATATTTCAATAGAGTATCTTTGAGCTGGGAACAATTAAAATAAAGTCACGAGTTTTATATATGATTACTGTCTATGGCCATGGGAAGCCCTTTACTATCTGTGTAACTAATAAATAAATACAGTAGGTCAAACTGGTTTTTAAGGAGTGTTATACGAAGTATCTTTACTGAAGTATTAATGCAATCGAAAATTTTTCATTTGGGTCAGATGTGTTATCCCACTTTTTATATATGGTTTGAAATCTATGAGAGATATTTTCTGAGACATGATGATTTGTTTTCTATCACTTATGTTGTTTTTTTTCACTGTATTTCTGTTTTGTCCAGCATTGCCTGAATTAGATTGTTCTTGCGCAATCAAATTTCATACAAAGGTAAATTAATATGAAAATGATATAGCAATTCAAAGAAAAGCTACCTCTTCCATTACAATTTCATCTATAAAAATGCAATTTCTTATTTTCAGACCTCAACAATTTGTACGTTTTGCTCCAGAAGTTTAATCCTGGTTATCAACAATTGTTGCATAAATTCATGGCTTGTTTAGGTCTACCGCATTCTCTTAAAATGGATCTTCAGGGTCTTCTAGAAATATTAGAGGTTCTACTAGATATTAATGCATTTTATGTAATCGAAACTATTTGTCTACTGCTTCTACCAATTTGTGACATTACTACAGTATCTTTATAACTTTTGTCGAAACTAGTGGAATTGGATCAGTCCAGCTAACTAAAGCCCCATGATCAAACGACATTGTGAAGGATTTCTTAGCATTAGCATATGGCCAGCTGACAGAATAGGAAACCGATCAAACAATGATAGTCATGGATTTCTCAGCTTTGCTGCACTAGCTCACAGAATCGGAATATTCAGAGCACGACGTTTATTTGACTGCACCGCCGCGCCGTCGGCTTCCAGACATCTTCACATACAAGGATCAAACGCCTTTGCCGTCGCAGCAGTTGACGGTTCCGTAGCAGATGTCCAAGTCACATAGAGTCACGTGTGAGAGTGTGACCCTAGCCATGCGTCACTACCAGTAAGGCAAGACTGGCCACATAGTGATCTCCTACCATCGCTGTCCATCATATCTTCTTGCATGGATCTTCTACTCGCTGGCATCTTTGGGCAAGAGGGAATTTTTCTCTTCGCGTTTGAAATGTTTAGAACTATTGTTTTTTTCTCACGATACATCAATGTGTTAGCAACGATGGTTGCTTTTGTTAGTGTGTTGATTGAGTGAAATGGAGTGCTAATCTTATACGCGACTCTATTTAGTATAATTTACTAAATATCAACAATTGTAGCGCGCTTTAAACCTAGTACCGTTGAGTTGTATTTTTCTCTGAGGCCCTGCATTTGTTTAGCGTCATTGCATGGTCTTTAGCCACACTTGAAGTTGGTGAATACAGTGTTGCAAATACATCTCAAATAGACTAATGAATTGTTTCAGAAGGGTCAATGTCATAAACTCCTTATAAAGAGTTTTCAGCACTCATGACTTTCCAATATCTTAATGGCGAATGTTTAACACATCCATCTCAATTTGGCTTCTCAGCTGTTTATATTCATCGTTAAAATAGGTACATTGACAGTAAAAATGAAACGTATTCGACTGTAATCTGTTCTTCTACCCACAAGAACTACCATGATCAAATGATGTTAATAAAGATTCGGGGTTATTTGTTAAAAGGCATAATATTATTAATCCAATGTTACTTGAAATAACATGTACTATTTCAAAATTCCAAATTATTTTTGATATTTCTTTTTTGTCTTATTTTGCTGTACTATATTTCTTAGCTATATCTCTCCTGCGGGAGAGGTCTTCAACACTAGGGGCGTCGCCACCGATCGCACACATTCACAGCTGTCTGGCCGACCTGTGTTTACAGCCTTCCTGTCCAAACATCAGTTGGTGTGAAAACGTCGGTATTTCTCCGGTGAAAGCCCTTTTTATACCTCGTAAATCCGATGCCGCCCACCACAACAATAAACTGCGCACAACACGGTCGGGATTGGCCCCCTTTAATTTGCGAGAACCCGGTTGAAAGTTTTATTTCACCTGGGACAACGAGGGAGATTTATTTGTGCTAGTAAATGCAAATTCTCCCTCCTTTGAGGGGCCTGGAGGAATGCAAGTGATGTTTACAAAGGAAGTTTGCTTTTACACGTTACATACGATTAATTTGGCTATGTTAATTTGGCCAAGTGTAGAGTATACACATGTTATCAGTTACTTATAAATCATTACATGTAAGGTGTCTAAGCATAATCACATTGTACACAGGAAAATAGCCTACATCAAAATAGTGAAAAATGTATTATTTCGGTTGTGTTCAATAACTTAAGTTCATTAGTATTTATTCATAGTTAGCAACAAACTGCTGGATCAAGTTAGAATGTGGCATGATCATGGATCTTTATATTATAAATTGTTAATATCAGAAAAACGCTTTTTCGATGCATATTTTAGGTGGTGGTCATTACTTATTTATGATGATGCTGAGTAGGACGAATACTTTTGTAATAGTCAGTAGGCCTATTGAGGGGATGAAAAACTCCATACTTTGTTGTATTAATTTCAAGATGTGTATAAGTAAGTAACATGTTCAAAATTTGTAATCGTAAAACTATAAATATAACAATGGGCCATTGTTCTGGCAATCTTGATAGTTTACCAACAAGGTAGGCCTTCAACAAGGTAGGATGTGATTCCCTGAATAAAACTAGAGTTTGTCTTGTTATCGAAGCAATCAAAATCACACCTTATGCGGTTGCCGAATATTCAGACATTCTACTCATTAACAGATTAGAGACACAATAGGCGGCACTAAACAAAACAACCTTCATAGAAACCGGTTGTGGGAGGCGATAGTTAAATATTCAAGAGCCAGAAGTGGCGGGAGAGAGGAGCCGGTGACACGTCAGATAGAAACAGCTGACATTTGGAGACGTGGGAGCCCCGTCCAAAACTGAACAGCTGATTAGCGACTACACGGCAACGCTTTTACCGCCACAAAGCTACACAACTCTCCAATATCGGGATCGGCTTCCACCGTCGAGAGTTTCGCTGCGATTCTATCTCAGGATGCCAAATATGCAGAGCCGATTAACAAAGAGCCAGTGATTGGCTGAGATCAACGACCTGACCGTTCGGATTCGAGTATTTTGGCATTTTGAAAGGTTTTACTGAAACCGAATACTGGTTACGTTTGGAGGAATGGACCTCCTCAAAGGTACGAGTTTGGCCAGATATTTTTACAAATAATGGTGTTCGTACGGTCTGTGACTGATATTACTATGACTACATAATTGTTTAAGTTTACCGAGCAAGTGCTCGGCCCCCAGGTATTTATGCTTAGCTAATACTAAAGTAAAACTACCCGTATAAACTTACCGCATGATAGTACGTCGGAGAAGGATTCAGCCTGGCATCGGCATGCTCCGAATCTTCGTTGTGACTACTTCTCTCCGCGACTCTGCTAGGACTCCTCATCACCCGAGGAGCTCCCACCTGAGGCCTTCCGTTCTGCGACCACGGTGAGGGTGTCAGGATCCCACCCAGGGACTTCCTCGGAGGCTTGGTCTGCTGCACCCCCAGTCGCCTCTGCTGCAGAGCGGTGCTCGCCGAGATGGGCATCAAGGAGGGTAAAGGTCTCGCCCACTGGAAGTCCATCGTATCCGGGCTAGGAGAAGACCCTGAAGAGTACGCGTCAAACTTCAAACTATTGAAGTTTTCCGGTCTTGGTACTGGTGAAAGATGTCGTGGACTGTGGATGAAAGGTTTATAGTCTGTGATGGGACTTCCGATTAAAGAGTTGCAGCTACTTTCCGACCCGAATTCTTCTCTGTAGGTGCCTTTCGGTTCAGTTTTCACCTTGTAGTCGACCTCGGTGCCGTTGGCGTCGGTGTACTCTGTCTTGTAGCCGTTCTGCGCCGGTGGTCTCTGCGTCAGCATCTCCTGGTGCACTTTGATCAGCGGCGGAGGTGGCGGCTTCGCCGGCAACTGCTGATGCAGCTGCTTGTTCGTCAGCACTGTGATCTGTAGACTCCGCGCTGCCTCCAGGAAGCTCGGCAGTCGCTCCTCCGGCACCGTCACACCCCCCGTGTACACGAAGTCCAGCAGGGCGCGCATGTCCTCGTAGGCGACGTCGTCCAGGATGATGGTCACGTGATCCGTGGCCGGGTGCGCCGTCAGCAGCTCCTGCAACAGGTGGACCTCGATCAGCGGAGCAGTAAATGTGATCAGGCAGTGGTTGTTACTTTTAAGAACATATCTCACCATTAACTTTAATAAAAAATAAAACTTAAATCTAACAATTGCACATGTGTAATGTGTGCTGGAACAGAGTTGCGTTTTAAGTTAAGCAGTTTCAATAATTTGTACGATTAATGGAATATTTGCTTTGCTGGTTTAGATCGTAATTGTAGCTCTTCAGATCTTTGAATTGCTATTTGACTTTCTGTTAGAAACGGGGTGTAAATATATCGTCAGCAATTAAACTAGAACTGAAAATCTGCAGATGGGTATTATTTGTGTGAATGTGAAAGAACATCCGGAGGAATGAAGCCTTAATTTTTCGTCATAATTGTTAAGACCTTAGTCAAGTTTACATTGATCATTACAAAATTTCACCAACATTCACCTAGCCAAGAAAACTTTATTGACTTAAATTTTTAATCAAACAAACAGCCTACATAAAATCGAAATATCTGAAATAAATCAAACGTAAACATGTGGAAATTAAAGGAGACAGAAACACTTATACAGGCTATTAACCGACGTTGACAGGGCGACGCGGCGCGGGCCTCTCATGTGAACGGGACTTGTCACTCTGACACCCACGGTTGGCTGGGCCCCAAGTCACTCCGATTCAGTCCAGTCCAGAGCCAGACAAGTCCGTAAACCGCTAGTAGCACTATCGTAACGACCGCATTCTGATAACCGGACCAGCGTTTAGCTCTGGTTACACGTCCAGAAACGACGACATTAGTCAGTCTGAGATACGATGCTGGTGTTCAAACATATTTTGTAACAAAACACCAATACTTAAAGAAATTAGCATAAGTCATAGCCTATAGAAAAATTAGATATTAAAAATTTGAAAAGTAACTATGTTAAATCATATTTTATCTCACTTTAATGAATGAAAGGCCACAAGGTCATGAGACCTTTTCAACTTGATTTGATACTTCACTAAACGGTCAACCGCATTGTCATTCATTAACGAAACGCTAAGCTAATTCAAAATAATGTTGGGTTATCGAAGTAAATACAAGCTTAATCAATATGAAAGCGATTTGCAATCATGAATATTCTCTAAGTAAAAGTTTATCCTCGAATATAAAATAATTTCCAATAATTGGGAGGGAATTATTTTCAACGAGAATAATATGATCGTAGATTTCTCACGCGGCGATTACTCTGATATAAATGTCCCCCGAATCATCCCGGGGTTGACGTTTATGGCGCATACATTAGCTTTAGTGTTTCTGGCCGACATTCCCAGTAATTTGATCAAATTAGGGGGCGGCTTCTGCACGGTGGCTGCCCCCCCCCCCCCCCCCACCGAGACGGCATCATCGCTCTAGCACTGCTCTGCATCACGCTACAGTAGTTCCATAAACCATGCAGCCCTATAATCTGTCTCGATCATTCAAATTTTACTGCACAAATCCCATGAATTTGACGGGAGCTTCCATCATATAAAAATCCTGCCGGACGGACGCCCGGATTTAAACCCACAATTACACGCCCTGTTTAGTATAAATTTGGGAAGTAGAGTGAAATTGTAAACAACCGAAGAATCGTTTAAATTTCAAGTTATGATAATCAGGTGTAATTAGTAAAGACTGATTGGCTAGGTTGGCCTTGATTCTAGTGATTAAGGAATGAGGTAAAATTTCTGATAGTTTTTAAATGGGCTGGAATAGGTATGTAAGTTTGGAAGGATGATAAGATTTCGAAAAATTATACATTGGAAGAGAGCGAAATCAATATTTAGTGTTGTTTATGACCGATCTACGGATAGTTCAATCAGTGATGGTTCCACTTCACTATTTTTAGATCTGGAGTTTTCCATCGTTGCTTCATGCCTCTTCTAAGGTCTCAGTTCAATTAATATTCAAAGAAACTACTCGATTTATTCTTAAACACTAGACTTACCTAACCCAAGGAAGAAAGATTTGCAATAATGAACATTATTTAACCCACTAAGTTGGATCAGTAAGCAGGTTGCGACATGGCGCAGTAACTCAGGTTACAGTTTACAGGATTAGTTAACGCGGTGACTTGTAGCTTGTAGAAACGTCCCGCCTTATACAAGACAGAGCTACAAGTCCTCGCTACAAGCGCGACAACTGTTGTGGGCCTCCACGTGCCTACTCGGACACTTCAACAATTAGCATATGGTACTGGCCAATCCGAGTCGCATGACGGGTAAACATACACTGTGGTAGTTTTATGGGACACGAAATGCGCCGTGGTTACTTGTTGGCTGGCAAAGTGTTTTCATTAGATCCTAAACCACTTTGAAAACTAGAGAATTAACTACTAAAACTGAAACTAAAAAAAAAAAAACAACAAAAAACTTAAAGAAGAATAAAAGTTTATCTACGAAGAAGAAAGATTTGTGCAAAAGTACCGACCATATTAACAATTGTTTGCAATTGTTACTTATAAATAATTTGTTCAAAAGCTTTACTTATTGCATTACAGAAACTTTATACCTAAATTATATTTATAAGACTATGTAAAGTATATGTTTGTGAACATTAATACAATTACAATCTCAGGAACAAAGGAGAATTTATACTTCAGCCATTGGAGTTTTGTTGAAGTTTCAATTTCATGAAAAAAATAAGGAGACCACTGCCTGTACTTTTGTAATAATCGTTTGGTAGGTATTTGTGCTCACAAAGTTTATGTTCTTAGAAGATTTGTTTGATTTTCTCCATGAAAAATGGAACCATATCAGTCAGAATAATGTCTTAAAGAGGGAAACAATTTGTTTATGCATGTGATTTGACTTAATATTAGTCTTAGTTGTTCAATTTATCTCTACAGAGATAAACGTTTCACCGCTTAAAAATAACCAACTTAAAATCAGCCTGATAGGAACAAATACAATTCACACAAACGCATCTCCATTCATGAGAGGCGATTGACTGAGAAATGCGACTGCGTGGCGACGAAATTACGTCAATTAAAGCAACATCGGAGCAGAGAGAGCGGGGACTTTAACGAACGAGTCGACAGCCGAGAATAACGAACTGAGGCACAATCAGTCGCATTTATCTTCCAAATGGGCCCAGAACTCGAGTAAATCAAGGAGCAACGTCCCAGG
Source organism: Neoaliturus tenellus (assembly GCA_030545055.2). Lineage (NCBI taxonomy): Eukaryota > Metazoa > Arthropoda > Insecta > Hemiptera > Cicadellidae > Neoaliturus > Neoaliturus tenellus. The sequence goes on from CM061537.1 coordinate 97,597,677, forward strand.
ACTTACCTAACAGCGGCTCCCGGTGTTGTGACTTTTGTTTATTCAAATAGGTGCGATCAGAGTGACAAAGAGGAGTGGGTAACACACAGGCGCCGCGTAGCGGATAAAATCGCCATTAATATTTGGCACGGTGGGTAACACGGTTCTGATTGCCCAGCTCCTTTCCCAAGGCCGAGTTTGATTTATGCGTCTGCTACGGGTAATTTTGGATCCACTTTAACCTACCGTGTGATTACAAAGCGTTGGAGGCCGACCGGTGTCTGAAAACGTGAAGTGTTACGTTATGTTGTAGGCTATGTTACGTTATCGTGGGTTGTATAAACTAAGGGGTTTAAATTGTAACTAGCAGTATAAGCTATTGCAAACTAAAATTTTAATCTTTGCAGTTTTTTTCAGGCTTACTCTATATTTTGTTAAGGCTAACTTGTTTGTTAAGTTATGATTATTTCACAATATATAATGTGTTTTTAAGTCATTATGTAATTCTGTAAAAACAATACTAGTACGATAACAAATAATTCTCTGAAAACAGTAATAATTTTTGTATTTAATTTATTCACTGCACAAAGCTGAGAAACCGTTACAGAAACAGTTTATTTTTTATTTTGTGTGTTTCTAAGCCAGACGCATTTAATAACGTTTTGAAGGGGAACGGTCCAAACTCCGGTCTTGTTACTATCTAACAACGACCATTTGTTAGAAGCATCATTAATAGCCTAATTACAAATGACAACTGGGTCCGAAATCGAACACTTACTAACTTTTTCAGGATCGAACCAGCAACCTTTGGGTTCAAAGGCGAGCACTTTAACCACTCAGCTACCTAGCCAGTTTACTTGATTCTTAGCATGAAAATGAAAAATTTATAATCCCTAACATTAATTTCAAGACGTCAAACCACTAGGAAAATTCCGAAAGCGTAATAATGAAGGGGAAGCGCAGTCATCATAAACTAACCGTTACAGATCCAACAGTTATAATTTGATTGGAAACTTAATTGTCCCTAATTGAGCCCTCAGTAAGGCAGGGTTGATAATCATTCAATTTGAGAGTAATTTTGATCCTACTTTCAAAAATTTATTGTGGACCTCGCAGCAACGTCCGATAGTAGACTAATGAAGATCTTGTGAGTTGTGTCTTGTATGAGTTAGAACACAGCCGGAGGAGGCCGACCAAAGTTATCGAATTAAGTCATTAACTCAGTATTTACATACCTATGCCATAAACAGTACACGCATATATCAAGATACCCCAGCGCATTATGTAGATGGCAGGAAACTTATGAGGACTCGCCCCGGGTGCAACCTTATCTACGGGATTATTGGGATGGTTTTCGGTAGTATTAAGCGATTAAGAGTGTCTCCAGAATAGATTCATTTGATACTTTGATTAATATAATTGATACTAAAAGATTTTCACATTAAAATGTTCAAAATTTTACGTTTTAGATCATTTCAAGATTTTATTTACTCTTTATTTAAATCTGAGTGAAGTCTTAGCATTATGTTTAGTTGCAGTACATTTTTTAATCGTGATTTGATCCTGACCAGTTTGTTCGTCCTGCACGTTGGAAGGAAATCAACTTATTTTCAAACAATTTACTTTATTTAAAGTGAAAAAAATTCCACCAAGCAATTGAATAATGTAAAATCCATGTTTATTTTAAAAAAAACGACTCATTGAAATTATGAACGCAGTACAACTTATCAGTTTACTTTTATAAGTAGTTATAACTGACATTTTACCAAGACCTGATTCGGGTGAAAAGAGAACCACAGTATGTAGTCACGAGCAACATCATTTATTTCACTATTTTTAAAGTATTAGTTAAGCTGGCTGAACTTATGCCTAATTTTTCTATTGTTTTATCCTTTACAGTACACCTGTATCCTCCATGGCACTACCCAAAAGAAATTTTACGTCTAAATAACATAGTAAAGAAAAGGATATGGTCATCATTAGTTTTAAAGAAAGAATAGTAACCATCAAGGAGATAGTTGGGCGAATTTATGATAAAATCAATAAAATCTAACTAAGATGTTTACTAATGTGAAAGGACCTTGAGATTCGAACTTTGATAACCCTATGGCCATGTAAGACTTCATTTACATAAAAAGCTCTGGAATATTAGAATGACCCCTATTGACCTTAACCGACCTTAACACATTTGTACTCAATGATTCCAACAGTTGCTAGCTAATCATACTCATTAGAGTCTCATTCATCACTAATAATTTCCATTCTTACAAGATATAGCTGTCAAATGGCACTACCGCACAAGGAAAAGTTTTCATTATGTTTTACGTCACGCCGATTCTCTTACACCGTGACGCGTTTGAAGCTCATTCAACGCCATTTATACAACAAGCAGCGATGTCACGTGTCCTTGCCAAATATTGATGGCCGAATTATATCCGACAGGCTCACATTGTTGCGGGTGATGAGGCATGAGGCAATTCGTCACGTGACCTCAAATAAAATTGACATACAGCGTGAACCGCAGAATTGGGCTTGTTAGGGTGACGTCACGATTGTCCTCGTATGAAGAAGGTTACTCTGAAAATTGTTATTTATGCAGTGAAAAGATGGAGCATTAGAATGTTAAGAAGGCCAATATTTAAATTGTTATAGGAAAAGGTTGGTGGTACTGTAATGAGAAAAGGTAAAAGATTTTTTAAAGTTTAGTTAGTTACACCTAATCTGGTTCATAACACTCACTCTTCAGTCACATTCACTGTAAAATTCGCACCACAAAGTGCTGTTGTTGTCTTAAAGTACTTTGCTGTCATTTTTTGTAGTCTTGCTTTTGTTGTTTTATTGATCAATGAATCGAATGTAACACTTTTATTCTTTAAACTTAAGTTTTACCTTTTAGGAATGTGCACTATTTTTTCAATTTAATTTCATCTCTCAGTTATATTTAGAGAAAAAACATATAAAGAGGTTAAGTAAAAAAAATACATTTCGACGAACTATTAAAACTGAAATTCGAAATTGTGAGTCTTGTCATCTTAACCTTTAGCATTCCCATCACAAGTTCGATTCCTAGGATACGCGCACGCATTGCATGATTTTTACCACTTTGCCAGAAACAGCATCTTCTTGACAAAATGCTCATAGCATGTATAGTGAATATAGCCACAATCTTGAACTATGTTAAGGATTGAAATGCTAGACTACATGATCTGCAATGAATAAAATCGAATGTATTCATTGAATGTGGCTATTCAATCCACCATAAAGTACTACCCAGGTATGTCGCTCCATACCCATAAAGGGGTTTACAACCATTAACTTGAATACGCAAACCGTTTCTATTTCTAATCAGTAGAGATAAAAGCGGCCGACGCGAGTTGGTATCACTAATCGGATAGTTGAGCTGAGAACGTTCCTGGGACATTCCTGGACACAAATGAACGAGTCCAAATAGCCGAGTCTTGTATAATGAGTCGGACAAGCAAAGTAGATTAGCGACCACGTGCATTAAGACGTCTGGTTGCGGTTGCAGTTGTGGTTGGAACCGTGGGTGGACGGTTGCCGCGGTGCGTGTCGAGCTATCGCACGGTGGGCAGCCAGACGTATAGAGGAGCGAGCCAAGCGCCGCAGAAGGTCTTAATCTTATCGGCAATAAAAACCAGACTCAGTGGGCAATTGCTCAAACGTACTTGTTAATTTAGATATGAAACGTTGGCAAGAAGTGGTTGGGTCTATCCTAGAGTAAAAATCTTCTCACGCATGACCGCTGGACTAGTTGTGGTCTTTTTGTTTGAAACCGTTTGAATCTGATTTAAGTTATAATTGACCTACGAGGAAACTGCTAAAATGTGAGTTTAGGACATAGCATAAAAAAATCTTACCCATTTAAGGCTTTGTCCTATCTTCTAATGACAATGCTTATTATGTAATTTCACACCTAATAATAATGTTTTAGAGTCTTTGAGAATTTTCAAGCACACAAAGAACGAATTTACTTTGTAGATTTTATAATTCGGCTAACTCTAACTAACCTTTCTTCATTTCAAACTTGACTTACAAAGTAATTGTCTCAAGGCCATTTATATCATAAACTAACTGATTGACGTAACAATGAACAAAAGGACAAAGGAAAAGTGATACCCACAATTTGATGGATGTCCTTGACTTTGCACACAGTTATACAATCTATAATGATTAATTACTTTACTTTTTCTATATTAATTACAAACCTACGTCAAAGCTACAAATACATTTGTAAAAACAGTGACTTTTTTAAGAGTTTATACGTCTATGGCCAGGAAAACGTTGGGGATATTAAGAAATTAAAGGTGCAAGTCAATAGGCACAGTCAAGGTTATCCTTGGTTTCTATGTCCACCAGCTGCCTGGGCCTTCCCTGTGTAAGAACCGCAAGTAGGGGTGTCAATCCCGGACCGAAATTACGATCCCGGGATATCGGAATTGAATAATGAGTATCCCGGGATTTGTATATCATCCAATTGTATTATTCAGCTATGCCATATTAAAATTTTAGAAATTTCAGAAGTGTACACAGTCTCGAGTATCACGACACTCTAGAAATCTTTACACTTATCCAGAATCCGGTCAGTTTATTTTACAACGGATATCTTTTGTTTGTGATACCCTCTAGTTTTTATACGGTGTAATTTCGTTGCTGCCGTACCTCACGAGCCTCAGATGTTGAACGTAACCAAATCGTTAGAAAGAATAATACTTTAATAATATTTCCTGAAACTACAAATGTTCAAATCTACATTATTATTTTGTCTTGAGACACTGCATTGAGATGATATTCATAAATCATATTACATTCCGTCCTAAACTACATCTAGTCAACTAAGAAATTAAACAAATATGCCAAATCAGAATAAAAAAAAACTATTTGATCAAGAATATTGATTTTTAAGGTTTACTGGGTCACATTGGTCACATTAATCAAAGTAACACAAAAATACTCCAAGATTTAAGACTTTTATAGTCTACTGAAATGTATCCGTGTCTGCAATTTATGCATTTTGCAAACAACCAAACATAATTATTATTGATCATCATATTGACATCAATCCACAAGGGGCCTGAGAGAAACTGAAAATATTGCGACTTAGACTAAAATGCATCCATTAAAGGTCAACCATGGTAAGGATGCTTATCAGAAATATAGGAACGGGCAATTTCAAACTTTTCCAACCGCAAGTCCAATACCGCTCGCCGCCGCCGCCGCCGCCGCCACGTACAGATTGAGAGATTACCTGCCATTGTTCGGGATACCTATTGTCTAGTGTTCATGAATTGCTAAAGACGTCTCAATAAGGAAACTTCTCTACTCATCCGCCACGGAGATTCTCGCTGTTCCGTGTCCGGTAACACCGTGAAACATGAAACATGTGGTGCAGAGATGGCAAAAGTGTATAATCTATATGATAATTGAACAAAACATTTTAGGAGCTGATATGAATGAATAGAATGGCTCAAAGGGGGTGGTGTGGGTGCTAAACCTTTTTTGTTAAACATCTATCTATACATATAATACGTGATGCCCTTTTTTTGTTAACACTACTCCTCCCTTATTTCTGGACCAATTTTAAAGTTTGAGGTGTCAAAAGAATGGTCTCAGTTCGTAGTTTTGCAATAAGGTTTTAGATTTTTTATATTTTAATTCTGAAGCCCACGAGAAGCCTTAAAGTTCGTTTTTTGTCCATAAGATTAACATGGGAACAATTTTATTGAATTGCAAACTAAAACAGCTGTTGATAGTAAAACAGACAAACACATGTTAAAAGCTAGCTGAATGCTGAATAAAAGCAATTGAAGTGGTACGGTATTGAAATATCAACACAATTAATTCCATACTTTAATTCAAGAACTGTCTATTGCGTGGGACAAATCGTGTGTTTTACCTTTTTCTCAAAATGTAGCAGGTAGATTTTGCTTGAAGTTTTTATTAATGTGTATTTGGGCACAAAAATAAGTTAATTAAATTAACTAAAAAAAAATCATTCTCCTGATGCACAAAACAGGTTTTAAATTGAAATTTTTGACGTGGGTCTTTAGAGTTATGAGATTGCTATCTAAACAACAAAGAAAGACAATAAAAATTAAAATAGAACACTAAGTGTTTGCGCATGGGTTTTCAAACTGCTGTGAACTAGGAAAAGGGATAGTTGGTTTTTGGAGTAAATTTAATTACAGTAAACCGTAATGTGATACTATAAAAAATTTAATGCAGAATGCTAGACGCATATTGAAACGACTGTTTAAAAGAGGCAACATATCAAAGTTTTTTTTTCAGTATAGATGATAAGTTTATTGCAAAAATGGTTTGTATAAGGAGAAATTTTAACCAAAATATAAATACCGCATCAAACCAAAATGGATACACAAAAATGTAGATTTTCTTAATTTTTGTGATTTCTTTATTTAAATTTTGTATTGTCATGGAAAGAGGATTTAGTTTGTTATAAATAGTATTAGTGTGGGCTCTTTCACTATGTCGACGACTACCTCATACAGTTCTAGAGGAACAGCCACAGTGGGTGCTGCATAGCTCATACAGAACCGAGGAGTTGTAATGAAATATTTATTTTTCTTCTGTTGTCATTTATGTTTTATGTGTGATGAACTATCTAGCTAGATCAAATATCTGTGATTGTATTCTACATTTCATAGGAGTTTTTAGACAGAGGCTCAAAGACAAATCTGCATAAGAACCATAATGTAATCCTAGCTAATTTAGACCTAAAAGAACAACCACCGAATCTCAATACTATCACATTAGGAAGTTGGAGAATTAGTAAAGAATATCGATTGATGAAATACCAATATGGTGTAATCTGATTTTCTGTACAATTTAATTTTCATTCAAAGTAATTTGGTAAATTGCCATGGGAGCAAGGTTTGATCACCAGGTACTCTGATTAATGCAGCGCATTGCGCTGCACGGGCCCCCTAGTAACGATATATAATGCTTAGTTTGTTTAGTATAATATTTGCTGAAAATTTATTTCGTTATTGATGCCCTTTTGAACTCACTTATCCTTTTCACCATAATCAAAAATGCGAATTTGAATTTCTCTATTTGTAATTATTATTTATCCTTAGTGAATGGTTTATGTAAAGTTGTGCAATGGGAATAAAACCTCATTGACATATACAAATATTGGTTCTACATACTGTAATGATTTGGAATTCTGATCGAACGGCGTTTTGTCACACTGGTCCCTACATATTAATATGTGTATGTACATACTGTGATTCTGATCGAAAGGAGTTCTGTAACCTGATTACCTCAACGCGCAATGTTATCATGTTATTTATTTCTTTATTTTTTGTACATAATTACTACTATTATCGCTTCCTGTCTTCAGGAAAATTCCTTAAAGGATAGTAAACGACATGCTGTGCCTTGCAGCAGGAGGTAGAAAAATGCATTATAATCCTAGAAAACCAAACGAATTGGATCAGTAGTAATAATGAAGGAACTAAAATCTTCGTGTCGGCAAAACGAAAGGAGAAATCGGCCTATTTACATGTTAAAAGGCAATCAACACTAGTTCCATACACCAGCAACTGTTGCAACACGAGCGGCGCGGCGCTGGTATCAGGTGGTTCCTGCCCTGGCGAGCAAACGTTGATGAGGAATCAAATTATATTTTCTACCCAACTTCACAAGATGAGACTGAAAATTAATCCAATGATTAAGTATAAAAATTTAAGATGATCTAGTTTGTGATGACTGATATAGTGTCTAAAGCTGAATGTATTGAGGTGCCGTTATAGCATTAACTCATTAGCATTAGTCTCATGAGCTAGCTAGTGATGACCGGTCGTGAAAGAGTGTCATGCCAATCACCTTATCCTTGACCTTGCCTGACCCGTGATATTGAAACCTAGATATGAGACATGGATAAGAGACATACTGTTTACTAATTGATGGGAGACGTGGTAAGAGAACTCTGCTTTTCAAATACAGTAGTTCAATTCTACTGCTACATAATTTAGCTAGTTTAGAAAAAACAAAATGCTAAAGTGGCTATTTCTTGACGAAAAAATTGTTTCCTAAACCAAACAGATTAAAAACAATTAATCAAATTACGTTGGAATACCACATTAAACTACGACCCGAAGTATAACAATTCTGTAATCACTCCTATACCTTAATTATCAAAGAACACAGCGACTCCGGCACTGTAGTAATCAAATTTGTTTATGAGAGTTGTTAATACCGTAATCAAAACTTATCTAACCAATCTCAATCTAGCAAATTTTAATGTGTAGTCCACTGTTTGAACTGCTCATTATACTGTAGTTTCCAGTTCTATTCCCAACAAGGTCGATTCAGGACCCAGTTGACATTTGTTTGTCGTTGGCCTACTAATAAAAGATTCTACCTGGCAACAGGTCGACGTTGGAAAGTAGCAAGTTCAGGGTTTGGGCAGTTTCCTATGAAATTTAACAAAATGCCTATGTCGTAAAAGAAGGTCAGCTCATGAGGAACCATATCTTAATCCTCTAGCATGCCTCTAGTACCAGGATAAGTTTAAAATATCTTAAACTTTTTAAAGTCCTTAAAGTTTTTAAAATTCAAAGTCAGACCTCTTATCATTATTTACTTCATTTTAAATTATTGAGATAAAGATTCAAGTTTCAACTTAAATATTAAAAGCATTAAAATATTATTATTATCTGATAATCTGACAAGCACCTTTATTATCAAGTTAAAAACAGAATTGTTTTATACTTTAGCAGAATAACCACCACCAGAAGAAAACACCTTGAAGGCCTTACAGTGTTCCCTTTAGTGGCCCAAGCTGATGTGGTCCCGGTATGCGGTAAGTGGATGAGACGGCTCTAGCCACGAGGATGTCACGGAGTGACAGGGTCGCGACCCAAGGAGGCGGAGGTTCGCGCCAAAAACGGCACCTCATCAGCTGACACAATAGCGGCTCTGTAGGGCGGAAGCAGGCGTACCAACCAGCGACCACAGAATTAAATAGACTGGCTATCCCATAAGCCTGAACGTTGTCGGATGTGAAGCTAAAGTCGGCCATCTTAGCTGAGTACAGAATCGTAGAGCGACGCTGGAAAGGCGAGAAATTCTAAATGCGCTCTTATCATTTACACCGCAGTTTAAATAGCTTAAAATGCTTGAAATGCTTTGAAATTTGATGCACTTATAGTTTAATAGTGTGTGACGCTAATGGTGTGGTTTTAATTCGAAAATAAAAACTGCATGACACTTAAAAAATTAAATAAATTCCAATCTTTTTTGTACATTTTAATTAGTGACATAAAAAAGTTACATTGCGAGGAAAATTTTTGTTTTAAGGTCAGGTGCGTGATGTAAGCGAGAGAAATGTAGCCAAAAAGTTATATTTTTCGAAAAGTATTTTTTGAAAAAATTAGCTATTGTAGTTTTTATCATATGACAGGTAGAACACGAGCTTCGTGACGCGGTGATGCGGCCTCACGGCTGCGCGGCGGCCCGCTACGAACAGGGGAATTTTCCGTGGTTAGCTTAGCTTATGGATTTGATTTTTAAAACATTACATGATAACATGTTTACAAAAGTAGGTCTTGCATGTTTGTATTTAACATTTTATCTACTAGGCCTAACTACATTTACTTGTAATTAGAATTATAAGTAGTCTATAACTATGTATTGTAGGCCATATTGTATTTGAAAAACAAACAACAATCATAATCAGTACATCTATTTATTTTACATTAATTCAAATTTACTAATCAATAAATAAAACTATGTTTTAATAACATTACTGATTGCTTTGCTACGACAAAGTGTTTAAGTGAAAACATCATCTACGCAATACCAAAAAGTTTATAAAACAAATAAAACAACAAACCACTATAAATAGTTTAGCTAATAAAATTTGAGTTTACCATTCGGGACATATTTAAAAATACAAAGACGATTGAAATAATCAAAATATAGAAATATAAATGATAAAGTAAAAATAATGAAGTAAGAAGAATAAAATGAACGTCTGCCATAAGTTTCTTATTGTTTTACTGTCCCATAAATGTGATTGTTTTAGTTAGGTGGTTTCTGATTTTTTGTTTGTGTACAGTAGGCTATCATTGTAATTTTTAGTGTAATGATGTATCCTGATTGTGAAAAATATTTTGCATATTATTAGTTTGGTAAGCAAGACGAAATGGTTTTCAAAAGGATCTTGATCTAAAAAGTGGTCACTGTGAAAAATATTAACACCAATACAATGATTTAATTTTAGTATCCATCACGTCTACGAAATTTTTTGTGCTTATCAAAGTTTCTGTATAAAAAACAAATTTAACAACCGATTCACTCAACAAACAAAGCTTTGTTAGTTCGGAAGATGGTTGTATTAATCCAATCCTCCTCGGTTTTTAAAAAAGTTATAGGACTGTGGCATAGATCTTCGTTTGCAGGAAAGCTGCAATAATGCCTTTATATACACACTGATAATAAAATATATCTGATTTAGCCTACTCAGTTGTATGCATTTAAGTGTCCGATATGCTAAGTTCAAAAACAATTAATTGTTCAAACCATTACCTACAGAGTAATGGTAAACAGTTTATACAGCACTGTAAATAGTTTAGGCCTACTGAAGTAAGACAATATCAAAACCGAATAAAAATAACAATACATTTTATTCTAAAAACTGCATTTACTATAATACTTTTAATATTCATACAGGCCTATTTACCTTCATACGGCATACTTTCATAAACGAGGTATCAATAATTCATAAACCCGAGTGGCTTTAAAAGAATTTTACTAAGCCAAAGATAAAGATTAACATGGATGGGAAATTCAAACCTTTATTTTCAACCCTGGGGTGTGTTGTTCTATCGCTGGTCTAATTTGCAATAAAAACCTATCAGAAGTACAGAATTATTTGTAACATTTTTTAAATGACGGAGACACTAGTAGGATAAGGCCTAAGTTCGTTTTGTAGGATAGTTAAAGTAAAGCTATTTAAAGCAAAAAACCGGGATATATTTCTTGATGTCGCATGGGATTCTCAGCCGTGAACACACTATTTCACAACAACAAACTAACATTGAAACTTCTCCTAGTCTGATATGAAATCAAACTCACCTATGGTAGGTGATACCTCCAGCCCGACCTTTGTTGAAGCACCCATATGCCACACAATTTGTTGGCATGACGCAAGGGTTAAAAGCTGTGAAAAACCTGCCAAGGGTTCTGGCTAGGTTGCGGCTGCTGCCGGCTGCCCTGGGAGCGCGCGGCACTAGGGTGACTCATCGCAGCGACCGCCAAATTGGTTGAGTTTCTGGCTCAGACGTTGGTTACACCTTTGCGTTCGCTTCGGCCAGTCTATTTAATTCTGTGGTCGCTGGTACCAACCGCCCACCGCTGAAGTTCAGTTTAACGGGTCAGTATACTTGCGGATGTATCTGATGTTTCTTTTTGAAACAATCTTCAAAAATCTTGAACTTTGTACTAGTTCAAAATTAGAGATTTACATGAAATTGTTCGAACGATGGTTTATTTAGTTTGAAATCGATTGGTTTGATCATAAACCTACTCCATACATACATATTCGGGCTCATAACTATTAATGTACAGGAATGGAATGAAGGGCTGATGTTTAAAAGAAATTCATACATAAAAAATGAGAATTTCATTTAATATCAACTAATAAACTTGCAAAAGAACGTTGTAATCGTAAGTAACTGAGATGTATTAATAGCTTAAAATCGATAAAATGAAACGATTATTCTTTTAGATTTTACTACATTTACATTTTAGGGAAAAAAAGGTTTTGTTTGACGTCTTTCGTTTTCAAAATTGTTCATTCAAATGTATTCAAAACATTTACAATAGGTACCTATTGCGAGATCGAATTTGCATAAACGTGACTAAGGGACGCTGCAGTTTTCTTTGTGACATTCTTCGTGACCAAGCTATTCAAGTGCTATTGTAGAGCCGAATCAGTCCGAAGTGATCGTGAATCAGTGATAAATGTTGCCATTCCCAGAAACCCAGTAACACTGACACTCACCTTGGAGTGACCAAATCCAGAAAGCCTAAGACTTCAGTTCCGACCGATATAGCTCTGCCTCAACGGGACAAATACCGGGTCTTCTCTGGACTGGGAATCGTATCATTATCCCTTCCTCTCTTGTGCAACTCATGTATTGCCGTCTTTGTCCCACTGTCTTGATCCGTATCTCAGACTGATTGTTATGTGTCAGGTGACATTATGTGGTGACTCAGTTACCGTCGTTTCCTGAACCATCACCGTGTTATTGATGCGGATAGAGTAATCTTGTGCATGATGTACAGTACAAATAAAAGCATTTCTTTTTACAAGCGTTTTTATCCTAATCACAATTGATGTAGACAAACAATGCGCGACGTATAGCCTTGAAGTTCCTTCTATGTTGATCTGAATTGCTTTGGAATCCTGAAAGTTCATTGATACAGGACTTGTTTCTTGTACGTGATATCTCTTTATTGACTAATTTTGAGTGGCCATCAATCAAAGTCAGACCTCTTATCATTATTTACTTCATTTTAAATTATTGAGATAAAGATTCAAGTTCCTACCTAAATCATAAAAGCATTAAAAGATTATTATTATATTCCGTTTCCCTAGCTGATTTTCCGTTGGTTAAGGTTTTTGTTCCATCCCCATCTCAGTTAATTGTTGATTGTTCATCATTGTGTGTTTGATTAACAGAATGTTTTACCGGTGATTTGTAGTTTGCCTTACCAGTGAGAGGTGTGTAAGAACAATTATCGACGAATCGTTCTTGAATGCTTATTATCTATTAAAAACTTATCCAGAGATACCCACTTCTTAAGGGTTTGTCATGAGCTAAATAACTATCTCTACAACAAAACCTTGTCAATCGTCCTCATCCAATGTGTTACGATAGCTCCCGCAATATCTAGGCATCACCCCCTACCCTCCCCTGCACAGTCACCCCGCGTGACCCCGCATCCCCGACCCCCGCTGCAGCGGGCGCACCGAAACTGCGATCCTGGCACGGAGGCCGCCCCCGGGACGATACTGTCCGTAAGACGATACTGCTGGTCTTGCTCTCAAACTGAGAATGACTGATATATTTGAGGGGAAAAATAAAGAAGGAATGTGCACCCTGAAGTTCTTTATTTATTGGTCCAGGTTAAGAGTCATCTTCACCCCTGGGCCGGTAGCCCATTGTTGCGCAGTCGGCAATTCTAACTATACAGTACGGCTTTTAATGCAAAACATGGTACGGTATTTTATTTCCCTGTTTCGGACGCCGTTATTCAACCGATTTTCTTTAAACTTGGTAAGTGTTTAGTTGTGTCATATTAGGTCCCTCATACCTCGACATTTTGAAAATTTAACAAATATTACTCTCTGTGACGTCGCAAAGTAACTCGATCTTCCTTAGTAATATTTGTTAAATTTTCAAAATTTCGAGGTATGAGGGACCTAATATAACTATTCAACTAAACACTTACCAAGTTTAAAGAAAATCGGTTGAAAAACGGCGTCCGAAACAGGGGGATAAAATACCATGTTTTGCATTAAAAGCCGTATAGTTAACATTGCCGACTGCGCAACAATGGGCTACTGGCCCAGGGGTGAAGATGACTCTTAAGGGAGTGGTATGTGCGAGTTTAGTACAACTTGGAAGTCCCAGTTCATTGGCATTAGTTGAAAAGTGATATGAGCGACACGTCGGACGGCGAAACATTCTATAGAGCCATTAGCCTACACCGGACGCTGGAATCCTCGCTGGACCCTCCGCTAACTGCTGGTGGGCCGCTGTGCCAGGATCGCAGTTTCGGTTGTGGGATTAGCGAACCCTTTTGAGGATCAAAATTAGGATCGCAGTTTCGGTGCGCCGGCTGCAGCTCCGGCCGCCGCGTGGGCGCTGCTCCACTGCTCCGCTGTTCCGCTGTCCTGCTGTTGTTTATTGAGTTATCGCCCCTAACGACCCGCTGCTCCTATGCCGGCCATTGTCCCGTGCCGTTGTTTACTGGGAGCCTCTGGTCGCTGCGGCCCGCCCCCGCTATCTGGTCATAACTCTGGAGCCAACCGTGCAATTACCGGGCGGGGGAGGATAACCCGGAGTGGCTCGGGTTGGGCCCGGATGGAGTGTGACGGGTGTAGTGGTTAATGCACCGATATGAACAGTATTCATCAGGTCATGATCAAGTCATATCAGTTGCTGATCAAGATACATTTACCTTGATTAGGATATATGGCATCATTGTTGTCACATGGGACCGGAAAGGGGTCATATCAGAAACCGACCAGATTATAACTAGCTGGATCGGGATCATATTTGTTATCAGGGCTTGATTCCGGTATATGAAAATCAAATTTTATGCCGTTGAGAGTATGATAGATACATGTAGGGAGTTGCTATTTTATTCCAGCGGAAACAGCGAACATGCGGTAATGCCTGTGATAAACACTAATTTCAGAAAATTGCTAAACCTAAAATAGTTAAATAACTTTTTGTTGTACATTTATTATCTTGGTATGTCGCATATGTGGATCATTGGGTGGATCATTGGGCTTGATTCGACAAACAATATCAATATTGGTTAAAATATTAAGTTCCTTGAGTTCCCTAGCCAGTAATCTAAAGTGGACAAGCAAAATAGTTAAAAAAAAAAAAAAAAAAAGGTGGAAAGGTAGTTTCGGACATCCGGCTTTAACCCCGGCCCACACCCATCACGTTTATTGCCCCTCACAAATTCAGACTGCAATTCCGCTCTAAACCCGGAATACAGGAAACAATACGACATTTAATCGGCGCCATTCTCCCGGCCGCGCCCGCTCGCCGCTCTCCGCCGCAGTAATGAGCACCCAGCAGTACCGTCCACCTCCGATGTCCGCCCCCTCATGAGGATCCCGGCCCGGCCGAGGCGGGGGCGGCACCTGCGAAATGTCAGGAGTCCAAGGTGACTGCTTCCGCCCTCCGCTCTACCAGAGAAAGGGATATCTTTTAAAAATAGATTAGTTTTATTGAATTGCGTAAAATTCTCTAAGTAGGGAAAGAGAGAACAAAGTCCCATAGAGTTCTATAATGGCTTTATGTTATGCTGAACATATCTATTACACGAGTGTTAGTTGACTTTCTCAAATGAAAATTTCTTATCTTTTCTCCTTGGTACATACGTTTATTTTATGAGAAATATATTATGCTTTGTCATACAATAAAATGTTCTACTACTAAAAGGAAAGAGTTTGGTACAATCAACGAAAAATAAAATCTTAATAATTTAATGTTAACTCTTTAGTTTCACTAATTATTAGTAAGGATTCTGACGACTTATTAGTAAGTTTTGTTTCACGCATTACTTGGATTTTTAGGTCCCCGTGTTATATTTTATTATAATAATTAATTTAATATGTTAAACATTCTTCAACGTTTAATTTTTATATAAGCACTACCCTCTTGAAACAACTTAATACGACTCCCTAAAACAAAACACCTCCACGAAGAATGTACATATTTTCAATGCAATCATAATATTTACGACACTAACAAACATTCTAATGTTTGATTTTAGTCAGTTAGTAGTAAATAAATCAAAATAATAAGTTACATTATGTGAAGGTTTAGTCACATAAGGAACATTGTTCGACACTGCCATGCACTTCACGTTTCACTGCACATTGCGCCATGCCCGATGCGGCTGAACCTTCAGTTCCTCCTGGCACTGCATCAGCTGATCGTGTCAATGTCAAGATCCAGCCAGCTGTTTGCGATATGACACCTCTACAATGACCGGCAAATCAGCTGATAGCCGATCCCGCGCTTTCTTCATCAATAATTATCAATGATGCGGCTCACCTTTTATCTCCTATGACTGACACTGAGGGGTGAAAGCAATTAAATTAGTGGGAGAAAACACGTAAGATACCGTTCTGGCTCGATAAACTTGTTCCATCCCGTGTCGTCATTGTCTAGTATGATTGCGTGCTGATAAAATCAGAGGGTAACGATGCCCGGTGGGTATTGACTTTCTCTAGAAGCACCGAATCATCATGATTTGGCGTTGTGATTCTTGGGTGATGAACTCAAGGTTGAAGCGTTATAGTACATGTTGATACAGCGAATATCCTTATTTACTGTCAACAAAACTATGAGTTTGTTGCTTCCATAGAGGAAGAAACCACTGATTATTTAACACTTAACACGAAAAATGACCTCCTGATAGAAAATATTGATTTTGAATGTCTCTTTTCCAGAATTATTTCATGGATATAAAACTTATTTGCAATCGGGTAATTTTATTAACTTACAAAATCTCGCCCCATTCTTTCATACAACGCTTCCAAAGAACCATTCTCAATCATAATGAAAGAGATAATACCTCGTTTAAATTCATAGGTTGGCAACAGTGGGCGTCCCGGGCGGATGTCGCATTGCCGTGTCACTTGTCAGCTGTCGGATCAGCTGTTGGCAGATTATCTTGTGCACATCAGCTGTTTTCAGCCCAGCTGTTTGCAAATTGGCTCTCCTTGAACCGTGACGTGCAAACGAGATGTCAAGTTCAAGCTGATCCCCGTGACCTTCGGGCTTTCCCATGGTACACAGACATTGTTGTTGCTACGCGGTTGAAGTATTTGAATACTTTAATGCTAACAAGGGAAATCTGTTAATGGTAATCAATTGTTTTTTCAATAGTTGATATTGTTAACTTTTATTTTTAGTGACAATCTATACATAATTAATACACGACATGTTTTTTGTACAAGGAACTCCTCCGACAGTTTTCAACCAATTTTAATTATTTTAGAGCTGGGCAAGAAGTTATTTCTAAAGTAAATTGGTAAACATATATCCAAATGGAAGGGACCCTAGTAAGTTTTTAAGACACCAAACAGTTGATAAAAATAGAATATCAAATTTGAATAACCTCTTAAAGTTTGTATTATTTATATTAATCGATATAAATACAATCTTTATGTAATATAATACTCTCAGATTGACAATCGGATAGCGTTAGCAGGGATAAAAAGAACATACCGCCTGTCTGTTTACCGAGTTAAACAGAAAGGTATAACATTATTTTTATTAAAGAATATTACTGTAAGACCAATACAACTATTACAGTGGACTTACTGTTGGTGGGGACGTGATAGATTTTACGTAATCTAAAAAAGAACAATAATATAAAGCAAAAGAGTGTAATAAATGAAGAAGAAATAAAAAACAAGATTGATGTGAAATTCAAATTGTCTTGAATACTCAAACGTATCAAGTTCTAAATATACAACACAGCAGTGCCTGAACCAATCAATGCACCTGACTCCCAACTCAACCAATAGCCCATAAAGTGATCCAGAGCCCATAACACACACCAATACTTGCGTTGTCAAGAAACACGGTATAAATAATCTAACAATACCATCTATAAGAAATGTAATTACTTTCACGACTCTAATTCAATTTCCACGCCCTGGAGACTAGCTTTCTACTCTCGGAAGGAACCGTTTATACTTACTCGCCTCCAAACAACCATCTCCATAGTACGAGATCCAAAGTTACGAGGGGGGAGCGCCATTACATAAATGGAGTTTTGAATCATAAACTCCGCTCAGAAAGAGACCCTGGCCCTCCGCCAAAGGTTCCCCGCTCTCCACTAATTTGTACAGTTATTGATTCGGACCACTCGCCTTGCCGTGTCAATTTAATTTCTTAATTCTACTGTTAAATAGGCTATTATTATGCATTGCACCGGTCGGCCAATGAATTTTGGTACCTGAAAATCCGGTATCGAGCGGTGTTTATTATTATCAAGGCGCTCGTGCAGATGTAGGAATTAAATTAGAGTCGTGTGTGAAAATTGACTGGCTTATGGTTGAATACATATAATATTGCTGTTTTCGTCCTTACTACCTAATATACGTAGGGCTATACTTATTATCTTCACGTTGTTAAGGCAATAAGTAATCTGATGGCTGTATTAATTATAGAGACCGAAAATTTAGTGAAATGTTTAAAATACTAGCCATTTATTAAATCCATACACACTAATTTATCTTCTTGTTAAATTTTAAAACCATTGCTGTATAGTAAATGGTGACGCATATCCATACCCATACAACAATTCAGCATAATGCATTTTGGTCGATCGCATTAATTGTTGTAATTTTACCATCGGTTCAACAAATTCAACAAAGATTTTTTTATTATTTTTGAATGTAACAAAACGAATGAACGGGGTTTTGTATACATTTATTAAAATAACAATTTAATATGTCCAACAAAAGTTGAAAACATCATAAATGCAAATAGATTATAGGTTGCAGTATAAGCAAATAAATATAATTGTGTAAACTTAAGTGGAAATAAACTATCAAAGTAAAATTTCATTTTGATCGAAGGTCACGTTTCACATATCATCTCTATTGGTTGTACAATTCCAGTTAGGATATCTCTAAAATAAAAATAAAGTTATATCATTCATTGCATTTTATACAAAATCGTGCTATATTATTATCTTCTGTAAAATTTATTTGATGTGTCAGGTAGGCTACCCTAATATCAAGAATTCAGAAAGTAAAATAACAAATACAAATTCAATTTCAGCATTTTTAATGATAGTGGGTCTTTCAGTTTAATGAACTACTAAATTTCAACTGAATTATTAACACCGTGAGCCTAGACAGTGCCTATGATCAAGTCGTCTCGGCCACGGCACAACGTCGCGTCGTAGGCGGCGAGGACAGAGTGAGTGCTGCAGTACCTACAGTGTACCGGCCAGTACTGCGAGGTCAGAGGTCAAGCCGCCGTATACCAAGTGCTGCTGCCATTGGCAGGCTGCCAAACGCCGAGTTATGGTCAATCCACTGCCGGCAGTGCCGTAAAAGGAGTCACTCTGTTTTGTTTATAAACCGGTCCCACGGTGGGCGTGTGGTTCCAGTTTTTTACATTCTGCCGGTATAGTGTCAAAACTGATAGAGGTTTCAAGGTCATTCTTCTATGTAAAGAAGGCGCCAAATAGTGTTAAGCTGGATTATTTTCTCCAGGCAACCATAGTTCGTATCTGTCAGTCTGTAGAGGTTGAAGTTTTTATACACGTTGTCTTTATGTGTGACACTCGAATGTTCAAAAAGAGTCCCCCAAAACGATTTGTTTTCATCAGCAAACGTTATCAATAAAACTTATTGTGGGCTGAAAATTAATATTATGGCGCTTGTTAGGACAGCTGTTTCAGGTCTGTTTAACCCTTAAATCAGTTTAAACCTAAGTTGTCCGTATGTTTAATAACGAATTATACTTGAATAGTTGTTTAAAACTTTTTTAAAAAATATTTAGATATCTACAAATAGTATAGTAAGAAGAAGTTTTGAGGGTGCAGTGAAAACTGAACAACAACTGTTGCATTCACAAACATAGTAACTACAATGCTATATTTAATTTCTTTATTGTATGAAAACATAGATGTCATATTTAAAATATAGTCAGACATTTTGTATCAATACCAACAGTGAATTTTACTATAAATCGTGCAATAATTAATTTAATTTTGAACTTTGTAATTTCTCTATTTGTCTTAATAGAGCACTTGTACATTAATACTTGATGTTAAATAGATCGCGGTAGTAAAACCTCACCAATACAACTCACCTTCAACACAATTTACAACAATAAACGTTTACTCCATATTCCACTCGGCAGTGGATTATAATTTCACCGGCCAGTGGAGTCTCGCCGACATGGACTGTTTTCAATAGAGCCCGACAAGAAGTGAAGGACGTAAACCAGACAGAGGAGGGCTACATATGGATAGCGGACCGGCCGGTCTCTATTACTGTATATCGGTGTGCGATACATATACATGACTCGTACCAAAGCGGGCCCGCCATCGTAAAGTAGCGAGGTACATCGTATTCCGCTATCGTAAACACAACAGCCGGGCCGACTGTTGGAGGGCTGACTGAAGCGCCGCGGCGGGGAGGCCGAACAATAGCGTGGTCCGGGGAGGACACCAAATATGATGTGTGATTTAATATGTTATCTTTTGGCAATTTTAACTGTGTAAATCATTTTTTCAAGCAATTAGTAATTTTTATAATTTGCCTCATTCTCATTTTATTTCAAAAAATATCATCCTAAGTTTTTTTTTTACTTTAACAGTTAATTTAACATTTCTGTTCCTAATATTTTTCTATTACGTTTCTAGATTAACGCCGCACGAGGCGAGTATTTTGTTATTTATTTTTAAACACTCATAGAGCCCTCACAAAACGTCCAATTTAAGGGGTGTTAAAAGGGCTGCTTATTTCTAGTGGACAAAACGTTTCCCTTTCCCTTTAAGAAAAAAATACATAGCTATATCAACATACTTTAAGTAGGTAGACCCTATAAAAAATAAACTTAATTTTCTCTTTAAAATTTTTTTGAATAACATTCTACAAGCTTTTTAAATAATATTTGAATTTACTAAAAGGCATTCGTTAGTTCTTGGTTAAGAGTCTGTAGTATACCTCCACCATTTTGGTATTATGTCTCTTAAGAACAATGTTCAATTCCAAACATTACCGTAAGTTTGATTTTTGTCAGAAAATTCCAAACTCGATATAATTTTTTATGTTACCATAGTATCTTATATTTGACATGATAGAAAATTAATTTTAAAAATTATCCACTCGAATAAACTCATAAAATAATAATAATACATATCAACAACATTTTAAACCATGTTACACCATTTTAAGAGGTTTATTTAAAAAGTTATTTATGTCAAATAAACCACCGTACCATTGTGGTGAACATATTCAAGTTTCATGCGAATCCGATGCAAGATTATCGAGATAAAGTGTTTTTTAATGACACCTATAATTAACAGTAATTTAACATTGTTCTTTTGGCACTAAAAATCCAATATGGTAGAGGTACTGCAGACTTTTAAACTTGTAACATAATATTAAGGCTTTAGCACAAGGAAGAGCTGAGTAAAAAACTGACGTCTTTTTAAACAAATTAAAACTATTGAGTGTTTTACAACAGGAAATTACTTTGTGTACACATCAAACCCTTAATTTGCATAATAATCACTGTAATTAAAGCTTGCTACATCAGATGGAAGGCCAAGTAGTAATACTATGGATTGAATACGTTATAAATAAAACATTTAATCCTTTTCAATGTAGTTTGATCGTTTTGCATCGATTGAGCTCTCTTGACGCGCGTCAAGACAGGCGTAAGAGAAACCTGCAGCTTTGACATGTAATTTAGATCACCGTCGAGTAGACTAAATATAAGCAGAACCCGTGCGTTTCCATTACACATTCAATAAACCATCGGCTATGCAGGGTAATTTGAGGTAAACAAACAGGAATGTAACCCGGAGAGACGCCGGCGGAGCCGCGGAGACAGGAGAGGTATGGGCTCGCGTTATAAACGTTTGACAGCGGGCTATTATCGGGCAACAAGCCGTCATCAGCTGTTGTGACGGGTAAATGGCAACAATTACCTCCATTATCCTTATCAGCTGACGAATCGTCTGTCCTTGTAGTCAGCTGACATTGCCACCGCGCCGGGCCTAGCTGGTAGTTACAAGTACAGATATCAAAATGCAGACGATCAGACTAGCTAAACAACTGAAATGCACTCAGGTGGATGAAACGACAAGTCCACAGAAGATATATTTGAGGTGGGAAAATCCCAAAGTGTAAAGTTTTACCCTTGATAAGATCATATGTTAGGTTTCCATGATATGATTTATAGTCATATAATGTGGTTTGTGTCAGGTAAAGTTCGGATAAGGGCTAACTATATCAAATCCTGTTGGACTAATCCAAATTCATTCTCTACGTTTTGCATCGTATATGAGTTCCTCAGGTTGGTGATGTTAATCAGGTCCTCACATAACATTTAAATAAGATTCAACATTGTTGGCCACACTACCTAATTCAATCTGAAGTAAATATTTTACACCAGCTGATGGTTTTATCAATGGGGTACATTGGCCACACTTGAAGATCTGCCCCCTTCAGAATAAACTGCCCCTTGAAAATGTTCATTTCGTCAGCAGGTTGTTTCATAAAGTTCTATCCTTCTGAGAGAAGAGAACGATGTATTCGTTGTGCGGTTTGGTGCAATTTCAAAACCAACATTTCAAGCTCATCACAAAATAGGATCAACCGCCCATTTTGTCTTCTTATCCTTCTCGTGTCATACGTTATGCGCATGTTAGCAGTTTCCAGCGACAAATACGACCTAAACAGCCTGACTCGCGTACAACTCGCGCAGCCATGATCCTCTAAACTACTTCCACCGAGCAGATATCTGATTAACACTCGAAGCAGGTCTCTCGACTAACGACCACCCCATACATCCAATGGGAGGCGGGCTTATCGTAAACACAATGTTGAAATTATTACTAAATATATCGGATCGGTGTTAGAGCCTAACTTTGGTATAAACAACACATATTACTGTCACCCCCTGAATTAAACCGGCGGACACTCGGCGCTTTATAATGGGCGGTTTTATGTCTGATTAGCAGATTGAATTAAGATAAGCAATTTACAGTCTCGACGGGGGCTCGAGCTTGCCCTGGTTGTCGGGAACTAGTTGGGCAAACACTACTTGGTTTACGATAGCTGCGTGTCATAACGCATTGCTCGCTACACATCTCCTGGTGTGGTGGCTCTCTGCTCGCAACTCTGCTATGTACTCTGGTGGGGTACTTTAAATATTGTAAACCTTTACATTACGTTTGGATTTTCTTGAATTACTTTTCAGTTCCAAAATCGTTAAATGAAACTAAACAAAATGAGGTAAAATCGATTTAACAAGATTCATAAAATACGTTAGAACAGAACAGTAGCAATTGAAGGTTTTCAGTAATTAATTCTTGGGAATCGTGTCATCGTCATTTACTTATTCCAAATGTAAGTACCGTAAGTTTAAATTAATTTATCAGCATCAAGGGTCATTAAATTAAGGTTGTCATGGTCCCGGCATAGCCCAAGTCGTATAGCATAGCCTTTTTTTTTGTAGGAGAAATTCAGTAAATGTGTTGAATAATTAATTGAAAGACAGCTCTAGTCAAGAAAATACTTTGTTTTTAAGTTTCTACCTCCATTCTCTATAAGACCGATATACGTTTAATACCCATATCTCGATTTAAAATTAACTAGTATACGTGTTGCTCTAAATCGAGCAATTTATTTTAATACAATACAAATGTTACTTTTAGCTCTAAATCAATGACATCCGACCAATCCAATATTGTGAGTATCTGTAATCACTAAAACAACACGTATTTACATCTGATTATTAACACATGTTTAAAATGCTTTATTCAATCCCAATGTTAGTTAAATGGGAAATTTTGAGATTTCAATGGTTAATAGCGTCTTTATTTTCAGTCCGATTCTCATCAGTTTTTGGCGGAAACAACTACAGACCAAGCCCTATCCAACGACACCAAAAACTTGAAAATCGGTTGAAAATTGTAGGAGGAGTTCTCAGGACAAAAAACCCTTAGCGTATTAAATAAGTATAGATTACATTTAATTGAAGATTACTGTTAGATAAAATTAACAACGCCAATTCAAAGCTCTGCTAAAATCAAAATGAGATCCGTTATCTGTCCAGTTTAGGTTTTCCGTGGATCATCTATTATATTCCAAAGTTAACATTGTGGAGAAATCAGGAAGAAAAATAAGACCTTTCTTGGGTTTAGGCCTTCTGTTAAAGAAACCTCACAAACGTAACAGAAAACTACCACTTCAACAAAGCCAGCACACTGTAGGAGGAGGCTACACCGTGCACAGAACATTCGGTGGGCTCCCGTATGTTTACCGGCTGTGGCGGCACTGTAGTCGCATCCATTACTTTTTACGAGCCACCCGAGTCGTAAGACAACGGGTACTCGGAGAAACAATGGTCCACACGGCTGGTGTTACGCCGATGACTTCATTGTGGGTATACAGGAGAAGACGTGGAGGGGGAACGTCCTCAGACCTGGGTTCAAATGTGTGATGGTTCTGGCTTCTCAGGGAGTGAAGAAAGGGTTGCTGATGGAAAAACCAGGTTTCCGATGTATTGAACTTGGGAAGACATGCCGAATTGCTCCTGCATTCAAAAAAGGTGATTTGGAGATAATATCAACAAATTGAGAATTACCCTAGGTGGTGAGTTGGTCAGAAATATAAAATAATATATGGTAAGTACCATTAGTTAAGTTGGGTGGATGATATTTTCTACACAAACCGAATCCCTATATTTGAGTGGTTAATCGTGTGACTTATATTAATGCTCACTAGTGATTGAACTAGTTAGTTAATAATGTTAACTAACGACATATTTGATACGATCAATTGTTTGAAAATTACGGTTTCCTACTAATCGCATTGGGGTCTTTAACTGAAAAATTTCTTTTAACTTCCAATATACAGTCCTTTACGAAGATTTGTAATGTGTAGAAACTATTAACAAGCTCAAATTTAATTTTAAAAGATAGAATACGTCCCATAATTTTGAAAACACGATATAAACCGACTGCCTACATTCTTGAATACCTTGAACAAATGGGGATGAATCGACGCATAACCTAAACGACCCAACAACTCCTTATGTCATCCTAAACGACAGATGTTACTGCACAAAAACTCAAATAACAAACTGTAAGCCATTAATCTTCATTATATGAACAGCAAGTGCCTAGGGTCAGAGGCTGAGGCGGAGTTATGGGTCAGGTATTTCCAAGTGACTGTGGGACGGGGAATAACCACTCTCTTGGCAATATTCCTCCTCCTGAATAGGGAAATATTGTCTGCTTGAAGAAATGCAGTGGCTTTGCATTCATTAGGCTAATTTATTTGATCTTTTAAGTATTTATTATATTTTATGACTTAAACTGTTTAAAGATACGTAACACATTATGACTCTCAAAATATCGATATAAAACAAGAACTTCTGTAAGTTGTATTAAAGGAAGATAAATATGTTCAGTTCTTTCTCTTGATTGTCGTACTCTACTTGAGGGTAAAACTGAGCCAATCATAACATTGAATCTTATAAATTACATTATGTAATTTATCAATATCGTAGATCAATATCGATAAATAACCATCAATATTTTCCAATCATATGGAAAATACTTCTTTAACCGTTTTAAATTCAAGATATCTCACAAACAAAAGTAGGAAATTTAAAATAGAGACAGAGAACTGACTCATGAAATACCCAGTCAAATTGGACTGATAAGCACAAACCGGTTTAATAATATTACGAGAGCTGTCTTAAATTACATCGTAATATTTTAAAACAGAATCTATTTTAGTGTAAATATTAGATCAATCTATATCTATAAAAGAGGAAGTATGTATATATATTTATATATAAATATATGTGTATGTTGCCTATAGACTCCGAAATCGCTCCACAGATTGTAATGTCACTTTCAGGTATTATTAAGCATTGTTCAAGGATGGTTTGTGTGAAGTTTGGTGCAAATCTGTCCACTGGGCTCAGACCCAGAGGGCATACAATGGTGCAGTGTCAGGTTTTAGAAATTTAGTGTTTACAAAATTAACTGCTGTAATTAAACAAATTGAAAGTTTCATTCAAGCAAATGCTTATAATCATAGAAGTAACAAGCTGTGAGGTAATTTTCATGTTTATGTTGTCTTTAGGGCTCCGCCCCAGAGGAGCTCACTATTACTGTAATAGCTTACACATGTTGAAATTTGACATGGACGATTCTCTTTGTTCATTGGTACTCTCACTAAGAAACGGTTTTGCAAATATAGTTTTTGAAGCACTTTAGGGCTCCGCCCCACTGGACTTCAAAATTACTTTAGGGCCACTGGGGTTGAAATTTGATGGACGGTTCTCTTTGCTCAAAGGTACTCACTAAAAAACGGGTTTGCAAATATAGTTTTTTAAGCTCTTTGGGGCTCTGCCCCTTCATGAACTTCAAAATTACTTTAGGGCTTTTAAGCTCTTTGGGGCTCCGCCCCTTCATGAACTTCAAAATTACTTTAGGGCCTCCGGGTTTGAAATTTGACATGAACGATTCTCTTTGGTCATAGATACTCACCAAGAAACGGTTTTGCAAATATAGGTTTTGAAGCTTTTTAGGGCTCTGCCCCAATGGACTGCAAAATTACTTTAGGGCCACCGTGGTTGAAATTTGATGGACGATTCTCTTTTATCATATTTGCTCACGAAGAAACGGTTTTGCTAATATAGTTTTTAAGCACTTTAGGGCTCCGCCCCCCTGGACTTCAAAAGTACTTTGGGACGTCCGGGGTTGAAATTTGACATAGATGATTCTCTTTACTCATAGGTACTCACTAAGAAACAGTTTTAAAAATATTATTTTTTAAGCTCTTTAGGGCTCTGCCCCACTGGACTTCAGAATTACTTTAGAGCCACTAGGGTTGAAATTTAACATGGACGTGCCTCATTGCTCATAGGTACTCACCAAGAAACGGTTTTGCAAATATAGTTTTTGAAGCTCTTTAGGGCTTTGCCCCACAGGACTTCAAAATCACTTTAGGTTGAAATTTGACATGGATGATTCTCTTTACTCATAGGTACATACTAGGAAACGGCTTTGCAAATATATTTTTTGAAGCTCTTTAGGGCTTTGCCCCACAGGACTTCAAAATCACTTTAGGTTGAAATTTGACATGGATGATTCTCTTTACTCATAGGTACATACTAGGAAACGGCTTTGCAAATATATTTTTCTAAGCTCTTTAGGGCTCCGCCCCACTGGACTTCAAAACTACTTTAGGGCCACCGGGGTTGAAATTTGACATGTACCTGCCTCTTTGCTCATAGATACTCACCAAGAAACGGGTTCGCAAATATAGCTTTTTAAGCACTTTCGGGCTCCGCTTCAGTGGACTTGAAAATTAATTTAGGGCTTCGGAGGTTGAAATTTGACATGGATGTCCCTCTTTGCTCATAGGTGCTCTTGCATTTGCAATTACGATCAACACCTAAGAGCAATTTTGACAATTCTGCTGGGTTTAAATTTGTAAAATGCCTGTTTTTCACACGGTCAGTTATACATACGTGGTGTGCTTACAAGTTGGTATGCCTGAAAATATTTACGTTTATACACTAAATAAAAAAACAAAAACTATTGTTTATCATTTGGTCTTACAATAAAATTAATATACTTACTTTCGATTCCATTGACTTTTTTGTTAGCCTATATTCAAAAATAAAAATAGAGTTTATTTCACTAAACAACTTAATTTGAGCGCAGCAACGCGCGCCGGGTAACTGCTAGTAGTAAACTATAAGTAGTATACATAAAAACTATTCAACAGTGAAAATAATCAAATTAGTTTTACACCTACGTAAAAAATTTAAAGTAGTCATTTAACAAAACCATCCAAAACAATTGTTTTCTAGAAAATTTCGTAATTTAAGTTAGGCCCTACATCGAATTAAAACACCTACTGATTGAATTAATTCGCCTTGACGCCGCTAGACTGCAGTCTGCAGTTGACCACGTGACCAAGCAGCGGTCTTGTATCACTCACTATTGCACTTTAAACACAAGTTTCATCCCACGCCGCTAGACTGCGACTCTGATTAATTCAACAGCAGTCATGGGAGAAACTGGTTGTGTGTCATATATTCTGATGCGCTGTGTACTTGACGTTACAAACTAAAATAGTAGTGTAAAATTGCGGCCGCTGGCCCAGTTCAAGGTCACCTGAGGGATGACGTCATCGAGGTCAATGACCTCACCGATGACGTCATCGATGACGTCATCGATGACGCAATCGATGACGTCATCACCAATGACGTCATTTCGATGACGTCACACCCATGACGTCACAGAAATGACGTGCTGATGACGTCATCACCCCTTACGTCACCAAAACGACGTCACCGACGCCACTAAGGTCAAGGTCACGCAGAAACTTAAAATTTTTTAGCACTTTTGCCGTTTCTCGCACTACGCTCCGAGTTTCAGTCCGAGTCCCCGTGACCTTGACCACTTGGAGCGAATTTTCGACGAGAAACGGCAAAAGTGCCAAGTTAAACTCGAGTTTCTGACATGACTCTGCCTAAATGGGCAATCGGTTATCCCTCAGGTGACCTTGAACCAGTACAACGCCCGCAATTTTATGTTACTGTGACCTTGAACACTTAACAACGGAGCGCCGACACCGATGCGCACCCCACGACAGCCACCGAGTGACTGACTATCAGGCTCTGTGTACTCTAGGTATATGGGGAAGTGGAGGGGGAAATCTCAAGGTCATCCAAATGGAGTTTTAAAAAAGTTGAAGAGTAGAAAGACTACTCTTGTGCTTCCTGGGCGACCTCATCAATCTCTAATGGATCTGTAAACCAATCCGATCTGTAGCGGCAGGAGTCCAGAAAACAGGTGCACCACCCATCAGGTTGTCCGTAGCATTTCCGACAATTGGTAAGATTGGAGAAGTGAAATTTAATACACCGCTGCGGACAACAAGTATAAAAGTATTTGGATTTGTAGATTTTGAAAGTTTGTAGTACCGGCGGTGGCAGCTGTTGGTTCTTGCATCTACACCTGCAACATCCGAAGCATTCACATTGCCGGCAGGCCAGCCCATCCACTTGCCACTTTGGTAAGAGGAAACACTTATCCTCACAGCAATAGGTTGTCCCCGTCTCTTCCTCCCAACGCTTCTTTGCACAATATGTGACGCCTTGTATCTCCAAACACCTATGCTCGCAACATGAGATGCGCTTACTTTCCATAGTTGATGTTGCTTTGACGAGGGAGCACGATGAAGTGATGCCGTGGTCAGTGGGAATGGGGTTTATATAAACTAAGGTGAGTGGAGGGGGAAAGGTCAAGGTCATCCAAATGGAGTTTTAAAAAAGAAAAGAGTAGAAAGACTACTCTTGTGTATCTATAGCGATTTCATTGATAGTGAGTGCTTCTGTATGCCAAGTTGATCTGTACTGACAGGCTCCTAAATAATGTTTGCAAAAACCTGCAAAATGATTGTTGCACAATTTGCAGCCAGTTAGCTGTTTTAATGTGAATTCAATGCAACGTTCAGGGCAACAAGTGTACTTATGCCCTCTCATCTGGTACACATGGAATGTCTTCAACTCCGGTTTCGGCTTCTTCCAAGACTTGCACTTACACATGCATTGACCAAAAGCTTCACATTTTCTACACGCCAAGCCATCCGCAACATCAATGTCATTCGGCCATGAAAAACATTTCCGTTCGCAACAGTAGTTGAGTTGACTCTCCATGTTGCTGTGGTGAAGGTGCGCGATGAAATGATGCTGCAGTCATTGAGAGTGCACCTTAAATAAACTCAGTGGAGGGGGAAAGGTCAAGGCCATCCAAACGGAGTTTTAAAAAAGATAACTAGTCGTCCTCCTCCTCCTCCTCATCCGTTGTACTTAGAGAGCTGTCAGACGAAGAGCCCCGTGCAGGTGCTCCCCAGATGAAAAACAAATCAATTTTAAAACGAAGACCAGGATCTTGCATCATCAATTCCTTTAATTTGTCACATACTAAGTCGACCTTGTGTAAGGTGTCAACAACAAGCTTCCAATTCGTTGGTTCAATATAACTTGTAGTAGAGTCTGCCTCGCTGATAACCACATCCTCCGGCCGTATTGGAGTGTAAAGATGTGTAAAGTTCTTTGGCTGTAGCTGAGGTTCAGGCTGGCTGGAAGTGGAAGGTTGAGTGTGGACCCCTGTCGCATCGAAATCCATAGTCATTCTACATTCAATGTTGGGGTTTTCGTTTAATACATACACCAATTTCTCATGCAACATATCCACTTCTGCCGAGTCTTGCAGATGAACATTCCAGGAAAATGGCCATTCTTCATCCGTAGTGGAGTCAACTCGAGAAAGAGTGCTGTCCGCCATGATAGCTAAGCAAGGAATGATGTGAGCTACAGACTGTGGTAACAGTATTGAAAAGTAGAGGGGGTAAACCAAAAGTACGTGGAGGGGGTATTTTCAAGGTCATTTAATTTGGGTTTTAAAAAAAGGAAATAGTGGAGGGGGAATTCTCAAGGTCATCCAATTTAGGTTTTAAAAAAAAGGAATGAAGCTTACTCCTCTTCAGCCTCGTTGTCCCCTGCATCTTCATCAGCCTCATCTTCATCGACGTCAGACTCGCCGTAAGGATAGATCGGGGACATGGGCGAATATTGTGGAGATTGTTGACCGTTGTTGTCGTCCCCTTGCATTCTAACTTGGGACCAATCATAATTTAAATTCATTTGTATTATGATCCCAGGGTTGTCCCGCAGTATTTCCTTCATACGTTCGCAAATTGACTCCAAATAGTGTACACTATCGATCGACAGTGTCCAACCCGTACTTGTACCGACATCAGTAGTGGAGTCAGCTTGGCTGATGGTGTTGTTGTCTGCCATGGTTGCTTGTCGGACAAGGAATGATGGTTGATGTGATGCTCATGCAGGAACATGGTGAAGTGGTGGGGGGTGTGGTGGAGTAGTGGGGGAATTTTCAAGGTCATCCAAACGGAGTTTTAAAAAAAAAAGGAAAACTTACAAAGTAACATTGAAACTTTCCAATTGATGGTGGCGAGCGTTTTCTTCTGCAACCTTGCCGACACATGTGACTATGCCGTACAGTATGAAAAGTACAACCATAATAAGGCCGAACAATAAAAGATAGCCGTTGACTATCATGATATTTTCTGAGTGGATCTGTTTTCTTCTTATCGCCCTCTCCTGCATCCTCTTCTCCAACTCGTGGACGAAGTCACAACATGCGTGAGGACATCTTTCATCTGTTGGTAGGTTTGCCATTGTTGATGTTGTCGGTGTGGCTGTTGAAGATGGAATGAGGTTTCCAATTGCGATGTGCCATGTACACCAATAGTCAAGTGGTGGGGGTAACAAAGCAGTGGAGGGGGAAGTTTCAAGGTCATCCAAATTGTGTTTTAAAAAAACCTATCTTGTTACTGAGCTTATATGTCAGTAACAAGATAGGTGTTTTTGCTCTTTTACTTCTTTAATATAATGAAAAAATATACATATTCAACAATGGTTAGGACAAGAAATACAACTGCTAGTCAGCTGAAGTAGTCCAAGTTGTCTGGCTCGGTCTTCATGGACGCTGGTGAGGAAGCCGTCGAGGAGTGTCCAGGCTCTTCCTTTGACTGCCGGGTGTTCCGTATATTGCAAGCGTAAACTTGCACATTTATACGGTAGCCTCGTGCCACCATCAGCTGCAACTCCTTGTATAAGTCGTTTAGCTCCTGCTGAGTCTTGATGCTCACCTCCTCGTAACTTGCGCAACTGACGTTGAGAGACATCCTGATGTTGCTAGGTTGGCTGCTGGAGTAGAAATGAAGCCGAGGCACAGCGTTTGGAGGTACATGGAAAAGTGGTGGGGGTGATGGTGGTGGGGGTATGGAAGATGCAATTAAACACTTCTAAACTTTTTCCATTGATACAAAGGGATGGAACAAATAGCACAGGTGTCCTTGTAGTTTTCAAATCTAAACATTGGTGCTAGAAATCCAAACTGTTTTCTACCACCTTCCTGTACGAACCGTCGAAGGTCTCTGACGGCAGCATTGCCACAAGGCCTACAAAACTTTTCCCCGTCTTGGAACCTATACCAGGAGTATCCCGAATACCCTCTATTATCTTTCTTGTACTCCTCGATATCCTGCTTTACTGTTATAGGGATATTATCTCGTAAAGCCGTCTGGAATAAAGATGCGTCAGTTATAACTCGTTGTAAGCAAAGCTCGTACAAGGTGCTCATCGTTTGCTAGTTGGCAACAGACTGACCGTTTTTCGCATCCAAGCAGGTTTGAATCCTAGTGCGGTAGTGGGGGTAATTACAGTAGTGGGGGTAATTGTGAAATGCAAAGGTCAAAGGTCAAGGTCACCCGCGAAGTTTAAAAAAAAATGCAACATATCAATACGTGAAGTCTGTCACATATTGATATGTTGCATTTTTTGTTTTTTTTTATTTTTTTTTTGTCTTTTATGATTCGTTTATTTATAAAACATTACAACAACATATGTACAACATTAAAACTTAAATCTAACACTGCTGCTTGTCAGCGATGTGGATGGTCAACTCTGTAGAATTGCTACCCGTGCAGCCGTGGGACACCAGGTATAGACACCCGGGTTGAATAGAGCGAAGATCCTCGTTTTGTAGAAGATGGACGAATCTCTTGGGCAGGTACACCTGGAACTTTGGTTCATCCCCCGGAGTAAACGGTGCCTCGCTGAGACTGCAGCAGATGGCCTCCCCAACTGTAGTCTCCATCTTCTTCATAGCATGGATTATGTAGTGCTTCTCGTCTTTTAGTTCCGAGCACTTCTTTACAGGTAATATTGTTGACTTGGAGTGAGCATTGAACTGCTCGACCAAAGTCTGAAGGAACTGGTGAGATGCCATGGTCAGGTTACAGATCGTCTTCTTGCTCGGAGATGTTGTCGTCTCGGAATCTCGAGTAATACTCATGCCAGGTCCCTGTCTGCTCCCCACTTATATACTCTCCGTTACCCCCACCACTCCCCAATTCCCCACTTTGAAGGTAAGAGGCGAGTTTATAGGCATTTTTCAAAGCGCAATGTCTATCTTTATCATGTTCTGGGCTTTTTGTACAAATACATATGGTTTCCAGCATGTATTGATAATTCTTATCCAATTCCACATCATTAACCGGAACATGAGTAAATCCTTCGATCCATCTTTTCTTTTCCAGCCCCTTTGTGTAAATATTGGTAAACTTGTCTGAAAAGTGATGCATAATGTGATACAAGTCCGTGTAACTTGTAAAACCATCATACCAATCGATATGATGGAAGTGTTTTGAAATCCATCTGTTGGTAGTAGCGGCTTTACTAGTTAAAGACGAATAAGAACATGGTGGTTTAAATAAAAACGAATAAGGAACACTTGTATTCATGTCCAAAAACACAAGTTCTTTTATAATGAATCTATCATCATTACCACGAAACGCTTGAAACTCAATAATACCAGGCTTGGACTTTACTTGTTGTTCTTCTCCCTTGTCCATTTTGAAGGTCACACGTCTGCTCATTACGAAGTCAGGAGGTCAACTGATTTCCACACCACGGTAGGTACTACTTTTATACCAGGCCGTACAGTTGTTGGCGCGTTGGTGTATATTTAACGTGGGCACCGTCCCCAATAGGCCTAACCCCACAAAATGTTGGTTATTGTTTTAAAAACTAACCATTGTCATTTAAGTTTCCATCTTTATATTTTCCTTATTTTCATTTTCATCACTAACACTTGATTCTTCTCCTCCATCTTCCTCTTCTTCCTGTTTTACTGATTTCTTATGTAGTTGAGCGTACTTTTCCAATTGTCTCCACATCTGTACTTCATGAGGAACTCTATTAAATATAGAAGTATCCACAGGTCCGTATAATATAGGTGCGTCCGGTTGTTTGTCCAAAGTGTCTTCCAGATAATCTTTAATAATCGAACTTGAAAACACCAGTTGTCTCAAGTATCTTGTTATAGGTTCAGTAGCACAAGTTAAAATGAAAAACTCCTCTCGATTAAGTTGAATTTTGTTATCATGTCTTGTTGTGTCTCTAAACCGTAGCTGATGATCACCACGTTGTTTAATGATATCAATTTCCACATTTGAATCCAAAAGTCCTACCCTTGTCTTTCTTCCAAACATGTTACTACTTAAATAGCATTCTAGCAGATGCAAATGTTTCATAAACGATTCCCAAGCACTGTCCGTAAACAAAATCATTTTGGGTCCATGAGTTAAAATTACAGTAGGGGAATAATCTGTAGATTTCATAACACCGATTAAAACACTTTTATCCAAACTGGAAGAGATTGGGTAAAATATTCGCAAAAATACCTCACTCAATATGTTTGGAGAAATATTATCTTCAATATCCCTTTTTCTCTTTTGTATAGTCTTTCTTCTTTTACCTTTTTCTTCAACATTATTACTGGCGTGAAGTTGTCCGCAAACGTTTTGTTCACCTCCTTCCTGGTGACCTTGAGGATCTAAAAACTCAGATATCTCCTTCTCAATATCTACAACATTTTCAGGTGTACCACTAGGAGAAGCCATATTGAATACGATGCTACCCATACAACAGTAGGCAACAAACTGATGAGGAGCGGTCTGTACGCTCTGCTTTTATACTCGCGGAATGAAACAAAACCGGTTCTTACAATACATTTTTAACAATTCCGGTTAAAGGTGTGTATGTTACGATTTTATCATGTAGAATTAAACAGTATGCAGTTGTATTAGCCGGTATAGCATCGTTGAATTCCATTTCTATTTTTATATCCACACTTGAAGACTTTACTGATTCATTTTGTTTAGAACAATCGATTACAACTATTGGGTAGGCATCGAAATATTTGTCAGGTGGTAATAAAGGTGTATTTGTTTTACCGTAATATGAACTTTGGAATCTCGCGTACATATCGTACAATATACTGTATTTCTTTTTAGTGAATGACACATTTAAATTGTCGTATGGAAAGAATTGTGAATTTAAATAAACTTTAATATTTTTCAAGTCACAATGATCAAATTGTCCTGCATGTTTAGTAATGGCGTCTCTTCTACCTGTTTGTAAACCAAATATAATATACCTGGCTCGTTCCACATAATTCGATGTTTTAACAGTCCAAGTGTGTCGATCCGTAGTAGGTAAACTGGGATGCTCATGAAATTCCCAACTTCTAAATGGAATAACAATATCACGATCGGCTTTTAATTTTCTTAAAAGTAGCATTCTATGCTCGTCAGCCAATTTAACATGTGGAACTCTCCATACAATTTTGTCTAATTTTAATTTCCATTCTAAAGTCGCATCTGTAGTAGCATCTGCAGCTTTAATAATGTCTTTATCGTTAGAAGATCTCAACAAAACTAATTCTTGTTTAACGTTTAATATTATTTTCCTATAATCTTCAGCAAAACCAAGCAGCAAACGTAATGGAATATGAAAATCAAAATATCCATTTGGATCTGGAGTGATCGTGTCAATCGTAGGTAATACCCATCCGGCAGGTTTAAGTAAATTGGTTTCATTGGGTGTTATAGATGTTAATCCTTTTAAAGTTGTCGTAATACCTACTTTTTTAGTGGAATCAACTGTTACACCTGATATTTCATATCTAATTTCATCAAATAGGAAAGCCATAGGATTATTTATAAATGGAACTGTTGTACCAACAGTAGTACCGTCCTTTTTAGTAACTTGTCCTTCAATATACAAGTAACTTTCACATGGTAGTGTGTAAATGTCTTGATTTTGTATGGGAATACGAATTTCATCGTTATTGTTTAATTTCGATGAAGTGTAAGGGTTGTGGGTGTGATATTCTTTTTCCCATAGGGTTTCGTCGAATGTTGGACCTTGCGCTATATCCAGTATATCCATACTCGGTTAATTTTAATCCAATTCTCTCTAAGAAACGAATGTTCTCGCGTGTTAACTCCTCCACAGCTGAAGAGCTACTAATGCGGTTTCCCGTAGGTTGTTCGCTTTTAAATGTTAAACCCATGGTTTTGTATTAAAGTGTCGATTTTAAATGTAATCTAATCGTAATAGGCTCTTCTCTGAAGTCTACCAAGTTACCGTCTTGATCCAATACGCTCAACACGATGTCTGAAATGAAAGTGGTGTTCAACGGTAGATATACCAGGTTTTGTGGCTTTTCAACAATTTTAAATCCAGGTGGTACACTTGGGTAAAAAGTATGTATGATGTGGGTGTTAGCCCCATCCCTGTAAGCACCTTGTATAATGTTACAAGTTATGTCTATACTATTGACTTTTAATATTGTTACTGTTTTCTTACCGGAATGTGTTACATCTGGTTCTAAAACAGTCTCATCGTTGGAAAATCCTAATAAATCACCAATTGAGTTTGGTTGAGTGAAATCTATATAATATTTGGAAGTAATTTCAGCTTTCATCGTATTATTATTACCTTTTAATGTTATATTGTCTTTTCCCATTTTAGTTTGCAAAAATTCATTTATATGATCAATTTCATAAGAACCTGTGGGTAACCTGCACTCTTGTAAGTCTGTAAATTTTCCACTGGCATCCTTTCCCTTATAATAATGCAATACGTTATTTTTACCTTCCGTAACATTGGGGATAGAGTTGTAAGTTGTAAAATCCAATAGTGCCGCCTCCCAAAACCTTCCTTTTTGCAAGCGTAACGCTGGAAAAAGGATACTTCGTAAAGTGGACGATTTTCCTGTTAATGATACCGTATAGGAAGACATCTCAATAGTGACTGATACTTTTAGCTAGAAATTCCAAACATAAATGGCCGCATATTGAAGTATTATCAGGTTGTTCTCTTTTATAGTTATAATATATGTTTTTAGCAGATTTAAAGTAATTTTGAAGTTCTTTTGGTGGTGGCAAATTACCGAAACTATCAAAATAATATACATTGTTATTTAGTTTCTTATAACAAACCCAATGGGTGCCAGGCCCTTCAGTATTATCCAAATTTACAATTCCAGTCTCATTTTGCCACATTTTCTTTGGTAAACTGTCTTTCATAAACACACCGCGGAAAAATGGTATTTTTAAAC
Source organism: Neoaliturus tenellus (assembly GCA_030545055.2). Classification (NCBI taxonomy): domain Eukaryota; kingdom Metazoa; phylum Arthropoda; class Insecta; order Hemiptera; family Cicadellidae; genus Neoaliturus; species Neoaliturus tenellus. The sequence continues at coordinate 97,634,250 of CM061537.1, forward strand.
AGGAAATATATTTAAATAATTCAATATTGGTTAATGCTTTATGTGGTATGACCAATTGATTTCTTTCATTTAATATGCACGATAAGGTCTTAGGTAAAGACCTGCCCCGTTTTTTACCATTGACCACACGGTGGGCTTCTTCCTGCCTTTTCTTGTAGATCGTCGTCTTCTTTTTATATTTCCTCCATGTTTTCTTGTGGTTGACCTCCTTTTTACTCTCCTTCTCCTCCTTCTTCCACCTCCTACTGCTGTTTTAGCCTTCATACCTGCTGTTACTGCTAAAGCTGCTGCTTTTTCTGCTATGCTAGCGTCACTTGATTTTACTCGTTGCCAAGCTATGTCCGCAAGCTTCTTGTCAGCTATTGATCTATTTTTTGAATCGGCAAACGTGGAATATGCGATATCGTGTTCTTTACAAGCCTGATCTAACTTATTTATGCCAGGATCGCCTCTTTCCAGTCGTTTTTTCAATTTAGTTCCTGGTCCGCAATACTGATAACCTCCCGGTATATGAAATTCGTATGGTAATGCGTCTATTGCTCTATTTACTATGGATCCTACTGGAATTCGTTTTAAAGCTTTACTTAACAGAGAAACCGCTGTGGACGTGATCCCACCTCCTCTCCTTACAGTGTCTCTATATGGACTGATGTACTGGAACGTCATTATTGTCCTTTTATAATCGCAATGTACAACTTATGTGTTACCTCTATGACAAGTTGGACATAAATGAAGTTGTTTATTGTGTTCTTTTATTAAATATCAAAATCACCCCAATCCGATGATCTAAACTTTTTTGTATGAGGGTTGATAAAATAGTTTTGAACAATTTCCCGTTTAATCCAAGTACCTCTCTCAGATTCCAACAAAGGAGTACGACCTGAATGAATACCAATAAGATTGTATACATCAAATAATGCATTTCCTAAAACTTTTACAAGAAAATTAACAGTGACAGCATTATCCACATGTTCAGGGTCTTTAAGGTCTGTTATACGTTTATTATTACAAGTATACACTTTGCTATCCATTTGTGATAATGTGATAGCCTGTCCTACAGTTGCAGCATCATTTGCTTCTCTTCCTTGCGCCATGTTTGTTAATTTTTTATTACTACATATAAAAAACGCATAGTAATTATTTGGATCTAGATGTACTGTTTGTCCTAAGGCAGCCGCGTCTCTATCTGCATGACCCCATGACACATTTGATAACCTTCCATGCCTGCAATCCCAATAAGCGTTTTTGTATGTCAATAAACGAAATTTTTCATTACCTTGAATAAAGTCATCCCCTTGCTTTGATAATACTTCATCTCGTTTTGCAAATCCAGTTGTTTCTTGTTTTAAAGTCTCTTTCATTTGACCCACTGTTGCACCATCAGATGGTGCTGAACCATCTTTTACATTCGCCAAACAATTGCCAAGACAATCGATAACTCCCACATCACGTATGACACAATGATCTTTTATATATTTGAGATTTACAGCATCATTTTCATTTTTTGGATAACCTATATCGTTAATAACAAATTTATAAAAAGAAAATCCATCTTTTGTCTTTTCAGGTATCAAAGAATGTAAATAGCGTCTATTTACGCTGTCTTTTGCATCTTTAGGGTCATCTACGTTGGATATACGTTTATTGTTGGCACTATACGTTTTCCCATTGAATTTTAACGTATTTTTTAATTCAGATGACAAATAACCTTTGTTTATCGCATCACCGTTTTGATTTGGTTTACCAACGTTGATAATTCTATGATCTTCTGCGTCATATGTGTTATTTTGTAGTTTTAATGTTGGCGATATCTTTTCCTTTAATATTTTTAGATTTATTGCATCGTTTTCATCCGTAGGATCTTTTATGTTTTTTAACCTTTTATTACTCATATCATAATCTCCATCAGGTGTTTGTGGTAAACCAGCACTTCTTTTTAAACTATTGGCATAATATAACCCATCCGAGGAGTAACGTCCGAACTTGTCGACACTCATGGTGCAACTGAATAGTATTCTAGGGAGTAACGCATTTTTATGAGATTACCCCACGGTTTCGAAGTTCATCCACTAAAGCCACCCATTCGTTTTCCAATCCAGTATGACCCGCTTCTTTAGCTTCATGTATTAGTTTCATTCTATCCACCAATTTATTGATATTATTGTAATAAATCACATTTGTGTTATATAGTTTCTTCATTAAACCTGTACCCGTAACGGACTTACTTCTTTTTCTTCGTTCCTGAGCACTTACATCCAAAGTGGATGCCATAAATCTTCGTTTTACAGGTTTTCTTTGTGTTAACGGCATTGTTTGTCTTCTAGTTGGTATTAACTTGGATACAAATTCTTTATATTTTAAAGACTTAGATCTAAAAGGAGGCTGGTCAGGTAAATACTTTCTCCTATATGCATTTGTCTGTTCCAAAATATTTTTATATGCTTCCATGTCTTTTTCTTTCACTACCGATACTGAAGGCTTATTTTCAAATAATAATTCAAATAATCCTTTTGTGCCCTTATACCTTTGATCACCAATGACAATATTATCATGTTCGTCAACGTTTAACGGGCTATTACCTATCATTAAACCGTCTTCTGTTAATCTCGCTCCATAACTATGGTAATTCTTATTAGGAATTGTTCCGAGTAACATTTTTACCATGTATTTCCTTCCTAAAGGTCCTTTGTTATGAATGTTTTCACCCAATAAGCTTATGTTTGACGGACCTTCCCTTGTCTCTTCTTCTTTTTCCTCTTCACTAGCAGTTGATACAACTTCATGTCCTCTTTTGGCTTTTACTTCATATAAATCTTTTATTCCACTATAGTCCGGTGATTCTAGCTCTCTTTCGGGTTCTCCACCGGTAAAACCACTATACGTAGAGGATTCCAGGTCTTCATCACTAAAATCTTCTGATTTTACATTTTCTCTTTCAAACTTCGTAATAGGTGCAATCGCATCTCCTTCCAATACAGGTTTAGCAAATTTTTTGTTTAATTGTTTCAAGGGTTCAGTAATAGGTTTAAAAGTAGATTCAAGGAATTTCTCCCTCTCGCTAATACCTAGTTTCAATGCTCTGTTTTTAGCCCGAATAGAATCACTAAGTGATTTTATTTCTTTTACTAATTTTTCTTGGTTAACCATGTTTGTAGCAAGACGTGTTGTACAACAATGAATGTGTTATACCACGTTTAATGTATTAATATAAATTTATCAAATCCTATCCTGTATCGACCATTGTTTAGCGGTTGTTCCTTCATAATTGTTAGGAACCCATACTTTTCAGCCCAAGCCTTTCCACACAACTCTTTAAATCGTTCAAATGTCATATCCGCATTTACATGATCAAAATATATATGTTTTAGGTTGGTTTCGTCCTGTTTAAATACAATTAACATGTTTGCATTGTCTCTAATGAGTTGTTTAGGTATTTTGCTGTAAGTTTGGCCAATATAAATGCTATCTATGTTGTTATGTCGACCCATAGCGAAGTAATTCCTTATTGTGTTTTGGTTTTCACAAGATACATCGTCGAATATAAACACGGAGAATGGTTTAGCTTCTTGTGGCTGCATGACACTCTCGCTTGCATTAAACTTTAAATATTTAACTTCAGGCACATTAGTCAGTATTTTTTCCAATAATTGATACTTTGGTTGTTGTAGTGATTTTGAAAATACATATAGATTGTTAAATCGTAATCCTTTAGGGTTTGTAATCAAATTGAATACTACATTAGTTTTTCCACAGTTGGAAGGTCCGGTAACCAGACAACGAACGGTGTTTGGTAACAAATCGCCATGCTTCCCACTATTGAATTCTGAATTATCCACTGTGAGTTCATCTATATTATTAATAGTAAAACTCTCTTTTTGTGGTACTATCTCCATCCTTTGTAATGGTTCAACCTAAAATGATTCTCTATCGTTATATCAAATCCTTTTTAGGTATCCAAGAATCTTCCGTCTTATTAAATCCTAACCATCGTACTTTGACCTTATCTTTTTTCCGTTGCAACACCTTTTCAACTAAATATACATCGCCTACTGTTGATTTTAACATTTCATGTCCATAAAACCCTCCTTCAAGCAATTGTCCTTTATTATCTTTTAAAATATATGTCTCAGGTACTGTAGGTTGTACTTTGAATACAGTAAAAACCTCATTGGTCCAATTTGGCAGGTATCTTTTACTGAATACACCTTTATATTTACTTATTCGCACTTTATCACCCACATTAAATTTTTTAGGCTTTAGTTTTTCAACTTTTGGTTTAGTATTCGTTTTTATACGTTTTAATACAAGGTTTTCATTTTTACTAGTTACTTGGTTTGGTTTCATCCCGATAGTCCTATGAAATTTGTTATTGTAATCGTTTATAAGTTTTGGTAACATATCAATCCATATGTGCGATCCTCTGTTGGAAAACATTTTATACATTGCACTTTTTAAAGTTCTGTTGAATCTTTCGATTATTGAGGCTTTTACTTCTGAATTGGTTGAATAATGGTTTATATTGTGTTTTTTCATTAAATTTGCAAATTCCTTATTAAAATATTCTTTTCCATCATCTGTTTGTAAATGTTTAATAGTATGTTTGTCTCTTTGTATAGCTGTTTCCATTGCTTTTGTAACACTTTTGCCACTTTTATCTTTTAGTGGTAAAGCATCTGCCATTTTTGAAAAACAGTTAATAACAGTCAATATGTATTTATATCCTTTATTTTGTTTGCTATAAGGAATCATTTCGATTAAATCCGCTTGATATAAATCATTAATTCCTTTTATCACCGTATTTCTTCGTGGAAACTTTCTTCTTGCAGGTTTATGAAGTTCGTTGACAATTTGTTGCTTCAAGTCCTTCATATTGCAGGTTTCAATGTTTGTTGTATCACATGTATAATCACAATGAATGTTGTTTTAAATATTCACATCATTTATATGGGTCAAGGTCATCCAAACTTGTGTAAAAAAATGGGGAACATGGCGTTGGACTTGCCGTGTTCCCCATTTTTTTACGGAAGGAGAAAGGAATAAGGTCGTAGTTGTAGAAGGACGAAGAATAGGTTACTAGTTGATAGGGTTTAGAGAGTAGTGGCCAAAAGGAAGAGTGTGGATTTTGTCGGGCATAATGTATCTTTTATCATCCCGAGCTGACAACGCTTTTTTAATTTCGGTGACACTGTAGACTTGATGCTTGAAGCTTCGGATATTGTTGAATGTTGCTGATATCGTAGTATCTTCAAACAAACAAGTCTTGTAGTGGTCAAATGTCACGTGTTTTTTCAAATAAGATGTCTTCACTCCTTTTGCTTTCTTCACTGTCGGTGTGTTGTTCTCGTGGTACATCTTAAATGAATACAATTTCGCCATCAGCGCCACTATTTCTTCTAAAGGCATTCCATTTGCTTCATCTTTGAATTTTCCAATTACTTTTTTATATTTTTCATTAAAATTTGGATGGTTTTTCGGATAGTCAGAAAAATCGAAATCTTCTTTGTATGGAAAAGTCCTTAGGTCTTCATACATGTCCAAAGTCTTTATCCAGTAGATAAACGCGTCCGTATCCATGTATGCGACTCCAATGTTTTCCCTTCCGTAATGTTTAACCATTTTGTTATAATGGAAATCATACATCAGGGTTTTACTTATATCCAAAATCGACATACCTATGTATAACGGACGGTCCATGACTATTGTTGTTTTCTTCATACTGACAGCGACTAGATTTTCGTTTATAATCATGGATGTTCCGAAATTTGGTTTTTGCACTAATTTTTCCAATTTCCTAGGATCACTCACTAATTTTACATTTTTGTGTTTTCTTTTGTTCTCCAAGGTCTTCCCAAAGATGGCATTGTTCATTAATTTATAGAAGTCCTTTTCAAATGCTGTTGTCGCTGCAGCTCTTCTTGCAGTGTTGGAATCAATATATGGTTTCAACCAACAAGACTGGGTGAATTCAATTGCTCTATGAATTCTCACTATACGTAGACCCAATTCAAGAGCCTGTTGAACTACCCAGTAGTGAGCCACATAGCGATCCTTATTCTCCAAGGTCATCATCAATTTTGGCCATCTTCCTGTCGGTGAAACTTCAGTCTTGGCTAGGAGAGGCAAGTCGTAGTGATGGTCATGAAGGTGCTCTGGATATTCGAAATCACAGTCAAAAATATAGCCTTTTGGACCATTCTTTGGAATCTGTGAGATGTCTCCAATGGTGGCCGGGTCGATCCATTTGAAGTCAGCGTAGGGAAGCGGATTTGACATTGCCCAACCATAAAGGTTGTTTGCGTCAAAGTAGCCAAGGTAGACCGATGGTTGTTGCTCGTCGAAGCCGGGGATGTACTTGTTGTTGGCTTTGACATGACGTGTTACAGCTTGTGTCAAACCGCCCCGTACACCAGATTCCATCATGAGCACCATATCGATATCCGTTAGAAGTTCCAGTCGACAGTTGGTTGACTTTAGCATAGCTTGCCATGCTAATCCTGGAGATGTGTACGAGTGTAGAGGGTCCAGTCCATAGGCGGAGAAGCAGGTGTTTCGGAATTCTTCCATCACATCGCACAGCAGAGTTACGTCCAATTTTATATAAAAGTCAGAATATTCCCCTAAGGTTTGAATGTTTAGTTGGTTCCAAACATTACAAGCATGATTGTAGTCTTCAACGGAGATTTCACTTTCGTTTAATTTGCTGTTGAAGGCTTCGATCGGTGGTAGACTGGTTTCTTCAAATTTTTCTGTAGATGTTATGTAGTCGTAGGGGAATACTCCTTTACGTAATACTAAGTCCAATTTATCTTCAGGTACAATCTTGCTGGTTTCTTTTAGGTCTTCTCTTCGTAGATTCTCAGACAATCTGCTCAAACTAGATGGCATAAATCTATAAGAGTCTACAAAGCGAAGTTTAATTTTACCTACGGTTTTTGAGAAACTGATGTACTTTTCCAATGTTGTAGCAAGAACATCAATTTTACCATCATCTCTTCCTAACTCTGGAATAATGAAGTGGGAGTCGTAGCCGCTAAGATTGTGTAACACGACAGGGATAAAGTGGGGCAGTTTGTAATTTATATTGCATGAATTACAAGCAGCTCCTCTGTATAAACCTGTCAGGTGATCGTGATCTCTTACTTTTGGATTTTCTTCACTGAAGCTCTTCTCGCATAGATAACATCTTGATGCCATATTGTATTCTTCTTGTTGATTCTCATTCAAAGGTTCCATAGGTACGACATTACCATACAAGCGTTGTACCTTTTCAGCAATGTCATACAACTGGTCTACGAAATACTTAGCGGCTTCTTCACCACGGTAAAGTATTGGAGTGGATGTTAAACCATAGTTTTGCAATTGGTTTTCAGACAAGGTTGATTTCACTATTAGACAAAAACTGTTGGGTTGATGCAACTGATATTTTGTTCTTCTAGTCACTTCACCGTCCGGCAGCTCCTGTGGTACTAACGTAGATTCAAAATCTGCGTAGATGACTACTGGAATCCGATATTGGTGAACTGTTTTGTTAAATTGGATACACGCTCGAGATGGTGGTGGCAGACTAATCTTCACTTCATAATTTTCATTACAAAGTCTTTTGTGTTCTATCAACCACTCTAATCCTCCTTGTCTTATTTCTTTATATGTGAAACAAAAACATCTTTTACACACTGTTAACCTACGCCTCTGTTTTGATAATTGATTTCGAATCAAGGATGCAAAGTCCTTTATCCACACATAATGTGAAATTTCACCCTTAGTGATCAGTAACAAATCAGTGTGGTTTCTTTGCTCAACTTTTACTACCCGCAAAGGATAAACGTTGTTCGAATCATCCAGACCGAAAACATTCACTGAAACGCCAGGATTTTTCTTTTCAAATTTGTCTATGTCTTTCAATGTAACTGGGTAGGTGAGGCCTTGAAAGTTGTAGCGGTGTTCATTTTCGTAATACTCTCTACCAACTCTTTCAGGATGATCTTTAACATACTTGGTTAACATTGCATACTTAAAACATTCATTACCTTCATTTTGCACATTCCTACATGATTTAGTGTTTTGGATTTTCTTTGGTAAAGGGATAAAACTACTACCCCTTAAACCATATCCATGCTTGTGAACCCTTACATCCATACCTTCAATTGATGACAAAGTCCATCCAGATCCTCTTCCTTCATGTTCTTGAAGTTTTGTTATAAGTTCTTCCAAGCATTCTTCAATAATATCATCGATGTTGGAGGTGAAGGTAAGGGTTCGGTTTTTGGTAATGAACGCTCTCAATGCTGTTTCACCATCAGTATTGTTAAACATAGCCTCTAACACCATTCCAAATTTAATAAAATTTAATCTTTGTAGTTCTTCCCTCAAGGTTCCACCAACAAGTTCCTTAGCCTGGGTTATAAATGTTTCCAGTTCCAATTGAACATTATTAATTTTAAAATGTGTTACAACTCGTCCTGGCAAGGCCGTGGTGCGCAGTTGTTTCACATCTTCTAGTTCTTCTTCAGTGTCCTCTTCTTCAGTGTCTTCTTCTTCAAAAGGTCTTCTAGCAGTAGATGGTCCAGCACCAGCAAATTGGATCACACTAGGTCTTCTTCTTTGCATTTGCTGTAGATAGCTGTCCCAGTAGTCCGTCTGCTTCTGGTGCTCTTCCAAAAACCGGTCAATTGAGTCTAAGTCTATTTCATCCATGGTAATATCTTCTTTTCTATCTTCGTCTTCATGTAATTCTCTGTGTATGGTGAAAAGATCTTCGTCTTGAAAGATTTCCCCACAAATGTCGCAAAGAGCCATTTCAAACAGTTTGGCTTTGAATGCACACTCTGTGAATGTCCACGCAATAATGAGCAGCGCACTCCACCGGGACCCTTTATATCCGAGGCAGATAGGTGGGGAAAGTGACGTCATATGGAAACAGGTTATCACTCATGTGCTAAATTTAGCCTTTACACAACCGTTTGTAATACATTTATCAGTAGGCTTGATAAATTGATGATATTTGGTCTAGATTCAATAATTTGTACAAGTTTTTTCAAAGACGTCTGTTTGAGCAAGTTTATGTAGGTCAAGGTCATTTGGAATTATTATTTTGAGCGGGGGATAGAGCACTAAGCAGCATCATTTACTACAAAGTGCTCTATCCCCCGCTCACATTCTTTTTAACTTTTTGTTTAAACTTTTTACAAGGGTGAAACATCACCATCAGAGTCGGAATCATCCTCATCACGGAATAGGCAGCGATGACAATACATAATTCTTCTGGCAACTAACATCCTATCCATTGGACGATGGGGAGTGTATTGTTCTTGTTCTTCTTCTTCTTCGATTTCCAATTGGAATTCCATTTCCGACTCAGATGACGACTCTAATGTTTCGTAGGCATGCAAGTCCACCTCATTGTCCGTTGAACCAGCTTCGTCAGAGTCCGTTTCAATATCCATTATCTCTTCCTCCTCCTCTTCTTGATCAACCGCAGGTAGTTGGTCCTCTACTTCTATAATTTCTAGAGGTATTACCTCCAGAATAGAGACAATTCTGTTGCGATGGAACACGGTGTTGTCAAGTGGAGCCATGGTATGGAAGTGTTGTATCCATCCAATTTGCTTACCCTTTTTATACCCCCACCAACTATACAATTTATGTGGGTCAAGGTCACGTAAAGATACCCTTTGAGCGGGGGATAGACCACTAAGCAGCATGCTAGTCCATTGCCGCAAAGTGATCTATCCCCCGCTCTATTCCGCAGACCACACTCAAGTCCAAGTCCACATCCAAGTCCACATCCATATGTTACACTTTATTATTACTGCCACCAAGTAATTGTCACTCGCACATTTACTTGGTTTTGATAAAGGTACTGCACAAACTCCATATTGGTTGTTTGTTCGTTATACAAATGCATCATGAAATATGCAATCTTATCGATTGCGGCATTGTCCAACGGTTCGCAATTCACAAGTTCCAATGTGCCCTGGCTGGTCTTCTCCTCTATAAGTTCCACCACTTCGTTGATGTCTTCTTCCAAGAGGATGAACTCAACACTGAAGCTCTCCATTGTTGTTGATAGTGTCTAGACAAATGCTTGACTAAATGCTTTATTCATCAGTCCTACATATATACCAATTTCCCCCTCCTATTACCCATTCCCCCTCTACCTTTATATGGGTCAAGGCCATCCAATAATACCCTTTGAGCGGGGGATAGACCACTAAGCAGCATGCTAGTCCATTGCCGCAAAGTGATCTATCCCCCGCTCTGTATTCCACACAAGTCCTAGTCTTTACACACACACACATAAGCCCCCAGTCTTTTACACTTACTCATATACTCTGTCCTCCCTGCCAATTAAGAGTTCCCCATGTTTGCCACTATTTTCAATTAACCTTTCCAAGTCCCAAAACACAATGTCCAAATTAACCAAGTTCGCTCGTCCAATTTGAAACACACTATTCCCCCCAAAGTCACTTGCTCTCACTTGTTGTCCTGTATACTGCTTCTTCTTCCACGCTACAATCACTACCCTACCTTCTTCAACAACCATTCTTTTAACATTATCATACACCTTCTTCAACATCCCTTTACAGTTTAAATAGTTTATGGTTACATACTCCCACTCCTTACCAATGATCAGTGATCCACTCATTTTCTAGCGTTCCACTGGAAGGTTCAAAGCAGAATGAAGTCGGGATGTACAGACCCCCCTCTTTTATACCAGTTAACCGGTTGTCCTTGCTGTAAAGTGGGTCAAGGTCATCCAATGCTACCCTTTGAGCGGGGGATAGACCACTAAGCAGCATGCTAGTCCATTGCCGCAAAGTAGTCTATCCCCCGCTCTGTATTCTACACACACACACACACACACACATGTCCCTGTCCAAGTCTTTCATTACATACCCAATATATATTCAGTTCCTTCATCATCACTATCACTCATCACTGCTTCCACAAACTCCACAGGATTAAAGTTAAATTGTTTCAATTGTTCTTTTAAGTTTTCAATTTGTTGGTCCTTTACTTCTAAAACACTGTGAAGGTGTGATATGTAGTCCGCTGCCTCGTTGATGCTTGCTACTCTCGGATCGCCTAACTTCAAGCTGGGAACTACACCCTGCAGCCTGTAGTACGCCATACGCCTTTCTTGCTCCTGCCGTTGACCAGGACTGAGCAAGCCTTGCCCGTCTTGGCTCACCTCCAGCAAGGTCCGTAGCATTGGAGCTTTGCAGGCGTTTGCCCGAGCAACAGTTATGCTGTGGAATGGTCGAGCAGGTCCACGAGTAGCAGGCAGGACGTTGGCAGCACGCCTTCTTGAAGAAGAAGAGGAAGCCTGAGAAGTTTTGCAGTTGGAAGCCATGTTGAAGTGAGGTATTCAGCTAAGCGATACAAAGCAGAATAACCAAACTGCACATCAATACCCGTATATATACACTTATCAGTGGTGGGGGTACTAGCTAGCCTTGGTAAAGTGGGTCAAGGCCATCCAAAAACATTACCAGAACGGGGGATAGATCACTAAGTGGCATGTTAGTCCATTGCCACAGAGTGATCTATCCCCCGCTCTGTATTTCACATTCACGCACACATTCATACATACACACAAGTCCCAGTCCAAGTCTTTACCCACACACCTATCCACTCTCATCCTCACTATCATCACTGTCCAACAGGCTTTCACACTTCTTAATCAGTTTTTCCCATTTACTCCTGACATAAAGTAGCTCCCTGCGAGTATTCTCTAGCATTCTGTCCCTTTGCTCTATCACTTCGTCGTACCACTCGATGATGTTTGGTGGAGTCTGAGTTGATGCATCCGTCGTGGTTGGTTGAGACGCTCCGCTGCTCCGCAACTCCTTCCTCACAGGACCAAAGCCGGAGAATCGGACACGACTCCTTGACGAAGGCCCCGATCGGATTGGTCCAATGCTCGGGCTGGAGTTGGAGGCGACCGGGCCAGAGGTAGAGGCTGGGACGTTCATAGCAGACATGGTGGTGTTCAGCTTAACGGTGTAAAGCAGAATGAGAGGACGGTTGATCACCACTCCTATATATACCCATTTCTAGTGGTGGGGATAACACGGGGGGGGGGGGGTTAATAAAAATTTTGCTTAGTCTTCCCGGTCATCAGTTTTACATACCTTTAGCACACCCATTATTTTGGTTTCTTCAATAACTTTACACACCTCAAACACCCAAGCAAACAGCTCATCTATGTTGTTATAATTAATTTTTGTCCAGTGTTCATACTTATGAGTTTGGTTGTTTATAATACATAGATAAAATGTAGACCCGTCTCGTCTTATACAATACTCAACTTCCATTCTATGCTGGTTTAGCACTTCCCAAGCATTGTGTTGATCTATCAAGAAGTCACCACCTTTGTAATTGTACCGTGACATGTTTACCACGGAGCACAGAAACAGACTGAAGCAAATGAACGGCTCATACAAGCTTAGTAAGAGCGTTAGAGTGGGGGGTATCACGTGATACACAACATTAGTTGTAAGGTTAGCAGTTTACTTTAAACAGTAATTTATATGGGTCAAGGTCATTCAAACTTTGAAAAATTTTTACCTCCAAACACTTGTAGCAAGCTACAAGTGTTTGGAGGTAAGTTTTTATTTGTTAATGATTTATTTGTAACTTAGTCTTCACCCTCAAGGACACGGTTTGAGATTGTCCCAGTGACTTTACATCACCGCCAGGTTAAAGTATTATACAAGTCAAGTATTTTTTTTTTTTATTAGTTGACTTGTATAATACCCCTCTCCCTTACTTTAAGAGGGTTAAGACTAAATTTGGAAAAATAATTTGGAAAAAGACTTTTAAATATTGTCCAACACAACCTAACAATTTTGGCTTTTTCTTTTTAGTGAGCCCATGTCCTAATCCATTTCCCAAACAGATCGGCATCCTTTTCTTCGAATTAAATAAGCCCCGGGGACAAAAAATTCTCTTTGTACCATCGCAGGTGGTACTTTCATTCTATGAAGGCGGCCATCACCTTTTAGAATGATTTGCACATTTATGTTAAATGCTCCATAAGCTTGAACAATGAAATAATATTTTTTGTCCCTCTTGAGCCTATTAATTTTCAGCTTCTGCGGACTGTTGGGGTGTTTGAACTTGGACTTTTCAGGCATAATATTAAGGCTATAGGGCTTTGGTGTCGGAATTTTGATTTTCTTATTCAAGTGTCGTTGGCAACGATCTTTTTCTGGAAGAGCAAAACTCGGACAACAAAGAACCACAGCCTCTCTGCTAAACCAAACATAATCGCATTTATCACGCTTGCCAGCAGGGCATTTAACACGATTACGTTTCTTTTGTGTTGGACTCTTAGTGTTTTGGAGCGGCGCTTGATCTAACTTAGGCTGGCTGGAAAGGATGGAGGGTGATGGTTTAGCACGGTCAAGGGGTAATTTGCAAAGAATTTTGGGTCGGGTAGGAGAATGGGTTAGATCAATAGTGGTTTTAGGTGAGGTAGAATTGTCTGGGGAGAAGATCGATTTACGGGATGGTTTGACTGTAGATGGAATGTTGGCTTTGGGTGAGGTTGACTTGTCTGGGGAAAAGATCGATTTGCAGGATGGTTTGACCGGTGTGGATGGCATGGGGGATACGGGTAGTGGACATTGGGTCTTTGTATAGGAAAGGATTTTCTGTGTACGGGAGTAGGGAATGATTTTGGACCTCGACTTCTTCTCCTCAAAGACCGCTGACTCCGAATCAGAATCTGACAACAATGAGATCGGCGGTGATGCTATGAGCACTCGGCTGCTTGCAGGGTGAGCGCCAGCCCCTCTTGAAGTCGACGGAGCGTCACCAGCACCACTGACACTTGGACTTGTTGGTTCCGTTGGTGGCAGCGGAGATAGGCTGGGCATCGAAGGAGCCGACGGCATCTCCAAACAGCTGAGGATTGTGCTCATCAAACACGTTTGGAGAATCGGAGCAGCGGAGGTTGAAGTTGGAGTAGATGTGTTGGTCGGAGTAGACGTGTTGGTTGAATTCGGTTTGATGTATGGGAGAACTGGTGGATAGTTCTTGAAGCGCATGTTGAGGTAGAAAGAGCGTTAAATGCAAATAACGGAGAAGTACTTCCAACGAAGGCTGGAGCAGGAATGAGAAGTGCGTGCAACCGGGCCCCCTTATATCCCCACCGGGGCTGCCACGCCCAGGATATCAGGGGTGGGGGAGGGGGTGGGGGTGGGGGTGGGGGTGGGGGTGGGGGTGGGGGTTGGGGGGGGGGGCGGAGGTGTATGGGGTGGAGGTGTAGGGGGTGGAGGTGGTGAAGGGGGGCGGTGGCGGGGGCGGGGGCGGGGGCGGGGGCGGGGGCGGGGGCGGGGGCGGAGGTGCAGTGTCAGTCTTTACTATATTTAGGTCGAGGTCACGTAAAACTTTAAAAAATAAAGCCCCACCTGGGGCATTTAGGTTGCCATCGCTATAGTCTCTAAAGAGACCCAACTATGGACAACTACAGACTTGTGTGTTAGTAATGCCTACCCATTAAAGTTTAAAAGACAAAGTACTTTAATATATTTACTGTGTTAATAAAAAACCTTACTGTTAAAGATTTTGAAAACTTTTATATTTAGGTCAAGGTCACGAAAAAACTTTAAAAAAATTAAGCCCCACACCCCCCTATGGGGGTGTGGGGCACTTGGGTTGTCATCGCTGTAGCCTCCGAAGAGACCCAACTATGACAACAAGGCAACATCCAATGTCGTGTACCCTTCGCCACGCGAGACTTGTAAACATTTACTGCATTTCCAACTAATAACTTTTCCAATAGCTAACGAAATGTCATTTACATAATTTTGAAAGAAACTGAGGACGCCCTAGTGGCTTACGTCCTCGGTCCGAGTGCAGAGGCCATCGGCTCATTACCCCCGTATAAGCGTACAAACGGACCACCTCCTATTTCTCAGCCGCATTGAAGCATGCATGAGAGGAGCCTAACAATTATAAAAAAAGTGGCTTTACACGGGGGCCTACTCCCGTAACCCTATCTTTAATATTTTTAATTTAGCAATGCAGTAACTTTTTACAAGTCCTATGTGGGTCAAGGCCACACGGACATTAAAAAATTTCGGCCCCCGTACATCCATGGCGAACCACGAATGTTCGGGGGCCTTGGGGACAAAAAAACACAAATAGCTAACAAAGTTTCATTTACATAATTTTGAGTTTCCAGAAGGGAAACTAACTGAGGACACCCTAGTGGCTTACGTCCTCGGTCCGAGTGCAGAGGCCATCGGCTTATTACCCCCATATAGGCGTACAAACGGACGCTCCTATTTCTCAGCCGCATTAAAGCATGCATGAGAGGAGCCTAACAATTATACAAAAGTAACTTTACACGGGGGCCTACTCCCGTTCCCTGTCTTTACAATTTACTTTGAGCATTGCAAAAGCTCAAGGGGGGATTGCTAAAACAAGCGTATACACTTTAGAAAAATATAACACACTTACAACACACAATTGAGCTCAACGTAGTCAATGCTGGAACAAGCACATACATGTTAAACACATATAACAAACAAGACACAAAGGATAAAAGACACACAGTAGACATAAGGTACAAGTAAAACACTCTCATATAAAACAATTCGCAATACCCAATACCCAAACGCAAGCGCAATATCTTACAACTAATACAAGTCTTAAAGTTAGAGTAGACTTCGCTAAACACTGAAGGCGCCATTCAATGTTTAGTGATGCCTATGGCGGTCCGTCCCGATCGTTCACGTTCAACGCTCGGGAGCGGACTGCGAGCCGGCTGTGGCCGGGCCGCCTTATATCCCCACCGGTCTCCCCCGGCATGGGGCGGAGGTCCACCCCGGGGGCGGAGGTCCACCCCCGGGGGGGGGGGGGGGCGGGGGGGGGGGGGTCCGCCCCCCAAAAAACGGAGACGGGGGCGGAGGGGGCGGGGGGGGGGGGGTCCGCCCCCCAAAAAATGGAGACGGGGGCGGAGGGGGCGGGGGGGGGGGGGGGTCCGCCCCCCAAAAAACGGAGACGGGGGCGGAGGGGGGGGGGGGGGGTCCGCCCCCCAAAAAACGGAGACGGGGGCGGAGGGGGCGGGGGGGGGGGGGGGTCCGCCCCCCAAAAAACGGAGACGGGGGCGGAGGGGGCGGGGGGGGGGGGGGTCCGCCCCCCAAAAAACGGAGACGGGGGCGGAGGGGGCGGAGGGGGGGGGGGGGTCCGCCCCCCAAAAAACGGAGACGGGGGCGGAGGGGGGGGGGGGTCCGCCCTCAGGGGTGGTTCAAGGTCACCGACTACACTTTTACTCTAAGTGTCTGGTTCGAGGTCACCCACTACACTTCTACTCTAAGTGTTCGCAATACCCCCACCCTAATCGAGTCCCTAAGCTACGTGACGGCGTTCAGCCAGTATGTCTCAGGCTTGCATGCGGTAAGCATCGCTGCTCTTCGACTCTATTCATGTAAGTGTTTTACAAGTTTTTGCCTCAAGGTCGTTACACTTTAACTCTGTACTAACATGGCTTGGATTTTCTCTGATTTTACTCAAGGTCACTACACTTTAACTCTGGGGTGATATCGGCTTGTAGTATTTCAGAGTTTTGACTCAAGGTCATCACACTTTAACTCTAGCACGTCGGTTATCGTACCAGAGGTGCTCAATAACCTATTTTGTAATGTTTAGGGTGGCGTTTGCACGCCACGTGGTATCGCCATGAGTGTCCAGTCCAAATTTTAAGTTAGATTAATTTTACTGTGATCTTTTCCATTTCCAATTCGTTTTGCCAAAGAATAAGGTGTCGCTTTATAAAGTGGTATTTCTCTAAAGTTATAGGGGATTGCAGGGATACAATTAGTTTATTTAGGAGACTCTTAATCTTGGAGTTTAACGCAATTTCCACTTTGACTTTGCTTCCTCGGCTCTCACAGCCTATGCTGTACAGAAATGTTTCTTCTAGTGCCAACTCGGGCCAAGAGAACAGTGTGTTGACTGTAGGACAGCTCATGGTGAAGTGATGCGATACTCCAGCGTGCAACCTCACCTTCCCCCACCACTGTGACCTTCCCCCACTCCTGCTGTTTCCCCCACCTCTTTTCCCTTTGACTCATGAGCTACAAGCAGTCTCTCAGTATTGTGCGGACTTTTGTGAGGAGAAGCCATGTCGCGGGACGCTTTAGGTAAGAAACTTAGCCGTGTTAAGACTTTATTAGTTGCTCACTGTCCACCACTCAAAGTTAAGAGGGTTTCGACTTTAGCTAAGTGGCGCAAACTGTTGCGCGGACACCCTAAGTTTTATACAAAACAGACTAATGTCAGTTTTACTGATGAAGATTTGTTTAAAATATTGGATGAAATGACTTTTCCTTGCAAAATTCAGTTAGTTACTCCCATTCCTGACGGTTTTGAGTCTTAGTCTCTCAAGCCGATATACCTAGAGTACACAGAGCCTGACAGTCAGTCACTCGGTGGCTGTCGTGGGGTGCGCATCGGTGTCGGCGCTCCGTTGTTAAGTGTTCAAGGTCACAGTAACATAAAATTGCGGGCGTTGTACTGGTTCAAGGTCACCTGAGGGATAACCGATTGCCCATTTAGGCAGAGTCATGTCAGAAACTCGAGTTTAACTTGGCACTTTTGCCGTTTCTTGTCGAAAATTCGCTCCAAGTGGTCAAGGTCACGGGGACTCGGACTGAAACTCGGAGCGTAGTGCGAGAAACGGCAAAAGTGCTAAAAAATTTTAAGTTTCTGCGTGACCTTGACCTTAGTGGCGTCGGTGACGTCGTTTTGGTGACGTAAGGGGTGATGACGTCATCAGCACGTCATTTCTGTGACGTCATGGGTGTGACGTCATCGAAATGACGTCATTGGTGATGACGTCATCTATTGCGTCATCGATGACGTCATCGATGACGTCATCGGTGAGGTCATTGACCTCGATGACGTCATCCCTCAGGTGACCTTGAACTGGGCCAGCGGCCGCAATTTTACACTACTTAAAATTATCCCTGATTTGTTCCCTGTTGCCGCAACTGACCATTGAAAAACTTCAAGTTTCCTTGCAAGCTATTTAAAAGAGAATCTTTATCGATGATTGAATTAAATTCCGGAGACGAGGTAAACAATTTTTTGCTCAGTTCAATGGCTCCCGCCTTTCACTTGCTCAGCTCTGACCCTGACCTAACGGTTTGCCGTATGTTTACAGCGTCAAGGCATTTATGGGTGATAGGAACCAATACAGAAGGTAATAAAGGGGACCTTAAACCTATAATGTTAAATATATAATCACACTTCAGCTACCTGCATCCTTCTAATATCAATTATCACGGAACTTTTTATTTTGATAGATAATAAACTGCTGATGTGCTGAAACCATCGTAAATTGTTTATGGCTGACCGAAGTGGCTTAGGGATAAAACTGTAAATTTACAATATTTTCCTTATACTGTATGTACCGTACACAATTATGATTATGTATCAGTGCGTATGACAAACATAAGCGTAACATACTCTGAGTTTTTTTGAGCTTTTGCATTTGATTTATTAATCACAAATTTAGTTGCTATCAAACTAAAATCTTGATTAAACCTTTCTTAAAATTAATTTTCATGCTGGTCGGATTTTATGTACTTATCCTTTTTAACCTAATAGCTACCTATATCTTGCCTATATTTGGTTACTACCTGTAACTATGTTAGTTTTAAAGAAATATAGCAATCATTTTCATGAAGAATGAGACAAGTTTGTTCAATAATGTATAATTTGAATGTCTGACTAGTCTGTATAACGGTCATAAAAACTCGGACAGCGTTGTAGACCGGTGGAGCCTAGTTGGGGACAGTGTAGCGTGTGCAGTACAGGCTGTGGCATGAAAGTCTAATGATCACATTACCATGAGACGACGGACGCTGCCGATCCTGACAGGGACAGTGACCACGACAACGGATGCGCGACAATGGACAACGACAACAACGACAGTGGACAACGACAACAACGACAACATCGACAGTGGACATCGAACACGACTGCGACTGCGATTAGAGAACTTTTTAAGATGTGTACTCGTGAAATAATTTATTGTACAAACGCTGCTGGCCTCTTTTTATCGTCTAAGCTCTACTCAATTACCTTAAGCGTATGACTGAAGGTATGTCAAGTAATATCAGAACCATAACGAGTGAAAATTTGAACATCAGCCAAAAAAATATTTTGGAACGTGTATCTGCAAGTTTTGTGGTACCAAGGTTTGTGAATTGAAATAGACTTTTTACTAATGCTTTATACAAATTTAGTTAGAAAATGTATCTATCAAAACCTTACCGAATGTGTTAAGATAAATGTTCATTTATAGGATTTAAGCAAAAATCCAGAAATAGCATTCTATCAAAGATAAAAAAATCAAAAGGCAAGGCTGGCAGTTACATTTAAATCACTGTATCAATAGTCTTTTTGGAGCTAGCCTTTGAATTTGAATGTGGCCGGTTTGACCCTGAGAAATGTGAGAGGCGTTTTGATCGTTAGAAACTAGACCCAGCAGCATGTTGATCGTGAAAAAAATAATCAACTGGTCTTTGCCAGTAACAAAGCTACACCTAATCTGATCCATCAAACTCATCCTTAGCTATATCAACCTTAAAATACACACCAAACTGCTTTGCTATCTAAATGTTTACAAACACCTTTACTTCCCACTATGATCAACAACCTCCTTCCCAATTTCCAATATCCTTTTCCACAATATAACCATATCCCATTCGGATTCCACCACCTTGTAGGTCCCAGAAGGTTACGCAGGTGATCGGAGATAACCACAAGTTGGCGAACACATCGGCCATAGCCGTCATTGGTGACCGGCTGTCCCGCGGTTTCGCATATTCTGACATTTGCATAAACACAGACTGTACCAATATAACGCCCATGGCGCTGTAACGCTCGTAACGCTGTATCGACGGCGACGGTAGCCGCTTGAGCCATTGTACGACCGGGCGTCCTTGCGTCGTTGGGAAATTCGAACCCGGCCTCGCTAGCTCAAGTGCCGTTTGTATCGGTTGTGGCGGAGGTTATACGCCCAGATGGAACTTGGCCTTGGCGGCATTCGAGGTGAAAATATCGATACCGATATTTTGGTTTGGTATTGTATTCACTGAATACATGTGGGATCGATATATCGTAAACATGTAAAAATTGGATTTTTGTAATAAATTAAATTATTGTTATTATAAATAAAAAACCAACGTGTCATATCAAGTAAGGTAATGAATAAGTGTTAGAATTTATCGACGTGATTTAATAGTGAATCGGTTTGAGGGATGTAAGTATGCAAGTATTGTCGTTACACAAATTTCAAGATAACAATTCAGTTATGGCCCTTCTATTGAATTTCACTTTTAATAAAAGAGTGTAGCATACTATTATTAAATAAACAAATTAGTTTAGTTAATTCACATTTAAAGTCACATTGTATTGGAAATTTAATTGCAGTAAACGATTAATAGGACAGGACAATGATAAAATAATGAATTTTGGTGTTTTTATGCAGTATTATCCACGAAAAACGTCGAAACCGAAGAGATAGTCCAATAATACGATATTAAAGCAATTATAGGGGATAATAACTCTAGTTGGCTAAAAAGAAAATATTTCCTCTTAAATTTATTCAACCATGGTTAGTTGTATTGAAACAATAACTTCCTATCCCTTGCAGTACTTTTTTTACAACACCTTATCATTATTACAGAACCTCGATAGCTCGACACTTTGTTTATGTAGAGGGTGTCGAACTATCGAAATGTTGAACTATAGGGAGTATATGGGGAATTTTAACACTGGAAGCATATAAATCATGATTTGAATTTAGTAAACACTAAATTTTAATGAAACCATAAATTAATTGAGTTTTCAAATAATCAGTATTCAAATCATTTGCCACTTTGTTTACATTTCCACCTTTGTCAGTGTCCAACTTAGACACTATCATTCGTTATTAACATGTTAAGTTGTCATGGACCGTTTCGAACTATAAGGAGTGTCGAACTATCGAGGTTCTACTGTACAAGGTGTCTATAAAAAAACCTTTACAACTTAACCTTCCTCCCATCCTCTTTCCATGTAACGTAGTACAAGTTTTCTAAAAACACCACATGAAAGAGTGGCTCAAAAAGTTTTAATCAATAGCAGTTTTATCAGCTGATTGGTTTATATTGTTGCTTGGTATTGGTAAACAACGACAAATAATTTGTGAGTCTCATAAGAATCGCAATGGATGTTCGTATTAAAGCGCAGTGTGTGGAGTGGTTTATTGAAACCAAGCCTTAATTGTGGTCTTGAAGGAGAATTCCTATTTCATCTTGTGTGAAATCTCCGCTAAACAACATCATCAGACTTGGTTTCAATAAATCACTCAACACACTGCGCTTTAATACGAACATCCATTGCGATTCTTATGAGACTCACAAATTATTTGTTATTGTTTACCAAACAACGATATAAACTAATCAGCTGATAAAATTGCTACTGATTAAAACTTTTTCAGCCACTCTTTCATGTGGTGTTTTTAGAACACTTGTATGTTACATGGAAAGAGGATGGGAGGATTGTAAAGTTGTAAAGGTTATTTATTTACCCTGTATTAGATATTTCCGATATTTAAATGGTTTAGTCATACCTTTATTTCGATCAATATAGTTTTCAATATTTATGGCTCGGTTGTGACAAGACATGACGTATATTCTTCGCCGCTCGCTGCACCAAGGCTGTCCCGGCCATGTATCTCTGGTATCACCTGTGCCGCTGCCACTGCTGCCGCCGCCGCGCCGCCTCGAAAGGTCGAGGACAGAGACGGTTAGCCGACTTAAATAGCGTATTAAATCACCTGCGCTGCTTTAGTTTAGAGCTGTGGACCCCATAAGGTGGCCAACCTTCGAGTAATAAGTGCACATCCTTGTATGAAATCCTGTCGGTATGGAAGATAATGTATTCCTTGGAAAGGAAAATATATGCTGCCAATTTAAAATCACATATGCCACAAAACGAAAAGTATAAACACAATTGTGTTTTTCTGTTATTCTTGGGAGTGGTTGATAAAACATAGAAACATTTTGTTTACACTAGTATACGTGTTGCTCGAAATCGAGCAATTTATTTTAATACAATACAATTTTTTCTTTTAGCTCTCAATCAATGATATTCGACCAATCCAATATTGTGAATATCTTTAATCGCCAAAAACTACACATATTTACAGCTGATTATTAACAGATGTTTAATATGCTTTATTCAATCCCAATGTTATTTAAATGGGAAGTTTTTAGATTTCAATGGTAGATAGCGCTTTTTTCAGTCCGATTCTCATCCGTTTTTGGTGGAAACAACTACAGACCAAGAAGCCCTATCCAACGACACAAAAAAAAACTTGAAAATTTGTTAAAAATTTTAGGAGGAGTTCTCAACAAAAAAAACCTTTAGCGAATTACGTGATGTTACTAATAAGTATAGATTAGGGCAATATGTTAATTAATTATTTTTAGACAAATTTACTTGAATTAAAAAAAGTAGTCAAAACTTTTATAACTATTTCTCACTCAATATGTTCTTTTAAAATTATATTTGGTACGCTAAATGACAAAAATAACACCGAATATGTCTGACTTAAAAAAATGCATCACAAACAAATAAACATAATATCTATCACTGATCTTTCATTTTCATAGTTCAAGACAATAACGAAAACCTTGATATGCCACTTAAATATAATTATCCAACTATAAAACTACAAATAAAAAAATTAAATTACATTCTACAATACGTTCAGCAGCTACCAACTCATTCTCTAACACTAATTTATACTTACTATTGGCTGACAATAAATTATAATACAAATAAATCGGAAATCCCCGTTAAAAAGTAATTAAATAAATCTGCAACTGACCATACATCGTTATGACTTGCAAAGTGTATGAACGACCGGCACGTAGCGCTGTAGTCGTGCGGTAGTGGAGAGAACTATGTTTAGTGCATCATTATACCGTGGAAGTTCCCACCTCAGCCGGGGGCACGTGCCACGTGACCAGAACCACGTGACTTACCGGGTAACGTGCGTCGCGTAGCTCTGAGCCTAACTCGTGTCGTTTGTATGCAAAACTTTAATGATAGGGGAAATTCAATTATGGGTATTCAGTTGGTAGTTAGATTGCGATTAAAAGTATCCACTACGGCGCCAACGCTAAGACAAATGCAGGACTTGTTGTGTTAGGGATTTGAGAAATTCAGTTGCTGTATTAAATAAATTTTGTCACTCAAGTTGTCATTTTTATGGGCAAAATTAATTAAATCGCAATATTTCTTGTATTATATAGTTGAATTGTTATAGTTTGATCAATTTTCCCATTAAAGTGTTGTACTACAGCACTTTATTAAGTTCAAGACGATGCTATTCATAACGCCTCATTTCCAATATGAGGTACACTATGCTTTTACTATAAGAAATTATAAAACAAGTATTATGGTGTAAATAAAAATCTAATCTTATTTATTTATTTATACTCTCAAACAAGCAATGTTTTGTACTGGCAAACATTTTTTCGCTCCAAGGATTTTTGATTTTTTGGTTAAATATGAGGGTTTTGCTACCAGAAATCTATTGGAGCTAATGCCATGTCTGAGAAAACCCCGTTTTCGTCCAAGACCCCTTCAAAGTTCCCATGTTATCCTTATGGACATTTTAAATTGTACAAAAATCAGCTGATAACTGTGGATATAAAACAATGTGTAACATCTTTAACCTGTGGATTAGAAAATTGTACAAAAGTGCAGCACCCTTCGGCCTGGCGAGTGAGCGAAACGAACGAGCTCGTCTTAAAAAGGAATAAGGCGAGTGAGAGGAGCGAGCGAGATTTGTGTGAGAACGAAAGTAAGTAATAATTTTACCGAGCTTAAGCTCGGTCCCCCTGGTACTAAAAATTAAAATAGTAGGCCTACACACATAAAATTTAAGCATGGTACATGCTGTGAAAAGTTGGTTGGTGATCACTGTTTATGAAATTACGAGAAGGAAAACCACAGCAAATTCTATTGTTAGATAAACTTCAAATACTTGTGGAACGTGGCCGTTTTGTCAAACGACTTTTCTTATAGAAAACTGTACAATTCAATGACAAGCGGTGAAGCAGAAAGAACGTTATATTCAAGGCCTTCAGCATACCTGTGTTACGTGTACGGTACAGTTTGTGTACGAGAAAATACTAAATCAGAATACCTGACACAACGGACATAATTCTTAAATGCTGACTTCATAAAGATAAACTGTCTAGCAGAAACATGAACGCGTATAAAAACAATGTAAGTGTTAGGGCCTATGGCATGATAATCGCAAAATATGTGTTAAATAAATGTGTATATGTATGAAAATATTTGTTGGGAACGTTTTAAGTAGTATTTTTGGTGGGTTTTTGTTGTTGATTACATAAATATATCAATTTTAAGTTTAACAACTGCTTTGGTGTTTTAAAGTGAACGATTTTGTCTTAAGAAAGAACGATAACCAACAACATAATAGGCTACTTCAACCTGATTGTTAGGACAAGAATGTCGTAAAAAGTGTTCCACATTTTTGTTCTTATTGTGTTTTGATGAATAAAGATCATAGTATCCAACCGTCAAATAACTTGGAACATGCTAACAATTTTGTTAGCTTTAAAGAGTTTTATTTTTATATTGAACTAAATTCTTTTAAGCATGTTGATAGAAGCCTCTTCCTATTTTCCTGTAAAACTAAGATGTGTAACATTAATGTTAAAGTAGGCTATTAAAGTAGGCTATATAAGGAATTTTATGATTCAGGTAATAAATTTCAATATAATGTTTATGTTGTAGTATATGAAGAGGACAACTTTTGAATGTGAATTTGTAAATGTTGAAATAAGTGTGTAAAAGTTTAGTATAGTTATTTCCATTTACAGATGACTAAGTTATTCGTGTTTAATAATTGATTTACTTTAAACATTTATAATATGGGCAAACTGTGAAGTTAAACAATTCAATAACATAACAATAAATGCAGCCAAATGAATTTCCATTTCTTAACATTTCACTTAAATTAAATTTCATTCGAACGAGTTACTTTATATAAATTTAAATATACTGATGACTTTTGATATTCCCAATAGCCTATAGAACCCTGCATCGCTACGGTTGCTGCCTGTTATATGCACGGCAAGGTTCCTAGCCATGCACGAGTCCATAGTATTACTATTCATAGTCCCGCAGCTTGCACATAAATACATCACTCGTAACTCTACCTGCACTGCTGCTGACCTTTGGACGCTCGCCGTTCATTTAATGAAGACTCATGGAGGGTAGTTTGTTATTTCGTGGTATTATTTTTACAGCCTTC
This sequence comes from Neoaliturus tenellus, assembly GCA_030545055.2. Classification (NCBI taxonomy): domain Eukaryota; kingdom Metazoa; phylum Arthropoda; class Insecta; order Hemiptera; family Cicadellidae; genus Neoaliturus; species Neoaliturus tenellus. Next base: position 97,659,613 of record CM061537.1, read on the forward strand.
ACGGTAATGTATGTATGTGAAAAGTGCAGATTACTCTTTCATGTTCCATTATGATTGTTCAGTTCCTTAGTGTAAAACTAATGAAGGTAAGGTGTTCGGATGAAATTCTAAATTTGACTTAGAACTCAGACATACTTGAAACTTTGACTGTAACTTTAGCTTTAGCTCAAGTAAAAAAAAAATATAGGTATGTATACTATTGAAATTGTTATTCTTTCATAAAAAATGTTGTATAAAAATAATGACCTTCCATGAATTTAAGTCAATATATGTCCTTTATATGTATTTAGCTAAATTCCTTACAACAGAAAATTTTTGAGATTTCGAAATATCTAAAAGAGTCCTTGACTTAAATTGGCTTACCGGTACATAGAGATTTTGATATCAATATACATTACTATGTATTAATAAATTCTACATAATCAGATTGTTAATAGTGTAAGTTCAGTTTGTTTATTTTCAGTTCGAAAATCCAGGCTTGTAAAAACTTACAAAATAATTCGTATTCAATACTCACACTTCAAACTCCTTTGATAAAATTTCTCGCACAAGTTTCTTACCTGTAACAAGACAAAACAAATCAACTCCAAGAATGAAGTATTTCTTACACAGCAAAAATATCATAATTAATTTTTAAATTGAATTCATTTTGTTCTTGGTTTTACGACATAGAGAAAAAAATTCTTTAAGACCTTGCAGTAATAATGGGTCCACTGTTATTTTCTTCAAATTGCTTTCCTTTTAAAATTTTTAAACTAAAAAAATTCTGTTAAAATAATTCTAGTTTGCAATTTAAAAAAACATGAAAATACTTTTACGTGCATAATAATAACCATAGATAAAAATCATAGATAATAATCATAGATGTGTGATTTAACTAGACTATCACTTTGGTTGGAAACAAGTGAGTGAAAAGTGGCAGAAAAGCTACTTCAGGTTTTCTATTAACCATCTTGAACGTTAAACATCGAGACGGTCAATCTTATAAAACATTAATAACCTCAACCTCTTAAATGGCTTCTTGAACGAATTTGTATCCAATTATCAACAATAATCAATCGTAAACTTACACCAGGATGCTGGATGGATGTGAGACATCCATTCTAACAAGTAATTGAATTGACGACGTACTGAATATAATACTATTTAAAAATAACCTAATAAAGTGAAATAGACATTTTCTTTCTAATAGACAAATAGGCAATGTTAAACAAATGGCTTTTATGCTAAAACATGGTATTGTATTCCCCTGTTTCGGACGCAGTTTTTCAACCAATTTTCTTTAAACTCGGTAAGTGTTTAGTTGAATAGTTATATTGGGTATCTCATACCTCAAAATTTTGAAAATTTAACAAATATTACTCCCTGTGACGTCGCAAAGTAACTCGATTTTCCTTAGTAATATTTCAAAATTTAGTAAAATTTTCAAAATTTTGAGGTATGAAAAACCTAATATACCTATTCAACTAAACACTTATAGTTTCAAGAAAATCTGTTGAAAAACGGCGTCCGAAACAGAGGAATACAATACCATGTTTTAGCATAAAAGCCGTATGGTTAACATTGCCGACTGCGCATCAATGGGCTACTGGCCCAGGGGTGAAGATGACTCTTAAGTGGTGTGATTATGAACGACAACTTAGAGACTTCAACGATGGGTTAAAAGAAGGCTCTCCGATAAAAAAAACAACTGTAATTAACCCCGCGCCGCGCGCCAGTCGCTACCAACGGCACTGCGCATGCGTACAACCCGAGCACGCATGATGCGCAGTGCTCCGTACTGGCTGCGCAGCGCCGACTGCTAACGAACGCGCAGGCGCGTGCTGGCTCGCAGACGGCCGCGCAACGCGTCTAATTGACGCATTACCGGGAAATATCATCACAATCAATGGAACCGAACTGTTCTCTCGGAGGGCTTACGTTCCTCTACTGTCTGGCTAGAGGTACGGTGTTTGCTGAGAGTGTATGGAACTGCTGTGTATCCATCGTTCAAACTACGATCGAGTTATGCGTCGATCATACCACCTTAAATAGATTGGTCAACTATAAAACTATATTTCTAAATATAAAAGAAATACTTAACCTAATTATAGTCCGTTTTTTAAAACCTGATCCTTCACGAGAATATTGGGGTGGGGAAGAGATTAAAACTATAAAACAAAAAATTTAAACTGTAAACAAAACGTTTAAACTCGTGACAAACATATTCGTGTATAAGATTCCTCAAATAACGTTTTAAATAAGTTTTAATGTCTTTCAGTAACTCCTAAGTCAGCTGTTATACTTTTAAACCAAACCTATAACTTGTTAAAAAGTAACAGTTCTAAAATGAATTGTTTTAAAAACAACTCCTACCAATAATATTGTAAAACTGATATACAATATGTTGTGATGTCAAATTACCAGCTGGTATGGAACAGTGAAATAAAACAAAAACAACAAAAAAACCAAAGAGCTCCAGCCAATGGGATATTAGCATGGATAAACAAACCCCCACCACTATCTCTCCCTAGACGTACCCGGTTAAAAAAACGGACTATAGTAAATATTTTATGAATTTTACAAATGTGTCCATAATTAAACTAGGTATACAATGCAGTTGTCTGCTTGCAATATTGAGCGTAGCGACTAATTTTAAAAATCAATAATAGCAAATGTTTTATAGGTAATTCAAGTGAGCTCGTTCGCTACGCTCACTCGCCGTCAGAGTTTAGCTCGTTCGCTGAGCTCACTCGCCATTTGGGTCGGCTGGTTCGCTACGCTCACTCGTCGTCAATTTAGTTCGTACGCTGCTCTCACTCACCTTTTGCCAATTGCAATAATTAGGTTTGGTAATTACAATGTATAAAAACTATATTATGGAAATGATGTTATTATTTCCTTAACCAAACTAAAAGGTTCGAAATCTTTTGATCCATGGGTTAAAATGTGCTTTCTTTTTATTACTAAAATGGAAGAAGGCTGAAATTTTGTGTATATAATTACCTTTTTACTACATGATTAAAACATACCTTAAAGTTAGAGCAAGTTTTCTTCTGCTGTTATGGGTTATGGGGTTTTGTTATCCAAGGATGCCGTGTACAACTCATTTTTAATTAAACCATAGATTAAGCATACTCCTGAAGGAGTAGGCCTACTCCTTGGAGTATGCTTAATTTATGATTAAACTTAGCACGAAGTTGAACTGTGTAAAATCAAACCTGAAAAACTCAGAAAACTTGGACTCATCAGAACGTAAATCTTTTTCTTTTAATATTTTAAAATATCCCTCTTCAGATCTCTTTAAAAACATAGAAAGCATTTATTTCCTGGGTTCAAGCAGCATTTCTAAAATTTGTTCATCATCTACCTCCTCCGCTAATAAATACTTAACTATTTGTTTTTTTATATCGGTATTCATTTTACAAACAGCACCAACACCACTCCTTTCGCCACCAAAGACTAATAATCACTGGTCTAATAATCGCAACGAATTGACGTCTCTGGGAAAATAGCCACCAGCGATCGTCGCTGAGCGATCATCGCTCTAGCGATCATCGCGGAGCGACAGACGCACGAGACGCGTCTGGGAAAATAGGCCTTTAGGTTGTTTGCTGCGCTTACTCGCCACAAGTCTGCAATAAGGCCTATTTTCCCAGACGCGTCTCGTGCGTCTGTCGCTCCGCGATGATCGCCAGAGCGATGATCGCTCAGCGACGATCGCTGGGTGCTATTTTTCCAGAGACGTCTGTTCGTTGCGATTATTAGATCAGTGAATCAGCGAATGGTTGTCTTGGGTGGCGAGAGGAGTGGTGTTCTTGGTGCTGTTTGTAAAATGAGTACTGGTATTAAACATAAAAATAGTGAAGTATTTATTAGCGGAGGAGGTAGATGATGAACAAATTTAGGACATGCTGTGTGAATCCAGGGGAAAATGCGTTCTGTGTTTTTAAAAAAGATCTGAAGAGGGGTATTTTAAAATATTAATATAAAAACACCTACGCTCTGATGAGTTTAATTTTTCTGATTTTTCCAGGCTTGATGTTACACAGTTCAACTTCGTGCTAAGTTTAATTGAAAATGAATTGTACACGGCATCCTTGAATAAAAAAACCCCATATCCCATAACAGCAGAAGAAAAGCTTGCTCGAACTCTATGATAAGTTTTAATCTTGTAGTAAAAAGGTATATTCACAAAGTTTTTGCCTCCTTTCATTTTATTAATAAAAAAGAAAGCACATTTTAACTCATAGATCAAAAGGTTTTGAACCTTTTAGTTTGGTTAGGGAAAAATAATAAATAACAGCAATTTTAGAACATAGTTTTTATACAGTGTAATTATCAAACCTATTTACAACTGGGAAAAGTAACAAAAAAACTCAAAAACATTAATTACCAGTTCTTTTTTAACGCTGTTATCTACAAAATACCACTGAAAGTATCTAGACGAAGGTTTGCATCGTTTTCCTGATGAGAATTGTGTCCAAAATTAACGTTGGCTTCATTGAGTATACCCAATCTTCCAAAAAAAGACGCGAGCGACTGCGTGTCCGTCTGCTCTAGGAGCAGGGGTCCGCGATAGACGCTAGCGGCTCAGTTGCAGACGCTGGCGGCTGACGCGAAAGACGCGTCTGGGAAAATAGACTAACCTGAAACAATGTAAATCAGAGGGCAGCGATTGACGCGGAGCGATCATCGTGGAGCGTCAGACGCACAAGACGCGTCTGGGAAATAGGCCTATACTCTAATAATTTTTGATTACCCAGGTTTGCTGTGACGGGGTATTATATGTTTACAATCTCGTATTCAAGATTTGCACCTTTTTCATTCACGTACAAAGGTAAATAAACCACTAAAATAAACAAAACAACAATTATTTCACATAAAACTAATGTATTCACAAACAGCTGATAGTAACAGTCTGCAGTTAAATTTGGTCCTAATAACAGCTGTATAATCAACACACAGTAAACAAACCAAATAAAATATTTCTCCTATTAAAATAACATGGTAACTTTAAAGGGCCGTAGGGCAGAACCCTTATGTCAGATTTGGACCATTTCAGATTTATACCTTCCCATAGATGGTTACTATGACCGAGCAAAATTTCGTGAGGATCACTCCAGCCGTTCAGGAGGAGTACTTGTAAATAAAAAGCCAGAGTGTAGTATAGGAGCTTCGCTCAACTAAAACATGAATCAAAACACAAAAATAGTTATTAGTTATTCCGATAATACGAATGCACGATTTGTTTATTTCTATCGCCTAAGGATGAGTCAGTGGTATAGTAGTTGGATTTCGACTCGTAAAAGATAAATACCGTTGAGGTCATTGAATAACTTTATCCATTAAAATTATTAGTCTGTAAGTTAGGATGTTTATATTCATAATCACTCTTAAGTAACTCTAAATTTAAAATCTTTTTTTAAAATTTATCAATATTAAACACAAAGATGATGCCTTGTTTTGACTCCTCGTAATGGCTAGGCCGAGTTCGTTCCGTTTCTCCCCGCACTCTGAAGACGACGGTCTCCGCTCTTCGCTGCTTCGCAGTCTCATTAGCGCAGTTTTCGGTTTCTACTCCGGTCTGACTGGATTTCTTTATAGAAAAAAGTGGTCCTGGCGTTAAACCCTTGATTTGGTTGCCTATTGCGAATACCGATCGGAAATCAGGTGTTGGTCTAGTTTTGTTTTAATTATTTTGCTCATTCTTTTTGCTTTTTCAAGCAGTTTTTTCATGAACTTAAACAGTTAAAACAATATTTTGTGTTTGCCATTACATTTACACCATCGCTACTTTTATTATTAAGAAATCAAATTTTTGCCAAACTGCAAAGCTATTCAAAACTCGTATAAAAACTGCGTGATGAAAAAACGTTTTAAAATGTATTAATATTCATTTTTGAACAGCAAACTGTATTTCCGTCACAGTAGTGTCTAATACATTCAACCAAATTTCCTGGGTGATTTAACTGTATCATTATATATTTTTAATCCAATTTATTTAAATTTAGTTAGTCATGGAAAACCAAATTTTTAAATATCTTACCGATATTTATTTAATTAATTACCTTTGATTGTATTCTCTACAAGAAATAAGATGCAAAAAAACTTATAAAAAAGACCCAAACTAAAAAAAAAAAAAAACGTTGCAAGCAGTAAAGGGGACGAATTATTTAGGCCCGGGAACCATCTTGAACATGAGATATGATGATATTCATCGTTTCATATGTATAACTTAACTTTTGGCCTCGGAATATACCGAATCATCATAAAGGTTAGGTTGAATGCCACCGACGCCAAGGCGTTCGTACCACATGGCAAGTTCCTTTCTGGAGCCAACTCAAAAAGTGGCTACCATAAAAAACCGAAGGTCGCCTGGATTAGTTGAACACACTAGAAAAGTGGCAGAAAAGCTACTTCTGGTTTTCTTTCGGCTATAGACTCTATTTTATGCTCAAAGGAGTTGCGTTTTAGTTTTGCTGAAAAATTACAGTTTGAAATGGTGAACTTAAGCATTCAAAATTAAACATATTACAGTGAAGGATGTAAACTTGTAAGGCAAATCAAGATTTGTTGGAACGTTAAATTAATAGGAATCAAGAAAACACATGAATGATCATTGAAACTTAAAAAAATGTTTGTTTCTACATAGTACTTCGTTCAAAAAAATTTTGTAAAAAATTAAACAAAAGTTTTAGAAAAAAACAATTAGGTATGAAAATTTTAATAAATGTTGAAATATATTATTTGAGTTGATTTTGGGTACAATAGTTTGGACAATAAACCGACATCGTCGGTTTATCTTGCAGAGTGTAAGCAATTAAATGTTAATTTTTCGTAATAAAAATCTGTATTCTTTTACGTTTAAACAGAAAGCATATTTTATATTTACCCTCCCAAGCCTTAAGTGACTAATGCTAACCAATCTTTCACTTTCCTCCTACAAACCTGGTGGTAGTAAATAACGCCGTTTACGCTGTCAACTCTCGTGTCACGAATGGTAATTTCAAAATTAACTCGCTTTAGAGGAGCCGCAGCCGAGAAAGGTCCGAGCGATATCCGGCAATTAGGCTCATATTGGTATCAAGGCCGGGCTAGGCTATAAGTCAAAACGCGTACACCAGCGCTCCTCACGGCCGAACGAGTAATTACACTCGCCAGTCATCAGCGCCAATTTGCAACAGACTGGTTCCATTCCACTCCTGTTGGGTAACAGGTGACGATGCGTTAACGCTTCCTGTGTTATGTGTGTCAGCGCATCTTCGGGCAGAGGGGGCGGTTTGGGTTGGGGGAATGGTTATTGCATGGTGTAACGTTTAGCAAAGGGAAAGAGTTAAATTTGTTATACAATATGGTATTTATGTGTGACGAATTGACCTGAAATTGTTGAAAGCATTGAACACTTTCACTTGTAAAAGAGTGGAAGAATAAAACTATAAAAAATAAAATCCTTTCATTATAAAAAAGTTTGTACATGAAAAGTATTTTGTCTTGCTTTTAAAGCTAGAGGCACTTTTCGAGTACTTTCAAGTACACTCCAGTAATGAAAAGTGCACTCTTTTAAAGTAACTACTTGGAATGAGCAGCAAGCTCATTTTCATGTAAGATGAAAGTTTAAGATTTGGATTTCCAAGATAAAAGAATTAAAATTGAAAGATTGCTTCTCACTGTTCATTATTATGCATTATTGTTATTATCTGCATCTGCGGTAGTCTTATTAAATAGGGGAATAGAAAAACTATTATTCATGTCTATAAACTTATAAAATGTACTATATCAGCATTCATGATCTGGTTAACATTTAACATAATACGTTACGTAAAAATCCATTGAGCAGTTCATTATTAAAAAATCTACCATAAACTCATAACTGTTAAGTGCAATTACAGACCATTCCTGTTATGTAAAATCCCTTCGTCCATTAGTTGCACAGTCTAGATTACAAATTAAACGAGAGCCTAAATCGAACGAAACCACTTTCAATAATTACATACGGCGCACATTCATTATGCCAACACATGCCAATCGCGGACCTTCTGCTGGGTCCATTAAACGTGCGGAAAATAAACAACACTGGTGACGTAATCGGTCGACACAAGATGCGACTCTACAACAATGTAATGCTGTAAAACAAGTCGGCTATTGATGATAACGTGGTAATAGTGATGTAATAACCATAAAGGGCCGCGATATCGAGGTTGTTTCCCCAATAAACTCGGACCGGATGACTTAATTCAAGGGCTCGTCGTGGGGCGACGCTAGCGCACTCGCGCCCTGTGTCATTACTGGCCATAAACTGGCGGCAATTATCAGCTGGCACGAGTGGCTGCTGTAAAAACAGCTGACCGCTGGTCGTTGGGTTGGCAAACATGGCATAAAACTCTAATATGATTTTGATCAGCTGAGTAGTCACTCTGTTGCCATGGGAGGTGATGCCATCCACTTTGTTCGGAATTGTTTACTAACTATGGGAATTTCACCAAATAACATATTTTGATCCATAAACTATTTTTTTAATATTAAACTGGTCTTTTTTTAATTTGTTTTGTTTCGTTAAAAAAACACCACAATCCTTAGTGAATTAGCGTACGCCAATTAAATTAAACTAGTGCAAGTGTTGCTTGACATTGAGCAATTTATTTTGTTACAATACAAAAGATACATTTAGTTCTAAATCAATGACATTTGACTAATCCAATATTGTGAATATCAATGATCACAAAAAACTAGAGCTGTACGTTAACAGGCGTTTAATGCTCAAACCAATCTCAATGTTATTCTAATCGGAATGTTTCAAATTTAATTTGTGGAAAGTGCCCTTATTTTAAGTCCGATTCTAGTCAATTTATGGCAAAAACAACTACAAAACCTTCAAGCCCTATCCAACGACACCAAAAACTTGAAAATCGGTTGAGAATTGTAGGAGAAGTTCTCTACACAAAAAAAACCATTGGGGTATTAAATAATTATAGATGTATATAAATTGTGTGTTAATTTGACTCATATTTGCAATTTCTTTATTAAATGGATATAAATGCATACGAAAATATAACAAACTGGTAAGTTAGTATAATTGGGTGTGTTTTAAAAAGCAACAGCTCATATAAAAATCAATAACAGGTACTTATACAAAAATTACGAAAATGAGTCTAGGCAACAAGCTACAGATTTGGCTAACGTATACAAGAAAATGTTATCATTTTTATTCATCCATTTTTTTAATATGCAAACCTACGAGTATTGATAAATAAACAATAGGTTTCTTCAACGGTAAATTTTAAGGAAGTATGACCAATTAGAAAAACCTACGAAGTTGTTTTTATCAAGACAAATCAATATTAAAACAAACAAATAAATGTTACATCAATCTCAGATATGAGTTGGTATCTGAGAATGAAACAGTAACTGGACAACCAATAAATAATTTTAAACATATTCAAAGAACTGACACCTGATACAAGTTTCCCAACAGTGGCTTCACCATTGGAAACACAACAGCACCATCGTCGCAACACGTGGGCCAGCAGCACTTTCTACGGCACTTGTCTCTCGGAGGCGATTATCTTGTTCGACAACCCGTTAAACCATCCTCCACTTCCGATAAATAAGTCCCGACGCGGCATCCGCTCTTGTAATGATGCCGTTCGCTCGATCAGCTACTAAACGGCTGCGGATTTTGAAAAGTTCCACGTGTTCCATTCGGTCACCCGCCATTACAGGGCGTCGGACTTGTCGCTTATAGCGTTTAATTTCACCAATGGCCGTACGCGTTTCATTTTTATAGGCCGTTTAGTTCCAGGCGGTGCGGGTTTTTTCGAAGTGGTACGCGGGAAGGCGGCAAAAAATGAAATCGAGAACTTGGTAATGTGCTGATTATAATCTAGATGGTTATGGGTGTATTGCTTCTTTCAGATGGTATCGGGAGAGAACTCTATTTGGAAAGATATTAACAGAAGCATCATATAAATTGTTAAGGGTGAGTTTTAATACAGATAAACAATATGGTTGTGAGATTGATAAGAGATCGTCTTTCAAAATATATCATGAGCTAATTTTATTAGGTTATTTAATCGTAATGTAATAAGTAGAAATATACAAATGCTATAAATAGGCCTATATGGATTGGCCTTTGAAAACTTAAAAATCATCACACTGAAAAAGAAGCATCAGACATTTTTTACATGCTGTTAATTAGCATTACTTGTCCTTTTCAAAACTCGAAAGATACGAATGGCTTCTGAGGACCGTTTTCGTGTAGTTTCATCCACCCGGGAGCGAGTTCCACTTTTGAATAGTTCGGTAATAGTTTTTAGTAATCATAAAACACCATAAATATTTTGATGTTAGGGTAAATATTCGCAATCAAGCTGCACTTTTAATCGTAAGATGTCAGTTACTATCGTAAAATTTCATTATTTACGATCGCCGTCTTCACCGGTTGACAAGTTCCGTTTACGAGCCCATTTACGAGGACCTGTTATACGATACGCGAGCATTAAAATGCGGGAATTTTGGAAAGAGGTTTATAATAAGCAAACCCGGAGAAAACCGGTAAACTACCATCAGGCTGGCCTCGGCCGGCGATGCGGTAACATCCGCGATGGGCACCTGTCATAAATTGATGTCCAAATTTATAAAATATGAGCATTCATACAAAAAGTTCTAGACAAAAGAAAAGTACTAAATAGATATTTCCAAAGCCAGTAAATAACTGCTCAAGTAAGTTTTACGATTGAAAAGTCTGATTAAACCTTAAACCAAACCCTCAAGTTTGTTATAAGTCAAAATGCTCAAACCCTCACGCGAATGACGAACAGCTTTACTTTCATGCAAGTCTGATGGCCCCTCATTGTCTCAGTATAATGAACAATAGCGACTAGGGTTGGACCGCCCTACATACACGGCGTGATTGCAGTTTATGCCGTCCAGTTGTGTAGCCGCCCAGTCGGCCGCCCAGCCGCCCGTGGGCGCGGGAATCAATTGCGCGCCGCCCGGAGCCGTTCATCAAACGTGTACCGCACTTGCACGGCCTGCGGCCTCTGGCCTGCTGCATTCCCGCACTGGGAGATGCGATACTGAAGACAAATCATCCGGAAATGGTACTGCTGGGTTGGTGGAACGCCTGTGTAAGGATCAGGCGTAGTGTAATAACTTGAGAGTTATTTTTCCGCTCCCTTTAGGTAAAGGGACGCCTTAAATTAATGTACATTCCTTATTATACTTTTTTTCTAAATATAATTAACAAGAAAAATAGAAAAATATATTCATGTGGTTATCGTTCGGCATGATAAAAAATAAATTGTACTAAAAATTGCCTATGGGTCGAAATTTGACCAAAATATCGGTTTATCTGGTTCGTATGAAACCCAAAAAGTTAAAATTTTTAACTGGAACTTATGTTCTTCCTGATTTGCTGCTAAGTGATTGATTTAAGGATCAAATGGTCATCTCATAATAATTTGGATTTTTATACAAAAACTTTTAGTGTGAAGTGCACGTACTACTAAACGTAATGATTAGTTAACCCATAATATGCTAATATTACCGAGTATGGAGTACCATTGACTATGTACACTTCACGTTAGTGTACATAGTCAATGGTAGTACCCATAATAAGGTTATGTTTATTGTAACCCATGAAACTCTAGCTCTATTTAAATTATAAATTTTAATTTCCATTTATTTGACGACGGTAGAATAGTCTTTATCAGATATTAGTGTAAAAAAATAAAGATGGAGTTTTTATTTTTAGGTGGTTTGGTAAGCACAAAAAACTTAAAAGAAACAATCATCCCCATTTAAAAATCCTCATTCAATCTGCATATCTGCATAGCTTACTTGACTACAGGAACAACCATTCCAAAACACTAATAGATCCTACCTAACTAGCAGCAAAAAATTCAAGGTGAAACACCCACTTTTTAATAACACAGACCGATAAATCTAGAAGAACCGTAGTCAACAAGCCTAGTTACGTTTTAATCGCCCTTGAAGAATGGGACTAGAGCGGCGCGAAGTGGAAAGGTAGGTTTTTGCTGCGCTGAAGGCTCGGTAAGGTGGCGTTGAGCAAAAACTAGCCTGAGGTCGGCTACTGAACCCACTTGGGTTATCACCCGTAATAACGGGGTCCGGATGACATGATGTATTGCGTTGCCTAATCCCGGCTCTCTAGATGTTATCGAATCAATCCGGTAGACTTCGCTGCCCAAGAGTGTTACCTTGGGGGACACCACTGTCAATATTGAAACAAGGCGTTGCAGTTTTTGTTGCAGTTATTTACAGTTATTAAATTAAATCACGGAAGAGATTGAGGATTCTTAATTTTAGAGTACAGCAATTAAAATTTACATTTCGTTGCAAATTGCATCTACAAGTGGGTTTTGTTGTTGGTATCAAGGACTGGTGTGTGAGGAAAGTGTAGAACCGAATCGGATGTTAAACTTGATTCCTTGCGTGAGTTTCATATTGGCCTGGGTACATTGTTGTAGAAACAAGTTGTTTATGGTTTACTACAGTAAACAATATTATTCACCTATAATCCATTTGGATTTTTGTATCAGATAGTAATTGGACTTCTACAGTAGAGTAGGCATAAGCAAGGAAAAGGCTTAAGAAAAGCATAATGAAAAGCTTATTCTACATATATATTCACCTTAAAAAATTATTCTTCGCACTGTAGAATTAGGCCTACATTTTACACATTTTAAGAACTTGTCACCTCACCAGTCAACAAAACATAAATAAAATGGATTTGTTTTATAATAATTTATCTTGTTCATGTAAAATTATTTAACTTCCATTCAAACATAAGATTTGTTTATTACTCATCTCGCATCAAATGAAACAAAATTGGGTTTTAAAACAACCAAAAATTCGCGAATTTCAACCCATGAAGGCCAAATATGCCTGAAATCCCAAGCGAGAATTGCAAATGCAATGCGATCAATATGCAAACGGCCCTCGCAGCGACAAGTTATGGTTTCATATATCAGAAGAAGCGGCCGAACCTTGCACTGCGGGACCTTGGTCGTCGACGACCTTGCGCGGTCGTTTAGGGCTAATTTAATTGCATCATTTATCGTAACTGGCGGTTGTCGCGGCTAAATAATGGCATTTATCAGAATGCGTGCGCAAACATTAAAGGTGGGCGGAGCGAAGCAATGGTTAGTTGAGGTTCATAGCACTATCGTCTCTGCTGTCTGAACAAGGGCTAAACACCATGATATGTTGGTGGTATTTATTGTTAGTTGTCAAACTCTATATGTTTTAAACTCAGTTTCACGTAGATGGAATTTTAAAGTGGAATTCAGTTGAACATGATCTAGAATTTTATGCGAACTACAGTTATTAAAATCGTGTGAGGTATCAGAGAGGCACGGTATCACTTGAGTTTGAGATTTGGGGGGTGTAGAATGGAAATTGAAACTATGATGATCCAAACAGAAATTTAATTTAACGGATTTTTATAAGAAAAAAACAATTGAGCTTAAAGTTTAAATAAATATTAGTGAATCGTCAAAATAATCATCAAGTCCATTGAGGAGATTTGGGTTTTCAAACCGCTTATGTATATAAATCAAATTGACTAAGTAGTTGAAATATCTAGGTTAATTAATTTTCAGTTATTTTATATAAGTTACTAGAGTCATTTTGTTTATCTAACCAAAACCAATGTTCTATTAGTGGTACGAAGACTAAGATCTTATCACCATCAACACCATTTACAGCATAGAGTTTTCCGATTTTAGACCCACCAATGATTGATGCACTACATTCAAACACTTAATTATTCATGTTATACCCAAGTTTCAACATTGTGGTCAAAAGTATCCTATGCGACCATTGGTGTAACTTTGACCTATACGACCTCTGGAGAGTAGTGTCAAATTGTTGGTGCTGGCCCAGTTCAAGGTCACCTGAGGGATGACGTCATCGAGGTCAATGACCTCACCGATGACGTCATCGATGACGTCATCGATTGCGTCATCGATGACGTCATCACTAATGACGTCATTTCGATGACGTCACACCCATGACGTCACAGAAATGACGTGCTGATGACGTCATCACCCCTTACGTCATCAAAATGACGTCACCGACGCCACTGAGGTCAAGGTCACGCCGAAACTTAAAATTTTTTGGCACTTTTGCCGTTTCTCGCACTACGCTCCGAGTTTCAGTCAGAGTCCCCGTGACCTTGACCACTTGGAGCGAATTTTCGACGAGAAACGGCAAAAGTGCCAAGTTAAACTCGAGTTTCTGACATGACCCTGTCTAAATGGGCAATCGGTTATCCCTCAGGTGACCTTGAACCAGAACAACACCAACAATTTGATATTACTGTGACCTTGAAAACCTAACAACGGAGCGCCGACACCGATGCGCACCCCACGACAGCCACCGAGTGACTGACTGTCAGGCTCTGTGTATGCTAGGTATATCGGCTTGAGAGACTAAGACTCTAAACTGTCAGGAATGGGAGTAACTAACTGAATTTTGCAAGGAAAAGTCATTTCATCCAATATTTTAAACAAATCCTCATCAGTAAAACTGACATTAGTCTGTTTTGTATAAAACTTAGGGTGTCCGCGCAACAGTTTGCGCCACTTAGCTAAAGTTGAAACTCTCTTAACTTTGGGTGGTGGACAGTGAGCAACTAATAAAGTCTTAACACGGCTAAGTTTCTTACCTAAAGTGTCCTGCGACATGGCTTCACCTCACAAAAGTCCGCACAATACTGAGAGACTGCTTGTAGCGCATGAGTCAAGGGAAAAGAGGTGGGGGAAACAGCAGGAGTGGGGGAAGGTCACAGTGGCGGGGGAAGGTGAGGTGGTACGCTGGAGTATCGCATCACTTCACCATGAGCTGTCCTACAGTCAACACACTGTTCTCTTGGCCCGAGTTGGCACTAGAAGAAACATTTCTGTACAGCTTAGGCTGTGAGAGCCGAGGAAGCAAAGTCAAAGTGGAAATTGTGTTAAACTCCAAGATGAAGAGTCTCCTAAATAAACTAATTGTATCCTTGCAATCTCCTATAACTTTAGAGAAATACCACTTTATTAAGCGACACCTTATACTTTGGCAAAACGAAGCGGAAATGGAAAAGATTACAGTAAAATTAATTTAACTTAAAACTTGGACTGGACACTCATGGCGATACCACGTGGCGTGAAAACGCCACCCTAAACATTACAAGTTAGGTTATTGAGCACCTCTGGTACGATAACCGATGTGCTAGAGTTAAAGTGTGATGACCTTGAGTCAAAACACTGAAATACTATAAGTCGATATCGTCCCAGAGTTAAAGTGTAGTGACCTACATTCAGAACTTGTAAAATTACTTACATATAGAGAGCTAGAGAACAGCGAGACGCACCGCATGGAAGCCGGAGACATACTGGCGAAGCGGTGTTGTGTAGCCTAGGGACCCAGTTGTGGTGGGGGTATAGCCAACACTTAGAGTACAAGTGTTGTGGGTGACCTTGACCCACATAACATACCTCACCCCCCCCCCCGACAAAAGTGCGAGCCCCCCCCCCCCCCCGACAAAAAGTGCCCCCCCCCCCCGACAAAAAGTGCGACCCCCCCCCCCCCCCGACAAAAAGTGCCCCCCCCCCACCCCCACCCCCCCCCCCACCCCCACCCCCTCCCCCACCCCCACCCCCACCCCCACCCCCACCCCTGATATCCTGGGCGTGGCAGCCCCGGTGGGGATATAAGGGGGCCCAGCCAGAGCCGGCTCGCAGTCCGCTCCCGCGCGTTGAACGTGAACGATCGGGACGGACCGCCATAGGCATCACTAAACATTGAATGGCGCCTTCAGTGTTTAGCGAAGTCTACTCTAACTTTAAGACTTGTATTAGTTGTAAGATATTGCGCTTGCGTTTGGGTATTGCGAATTGTTTTATATGAGAGTGTTTTACTTGTACCTTATGTCTCCTGTGTGTCTTTTATCCTTTGTGTCTTGTTTGTTATATGTGTTTAACATGTATGTGCTTGTTCCAGCATTGACTACGTTGAGCTCAATTGTGTGTTGTAAGTGTGTTATATTTTTCTAAAGTGTATACGCTTGTTTTAGCAATCCCCCCTTGAGCTTTTGCAATGCTCAAAGTAAATTGTAAAGTCAGGGAACGGGAGTAGGCCCCCGTGTAAAAGCACTTTATACCAACGTTAGCATGAGTCCTCTCAGGCATGCAATATTGCGGCTGGGTTTGGGACTCGGTCCGTTTGTATGCTGACATGCAGACCACAGCTGTGGCCAATTTGCGGTGGCCTCTGCACTCGGACCGAGGGCGTAAGCCACTAGGGCTGTCCTCAACCTCTTGTTTCCCTTCTGGAAACTCAAAATTATGTAAATGAATCTTTGTTAGCTATTTGTGTTTTTAGTCCCCAAGGCCCCCGAACATTCGTGGTTCGCCATGGATGTACGGGGGCCGAAATTTTTTTAATGTCCGTGTGGCCTTGACCCACAAAGATTTATAAAAATTTACTGCATTGATAAAGTTAAATAGTAAAGGTAGGGTACGGGAGTAGACCCCCGTGTAAAACAATTTTAAACCAATTTTAGCATGGGTCCTCTCAGGCATGCAATATTGCGGCTGGGTTTGGGACTCGGTCCGTTTGTATGCTGACATGCAGACCACAGCTGTGGCCAATTTGCGGTGGCCCCTGCACTCGGACCGAGGGCGTAAGCCACTAGGGCTGTCCTCAACCTCTCTCAAAATTAAGTAAATGTTTTGTTAGCTATTGAAAAGACAATGCAGTAAATGTTTACAAGTCTTGCGTGGCGAAGGGAACACGACATTGGATGTTGCCTTGTTGTCATAGTTGGGTCTCTTTGGAGGCTACAGCGATGACAACCCAAGTGCCCCACACCCCCATCGGGGGTGTGGGGCTTAATTTTTTAAAGTTTTACCGTGACCTTGACCTAAATATATAAAAGTTTTCAAAATTCTTTAACAGTCAGGTCTTATTAACAAGGTAAATATATTAAGCTCTTTTAAAAAAAAATGTACAAGTCAAGTAACACACAAGGTTTGACTCGTCTATAAGTGTGTCTTTTTTGGAGGCTTCAGCGATGTTAACATAAACGCCTTAAGTGAGGCTTATTGTTTTAAATTTACCCCCCCCCCCCGACAAAAAGTGCGAACCCCCCCCCCCCCCCGACAAAAAGTGCGAACCCCCCCCCCCCAACCTCCACCCCCACCCCCACCCCCACCCCCACTCCCACCCCCACCCCCACCCCTGATATCCTGGGCGTGGCAGCCCCGGCGGGGATATAAGGCGGCCGGGTGGCATGCACTTCTCATTCCTGTCCAGGTTCCCGTACCGGACGGTCCTCTCTCGCTCCTGAGATTTTATTTACTTATTTCAATCTTCTTTTCATATTTACTCTTTTCATATTTACTCTTCATTTATTCGCTTCATCAAGATGGGTCTTAAGCTCAAGAATTACCCACCAGCTTCTTCAACCTCGGCCAACACGCCTCAGCCCTCATCGTCCTCCGCTCCGATCCTAGAATACCTCATGACAGCGCAGATTTTGAGCTGCCTGACGATGCCGCCACCGCCGCCGCCACCGCAGCCTGCCTCGATGCCCAGCCTTTCACCATTGCCACCAACATTGGAAGAGGTTGGCGCACCTTCGGCTTCGGAAGAGGCTGGCGCACCCGCGGCATCTTCAAAGAACCCCAGCGGACGAGTCCTGATAGCCTCTCCAGCACTCTCTCTGCTATCGGACTCGGGATCGGAGTCTGCGGTGTTCGAAGAGGCGCCAAGGTCGAGGATAACCCCCTACAGTCGAACTAAGAAAATCCTATCCTACACCAAATCCCAATGTCCCTCACCCATATCCCCCATGCCACCTACACCAACCAAACCACCCCGTAAATCAATCTTCTCCCCCGAACTTCCCTCAATCGACCTAACCCGTTCACCTACCCCACCCAAAATTGTCTGCAGCCTACCTTTTGACCTACTTAAACCTTCACCTCCCACCCCCATTCCTTCTAGCCAGCCTAAACCTGACAAGCTCCAAAACACTCCAGTAAAGCGTCCAACACAAAAACGTAAGCGTGTTAAACTCCCTGCTGGCAAGGGTAATAAATGCGATTACGTTTGGATGTCAAAAGACTTTGGGATTCTTTGCTGTCAGAAGTTTGCTGTTTTAGATAAAGACCGTTGCCAAACGCACTTGAACAAAAACATCAATCTTCCGAGAGTAAGACCCTACAGTCTTAACAACATTAGGTCTAAAACATCCCAACCCAGACATCCCCACAGTCCGCAACCGCTTGATATTAGAAGACTTAAAATGGATGAAAAATATTATTTTATTGCTCAAATTTATGGAGCTTTTGATGCCAAAGTAGAAATCATTGTAAAAGGTGATGGCAGCCTTCATACAATGAAAGTACCCGTTCGGATGGTACAAAGACAATTTTTCATCCATAAAAAAGGCTATCTAATACGAAGGGAAGGATGCCAATCTGTGTGGGAAATGGATTAGGATGTAGGCCTACCAAAATAAATTCTAAATTGTTAGGTTGTGTTGGACAATATTTAAAAGTCTTTTTCCAAATTATTTTTCCAAATTTAGTCTTAACTCTCTTAAAGTAAGGGAGAGGGGTATTATACAAGTCAACTAATAAAAAAAAAATACTTGACTTGTATAATACTTTAACCTGGCGGTGATGTAAAGTCACTGGGACAATCTCAAACCGTGTCCTTGAGGGTGAAGACTAAGTTACAAATAAATCATTAACAAATAAAAACTTACCTCCAAACACTTGTAGCTTGCTACAAGTGTTTGGAGGTAAAAATTTTTCAAAGTTTGAATGACCTTGACCCATATAAATTACTTACAACTAATGTTGTGTATCACGTGATACCCCCACTCTAACGCTCTTACTAAGCTTGTATGAGCCGTTCATTTGCTTCAGTCAGTTTCTGTGCTCCGTGTAAACATGTCACGGTACAATTACAAAGGTGGTGACTTCTTGATAGATCAACACAATGCTTGGGAAGTACTAAACCAGCATAGAATGGAAGTTGAGTATTGTATAAGACAAGACGGGTCTACATTTTATCTATGTATTATAAACAACCAAACTCATAAGTATGAACACTGGACAAAAATTAACTATAACAACATAGATGAGCTGTTTGCTTGGGTGTTTGAGGTGTGTAAAGTTATTGAAGAAACCAAAATAATGGGTGTGCTAAAGGTATGTAAAACTGATGACCGGGAAGACTAAGCAAAATTTCTTTTAACCCCCCCCCCCCCAGTGTTATCCCCACCACTAAAAATGGGTATATATAGGAGTGGTGATCAACCGTCCTCTCATTCTGCTTTACACCGTTAAGCTGAACACCACCATGTCTGCTATGAACGTCCCAGCCTCTACCTCTGGCCCGGTCGCCTCCAACTCCAGCCCGAGCATTGGACCAATCCGATCGGGGCCTTCGTCAAGAAGTCGTGTCCGATTCTCCGGCTTTGGTCCTGTGAGGAAGGAGTTGCGGAGCAGCGGGGCGTCTCAACCAACCACGACGGATGCAGCAACTCAGACTCCACCAAACATCATCGAGTGGTACGACGAAGTGATAGAGCAAAGGGACAGAATGCTAGAGAATACTCGCAGGGAGCTACTTTATGTTAGGAGTAAATGGGAAAAACTGATTAAGAAGTGTGAAAGCCTGTTGGACAGTGATGATAGTGAGGATGAGAGTGGATAGGTGTGTGGGTAAAGACTTGGACTGGGACTTGTGTGTATGTATGAATGTGTGCGTGAATGTGAAATACAGAGCGGGGGATAGATCACTCTGTGGCAATGGACTAACATGCCACTTAGTGATCTATCCCCCGTTCTGGTAATGTTTTTGGATGGCCTTGACCCACTTTACCAAGGCTAGCTAGTACCCCCACCACTGATAAGTGTATATATACGGGTATTGATGTGCAGTTTGGTTATTCTGCTTTGTATCGCTTAGCTGAATACCTCACTTCAACATGGCTTCCAACTGCAAAACCTCTCAGGCTTCCTCTTCTTCTTCAAGAAGGCGTGCTGCCAACGTCCTGCCTGCTACTCGTGGACCTGCTCGACCATTCCACAGCATAACTGTTGCTCGGGCAAACGCCTGCAAAGCTCCAATGCTACGGACCTTGCTGGAGGTGAGCCAAGACGGGCAAGGCTTGCTCAGTCCTGGTCAACGGCAGGAGCAAGAAAGGCGTATGGCTTACTACAGGCTGCAGGGTGTAGTTCCCAGCTTGAAGTTAGGCGATCCGAGAGTAGCAAGCATCAACGAGGCAGCGGACTACATATCACACCTTCACAGTGTTTTAGAAGTAAAGGACCAACAAATTGAAAACTTAAAAGAACAATTGAAACAATTTAACTTTAATCCTGTGGAGTTTGTGGAAGCAGTGATGAGTGATAGTGATGATGAAGGAACTGAATATATATTGGGTATGTAATGAAAGACTTGGACAGGGACATGTGTGTGTGTGTGTGTGTGTGTGTGTGTAGAATACAGAGCGGGGGATAGACTACTTTGCGGCAATGGACTAGCATGCTGCTTAGTGGTCTATCCCCCGCTCAAAGGGTAGCATTGGATGACCTTGACCCACTTTACAGCAAGGACAACCGGTTAACTGGTATAAAAGAGGGGGGTCTGTACATCCCGACTTCATTCTGCTTTGAACCTTCCAGTGGAACGCTAGAAAATGAGTGGATCACTGATCATTGGTAAGGAGTGGGAGTATGTAACCATAAACTATTTAAACTGTAAAGGGATGTTGAAGAAGGTGTATGATAACGTTAAAAGAATGGTTGTTGAAGAAGGTAGGGTAGTGATTGTAGCGTGGAAGAAGAAGCAGTATACAGGACAACAAGTGAGAGCAAGTGACTTTGGGGGGAATAGTGTGTTTCAAATTGGACGAGCGAACTTGGTTAATTTGGACATTGTGTTTTGGGACTTGGAAAGGTTAATTGAAAATAGTGGCAAACATGGGGAACTCTTAATTGGCAGGGAGGACAGAGTATATGAGTAAGTGTAAAAGACTGGGGGCTTATGTGTGTGTGTGTGTAAAGACTAGGACTTGTGTGGAATACAGAGCGGGGGATAGATCACTTTGCAGCAATGGACTAGCATGCTGCTTAGTGGTCTATCCCCCGCTCAAAGGGTATTATTGGATGGCCTTGACCCATATAAAGGTAGAGGGGGAATGGGTGATAGGAGGGGGAAATTGGTATATATGTAGGACTGATGAATAAAGCATTTAGTCAAGCATTTGTCTAGACACTATCAACAACAATGGAGAGCTTCAGTGTTGAGTTCATCCTCTTGGAAGAAGACATCAACGAAGTGGTGGAACTTATAGAGGAGAAGACCAGCCAGGGCACATTGGAACTTGTGAATTGCGAACCGTTGGACAATGCCGCAATCGATAAGATTGCATATTTCATGATGCATTTGTATAACGAACAAACAACCAATATGGAGTTTGTGCAGTACCTTTATCAAAACCAAGTAAATGTGCGAGTGACAATTACTTGGTGGCAGTAATAATAAAGTGTAACATATGGATGTGGACTTGGATGTGGACTTGGACTTGAGTGTGGTCTGCGGAATAGAGCGGGGGATAGATCACTTTGCGGCAATGGACTAGCATGCTGCTTAGTGGTCTATCCCCCGCTCAAAGGGTATCTTTACGTGACCTTGACCCACATAAAATGTATAGTTGGTGGGGGTATAAAAAGGGCAAACCAATTGGATAGATACACCACTTTCATACCATGGCTCCACTTGACAACACCGTGTTCCATCGCAACAGAATTGTCTCTATTCTGGAGGTTATACCTCTAGAAATTATAGAAGTAGAGGACCAACTACCTGCGGTTGATCAAGAAGAGGAGGAGGAAGAGATAATGGATATTGAAACGGACTCTGACGAAGCTGGTTCAACAGACAATGAGGTGGACTTGCATGCCTACGAAACATTAGAGTCGTCATCTGAGTCGGAAATGGAATTCCAATTGGAAATCGAAGAAGAAGAAGAACAAGAACAAGACACTCCCCATCGTCCAATGGATAGGATGTTAGTTGCCAGAAGAATTATGTATTGTCATCGCTACCTATTCCGTGATGAGGATGATTCCGACTCTGATGGTGATGTTTCACCCTTGTAAAAAGTTTAAACAAAAAGTTAAAAAAGAATGTGAGCGGGGGATAGAGCACTTTGTAGTAAATGATGCTGCTTAGTGCTCTATCCCCCGCTCAAAATAATAATTCCAAATGACCTTGACCTACATAAACTTGCTCAAACAGACATCTTTGAAAAAACTTGTACAAATTATTGAATCTAGACCAAATATCATCAATTTATCAAGCCTACTGATAAATGTATTACAAACGGTTGTGTAAAGGCTAAATTTAGCACATAAGTGATAACCTGTTTCCATATGACGTCACTTTCCCCACCTATCTGCCTCGGATATAAAGGGTCCCGGTGGAGTGCGCTGCTCATTATTGCGTGGACATTCACAGAGTGTGCATTCAAAGCCAAACTGTTTGAAATGGCTCTTTGCGACATTTGTGGGGAAATCTTTCAAGACGAAGATCTTTTCACCATACACAGAGAATTACATGAAGACGAAGATAGAAAAGAAGATATTACCATGGATGAAATAGACTTAGACTCAATTGACCGGTTTTTGGAAGAGCACCAGAAGCAGATGGACTACTACGACAGCTATCTACAGCAAATGCAAAGAAGAAGACCTAGTGTGATTCAATTTGCTGGTGCTGGACCATCTACTGCTACAAGACCTATTGAAGAAGAGGACACCGAAGAAGAGGACACCGAAGAAGAGGATATGGAAGAAGAAGAACTGGAAGATGTAAGACAACTGCGCACCACAGCCTTGCCAGGACGAGTTGTAACACATTTCAAAATTAATAACGTTCAATTGGAATTGGAAACATTCATAACCCAGGCTAAGGAACTTGTTGGTCAAACGTTGAGGGAAGAATTACAAAGGCTAAATTTTATTAAATTTGGAATGGTGTTAGAGGCTATGTTTAACAATACTGATGGTGAAACAGCATTGAGAGCGTTCATTACCAAAAACCGAACCCTTACCTTCACCTCCAACATCGATGATATTATTGAAGAATGCTTGGAAGAACTTATAACAAAACTTCAAGAACATGAAGGAAGAGGATCTGGATGGACTTTGTCATCAATCGAAGGTATGGATGTAAGGGTTCACAAGCATGGATATGGTTTAAGGGGTAGTAGTTTTATCCCTTTACCAAAGAAAATCCAAAACACTAAATCGTGTAGGAATGTGCAAAATGAAGGTAATGAATGTTTTAAGTATGCAATGTTAACCAAGTATGTTAAAGATCATCCTGAAAGAGTTGGTAGAGAATATTACGAAAATGAACACCGCTACAACTTTCAAGGCCTCACCTACCCAGTTACATTGAAAGACATAGACAAATTTGAAAAGAAAAATCCTGGCGTTTCAGTGAATGTTTTTGGTCTGGATGATTCAAACAACGTTTATCCTTTGCGGGTAGTAAAGGTTGAGCAAAGAAACCACACGGACTTGCTATTGATAACTAAGGGTGAAATTTCCCATTATGTATGGATAAAGGACTTTGAAGCCTTAGTTGTAAAACAATTGACCAAAAGAGTAAATAGGATTACAGTTTGCAAGAGATGTTTCTGCTTTTCTTGGAAAGATTCAAGACGTGGAGGATTGGACTGGTTATTGGAACATAAAAGACTTTGCAACGAGAACTATGAAGTGAAGATTAGTCTGCCACCACCATCTCGAGCGTGTATCCAATTTAACAAGACAGTTCACCAATACCGAATTCCAATAGTGGTCTATGCAGATTTTGAATCAACGTTAGTACCACAGGAGCTGCCGGACGGCGAAGTGACTAGAAGAACAAAATATCAGTTGCATCAGCCCAACAGTTTTTGTTTACTAGTTAAATCAACCTTGTCTAAAAACCAATTGCAAGACTATGGTTTAACATCCACTCCAATACTCTACCATGGTGAAGAAGCCGCTAAGTATTTTGTAGACCAACTGTACGATATTGCTGGAAAGGTTCAACGCTTGTTCGGTAATATTGTACCTATGGAACCTTTAAACCAAAATCAACAAGAAGAATACAACTTAGCGACAAGATGCTATTTATGCAAGAAGATGTTCAGTGAAGAAAATCCAAAAGTAAGAGATCACGATCACCTGACAGGGTTATACAGAGGAGCTGCTTGTAATTCATGCAATATAAATTACAAACTGCCAAACTTTATTCCTGTCGTTTTACACAATCTTAGCGGCTACGACTCCCACTTTATTATCCCGGAGTTAGGAAGAGATGACGGTAAAATTGATGTTCTTGCTACAACATTGGAAAAGTACATCAGCTTTTCAAAAACAGTAGGTAAAATTAAACTTCGCTTCGTAGACTCTTACAGATTTATGGCATCTAGTTTAGCCAAATTGTCAGAGAACCTAAGAAGAGAAGACCTAAAAGAAACCAGAAAAATTGTACCTGAAGATAAATTAGACCTAGTATTACGGAAAGGAGTGTTCCCCTACGATTACATAACTTCTACAGAAAAATTTGAAGAAACCAGTCTACCGCCGATTGAAGCCTTCAACAGCAAATTAAACGAAAGTGAAATCTCCGTTGAAGACTACAATCATGCATGTAATGTTTGGAACCAACTAAACATTCAAACCTTAGGGGAATATTCTGACTTTTATATAAAATTGGACGTAACTCTGCTGTGCGATGTGATGGAAGAATTCAGAAACACCTGCTTCTCCGCCTATGGACTGGACCCTCTACACTCGTACACATCTCCAGGATTAGCATGGCAAGCTATGCTAAAGTCAACCAACTGTCGACTGGAACTTCTAACGGATATTGATATGGTGCTCATGATGGAATCTGGTGTACGGGGCGGTTTGACACAAGCTGTAACACGTCATGTCAAAGCCAACAACAAGTACATCCCCGGCTTCGACGAGCAACAACCATCGGTCTACCTTGGCTATTTTGATGCAAACAACCTTTATGGTTGGGCAATGTCAAATCCGCTTCCCTACGCTGACTTCAAGTGGATCGACCCGGCCACCATCGGAGATATCTCACAGATTCCAAAGGATGGTCCAAAAGGCTATATTTTGGACTGTGATTTTGAATACCCGGAGCACCTTCATGACCATCACTACGACTTGCCTCTCCTAGCCAAGACTGAAGTTTCACCGACAGGAAGATGGCCAAAATTGATGATGACCTTGGAGAATAAGGATCGCTATGTGGCTCACTACTGGGTAGTTCAACAGGCTCTTGAATTGGGTCTACGTATAGTGAGAATTCATAGAGCAATTGAATTCACCCAGTCTTGTTGGTTGAAACCATATATTGATTCCAACACTGCAAGAAGAGCTGCAGCGACAACAGCATTTGAAAAGGACTTCTATAAATTAATGAACAATGCCATCTTTGGGAAGACCTTGGAGAACAAAAGAAAACACAAAAATGTAAAATTAGTGAGTGATCCTAGGAAATTGGAAAAATTAGTGCAAAAACCAAATTTCGGAACATCCATGATTATAAACGAAAATCTAGTCGCTGTCAGTATGAAGAAAACAACAATAGTCATGGACCGTCCGTTATACATAGGTATGTCGATTTTGGATATAAGTAAAACCCTGATGTATGATTTCCATTATAACAAAATGGTTAAATATTACGGAAGGGAAAACATTGGAGTCGCATACATGGATACGGACGCGTTTATCTACTGGATAAAGACTTTGGACATGTATGAAGACCTAAGGACTTTTCCATACAAAGAAGATTTCGATTTTTCTGACTATCCGAAAAACCATCCAAATTTTAATGAAAAATATAAAAAAGTAATTGGAAAATTCAAAGATGAAGCAAATGGAATGCCTTTAGAAGAAATAGTGGCGCTGATGGCGAAATTGTATTCATTTAAGATGTACCACGAGAACAACACACCGACAGTGAAGAAAGCAAAAGGAGTGAAGACATCTTATTTGAAAAAACACGTGACATTTGACCACTACAAGACTTGTTTGTTTGAAGATACTACGATATCAGCAACATTCAACAATATCCGAAGCTTCAAGCATCAAGTCTACAGTGTCACTGAAATTAAAAAAGCGTTGTCAGCTCGGGATGATAAAAGATACATTATGCCCGACAAAATCCACACTCTTCCTTTTGGCCACTACTCTCTAAACCCTATCAACTAGTAACCTATTCTTCGTCCTTCTACAACTACGACCTTATTCCTTTCTCCTTCCGTAAAAAAATGGGGAACACGGCAAGTCCAACGCCGTGTTCCCCATTTTTTTACAAAAGTTTGGATGACCTTGACCCATATAAATGATGTGAATATTTAAAACAACATTCATTGTGATTATACATGTGATACAACAAACATTGAAACCTGCAATATGAAGGACTTGAAGCAACAAATTGTCAACGAACTTCATAAACCTGCAAGAAGAAAGTTTCCACGAAGAAATACGGTGATAAAAGGAATTAATGATTTATATCAAGCGGATTTAATCGAAATGATTCCTTATAGCAAACAAAATAAAGGATATAAATACATATTGACTGTTATTAACTGTTTTTCAAAAATGGCAGATGCTTTACCACTAAAAGATAAAAGTGGCAAAAGTGTTACAAAAGCAATGGAAACAGCTATACAAAGAGACAAACATACTATTAAACATTTACAAACAGATGATGGAAAAGAATATTTTAATAAGGAATTTGCAAATTTAATGAAAAAACACAATATAAACCATTATTCAACCAATTCAGAAGTAAAAGCCTCAATAATCGAAAGATTCAACAGAACTTTAAAAAGTGCAATGTATAAAATGTTTTCCAACAGAGGATCGCACATATGGATTGATATGTTACCAAAACTTATAAACGATTACAATAACAAATTTCATAGGACTATCGGGATGAAACCAAACCAAGTAACTAGTAAAAATGAAAACCTTGTATTAAAACGTATAAAAACGAATACTAAACCAAAAGTTGAAAAACTAAAGCCTAAAAAATTTAATGTGGGTGATAAAGTGCGAATAAGTAAATATAAAGGTGTATTTAGTAAAAGATACCTGCCAAATTGGACCAATGAGGTTTTTACTGTATTCAAAGTACAACCTACAGTACCTGAGACATATATTTTAAAAGATAATAAAGGACAATTGCTTGAAGGAGGGTTTTATGGACATGAAATGTTAAAATCAACAGTAGGCGATGTATATTTAGTTGAAAAGGTGTTGCAACGGAAAAAAGATAAGGTCAAAGTACGATGGTTAGGATTTAATAAGACGGAAGATTCTTGGATACCTAAAAAGGATTTGATATAACGATAGAGAATCATTTTAGGTTGAACCATTACAAAGGATGGAGATAGTACCACAAAAAGAGAGTTTTACTATTAATAATATAGATGAACTCACAGTGGATAATTCAGAATTCAATAGTGGGAAGCATGGCAATTTGTTACCAAACACCGTTCGTTGTCTGGTTACCGGACCTTCCAACTGTGGAAAAACTAATGTAGTATTCAATTTGATTACAAACCCTAAAGGATTACGATTTAACAATCTATATGTATTTTCAAAATCACTACAACAACCAAAGTATCAATTATTGGAAAAAATACTGACTAATGTGCCTGAAGTTAAATATTTAAAGTTTAATGCAAGCGAGAGTGTCATGCAGCCACAAGAAGCTAAACCATTCTCCGTGTTTATATTCGACGATGTATCTTGTGAAAACCAAAACACAATAAGGAATTACTTCGCTATGGGTCGACATAACAACATAGATAGCATTTATATTGGCCAAACTTACAGCAAAATACCTAAACAACTCATTAGAGACAATGCAAACATGTTAATTGTATTTAAACAGGACGAAACCAACCTAAAACATATATATTTTGATCATGTAAATGCGGATATGACATTTGAACGATTTAAAGAGTTGTGTGGAAAGGCTTGGGCTGAAAAGTATGGGTTCCTAACAATTATGAAGGAACAACCGCTAAACAATGGTCGATACAGGATAGGATTTGATAAATTTATATTAATACATTAAACGTGGTATAACACATTCATTGTTGTACAACACGTCTTGCTACAAACATGGTTAACCAAGAAAAATTAGTAAAAGAAATAAAATCACTTAGTGATTCTATTCGGGCTAAAAACAGAGCATTGAAACTAGGTATTAGCGAGAGGGAGAAATTCCTTGAATCTACTTTTAAACCTATTACTGAACCCTTGAAACAATTAAACAAAAAATTTGCTAAACCTGTATTGGAAGGAGATGCGATTGCACCTATTACAAAGTTTGAAAGAGAAAATGTAAAATCAGAAGATTTTAGCGATGAAGACCCGGAATCCTCTACATATAGTGGTTTTACCGGTGGAGAACCCGAAAGAGAGCTAGAATCACCAGACTATAGTGGAATAAGAGAATTATATGAAGTAAAAGCCAAAAGAGGACATGAAGTTGTATCAACTGCTAGTGAAGAGGAAAAAGAAGAAGCAAGGGAAGGTCCGTCAAACATAAGCTTGTTGGGTGAAAACATTCATAACAAAGGACCTTTAGGAAGGAAATACATGATAAAAATGTTAGCTGGAACAAACCCTAATAAAAACTACCATAGTTATGGAGTAAGATTAACAGAAGAGGGTTTAATGGTTGGTAATAGCCCGGTAAACATTGATGAACATGATAATATTATTGTTGGTGATCAAAGATATAAGGGCACAAGAGGATTATTTGAATTATTATTTGAAAATAAGCCTTTAGAATTGTTAGTTAAAGAAAAAGACATGGAAGCATATAAAAAGATTTTGGAACAAACTAATGCATACAGGAGGAAGTATTCAGCTGACCAACCTGTTTTTAGATCAAAGTCTTTAAAATATAGAGAATTTGTATCCAAGTTAATACCAACAACGAGAAGACAACCAATGCCAATAATACCAAGAAAACCTGTAAAACGAAGGTTTGTGTCATCCACTTTGGATATAAGTGCTACAGAACCAAGAAAAAGAAACAAGTCTGTTACAGGTACAGGTTTAATGAAGAAACTGTATAACACAAATGTGATTTATTACAATAATATCAATAAATTGGTTGATAGAATGAAACTAATACATGAAGCTAAAGAAGCGGGTCATACTGGATTGGAAAACGAATGGGTGGCTTTAGTGGATGAACTCCGAAACCGTGGGGTAATCTCATAAAAATGCGTTACTCCCTAGAATACTATTCAGTTGCACTATGAGTGTCGACAAGTTCGGACGTTACTCCTCGGATGGGTTATATTATGCCAATAGTTTAAAAAGAAGTGCTGGTTTACCACAAACACCTGATGGAGATTATGATATGAGTAATAAAAGGTTAAAAAACATAAAAGATCCTTCGGATGAAAACGATGCAATAAATCTAAAAATATTAAAGGAAAAGATATCGCCAACATTAAAACTACAAAATAACACATATGACGCGGAAAATCATAGAATTATCAACGTTGGTAAACCAAATGAAAATGGTGATGCGATAAACAAAGGTTATTTGTCATCTGAATTAAAAAATACGTTAAAATTCAATGGGAAAACGTATAGTGCCAACAATAAACGTATATCCAACGTAGATGACCCTAAAGATGCAAAAGACAGCGTAAATAGACGCTATTTACATTCTTTGATACCTGAAAAGACAAAAGATGGATTTTCTTTTTATAAATTTGTTATTAATGATATAGGCTATCCAAAAACTGAAAACGATGCTGTAAATCTAAAATATATTAAAGATCATTGCATCATACGTGATGTAGGGGTTATAGATTGTTTTAATAATTGTTTAGCAAATGTTAAAGATGGTTCGGCGCCATCAGATGGTGCAACAGTGGGTCAAATGATGGAAACCTTAAAACAAGAAACAACCTCTTTTGTAAAACAAGATCAAGTAGTATCGAAGCAAGGGGATGAATTTGTTCAAGGTAATGAAAAATTTAATTTATTAACATACAAAAATGATGCTTGGGATTGCATGGATAAAAAGTTATCAAATATGGGATGGGGTTATGAAAAACAAGATGCAGCTGCTTTATCACAAACCGTACATCTAGATCCAGATCGATATTTTAGATGGTTTACATGTAAAAATAGAGTGATAAGAGACTTGGCACAAGGAAGAGAAGCAAATGATGCTGCAACTGTAGGACAGACTATTACAACATCATTAAAGGATAGTAAAGTGTATAATTGTAATAATAAACGTATAACAAACCTTAAAGACCCTGAACATGTAGATAATGCTGTCACTGTTAATTTTCTTGTAAAAGTTTTAGGTAATGCGATATTTGATTTACACAATCATTTTACACCAGATATTCTTCAAGGAAAATCAGGTCATAATACTTATGCTGAATCCATGAGAGGTGAGTATATTAAACGAGAAATTTATAATAAATACTTTATTAACCCTAAAACGAAACAGTTTAGATCATCAGATTGGGGTGATATTGATATTTAAGTAAATAACTCAATAAATGACTTCATTTATGTGCAACCTGTCATAGAGTTAACACATGAGTTGCACATTGCCATTATAAAAGGACAATAATGACGTTCAAGTACATCAGTCCATATCGAGACACTGCAAGAAAAGGAGGTGGGATCACGTCCACAGCGGTTTCTCTGTTAAGTAAAGCTTTAAAACAAATTCCAGTAGGATCCATAGTAAATAGAGCAATAGACGCATTACCATACGAATTTCATATACCAGGAGGTTATCAGTATTGCGGACCAGGAACTAAATTGAAAAAACGACTGGAAAGAGGCGATCCTGGCATAAACAAATTAGATCAGGCTTGTAAAGAACACGATATCGCATATTCCACGTTTGCCGATTCAAAAAATAGATCAATAGCTGACAAAAAGCTTGCGGACATAGCTTGGCAACGAGTAAAATCAAGTGACGCTAGCATAGCAGAAAAAGCAGCAGCTTTAGCAGTAACAGCAGGTATGAAGGCTAAAACAGCAGTAGGAGGTGGAAGAAGGAGGAGAAGGAGAGTAAAAAGGAGGTCAACCACAAGAAAACATGGAGGAAATATAAAAAGAAGACGACGATCTACAAGAAAAGGCAGGAAGAAGCCCACCGTATGGTCAATGGTAAAAAACGGGGCAGGTCTTTACCTAAGACCTTATCGTGCATATTAAATGAAAGAAATCAATTGGTCATACCACATAAAGCATTAACCAATATTGAATTATTTAAATATATTTCCTGTTTAAAAATACCATTTTTCCGCGGTGTGTTTATGAAAGACAGTTTACCAAAGAAAATGTGGCAAAATGAGACTGGAATTGTAAATTTGGATAATACTGAAGGGCCTGGCACCCATTGGGTTTGTTATAAGAAACTAAATAACAATGTATATTATTTTGATAGTTTCGGTAATTTGCCACCACCAAAAGAACTTCAAAATTACTTTAAATCTGCTAAAAACATATATTATAACTATAAAAGAGAACAACCTGATAATACTTCAATATGCGGCCATTTATGTTTGGAATTTCTAGCTAGAAGTATCAGTCACTATTGAGATGTCTTCCTATACGGTATCATTAACAGGAAAATCGTCCACTTTACGAAGTATCCTTTTTCCAGCGTTACGCTTGCAAAAAGGAAGGTTTTGGGAGGCGGCACTATTGGATTTTACAACTTACAACTCTATCCCCAATGTTACGGAAGGTAAAAATAACGTATTGCATTATTATAAGGGAAAGGATGCCAGTGGAAAATTTACAGACTTACAAGAGTGCAGGTTACCCACAGGTTCTTATGAAATTGATCATATAAATGAATTTTTGCAAACTAAAATGGGAAAAGACAATATAACATTAAAAGGTAATAATAATACGATGAAAGCTGAAATTACTTCCAAATATTATATAGATTTCACTCAACCAAACTCAATTGGTGATTTATTAGGATTTTCCAACGATGGGCCTGTATTAGAACCAGATGTAACACATTCCGGTAAGAAAACAGTAACAATATTAAAAGTCAATAGTATAGACATAACTTGTAACATTATACAAGGTGCTTACAGGGATGGGGCTAACACCCACATCATACATACTTTTTACCCAAGTGTACCACCTGGATTTAAAATTGTTGAAAAGCCACAAAACCTGGTATATCTACCGTTGAACACCACTTTCATTTCAGACATCGTGTTGAGCGTATTGGATCAAGACGGTAACTTGGTAGACTTCAGAGAAGAGCCTATTACGATTAGATTACATTTAAAATCGACACTTTAATACAAAACCATGGGTTTAACATTTAAAAGCGAACAACCTACGGGAAACCGCATTAGTAGCTCTTCAGCTGTGGAGGAGTTAACACGCGAGAACATTCGTTTCTTAGAGAGAATTGGATTAAAATTAACCGAGTATGGATATACTGGATATAGCGCAGGGTCCAACATTCGACGAAACCCTATGGGAAAAAGAATATCACACCCACAACCCTTACACTTCATCGAAATTAAACAATAACGATGAAATCCGTATTCCCATACAAAATCAAGACATTTACACACTACCATGTGAAAGTTACTTGTATATTGAAGGACAAGTTACTAAAAAGGACGGTACTACTGTTGGTACAACAGTTCCATTTATAAATAATCCTATGGCTTTCCTATTTGATGAAATTAGATATGAAATATCAGGTGTAACAGTTGATTCCACTAAAAAAGTAGGTATTACGACAACTTTAAAAGGATTAACATCTATAACACCCAATGAAACCAATTTACTTAAACCTGCCGGATGGGTATTACCTACAATTGACACGATCACTCCAAATCCAAATGGATATTTTGATTTTCATATTCCATTACGTTTGCTGCTTGGTTTTGCTGAAGATTATAGGAAAATAATATTAAACGTTAAACAAGAATTAGTTTTGTTGAGATCTTCTAACGATAAAGACATTATTAAAGCTGCAGATGCTACTACAGATGCGACTTTAGAATGGAAATTAAAATTAGACAAAATTGTATGGAGAGTTCCACATGTTAAATTGGCTGACGAGCATAGAATGCTACTTTTAAGAAAATTAAAAGCCGATCGTGATATTGTTATTCCATTTAGAAGTTGGGAATTTCATGAGCATCCCAGTTTACCTACTACGGATCGACACACTTGGACTGTTAAAACATCGAATTATGTAGAACGAGCCAGGTATATTATATTTGGTTTACAAACAGGTAGAAGAGACGACATTACTAAACATGCAGGACAATTTGATCATTGTGACTTGAAAAATATTAAAGTTTATTTAAATTCACAATTCTTTCCATACGACAATTTAAATGTGTCATTCACTAAGAAGAAATACAGTATATTGTACGATATGTACGCGAGATTCCAAAGTTCATATTACGGTAAAACAAATACACCTTTATTACCACCTGACAAATATTTCGATGCCTACCCAATAGTTGTAATCGATTGTTCTAAACAAAATGAATCAGTAAAGTCTTCAAGTGTGGATATAAAAATAGAAATGGAATTCAACGATGCTATACCGGCTAATACAACTGCATACTGTTTAATTCTACATGATAAAATCGTAACATACACACCTTTAACTGGAATTGTTAAAAATGTATTGTAAGAACCGGTTTTGTTTCATTCCGCGAGTATAAAAGCAGAGCGTACAGACCGCTCCTCATCAGTTTGTTGCCTACTGTTGTATGGGTAGCATCGTATTCAATATGGCTTCTCCTAGTGGTACACCTGAAAATGTGGTAGATATTGAGAAGGAGATATCTGAGTTTTTAGATCCTCAAGGTCACCAGGAAGGAGGTGAACAAGACGTTTGCGGACAACTTCACGCCAGTAATAATGTTGAAGAAAAAGGTAAAAGAAGAAAGACTATACAAAAGAGAAAAAGGGATATTGAAGATAATATTTCTCCAAACATATTGAGTGAGGTATTTTTGCGAATATTTTACCCAATCTCTTCCAGTTTGGATAAAAGTGTTTTAATCGGTGTTATGAAATCTACAGATTATTCCCCTACTGTAATTTTAACTCATGGACCCAAAATGATTTTGTTTACGGACAGTGCTTGGGAATCGTTTATGAAACATTTGCATCTACTAGAATGCTATTTAAGTAGTAACATGTTTGGAAGAAAGACAAGAGTAGGACTTTTGGATTCAAATGTGGAAATTGATATCATTAAACAACGTGGTGATCATCAGCTACGGTTTAGAGACACAACAAGACATGATAACAAAATTCAACTTAATCGAGAGGAGTTTTTCATTTTAACTTGTGCTACTGAACCTATAACAAGATACTTGAGACAACTGGTGTTTTCAAGTTCGATTATTAAAGATTATCTGGAAGACACATTGGACAAACAACCGGACGCACCTATATTATACGGACCTGTGGATACTTCTATATTTAATAGAGTTCCTCATGAAGTACAAATGTGGAGACAATTGGAAAAGTACGCTCAACTACATAAGAAATCAGTAAAACAGGAAGAAGAGGAAGATGGAGGAGAAGAATCAAGTGTTAGTGATGAAAATGAAAATAAGGAAAATATAAAGATGGAAACTTAAATGACAATGGTTAGTTTTTAAAACAATAACCAACATTTTGTGGGGTTAGGCCTATTGGGGACGGTGCCCACGTTAAATATACACCAACGCGCCAACAACTGTACGGCCTGGTATAAAAGTAGTACCTACCGTGGTGTGGAAATCAGTTGACCTCCTGACTTCGTAATGAGCAGACGTGTGACCTTCAAAATGGACAAGGGAGAAGAACAACAAGTAAAGTCCAAGCCTGGTATTATTGAGTTTCAAGCGTTTCGTGGTAATGATGATAGATTCATTATAAAAGAACTTGTGTTTTTGGACATGAATACAAGTGTTCCTTATTCGTTTTTATTTAAACCACCATGTTCTTATTCGTCTTTAACTAGTAAAGCCGCTACTACCAACAGATGGATTTCAAAACACTTCCATCATATCGATTGGTATGATGGTTTTACAAGTTACACGGACTTGTATCACATTATGCATCACTTTTCAGACAAGTTTACCAATATTTACACAAAGGGGCTGGAAAAGAAAAGATGGATCGAAGGATTTACTCATGTTCCGGTTAATGATGTGGAATTGGATAAGAATTATCAATACATGCTGGAAACCATATGTATTTGTACAAAAAGCCCAGAACATGATAAAGATAGACATTGCGCTTTAAAAAATGCCTATAAACTCGCCTCTTACCTTCAAAGTGGGGAATTGGGGAGTGGTGGGGGTAACGGAGAGTATATAAGTGGGGAGCAGACAGGGACCTGGCATGAGTATTACTCGAGATTCCGAGACGACAACATCTCCGAGCAAGAAGACGATCTGTAACCTGACCATGGCATCTCACCAGTTCCTTCAGACTTTGGTCGAGCAGTTCAATGCTCACTCCAAGTCAACAATATTACCTGTAAAGAAGTGCTCGGAACTAAAAGACGAGAAGCACTACATAATCCATGCTATGAAGAAGATGGAGACTACAGTTGGGGAGGCCATCTGCTGCAGTCTCAGCGAGGCACCGTTTACTCCGGGGGATGAACCAAAGTTCCAGGTGTACCTGCCCAAGAGATTCGTCCATCTTCTACAAAACGAGGATCTTCGCTCTATTCAACCCGGGTGTCTATACCTGGTGTCCCACGGCTGCACGGGTAGCAATTCTACAGAGTTGACCATCCACATCGCTGACAAGCAGCAGTGTTAGATTTAAGTTTTAATGTTGTACATATGTTGTTGTTGTAATGTTTTATAAATAAACGAATCATAAAAGACAAAAAAAATAAAAAAAAACAAAAAATGCAACATATCAATATGTGACAGACTTCACGTATTGATATGTTGCATTTTTTTTTAAACTTCGCGGGTGACCTTGACCTTTGACCTTTGCATTTCACAACTACCCCCACTACCGTAATTACCCCCACTACCGCACTAGGATTCAAACCTGCTTGGATGCAAAGAACGGTCAGTCTGTTGCCAACTAGCAAACGATGAGCACCTTGTACGAGCTTTGCTTACAACGAGTTATAACTGACGCATCTTTATTCCAGACGGCTTTACGAGATAATATCCCTATAACAGTAAAGCAGGATATCGAGGAGTACAAGAAAGATAATAGAGGGTATTCGGGATACTCCTGGTATAGGTTCCAAGACGGGGAAAAGTTTTGTAGGCCTTGTGGCAATGCTGCCGTCAGAGACCTTCGACGGTTCGTACAGGAAGGTGGTAGAAAACAGTTTGGATTTCTAGCACCAATGTTTAGATTTGAAAACTACAAGGACACCTGTGCTATTTGTTCCATCCCTTTGTATCAATGGAAAAAGTTTAGAAGTGTTTAATTGCATCTTCCATACCCCCACCACCATCACCCCCACCACTTTTCCATGTACCTCCAAACGCTGTGCCTCGGCTTCATTTCTACTCCAGCAGCCAACCTAGCAACATCAGGATGTCCCTCAACGTTAGTTGCGCAAGTTACGAGGAGGTGAGCATCAAGACTCAGCAGGAGCTAAACGACTTATACAAGGAGTTGCAGCTGATGGTGGCACGAGGCTACCGTATAAATGTGCAAGTTTACGCTTGCAATATACGGAACACCCGGCAGTCAAAGGAAGAGCCTGGACACTCCTCGACGGCTTCCTCACCAGCGTCCATGAAGACCGAGCCAGACAACTTGGACTACTTCAGCTGACTAGCAGTTGTATTTCTTGTCCTAACCATTGTAGAATATGTATATTTTTTCATTATATTAAAGAAGTAAAAGAGCAGAAACACCTATCTTGTTACTGACATATAAGCTCAGTAACAAGATAGGTTTTTTTAAAACACAATTTGGATGACCTTGAAACTTCCCCCTCCACTGCTTTGTTACCCCCACCACTTGACTATTGGTGTACATGGCACATCGCAATTGGAAACCTCATTCCATCTTCAACAGCCACACCGACAACATCAACAATGGCAAACCTACCAACAGATGAAAGGTGTCCTCACGCATGTTGTGACTTCGTCCACGAGTTGGAGAAGAGGATGCAGGAGAGGGCGATAAGAAGAAAACAGATCCACTCAGAAAATATCATGATAGTCAACGGCTATCTTTTATTGTTCGGCCTTATTATGGTTGTACTTTTCATACTGTACGGCATAGTCACATGTGTCGGCAAGGTTGCAGAAGAAAACGCTCGCCACCATCAATTGGAAAGTTTCAATGTTACTTTGTAAGTTTTCCTTTTTTTTAAAACTCCGTTTGGATGACCTTGAAAATTCCCCCACTACTCCACCACACCCCCCACCACTTCACCATGTTCCTGCATGAGCATCACATCAACCGTCATTCCTTGTCCGACAAGCAACCATGGCAGACAACAACACCATCAGCCAAGCTGACTCCACTACTGATGTCGGTACAAGTACGGGTTGGACACTGTCGGTCGATAGTGTACACTATTTGGAGTCAATTTGCGAACGTATGAAGGAAATACTGCGGGACAACCCTGGGATCATAATACAAATGAATTTAAATTATGATTGGTCCCAAGTTAGAATGCAAGGGGACGACAACAACGGTCAACAATCTCCACAATATTCGCCCATGTCCCCGATCTATCCTTACGGCGAGTCTGACGTCGATGAAGAGGAGGCTGATGAAGATGCAGGGGACAACGAGGCTGAAGAGGAGTAAGCTTCATTCCTTTTTTTTTAAAACCTAAATTGGATGACCTTGAGAATTCCCCCTCCACTATTTCCTTTTTTTAAAACCCAAATTAAATGACCTTGAAAATACCCCCTCCACGTACTTTTGGTTTACCCCCTCTACTTTTCAATACTGTTACCACAGTCTGTAGCTCACATCATTCCTTGCTTAGCTATCATGGCGGACAGCACTCTTTCTCGAGTTGACTCCACTACGGATGAAGAATGGCCATTTTCCTGGAATGTTCATCTGCAAGACTCGGCAGAAGTGGATATGTTGCATGAGAAATTGGTGTATGTATTAAACGAAAACCCCAACATTGAATGTAGAATGACTATGGATTTCGATGCGACAGGGGTCCACACTCAACCTTCCACTTCCAGCCAGCCTGAACCTCAGCTACAGCCAAAGAACTTTACACATCTTTACACTCCAATACGGCCGGAGGATGTGGTTATCAGCGAGGCAGACTCTACTACAAGTTATATTGAACCAACGAATTGGAAGCTTGTTGTTGACACCTTACACAAGGTCGACTTAGTATGTGACAAATTAAAGGAATTGATGATGCAAGATCCTGGTCTTCGTTTTAAAATTGATTTGTTTTTCATCTGGGGAGCACCTGCACGGGGCTCTTCGTCTGACAGCTCTCTAAGTACAACGGATGAGGAGGAGGAGGACGACTAGTTATCTTTTTTAAAACTCCGTTTATATGGCCTTGACCTTTCCCCCTCCACTGAGTTTATTTAAGGTGCACTCTCAATGACTGCAGCATCATTTCATCGCGCACCTTCACCACAGCAACATGGAGAGTCAACTCAACTACTGTTGCGAACGGAAATGTTTTTCATGGCCGAATGACATTGATGTTGCGGATGGCCTGGCGTGTAGAAAATGTGAAGCTTTTGGTCAATGCATGTGTAAGTGCAAGTCTTGGAAGAAGCCGAAACCGGAGTTGAAGACATTCCATGTGTACCAGATGAGAGGGCATAAGTACACTTGTTGCCCTGAACGTTGCATTGAATTCACATTAAAACAGCTAACTGGCTGCAAATTGTGCAACAATCATTTTGCAGGTTTTTGCAAACATTATTTAGGAGCCTGTCAGTACAGATCAACTTGGCATACAGAAGCACTCACTATCAATGAAATCGCTATAGATACACAAGAGTAGTCTTTCTACTCTTTTCTTTTTTTAAAACTCCATTTGGATGACCTTGACCTTTCCCCCTCCACTCACCTTAGTTTATATAAGCTCCATTCCTGCTGGCCACGGCATCACTTCATCTTGCTCCCTCGCCAAAGCAACATCAAGTATGGAAACTAAGCGTGTCTCATGTTGCGAGCATAAGTGTTTAGAGATACAAGGCGTCGTCCATTGTGCAAAGAAGCTTTGGGAGGAAGAGACAGGGACAACCTATTGCTGCGAGGGCAAGTGTTTCCTACTACCAAGATGGCAAGTGGACGGGCTGGCCTGCCGGCAATGTGAATGCTTCGGATGTTGCAGGTGTAGATGCAAGAACCAACAGCTGCCACCACCGGTACTACAAACTTTCAAAATCTACAAATCCAACTACTTTTACACTTGTTGTCCGCAGCGGTGTATTAAATTTCATTTCTCCAATCTTACCAATTGTCGGAAGTGCTACGGACAACCTGATGGGTGGTGCACCTGTTTTCTGGACTCCTGCCGCTACAGATCGGATTGGTTTACAGATCCGTTGGAAATTGATGAGGTCGCCCAGGAAGCACAAGAGTAGTCTTTCTACTCTTCAACTTTTTTAAAACTCCATTTGGATGACCTTGAGATTTCCCCCTCCACTTCCCCATATACCTAGAGTACACAGAGCCTGACAGTCAGTCACTCGGTGGCTGTCGTGGGGTGCGCATCGGTGTCGGCGCTCCGTTGTTAGGTTTTCAAGGTCACAGTAATATCAAATTGTTGGTGTTGTGCTGGTTCAAGGTCACCTGAGGGATAACCGATTGCCCATTTAGGCAGGGTCATGTCAGAAACTCGAGTTTAACTTGGCACTTTTGCCGTTTCTCGTCGAAAATTCGCTCCAAGTGGTCAAGGTCACGGGGACTCTGACTGAAACTCGGAGCGTAGTGCGAGAAACGGCAAAAGTGCCAAAAAATTTTAAGTTTCGGCGTGACCTTGACCTCAGTGGCGTCGGTGACGTCATTTTGATGACGTAAGGGGTGATGACGTCATCAGCACGTCATTTCTGTGACGTCATGGGTGTGACGTCATCGAAATGACGTCATTAGTGATGACGTCATCGATGACGCAATCGATGACGTCATCGATGACGTCATCGGTGAGGTCATTGACCTCGATGACGTCATCCCTCAGGTGACCTTGAACTGGGCCAGCACCAACAATTTGACACTACTCTGGAGGGTTTAATTGCAACCTCCAAAAACAACTACATCCCAAAATCCAGGAAATTGAACAAATATTGATAAGTAAGGGATAAATTTAGAGCTATTTAACTGAATGAGATAATTTAAGTTCCCCTTCACACATGAACAACCATAAAGCAGTAAATCATGTGAGATGACTCCAGACCATTGTCGCCAATAACCACAGCAGACTCGCCTAGCCGGTACCATTGCTGAACGGCAGATGCCGATGATGAGTCCATCCTCTTCCCCGTGACTCTAGTCCGGGCACGCAGGCAACTCGCTTACTAAGCCTCTCATGTCGCCGTCGTGCCCTTGCTCCGCTCTCGTACCTCATCTTCCTCGAACCGAACCACTAACACCATTACAAGCGGCGCGGCGGCGGCGGAACGTCAATTATCGCCGTCTGATCGCAAATGTCAAAAGTTCACACGAATCACACAAGATATCAGTTTTTATAGATCTGGTGACGCTCCATTTCCTGTAGTTACGTAGTTATTCTGAGCTGTGATAATTGGTAATTTCCTAGTTTAATGGTATATGAAAGCGACAAAGAATTTATTGCATAGTCTCTTAATTAAAAGGAAATGTTAGCTGTTAATTTTGTTTGAACATTTGATTGGAATTGATTGACTTAGACTGTTTAAATTTCAGACCATGACATGATTATCATCATGTTGATTGTTTAAAAAATATATACAGATATACATTAAGAGGCAATTAATTTTTCCAGAGACGCTCGGTGTCATTTTTTCCAAGAAAAAGTCCTATGTTTTACTTTCTATCCATTGCAATTTGAATGAACTGAAAATTCAAACTAGAGTCAGCTTTAGTTAGTTAACTGTCCATTTACTAATGTTAATAGTCCTGACTATATAAACACGCACTCTGGGAAATGTGCATCTTAGTGATATAGTGTAAGACCTTAATAGCCTAACCACACATGAAAGTGGGTTCGTTTTGAAGCAGAATCAACCTCACACATAATCCTTGAACCTTGTACGCGCGCGGTAGCCTGAGATAGTGTTATGACCCGAGGCCCACGCAACCACCAAGGACTCGGTGCTTTATACTGAAAGCAACTCTATAAAGCCGACATCGACTGGAGGGTAGCCCCAAGAGTCCTGGCAGTGAGGGGAGGTGGTCACGCCACAGCGAGGAGTGGATGGATGGACCGAGTGAAAAAGCGATGCACCGAAAGTTCATTCGTTACAAACAGATCAATCACTTGAAAACTGATTCTTTGAAAGGATCAATATCTATCCCTATATCATTGCTCCTTTCATTTTTTATCCTAGTACTTTAAATCGGAACGGGTTTCTGATAGTTGCAAAATTACATGGTTTTAATCAAGCACATAACTTTTCAAATATATATATATTTTTGATAAAAGGATTTTGACGCTATTTTTAAGAATTGACAAATTTATTTGCCTTTCTTTGTCTCGTCCTCAATCCACATAGGCTATTAATCTGTGTGACGAACTTAATAGATAAAGTAAGAGGGTGGTCCGCTACAGTAATGGAGAATTGTACGCTACTGATAAAAACTAAGAAGCTGAACGTGGATTTGAACCCACGATGTCGTTGCCATGGTCTCGAAGTCTGCCACTTCAATCACTACGCCACTCAAACCCAATACCATTATACCTGAAGATTATTTTGCCCACACCCGCAATTTAAGAGGAAACAATATTCTTTTAAAAGTCATTAAGAGTCATCTTCACCCTTGGGCCAGTAGCCCATTGTTGCGCAGTCGGCAATGTTAACTATACGGCTCTTAAACTTGGTAAGTGTTTAGTTGAATAGTTATACTATGTCCCTCATACCTCGAAATTTTGAAAATTTCATTAAATTTTGAAATATTACCAAGAAAAATCGAGCTACTTTGCGACGTCACAGAAAGTAATATTTGTAAAATTTTCAAAATTTCGAGGTATGAGGGACATAGTATAACTATTCAACTAAACACTTACCAAATTTAAAGAAAATTGGTTGAAAAACGGCGTCCGAAACAGGGGAATCCAATACCATGTTTTACATTAAAAGCCGTATGGTTAACATTGCCGAGTGCGCAACAATGGGCTACTGGCAAAGGGGTGAAGATGACTCTTAAGAAAATAAATCAAATAATCTAATGGGGGAATAATATACTATTTTTTATCATATCATTGCGATAAATATTGTTTTCGGAACAGTCAGCTGTGATCGAAACTAGTCAATTCCTGATGGGTTGGGTAAGTCTGGAAACTATTAGTTTTCGGGACTATGCCGAAAAATAGTACTTTTCAGGACTATGTTTTATTTTTACCAAACAAGTTAATGAATTTTTATTTGTACTAAACATTTGAAAACACTTTCAATACAAGATAAATAAACAACAACGTAAGATAAGGTAAATAGTTAAAAATTTATGGAGTTTTATCCAGACTGTATATTTTTTAAAATGTGGTATGACGAAGAGTAGGCCTACTCTTCGTCAACCCGCTACTTTAACTCCGCTTCGCATCCTACTTGAAATGAAATCCGATCTTGCACAGATAAAAATCACTTTCCAGACAAGTGACGAAATATACTATTTTTCGAACGGATTATGCCATCACTAGTAGCGTGCGAAGGTCCCGCGGGCCCAGGATCGTGTCGTGTTAGTGGCATGTCCTGTGGCGTGTCCTTCCCTGTCTCCTGAGTCTTCCCACGCGCCGCCCACGGCCAGCTACAGGCAACATCTCGAGGAGATCAGTACCGACGACGTTGGCAGACCTTGGCTGCGATCTTGTGAGAAACTAGAGAAGACCTGGATGAGGTTATCTTTACTGAAGAGATCAAAATGATAATAATAGCTGACCGAAATATGAAACAACTAGAGAGAAGATTTGATAGACATATCTCCGACTTAGGTGTCTTTTGAAAAATTGGTAAAGAGAAGTGACCAAGATGTCCTATAACAAACACGGAAATTCGTCCAAAGAGTTGATTAAAGTATAGTACACAAAAAGGTGTTTTTGGAATGTGGGCCTATTATTGGTCAACGGCGTAAATAAAGGTTTGATTGGATTTCTATTTTTAAAACCCCATAAAGCAACTCTTTGGTGTAAAAACCTGCCAATAAGTAATGATACTATTATCGTGCTATTTCCAATGGATAAGGAGGTAAACTGTTATCAGAGAACAAAGACTAAAAAAGGGGAGCATTTCCCTTTAATGTGACACTGTTTTACATAAACCGAGTTCCCAACATTTAAAGGTAATGCAAAATACACAACTTACATAATTTTAAATATAACTTGGATTAAAACAAATCACAAATAAAATTGACCTTTCCAAAAACAAATCTATATTTAAAAAGATTGATTACTCCTTGAAAAATATGAAGGAATGAAAATGCAACGCAGAAAGGTTAGAGCCAATCCATCAACTAATTCAGGGGATAAGTCATTAAAAGATAATCAGTAGCAAATTGTTATCGGAGAAGGATAATGTAGATATATTAGGCTCTACTCCACCGATAACCGACCCCTGCCGTCCGCATAATTTGTGTTCCGCTGTCTCTGGGCCTGTAGCCGGCGTTTATCTCTAGGTGTGAAAACCGAGAAGATTTATTGATATCAGTGTGAATGCTGATAGCGGGCGCTGGAAGCTGGGGAAAGCGGATCGAAAGTG
This sequence comes from Neoaliturus tenellus, assembly GCA_030545055.2. Taxonomy (NCBI): domain Eukaryota; kingdom Metazoa; phylum Arthropoda; class Insecta; order Hemiptera; family Cicadellidae; genus Neoaliturus; species Neoaliturus tenellus. Next base: position 97,703,591 of record CM061537.1, read on the forward strand.
ACGCAAGATTCATTCATTTTAGCGGAACGGAATCTACCGAACCGGAGTACCACCGGGGTGCAGTCCCGCTCCCGTAATGTTCCCCACAAGAGTAATGATAGGATAAACTCGTCCGGTTGTGATTTAAGCTACGGCATGATTTAAAGTTCAAGGAGACCAGCCCGAACTTACGAAAGTCAGGATTACAAGGAAGTATTAATTTGTTTTCCCCCGATGAATTATAGACAAAGTGTCAAAGAGGCCTTCATTATTTTTGCCGCTGTAAATTACATGTTGCCCTCTAATAGGATGCAAAGTGTGTTGATAGATGCGGACGGAGATGGCGTCAGCGGTGAATAGAGGATAGTTAGCTGTGATAAATTACCACCCTTCAATAACATACACGATTAATTGTTGTAATTGGGAAAGGACATAAGTGCAATAATTTAAGATTTTGTAAAAAACAAACATACTTATCCCAAGACAAGAATAAAGTTTTATACGATATACACGTGTCACACAAATTAATGGTTAAAACCGTTAATTGACTGATTTTCAAACACTTTATGTAACAACATTTTCATTTGATACGATAAAGTCCATTTTATACCCTATACTGAGATTTTCATTTTGCTAGGGCACTTATTTATCTTTCTGAATGTCAGGATTTTTTACCATTCTGAATATGAATGTTGTTCCGTTATCCAAATGTAATAAAAAGTTAGGTTCTCACGATAAAGCTAAACGGAAAATCCAACTGAGGTAATTCCCGGTAATGTTTAACAGCCAGAACGTCACTGTTCGTAGAAGTCTTCTCGAGAAACCTGAGCTTGCCAACAACGCTAATTAAATGATAAACCATTCAAACCATGTGCGACTGTGGTTAGTCAAATCCAAGGTAACCTTTCAACGTATTGAACGTATTAAAAATGCATTATCAACCTACGATATGAATAATTTTATAACTCCTAAATGAACTAAAACAATTTTCCTAAAAACGCGGTTAGCCATCCATTTCGTACTGAAAACTCTACGTTTGAGAAATTTTGGTCAAAGACATCATCATGACAAGTTACTTCTTTAGGGTGGGTCAGATATAGTACATCTAAACGAAAAATTCTTTAGATTGGGTCAATAAATTAAGGGAGGTCATAAGTTGCGTTTTTCACATAAGGAAGCAATCTTGAAAATAAGCCATCAAGGGCAATCTTCTCCATGCGATTCATAGCACGAAGTGCTCTACATGCTCGTATTTCACTAAAACTTAACTTAAGCTCGGTAAGATTTACGGGCCCAATTAGAGGAAATGCCAAGGACGAGCACGTGCCGGGGGGACGGTCCATGACCTTGAACCATGTGACAACGCAGATTACCCTCCATGGAGGCGCAACCTTCGCCTCAGAGCCTGGGGCCCTCACGACCACGACGGAGACGGCACGAGTAGCCCATTACTGCGGGATGTACTGGTGGGTGTTGGATCACAGGTTGAGGTGCTATAGCCGGAAGGTTTGCTCCTTTTGGAGTAGGATACATCGATCTCTAGGAAGAAGTAACAAGAGTCATCAATTGTATTGGAAGAGATTTTTAGTTAGTGTTACAGTATGAGAATTACAATTTTAAGAAATACCTGAAGATTACTTCGGAACATAAGATATCCATTAAAGATCTCCAAAACAAAAAATCCATATTACAAATGACGACATATCCACTGTTATTTCAATCAGAATATTAAATTTATAAAAATTATCAGGGAAAATTATTTTGGAATATTATTCACCATTAAAAATCAATGCTCTAGATGAAAAAGAAAGGGCCTCCATTACAGCCAAGAAAATGACATTGCAAGTCTTAGAATCAGAGGATGAATTAGCTGGAAGGTGACAAAGCAAAAGAAAATTTTGTCATAACGTAAATTTTTAAATTGATTTACACCTATATCCAAGCACCATTTTAAGAGTAAAAAATTGTGCTGATTGCGTATAAAACTTATAACATTTGAAATTACAGCTTATTCACTTGAAGAGTTCTTTCAAGACGATTAGAAACCTTAAAGTTCCAAATTTTTGTTACGATTATCTTTAGTGCTTAGATTTTAACCATGTATTTTACGTACGTTATGTATCTTTGTTGTCTATTAATAATAAAAGAAACGTTAAAAATCCCTTGCTATTTTCTTACTACCTTAAAGGGTTTCCTTAAATTGTTGAAAATTGTCCTTAAATTAAATTAGACTTTCTTAAAAAAGGACATTCTTAAATTCATAAAATTTGGTAAAATAACTTATGTATTTTTATAAACTATATGTTTAAAATTCCAAGTAGAAAATACAAAAGTTCCTCAATACACTGTTACTGGTTAGAGGAGGTAGGCCTACTGTGGATACACATTTTTTATTCTTTTATCTAGAGGTAAAAAAAACAACTTTTATTCTATATACAAAGCTAAATTACGATAGTATTTTGTATGACATGGATGTAATTTGTCCGGCCTACTTCAAAGAACAGTTCACAGCAGGGCACAACTACGACGCGGTCGTAAATATATCAGCACACAAGCTGGTCAAGGCTAGGCCTGGACCACCGGGGACCGCCTGTGAACCGTGCGAAAATTGTACGATCTTATGGATGTTATTGTCAACTCGATAGTCTGAATTTGAGGCACATTTAATTTTGTTTGTTGACAAATTAATTACGAAATACTGTACTTCGTATTCAAGAATAATAAGTTTATGAAGTTTCCGTGCTGTAAAACGAAATTCAGTGGATTAACCGCGCTATATATATGTAAGATAATTATATTACTGTTTTAATATAAGTTATAATATGTTGAGCAACAATCAGTTTTATTGTTTTCTCTTTTTAAAATACGTTGTATCAGCAGGTTTTAAAATTAAATTACCAACATTAGTAAACGCGCGTATTTGGAATAATAAGATACCTTACAAAGACAATTTTTCTCGCTCTTCCAGTTTTAAAATAAATACTTTTCAAAATATGATTTCTACACAATACTCAACCTTATCATAAGTCACAAAACAAACAAATCATCGATTCTAGAGGCACCAATTACTTAGACAGATGGCAAATAACAGAGAAAATACAATGTTTTGCACCAAAATATATCTTTTTAAGTAAGTTACCAGTAAAAATCTTTGACACTTAACAACAAACTTTAAAGCAATTCAGCTGATAAATTAAGTTATAAATCACCCACCACACGTGTAACCTATAAAAATACACTCACGTAATAATCCTGACAAGAAGCTTGTACGCAATTAAAACGCCGTCACTTGAACCGCTCCGGCTAATGCGGAGGGCTAATTAAAACCGTCCATCAAGGTGTAAAGTTCAAGCCGTCATCTCTGGGAGCAACAATGTATCAATTAAATGGCAGATCCATCCGGATGACTAGCCGTTCTAGGAATCCGCCGCGACTCGGTCTGTAATGAGTGGCGAGCAGAGACGTTCGACCCGCCACATATTTCCGTTATTGACACAGCTGTAGTTTTTTCCGCAACGATTTCCGCGGTAATGATCACTATCAGTGACGGCGGCTAGAGAGGATCTAGAGGAGACCTCAGTAGTGCGAGACGGAACGAAAAACACAATGAGAAACAGTATAGCGGTGCCTTGACACCATGAGAAAGTGACCCTGAGTAGAGAGTGTGATGTGGTCGAGCGATGTTTTTATATGGTTCAATCCTAGTGAAATAGTTACACATAATTTTCATTATTGTTTTAGGAAATATTCCTTGATTTAGAATTCATGAATAGACATTCCACTATAACGGTTTTAGAGTGCTAATCTTGGACATCCTAATGCACTCGGAGAGGAGTGGCTTCGCGGTGTGCAAACTTCTCGAGCCAAGTGCTGCTTAGCATGCACTTCATAAACACATTAACACAACCGCCTGACAATGTTGCTAACAATTCTAACTTCTGACAGTCACTTCTTGGAATGTTGCCGGTTGTCACTAAAACTATTTATGTGTATGTTGACCTTGTAAGTTGACGTTTCCAATTTGAATAAGAAGGAGCGCAACATCATAGATCAAATAACTAAATTTACAGTTAGGACAAGATTAATTTTTCTCACCTGAAGGTAGGGGCTGCAGGCGGACAGTAGGACGCGGTGCGCCTTGAGCTGTTTGTTCTGGCAGCACAAGGTGACATCCACGAACACTTCCGATGCGAGCATCTGCCTGAGGTAGGCCAGCAGACCGGCCTGGTGGTGTCTCCAGCGAACATGCATCTCCTGCCCCACCATTATCTGGAACAGACACGAGCAACTTGTAGACCAAACAGTGACATTGTGACATCCACGAACACTTCCGATTCGAGCATCTGCCTGAGGTAGGCCAGCAGACCGGCCTGGTTGTGTCTCCAGCGAACATGCATCTCCTGGCCCACCATCCTCTGGAACAGACACGAACAACTTGTAGACCAAACAGTGTCATTGTGACATCCACGAACACTTCCGATGCGAGCATCTGCCTGAGGTAGGCCAGCAGACCGGCCTGGTGGTGTCTCCAGCGAACATGCATCTCCTGCCCCACCATCCTCTGGAACAGACACGAACAACTTGTAGACCAAACAACGACAGTGTGACAAACAATGTGACATTATTACTTCAAGTTTGGACTTGATCTTTCGTAATTCCAACAGAGCAACAAAATTAGGTTTGAAGAACGAACCTTATTTTATTGTCTGTAGCTAAAAAGTCAAACGTGAATAATGGAAAACGCAATGAACTTGTTGGCCAAACAATAACAATATACTATTCCGAATCCATTGCTACACCACCTCAAATCCTAACCCATAATTCTGTTTTTCAAACAACTCAATAAAGACCTTCCACCAATAAAACACGGCTATCCGCACACGAAAGGAACCGCCAAACCACGCAGCTGTTGCACCACAATAAATTAAAGAGGTATATGAAAGTATGTCGATACCGGTGGATGTTACGGCCGGTGGTTAACCGAGGAGGAAGGCGAGGTCGAGATTGGGACCCCTGGAGGCCCGAACAAAGCTGGGCGAACCCATTCTGGCACCGCGCCGGACGTGAACTAATGTCCCCTTGAATGGGCACTGATAGTGGTCCGACAGCGTAAATCAACTACTGTTCACATTCAGGGCTCGTTTGTACCGGTGTGTTATAATACCGCGGTATCGGCCCCTGAATGGCACTCGTTTGAATACAAATCGACCCCCTTGAGAGTGGCAGATATGAACGTGTGATTGCCATTTTTGTTGTGGGAGCTTGACATTTGTGGACTCTGTATGGTCCGAGGTTGCGGTATCAGGAATTAATTCTACATTGATTCGTTCGACAGGTAGTGATTGGTAAAGGAGGGATGAATATGAAATTATTGACTGTATCAATCACTTTTCATCTGGACCTAAAAGGTTTTTATATGGTCTTTTGCGACGAACTGACCAGTATATAATTTTTCACTGTGGATGGCATGTATCAAGTTAAGAGACATACCATGATCAGGCTTGGACCTGTAAAAAAACGAATCATCAACCTGAACACAACCTGATAAACTTGGTAGGGTGTTCGAGTTTCTAATCAGTAATGTAACAAGAACTGGTCCAAGCTTGATCAGGAAATGTGCCATAACTCAATTAAAGAATTCTGATCCATTCAAAAATATCGTTGGCTAATACAAGAAAAGATAATTTTACAAGTAAATCCAATACAATGTTGCACAAAACATCCCCCTCGCTCCATTCCGTCATCACAGTCACCCGTCCAAACCGGCTCTTCAGAGTGGAGACTGAAGTTGATAATTAGATCAGCAATTCGCTGAACGAGTCACGAAATGCGTCATAGCTAAATTAGGGAATTCTGATCGATTCAAAAAGATCTTTGGCTAATACAAGAAAAGATAATTTTACAAGTAAATCCAATACAATGTTGCACAAAACATTCCCCTCACTCCATTCCGTCATCACTGTCACCCGTCCAAACCGGCTCTTCAGAGTCGAGACTGATGTCGATAATTAGATCAGCAATTCGCTGAACGAGTCGGAAGAATGTTCCGGATCAGTTCACGGAACCGACTCCCACCGAGCGATGCGAAGCTCGTCTCAAGTATGCCAGTGCCGTTGAGAGCGGAGGCCTCTTCTGACAACTGCTCTCTAAGTGGCTCTACTCGCATAAAAATATCATATTCCGGTGATACCCCTTATTATCACACTGTATATGGCGGCATCTTCGCTGCGTTGGGGACATTAGTACTTGTAATGCTGTGGTTAAGGTAATGGCTGATTGCAAATGGGAAAATTATACTCGACCAGATGAGAATCCTCCGAACGACGATAGAAAAAACTAAACGGAACGGGACGTTGCGCCGCTGTAGGATGGTTGCGAAAGTCGTGTTCCATTAAGAAGAGAGCTATTTAACTTTCTTGTGGAAAAATAGCTCTAGTTGATAATTTTCCACTGACAAATCAGTCTTGATGTTATGCTTCTTTACTAACTAGATGCTTAAAATGGTAACAATGTTATGGTAAAAATTTTAAAAACCATTCAGAGGGGTTTCTTCATTGAAAAACTTTTCATCATACCCTTGCGATAAACGTTGTTTTCAGAAAAGTCAGCTGTGATCGAAACTAGTCGATTCCCGATGGGTTGGATGAACGTGTTGGTAAACAGAAGTTTTCGGGACTTGGCCGGAAAATAGTAGTTTTCGGCACCTAGTAGTGTATATTTATTGAAGGTGATTGTGTGATGAAGATTACTGTTCTTAACTGATCCAAAAGTGGTATACCGGTGCTCGATCTAATTAGAAATCGGCTTCGCCTCGTACTTGAATCTCGATCTTGCACCTACAACGACTACTTTCCGGACTAGTCTCGAAATATTCTATACTGGAGTATTAAAAGTATTCCGGAACACAACTCTTTTTAAGGTCCATAGAAGTTACATTTTCCTTTATTGGTTTAAACTTGTTTCCCTTTTTCCCTGTCGTAGAATCCACATAAAAACAATCGAATAAATTTAAAAAGGTAGCCTACTCTCAGTAAAAAATAATAACTCAGTCATTCCATCATGTTTCCCGAGGGCCAACAGCCTAATTTACATCAGTGTCAGAGTTTGTAAAGGAATGGATATTACATTTTTGGGATCTGGATGTTTGCCAATTACGGAAGATCGAAAAACCGCGCCGGCGGCGGGTAACGCACGTTACGTTCTGACGGGAATATCGCCCCGTCACGCAACCTGACTAGTTTTTGCCCCCATTTAATTATGTGCTTTTTACGACCTCAATCCCGAGAATCTGTGCTAACAAGATTACGGAATACGAATTTCAGGTTGTGAGTGAGGTGACGTTTCCCCGCTTCGGTTCCTCCTCTCGACTGAGGTAGTAAAACTTCGCACTTTTACAGCTTTTTTATGGGGTCATGACTTTGCCGTAAATCTGCATGTGGTTGGATTACATTCGCGATAGTCATCCACAAAAAAATCACCGGTTGGAATATATCAAGTTGAACGATATAAAATACAAAAATTATTAAGGTAGCGGCTATACAGCAACGTCACGTGCACATTCGCACCGATTCGCACCCGAATGCTCCTCAGAGCATTCGCTTGCGAATGTAGACGGGACGTGACGTGACGTTGATGTATAGCAGCACCTTAAGAAGTTCAACCAAAGGATGAAGTTTGAGTTATATTTAATGCAACAGTATGGTTCGTAGTATATAAAATTCTTTCGATCAGAAAAGATATCGAGATATGAGCAAAAGGTGAAGGGTCCAAGTTCCTCAATGCATATTTTAAAGAATAATAAAACCAACTTCATAAATTATTGTCAATCACCCAGAATTAAGTATAAATGCACAGCTTTATAAGGCTGGTTATTAATTCGACGATTTCGCCCTTTTCCACCAATTTCATCAGTAATTTGACCACATCATAAAGTTTTCAGCAAAACGCCATTTAGATCCCCATAATTTGCAGTAATTTAGCACACGACATAATCTCTCCATTTTCGAAAACCGATCACCTTACAAAAATGTATTAAATTTCAACTGAATCCATCAGAAACACGCACTCGACTCTATTAGAATCATCACCAATGATTGCGGCACCAGTGGATAACTAGGGCCCAACTCTGGCATCAGGCAACGGCCCCCATTAAACAAACAAGATCCACTCGATTAACATATGTATTTGGTTTTAATCACGAGTAATAAATGACACGAGATTATGAGGGCAGTTAAAAAATCATCTGCGCAAATGATTGGCCCACCGTTGCAAATTATTATGTAGTGTAAAAACCAGTCGATGTAAAAACCCCAGATCGTGGTCAAATAAAAGGGTTGTGGGATACCCACCGGCATTAACTGGGTTCGACGGAGGTGATTGCTCAAATGGGCCAATCTTGAGGATTAAGAGCTGCGAAGAGGAATGGCTGGGGCGAGAGGAGTAGAAACCTCAGGTTCGGCAATGTGAGCCAAACAATATCAGCAAAATAGTTCTTACCGATTCGTCATGGACGAAATGCTGCCCACGGTAATGGCAGGGTCTGGCGAGGTTCGGGCGTGTGGAGCACCGCAGCTCCTCCGTGGGTAGGCCGATGTACGTGGTGATTAAAACGTGAACTGCTCTCCAATTTCCAGTTTTGAAATTACTTCCTTCCAGCCAGATACTCCTGGTTAATCCATTTTGGTTCAATCAAGATCGACTGGAGAAATAATTATAACTGGTAACTGAAGCGTGAAGAGAATTCGTTTTGATTGAATGGTGTTGTTGTTTGAGAGCCAAAGATCATAGACAACGCTTAACTTCATGTGTATCAGTTTGGGGGAAAAAACCTTTCGTTCAAATTTCTCTTTTTTCTGAAGAAATTGGTACAATAACGCTTTACTGGCAGCGCAATAGCATAAGGTAGAGAATTCGTAATCGAACATGATTTCAAATTTTGGCTGTTCTTATGATTTTGCCACTCTGTAGGTTAGCCATAAGTGGCTTTTGATAAAACGGTTTATATGTGTCAAAAATATAACCAGATGTAACAAAATAAAAACGTCATTGCATTTGAGGCAAGGAGTATCAAATCCCTCAGGAGACAGAATAGTGGGTGTCTTTGGAACGTACACATTTCTAAAATATATTTTTTCCTCTAAAATACAAAGAGATTGTTCAAACTTTTATTGTACAATTTTCAAATAACTTGTGTTTAGCAAGTGCAAGCATGCAATAGATAGAAATGTACGCAGCTATGCACTTAAAAAAGGGGGCGCATATAATATATTGAAATAATACCACTTCTACATCAACTATATATGTACACAAGGTGGAACAATGCGTCATAAAAGACAATGGCGTCGCAGCCTCCTAGATCCCGGGTAGTGGGGCCCCCATCAGCGTATATCAGCGCGGGTTGAGGAGGGATCATCGTGCTCCGGGTCACTAACGAGCTATTGTCCGAGGTTGAAAAAACGCCTATTTACGACCCTCTCAGCGATTAAGAGCATGGCGAGCCCCGCGATAAAGACATGCCACCCCGGCGCCATGTTTAATTCACAATTTCGGCGGTAATTAACTCGTTTGCAGATCGGGCCGCTAACGAAGGCTTCTGGGAAGAGTGCACGACTTGGCATACAAGTAGGCCTCTGCGTAAATTGATGCACAGCAAATCGGCCGACTCGTTAGGGCTTTTTGTGCCTCATTCTGACATTTTGTCTTCATTACTCCGGCCGTTCACCGGATGTTTGGGCGAGGTTTGAATGCTCGATGAGGTTTAGACATCTGACTTGCTTCACCGGATGGCATTCAACTATAGATTGCTTGTTTTCGGTAAAATCTACAAAGCTTGAGTTGTTCACATTTAGTGAATTATCAAATATAGATAGTGACACTATATATAGATAGACACTATATCAAATATAGATATAGTGATTATCAAATATAGATAATCTATTAACGACTCAAACAATAAAAAAGCTGTTGAAATTTAAAGAAAAAAGTTGAAGCAATCTTACATCAAGATATAAGTGATGAATTTGATACTGTGTAAAATACTGTCATTAGTTGGAAAATACCACAAAAAAGTTAAATTCTGGAAGTCTTTTAAAATAATTTCCTCAGGATATGGACATACATAATTTAGTTTTCCCCCTTTTTGAACATGAAGGTATTTATGAGACGTAAATTTGATAAATATTATAATTTCCATCCGATATATTTAAAATTATATAAATCTCAAAACATAGAGTAATGCTAGTCACATGAGGATAAATTGTTTCTACATAGTTTCTAATATTACAGAGTTTGAACTTAAATGTTGATGTAGTATGCGCTTAACAGAAGCGTATTTGAGAATTAGGAGTATGTGTTAATCAAAATATAATGCCAATCCTCCAAATATGTAGATATTTATGTTATTAATGATACTTTTAATTGTATAAGTACTAGGGTCAAGTTTACTCAAACACTGAACTCTAATTCTTCTTAAACTATTCAGAATGCACAGCTGTAACCTACTATGAAAAGCTCCATAAACAATCGAAGTCTTTCAGCTCGGACATTGTTCTAGTGCCCACACAATCAAGAGAGCCTTGAGCCTACGTGCTGAGCCTTACCAGCACCAGTGTTGAGATAGATGGACGGCACAGAGCAAGAAAACCAATTTGCACCTCGCAATCCAGTTGGAAACGCTCCCACTGGAGGAGTTATCGTACTCTATGTCACACTAGGCGTAAATATACCGTGTTTACATAAACAACCAATGTTTGCCTTGGCAAGTCCACTTTTTGTAGTCAAGTGGGTGTGGAATTAGTTAAGTTCAATTGAAACCTGATTGAGACTGTTTTAAAGTGACAATTATTTTTAGAACTATACGATATTCCAATAAGAATAGCGCCTACAATTATATATTTTATTATTATGTCACAATAAACAAAGTATCAATAAAGGACATTATATAATTATTTATGTATTAGCCTTATTTCACTTTGATTAATATTTTTGGTATACAAATATTTTTTACTATTCATTGTCAACTAACAAAAACTGCTCATTTGGCAAAAAAATCAAAGTTATTTTAAAATTATGAACAATTTTTTTAGCATACCCATTTACTTTAGAAGGTAGGCGGTGGTTGGAGGTTTTTGCAAAGTATATCCCTCGGCTATTTTCTCCGATTGGAATCTGATACGATATAATCTCTCCTGCCACTGGAAGGCGGTTCCCAGTATATCTCACACATTATTGACATCGTGGAGGAAATCTTCTCTAAACAGGATCAAATTTAAAAGTTTTGGCCGTTTGCAAACGAATGTCGATAGATAGGAAGGAGTTTAGATAAATGGACTGAGATAAAAAGTGGTTCTGACGAAAATTAGCGAACATTTTTGGGTCGGTGCCTGGTTTTGAGAGAGCCTCTATGCCTCCTATCATGACAGACCATTTATGAATTGAGTATACATTATAATATCTTAAGTTTTTACCCTGGACAAAAAATTAATGCGTCTCAAGGTTTAGGTGAAGAATAGAAGTAATATTAGTTACGTGGAACCATCTTAAACCTTCAAGCTCTTCCAGTGGTCAATGTAAACTTGAGTTTTATTGGAACATGTATGTTCCTCCTATAAATGGGTACAAATTCTAAAAACTCAAACATAAAGTGTTTCATACAGTTGGCCATGTGTTTAAAACATTTACACTGTGTTTATAGATAAAATTTAAGTAAGAGCATTAAACTTCTCACTAAACGATTTTAAAGTATTAGATTGTATTTATGTCTTCGAACAATTCTATTGTTGACAATAATAGGTTGTAAGCAAACAATCTTCGAGTTCCTCTACGATTTACATAATCTAAAATGTCAATATATGCATAAACTCCTTAGCCTTCATATTATCACACAAACAATCATCCCAAGTTATAGTTTATGCGTTATTCTTCACAATACCCGAGGAGTATAATTGTGTGGATGAAGTCATTCAATTTAAATTGAATACTGGGACCCAGCTCACAACCCGTCTCAGACCCAGGCTTCTTCTGGGCCCGCAAAAACTGGATGTCACAGAATTCTTGCTCGAATCTCTTATACAATTTACGACATTACCTTCCACAAGGATTTCGTCTTTAACTGGTACTTAAATCATGGTAGAACAGAGATTAGATCATGTTTATATCATTAATTCCTCTTTGTAATAGGGGTATTAAATTTGTTCCTCTTCGTTTTGGACGTTTGTCATTGTAAAATTCATCCAGCATTTCAAATATTTTCAATTGTTATTCTTGTACACAATCGACTAAATATTTATGTAAACAAAACCTAATATAATCTCGCTACTACTGTAAATTCTTAAAAAAGATGTAAAATTAAAAAGACAATGAAAGAACTATAATACAAAAATACTAAAATCGAATCAGTGTATAACAAATTTTAAATATTTTTTTCAGGGTAAAATTATCTTCACATTGAAAATTTATTCCATGTTATCTTTGAGAGAGTAATACAATAAATACAGGAAATTTAAACAATCCAAGAAAAGAACCATGTTTTTTATGAAAAAAATGCTAAAAAAGAAAAATAATCATTATCAAAAATTATTCATTTCTCTTATTGCTCTAAATATATGAGTCTCATTTTATTATGGCACTATTCAGACACATCGCCGCAATGCTTGTCCGTTCTCTGGTACAAGACTGGTCCTAATTGTAGCAACTAGTCAAGCGTGTAACAACAGTAACATATCAACTCGCTCGAGCGCGGTGACAGCGACGCTTCCGTCCCCAGGCGCTCACTGCGCTCACTGCGCTCACTCAATTAGTCCAGCGATTAATATTCCTTCTAAGTATCCGGATAATCGAATAGTTCAATTAATCGCGAGGACGATGATGAAGGCCTCTGGAACGTGCTGTCCGCTGACCTTTGCAAAGGTTGACGCTTTCTGAGTACGTTAAAAATGGGTTTTGGGTTCAATTTGCTTCCAAATTGATGAGCTTGTGGTTTTTCAGGAGATTAATTACTGAATGGGGGTTCTCTTCCAAGTTTTGAGTTACTAGATACATTTTTAATTCACTATGTTTGGTAAAGACAATTTATCTTGGAATTAAGTAGAAATTTAATCTAAGTTATATGTTTTTAACGTATTAGTTTATTTACTTGTCACATAGTAGAATATAAAAAATTAGAAAAAAATTATTAGGGATTTCTTTGATTTGTTTTCAAGAAAATAAAAATATTCCAACAGTGAGTGTTATATTTTGGCTTGCGTCAAATCAGAATTATGTTAGCCACACAAACAAATTTCATAAATTAATTTCCATTCTCCCACTTCCTCCGGACTGAATTTAGGTTAATAACTCATAAGTTATCCCATGCTACCAAAACAAAAGACTTTTAATTGAATATTCCCTACACCCAAGGTTTACTTAATATAAACTCTTTCGTGATACAATAAAAAACCATTAAAAGGTTATCTTCCAAAGTTGAAATCATGGTGGAGACACCCGCTCTTCTAAAGCGCAAAGGTCAACAGAACGTAAACTGAAATTAACGGCGCAAAACGAACCACGAGAGCCAAATGGCTGAAAGCATTAGAGCGACGTTTCGAGCAGTTGCATTGCGCTTCTTCAAGTGAATGGACAGACAGGAAATGCGCTATTAGCGGAGGGGCCGCGGGCGGGACGGAGTGCTCTAATGATAGACTGACCGCAGATCAAGAATGTCCGCACTGACTCACTGCTCTCTGCGTGTAACGGGGCCATTCATCCGCTACTGCTACTAGGGTAAATATTGTGTCATTAGCTTGTCTCCGTGTCCGCTTCCGTTTAAATGGCTTGGACTCAGGACAGGAAGTGCCATGACGTTGGGCAGGTTAGTGCCGTTGATGAGGGTAGCGGTGACCAGTTGTGTTTGATTTGCTGACCGTTATTTCGGTAGTCGTGAAAATAGAGACAATTTTGTATATTTATATGCGATGGCTTGTGGATGCGATATTCCAAAGTGGGGATTAACGTCCACTCTAGTTAATACTAGTTCATCCATAAACACTATCCTCATAATTAGACCAATTCGTATATATGAAGTCGAGATTGTGTTTCGGATCCCACGTTAAACTGTAGGTCCCTAGATACCATTGGCTGTTGGGCTATTAATTAACAGTCCTGTCTAAGGAGAATGCCGGCCTTAGTCAGTAACAAGACTACAAGATCGCGCCACAATCATCCTACACTCCGTCTCTCATTCATATTCAGGTCCAACATAGGAATGTCCATGTGAGGTCCCTGTCTCAAAATAGAGATATACCGGTAGTGACATAGTTTATTATTTTTATTGAACCAAGTTAATAAGTCTACCAATCCAAGTGATACTTCGTGAGATATTTAGCATCACGCATTTTTACAGGTCATTGTAATATTATTACAACAGATTGTAGCAATTTTTAGAGATGAGTGGATTTAAGTCAAACTCAATGCCACGAAGGTAAGGGCATTTACCGGCCTTCAAAGCTAGTGTCCATAAACTTGAACTTTTCTCGCCCAGTTGGGTTGACAGGGTCCACTTAAACCAGAAATCGTGACTTTTAAGACATAATTAATTTATTCAGCCACCTCTGCAGATTTCAAGGTCCTCCAAATTCACACCGCCGTTTTTTATCCAGACCAGTTCCCACTCCGAAACGGTTTATGACCCCTTTACACGGGATAACCACGTAGCGGACGCAGTATTTTACCCCGTCTATCTCTAACGCAAAACGGAACCTCTAATTTGGAACGATTGCCAAAATCCTGGATTCGGAGATGGCTGAGCGTTCAGCGGGGAGGATGCGATAAGACTTAACGGAGACTCAGACTGTCGATCCGCACAAAAAACCGATACCTGAAACATTTTTAATGACGGAGTCGGACATTCCTTGACGGGAAAAAGTCTAAACAGCTCATTAGCGGTGGCTGAAATGAAAACAGAAGAACCTGTCTTAAATCCGCAAAAAGCGGAAACTGGATTTCTATTGGTAAGTTGTCAACGGGTAATTGGCGAGGGGTCCGGAAAGGCAAGACGGCGAAACTGGAATATGCGGCATAAGATGACAATGGCCACATCGGCCATCCGACATCCGACCGTCCGACGACCAGAGAGTGATAAGGGGGAGCCAATTACGGCCGGAGAGATTGCGCTTCTTTGGTCAAGCTTTTTACCAGCGGCCGATATAATGGGCAAAAATAACACGGAAGGAATGTACACACTTTCCCTGTAGGCTATCTACGATGCATCACAATGACAATATGAATATGGTCAATCACCTTATGGCTTAAAATAATAGTAAATGGAAGATTTATAGTTGAAGTATCATAGCTTTTTAATTTATAGAGTATGTAAAGTATCAATTTGTTACAAGGACATGAACAAGGTTACAATTTTGTTAACCGGTAAAATATCAACTCTTTAATAAGAAAAAAGGTTATTAAATGAGATACTAGAAATGGGATGTGTATATCTCGACAGGTAGAACGGTCTGAATCACAGCGTGTAGTGTCATTATGGAGTAAAGTGCAATCTGAAACTTTAGCACAGATTTGACAAATTTACTTTTGTACATTGATTTTTATCTGACTTTTAATCAAAAAAGATGTAGATAAAAATCTAAAGCCTACCTAAACAGTTTAAAAGTAATATAAACTCTTTGGAATTATGTTCCTTTAAGACCTCCATCAGTTGGACTCGGTCATTCGAGCTACAATAGTTTATCATATACCATGTTACAAAAATACTATAAACACCATCAATAGCAATAGTAGCACCGTGCTTCCGGTGTTCTTGATTGATAATGAAAATAATGTTTACAACCAATCGCAGAATACAGAATCGTGAGTCATTTGCTAATTGTTCAACATTAAATTACGAAATCGGAATATATTTGTACACACAAATTTTACTCAAGAGGTGCCTTAAAACTTACAAAAGCTACCGAAAAATGTGACCAACAGTCCGAGTTACTCACTCCCATCGATCATCCCGCTTTCCACACTCGCGTAAATATTTTAACGCTACGTAATTTAGCAGAAGACAAATAAATATGAGGCTGTCCCACAGTTTATCAAGCGGCCACTTTGCATTTCCCGAATTCCCGTTTCCCGAGGACGAGCTTGTCCGTGGCGGGAGAGCGGGATAATTGCGTGGACAGGCAGGCGCGAGTGTAGACCAGATCGCCGATAGGCAGGCATCCTCACACGTTACGAAGCCCTGCTGTCCACCGAGCTCAGTGTCAGTAAACAGCTGGCTTAATTGGCACATCTATGCGGGGCAACGTCCTTTACACATCTTGGATAGCGAGTGTTTGTTTATTGCATTTTGATTTAAGAAGTTTTATATAAAAAATTAGGAGATTTATCAATAACAATCTTGGTGGACACAAAACATTTTAAAAAAATCTTTGTTCATGGAAATATTGCGAAATCAATTAAGCTTATTTTAATTGGATTCTATATTCAGATATAATAATGCACTGTCTTTGAATACACACCAACTGCATGAAGGATGATGTTTTGAGTTTTATGTTTAAATATGAGTAAGTAGCTAGGTGTTAACCATTTGCAAACATTTAGAGGTTATCACACTTCAATGTAATAAATTATAGAAAAATGATTTTACAAAATGATTAAAACGCCCAAGTTAAAAGTTTTGAATTTTTTTCGTTATTTACGTAAATATAAAATAGACAAAATTTTTATTAACAAAAAATTTTATATATCTTGCATTTTTTGTGTCTGACTAACCACTTATTTGTCTAACCTGCAATGTATTAACTAACATAAATTTTTTATATTTAATATTTGAAAATTCATAGTTACAATAAATATAACGAAGGTGATGTATCGGTCCTTGCGCCATTGGTATACAGCTTTGCTGAGGAGTTGTCCAGTGCCACCCGAATAAAGTTGTATCTTAACGTTGTTTTAAACAAACGTTTTCGTCTAAATTTTAATATGCATAGACGATGAGTTTGAATACTAATTATAACGTTTATTATACTAGGAAGATAAAAAAGCTCGTTATTATAATTACTAGCTATTATTTAAACTGTCAACAGTACAAATAAGATGCTAATTTAAATTAAATTGAGTTATAAAACTGTCACCACTTTGTAATCCTACCTATCAAGTGGATCTAGAAGGCCTGCCGGGCAGGAGATTTAGAACCATGGGAGATCGTCCTACTAAATCTTCCGCTGCGCCACACAGAAGCCGCGAGGATGTGTTCCTAGACGTGATAACATCTGATTACGACGGGATGACCTTGGGTGACCGTCGTCCATCGTAGATAACGCGGCGAAGAAGCGTGCAGCGCATGAGCAAGGTGCATTCTAACGTGAACTGAGTATTGTTATTTTATGACGTCATATTTGTGATTGTTACTGAATATTAAAATGTTGTTAAGTGCGCTGAAACACACTGTACTGAAATTTAAATATCCAATTGTTATTATTCAAGAGTTATATTTAAAAAGTTTACAAAATAAAATTAACGGACGTTTTAAGTTAATTTAGCTTATAGTTAGTTGTGTTACTATTTAAATATGTAAACATAGTTTATATTAATTTTGTCAAAACATTATTTGGAATGCCATTGAGATTGTATTTTGCAGAAATTATTGCTACAATGGTATAGTGTTCTTTAATGGTTTTTGACCAAATAAAACATCCACTAAGGAAAAGGGGGTTTATGTTGCTTTGCTCAAACATCTTCATTTTTTAACATAAACTTTTAGCTAATTCAAATTTTGTGTAGCCTACTTGTCAAACACTCTTAGGAACAAGTTTTGCTCAACATTGTAACATTTGTCTTAGCGCCAAGTTTTTTGCAAACTGAAATGAGTCGTCACATGCGGAGTAACAGCTGACATCTGCGAGTGATCGGTACAGAATCTCGCATTTCGCTTCCAACACCGCGGACCGTGGGACTCGAACCACGGTATAGGGCCCCGGAGTAATGTGCGATTTCTAGTCAAGAATCCTGCATTTGCCTGCTCTGCAGTCGCATCGGATCTCGCAAAAGTGAGGGAAATGTTTGGAATGTGTATGAGAAACGGAAAACTAATAGCACTGGGTGTAGTTTAGCTCGAATTTAAAAATATCTTCTTGCCACTATGTCGTTAAACATGGGTAAAGGTATTATTAATATGTTTAGAAATTGGATATATGAGATATGAAAATGTTTGGCACCTCGTTTTACACGAATTAAATAATAAAGTGGCTTATCCCTGCATTAATTATTTCCATAAAACTAATATTTAAGTTGCGTTACGTGTGTACATAATCGGAATGTATTATGAATTTGTAGATAGGTAATTAAAGTGAAATTACTTAATAAATTTGTTTGTTTGTGGCCAAGTGCAAGTCTTCCCCAGTTTTGAATGGAAAGTGTACAGTTAAAATTCAAGAAATCCTATACTATAATACTAGAATGTCTGGGGCGATTAACTTTACACAATCTCTAAATAAAAAGGGTAGATTTCGCTTAAACTTTGTATTTAAGAGTGTGTTGGTAAAAAAGTAAGTTTAGAAACATTCCAACTCCAGACAATTTTTCTCTAAAATTAAGCAAACAATTTTAAATTTGAATATGGATCTTATAGGTTGCCACTACGGTAACGAAATGACAACCAAAGATAAAAAAAATTATAGAACCCTATTTTAAGAAAAATTGAATTAAAACCAACGAGCAAGGCTCGGTCAATCCGGTACCATACCGCGGTAGTTTATGAAATGAGATGGTATGAATCAGCCAAGAAAAAATATGTTTTACAAATAATTTTAGTATTTGATTACTCATTTCTGCTTCGACTCTATGCTACGAAGCATTACAATGGAGCAGAGAAGAACGCACAATCTAAAATTGCATCTACGCCGCGAATCGCATTCTTCACCTTCTGTTTTGGAAGAAAAATGTTTCCTAGTTGGTTTAGTTATGTGAGTTTTGATTGAATGTGTTGTTAATTTTCGGGTTGTAACTTAACCGACAAAAACTTACACAGTAGTTGTAACATTGTTACAACAGTGAGCATACTCAAGATTCTCTAGGTCTGAATTTAAAAACATTTTATTTTTAAATTCAGTCATACAGATAATTTGAATCAATTTGTTGGCTAGGACGAAAGCCAACACAATTTTAAGTAAAATAATTTTTTGTATAACACAATCTATAAATGTCAGCTGATCAAATAAACGAATATGATACCAGATGTTTTACTTGGTTTCTTTTAAACGAATCAAAATATAATGTCAAATGTCGGATTTGTTTACCTTTTAAATTTACGACATGTAAACAGAGTGCTTTAAGAAATCTCATATTTGTTTTATTTTGTGATATTTAAAGTGAATAAACTTTATCTTTGTACACAAAGGTTTGTACTACGTACAAATACGAATATTCCTGCAAAGTTTTGTGAGATTCCCATCAGTGATAAAGGCTGTAACTTTGCTTAAAAATTAAAAAGGTTTGTTGTGCGTAGGAAACTACATTTCTGACTTTTTTTAGGCTACTTTTGAACGCATATATTTTACTATACTGATAGTTTTTAAAGTAAGCTTGGTGATTTTTAGTGTTCATTAACCCAGTTAAATGGATAGAAATTGAAAAAAGGGTCAATTGTAACCTTTTTGTGACTTTTTGAGAAGTGAAAATTGGCCGTATTCTGCTTCGTGTCTATATATGCACACGTCGTCTGTTTGGTTGGGTGGGACTTGGCGACGTAACACGACCGTGCCACTGGATATGTTCCAATACAAAAATGTTGCTTCCATAAGAATATCATGGTAACTTTGTGGGGCGGAGCCCTATGGAGGAATATGGATAAAAAGTATCCTATGTTACTTCTAGTACCTCCCAGAATATGCAAAGGCGGTCATAGCCATTCATTTAAGGATGGGTAACGGTTAAAAAATGTTATCAAGTTTTTTTATTGAACCAAAACCCAGTCCTTAACTAAAAACTCAGATAGATCCATATTTAATCACTCCAGAGATTTACACTCCAGGGTAAAATTAGTAGACAAAATAGTAAATTATTTGTTTCTATAGGGGATCCCAGTTTACAATCTAATTTTGTGAGTGAACCCTTCTTTATTATAACCTCTCTTGATTGGTCGATTTTTACAGGCGGCTGAATATGTGTACAAAGATTCATGATGATCCGTCGAGTAGTTTTTGCTTTTAAGAGCAACAAACATCCACGATTTTATATTTATAATATTAGTAAGGATTTTGAAGTACTGATCTTCTCTCAAAGCATAACTAATCAATTTCATTATCTGTAGGAGGATCTATTCCTCCCGTCTGTTGCTAGAAGGCCGTTTCGCAACATTTAATGGTGATTGGTACACGGTCCAGGCGATGCGAGGCCTAGTGATATTGGCGCAGCGATAACACCTTGATTGCTCAGGTCTGCACTGTCCCCGTCTCCTTGGGCCGCTACATGACTCCCCATTATCCGCACTGCACTGTCTCCTTGGCCGCTACACGGCTCTCGATTAACCGAACAACGCGAGTGGTAATTGGAACACCCTGTTGATTGCAGCGAACTTTGCATCTCCGGAAGAGTTATGGGTTCACACCCGAGTCTAAATACAGTAGTTTGTATCCTATTACCTCCAGTAGCTCTCACATTTTACTGCCATTACCACATTAGTATGTTTATTGGAGGTTGCACCTCCAGAAGAACTCACACCCAAGACCAAGACTAAATAGTCAAGTGTGTCTATTACTAAGGTCAGTAGCTTCTGTTTAGTTTTACAGCCTGTCGTAAAACACTTGTAAATACAATAAAATAAATAACTCTATAAACAGTAACTTTTATGTTGGCTAAGGGTGTTTTATAAAAGAAAGAATGGAATTTATTACTTTTGAGTTGAAACTTGGCTATTATATAGTGGATTGGTGGGTCATTTTCAACAGGAATAGATTAAATAGATCACTTAATGGGTAGGCCGACAGTTGATTTGTTCTCTTTTTAAGTTAAGACACTAAGACACTGATTGAGGCTATTTATTTCATCCTGTTAAGAAGTCATTATATACAAAAAAATACAAGTTATATGCATATAGATTTGTTTCAGAGTTTGTCCTTAACTCAAATGCCAACATGACTAATTCATCAATTTTCTGTCAGTAACCAAAATAAATTATAGAAGTTCTTATTTGAAATTTGTCAAGCAAGTTTTAAATACCTGTAGATATACTATTTGTGGTTTATTAAATATCAAATGTTAATAAAAAGAGTTAGGTAGCATATATTACTTCATAAACTTGAATGTTGTAGGAAAAGGTATTGGATGTATAAATTAATGGTACCATCTTCTGTACTGAATATTTTCCTTAATATTTACATAGACTTCTTTAAATCATTATTATTATTATTATTATTAATCAGCCAAATAAATGTGCTTTGATTTCAGATTTATAAGGTATACATAATTTTATATGGTGTACATTTATTAAATTATCGTTAAGGTCAAAATTTAAAAATTTAATGACCAGTAATAATTGAACCACCTTGCACTCACGGCCTTGCATTGACGTTGCTAAATGTCGATATTTATGACACGAATGTCCCACAAACGCTTCAATCCACTTCAAGCCCACAAAAACCGGTCACTAATTGTATGCAGTAAAAAATAATTACAGGTGTTCCAACCCGCTAGAAACATACTGAAGCTCAAAGTCATTACATCATTCTAATTAGGAAGGTGATTCAAATTTAATTACATAGTAATTGATGACATGTGCAGTGCAAGCAAAAAATATGAATAACGAGTTTTTGTCAAATTACGAGATTGTAGTTCTCCTTGACGGCAGAACATAACGTGTTACACCAATATTTCCTCAATTCTAGAGACACACTGTCTATATTGGAGACAAAGGAACCGCAAGGTGGGGAGATTGATTTCGGCGGTTGCGACTGCGGTTTTCGCCCGTCAGACATTGGTGATGATTAATAAGCTCACTCGATCATGTTAGAACGGCTTTCACTTTTTCAGACTAGTTTGCATTTTTAACACTACTTTCTCTATTTCGGATTCCACCTGAACTAATGTATTTATTTATCTGGTAAAGTCGTTCAGTTTTTAGGTTTACTTAAAAGATTATAAATTTACTAAGGTAGTATATTAGTGTAGGCCTAATATATAAAATGATAATGTTTTGTTATAATTTGTAACAAAAATTTATTTTATTTGTACACCATGCAATTTTTTATGGATTCATAGTTATATAAAAAAATCGTCATAGTATACTTTACCCGACCAAGTACAAACACATTATTAAGATACATATGTAGGCATATTCTCCTACTTATTCTCATATTTAACTGAATAACTTATTTAAAATCAGATTGCATTCCATTAGAAATTTGATGAATGGCTAAAAATAAATTAAATACACCTTAATTTTTTGTTTAAATACATAATGTTCTTAAAGTTAAAAATATTATTTCGTTTAAACTAAAATAGTAACTCTAATTTGTCAATAAAAGCATGGGAAGTTATAATTGATTCCATTTAAATATTCAAATACAATACGAACAATAATAACTAAACATTTCATGACTGTGAGCAACAATAACTAATTCCCAGGGGAGTTATTCATAGTGAACTTTCCATATAAATGATAATTAATATTTTACTGCTTTGTAAACCTTACGGATCTCATTAGTGAGTTAAGAGTCATCTTCACCTTTGGCCTGGTAGCCCATTGTTGCGCAGTCGGCAATGTGGCAATATTATAACCATAGCGCTTTTATGCTAAAACATGGTATTTTATTCCCCTGTTTCGGTCACCGTTTTTAACCGATTTTCTTTAAACTTCTTAAGTGTTTAGTCGAATAGTTATTTTAGGCCCCTCATACCTCAAAATTTTGAAAATTTAACAAATTTAACTCTCTGTGAAATTGCAATGTAAATCGATTTTCCTTAGTAATATTTGTTAAAATTTCAAAATTTTGAGGTACGAGGGCGGGCCTAATATAACTATTCGACTAACACTTACCAAGTTTAAAGAAAATCGGTTGAAAAACGGTGTCCGAAACTAGGGAATAAAATACCACGTTTTGCATTAAAAGCCGTATGGTGAACATTGCCGACTGCGCAACAATGGGCTACTGGCCCAGACGTGAAGGTGACTCTAAAGCCGCGTTTACACCAGAGTTGGAGACCGGAGATGCAGACTTTTATCGGCAATCTCGATTGCAGACGCTCGTTGCAGATAGAAGTTTGCAACTTGTGCTTGCAACTGTACACAGTTTGCTTCTGCAACTGCAACCTGCAACCGAGCCATCAGTCAGTGTGTATAATGCCGATTGGTGGGAAAGGAAGTGACGTAGCGACGTAGCCGATGGGCGGGAGGGGTGGCGAGGTTAGTTGCAGACTCAAGTTGCAGACCAAAAAGGCACTGCAACTCGGGTTGCCGACCGGGGTTGGCAACTGCCTTTGATCTTTACCGACTCTGGTCGGAAAACCAAAATTCGGTCTCCGACCCGAAAATTCGGTTTGCAACTCCGGTCGGCAACGGGAGTTTCAGTTGTTTTAGTGCGTCTGCAATCGAGATTGCCAATAAAAGTCTGCAACTCCGGTCTCCAACTCCGGTGTAAACGCGGCTTTAGTAACTCCTTGAAAGACTTTAATATGTAGTGGAGTTTGAGTAAAGCCGCGTTTACACCGGAGTTGGAGACCGGAGTTGCAGACTTTTATCGGCAATCTCGATTGCAGACGCTAGTTGCAGACAGAAGTTTGCAACCTGTGCTTGCAACTGTACACAGTTTGCTTCTGCAACCGCAACCTGCAACCGAGCCATCAGTCAGTGTGTATAATGGCCGATTATGGTGGGAGAGGAAGTGACGTAGCGACGTAGCCGATGGGCGGGAGGGGTGGCGGGGTTGGTTGCAGACTCAAGTTGCAGATCAAATAGGCGCTGCAACTCGGGTTGCCGACCGGGGTTGGCAACCGCCTTTGATCTTTACCGACTCCGGCCGGAAAACCAAAATTCGGTCTCCGACTCGAAAATTCGGTCTGCAACTCCGGTCGGCAACGCGAGTTGCAGTTGTTTTAGTGCGTCTGCAATCGAGATTGCCGATAAAAGTCTGCAACTCCGGTCTCCAACTCCGGTGTAAACGCGGCTTAAGAACGTTCGGTAACTTAGCAGTCTTTGTATGCGGTATCTCTGGATTTACTCCAGAACGACTTTAATATGTAGTGGTGTTTGAGTAAGAACGTTCGCTAACTTAGCAGTCTTTGTATGCGGTATCTCTGGATTTACAGCAGCCTGCAGGTCATTTAGCGCGCTGAACCCCTCGGGACAACACAAGGTACTTGACTGCCCTCATCTCGGCGCCGCGTCCATACCGCTGACGCATGTGCAGTATGCTGTGATATACGCTACTCCACTGCAGTGTAAATTCTCTACAATACTCCTAAGTGTTGCAGGTGGATGACTCATGGTCGCCTGTGGGTGAAATAGTCCAACCGGGGCTCTCAAGGCTGGGTTATGTGGGTATAAAGTATCCCGTACGATACAGTTGGCGGTTAAGCACTTGTAATGCAAACACAACTGGACGTAACGCTTTCTTTGAAGAGACGTTGAGACAAACATGCACAAAGTTGAAAAGGAAAAATAAGTAAAAATGTCAAATCTTAACTCACAAAATGTAATGTTACATTTTTATGGGTACCTTAAATACGGTATATACTACCATTTAATTTCACCCTCTATATATTAAGGGGAAAGCATGTTTCATTTATTTCTTTTTCTACAGCTTTTGTGTAACGTAGGAGAAATCTTCGTTTCCCGTTAGCAAGTTAGTGTTCTGTAGATTAGCAGAATCTCATTATAATTAACATTTTTCTCCATCGCTATACGCCCAAAATTTCAGTGATTTTTTTCTCAATATAGGAAAAGGGTAATTGATTGATTCACTAGATCAAATATCAAATGCTATCACTATCAACTGCTGGCAAAACAGCAGATGGTCAGTATAGTTATAAATTTTTTTAACTTATTGTGTCCCGATCATTCCAAATTATTTTGATTGAATTACGGACCAGGGGGCGATCTCTAGTTCAATTAAATTGACTTTATTTGAAAACTTAAAAAAAGCTTAAATACAAGGTTAAACTCACACTCTTATTGGGTGTTATTAAAAGAATGTATATAACATTATATTAGGCTATTAAAAAAAAAGTGTTGTGATGTAAGTCCAATGATAGGTTTGTTAATCTAAATTATATACTCCCGAATGTGTAACTCACTCATCGGGGTATCAGAAATTCGTCAAATGTCGGTTAAGTAGATCTCCTATATATCACTCACTACAGAGTGATTCCCAAGCGAGAACTAAACTTACCGACCTGTATTACTGAGAAAATTGCCAACATACTAGAAGTCGCGGATTACCGAAACACCCTTTTTAAGAAGTTTTATAACATTAACCAATTGTGCCTTTATAGGAAAAGCGGTCTATTCACCGAGAGTAATTTCAATGTACAGGGTGTATCTGAAATTACCTCTCCAGACCGGAAGTCACTGATGTCAAATACAAACTCTCACTTTAAATAATTTTTTTAGTTTTACACGGTTTTTAAGAAAACTTTACAATTTGATCTTGTACGCGTAATTTTAGCAGTTTATTGAATATTTGAGGTTGAAATTTAGATTTTAAGCAAAAATGTCTCGGCACAAAAATGTCTTAGACTCTTTTAAATACGTTTCCAACAAAATTGTCAGTTTGGTCCAAAATGTTTTTTTATTAAATTTACAACATGACGGAGATTGATGAACATGTATTTAAATATTTAGTAAAACTAATCACGTGATAATTGATGTTTGCTGATGGCATATTATTTTAAATGAGGTTCTTAGACATTTACATGTTTGGTAAGTTCTGTTATATGTAAAATGTTCAAACATAATATATGTTAAATTTCCCCCAGTTAAAAAAATAATGTCATGCTATTTATTATTCTAAATCAGTATGATTAGGGTTTATAAATATTAAATTTTAAAGTTGCTTCAAAATAACGTCTGGTCCTCTCTGTATTGAAATCAGTGTCAATCAACAGAGCAAAATATGTTTACCTACAACAGCACGATTTGTTTTTTTTTTTTTTGTACAATTTTAAAAGAGATGCAAGGTTGGTATGGGACACCCGGTAGGACAATATTATATTTGCACGATAGTCCTCCCAAAAATTGTTCTTTATTTGGGATGGCACTTAATTATTAACGAACTCATTAGGAAGTACATCATTGACTTTACCTGATAGCATGCTAATTTAAATTTTACAATTCAACAAAAATTTTAACTAAAATAGCAGATTACACAATTGATTTATCTTTTAGTGCGTACTAAGTTAATGTTTAATTTAAAAAGGTGGCAGTACAGTATTTTCATTTAAAATAAAAAAAGCTTTTTTATTTCCTGCCCCAGAAAACTATCTGATTTCAAAATTTAGCGACCAAACATTTTTACCCAAAATAAATATGACATTATTTTTTTTCTACTCTAGCGGCCAAATTATAACATCTGAGGCAATCTTCGCGAACATCTTTCAAGTTACTACAAGTTTGGTTCTATGAATTTTTGCCCCCCAGTCCACACAATTGAACATAATTAAATGTTTATTTATTTTTGCGGGGAATTTTACCCCATGTAGATGTAATTTTACAACTACTATAATATTTTACTCAGAACCTTCACTTTGCACATAGAAATATCTTGCACAGTACCAATATCAATTAAATTATCAAACTTAAAAATTATCATGATGATTTTCAATATCACGCATTCTTCTTTTGACTGTGAGTCGGAACGAATTGCTATATCAAGCAACTGATTGTTTTACTTTGATTGTTATTTACTGACCTGGTCCTACGGCTAAAACATACGTCCTTTGATGTGTATGGTAATTTTAATATTTTAACCATTATTTAACATACTTTTGTTAGTAACTACTGTATTATTGTATTTAGAAGCTTGAAGTTTTTTTTATTTGCCTTGACAGTAATATTTTAGGAAATTAGGTAAATTTTAAAGTTTTACACCATTAAAAACTGAAATGAAGGAATTGTAATGAATGCCAATATATTTATTAAACTACAAATATAGTTCTTTTGCCTTCCTGTTTTGTGGTACAACCTACTTCCATCAAAACAGATTTCCCCACTTCCATTCTTTCTGAAATACACTCCAGTCATAAGTTATTATAATAGTATCTCCAATTTTTTTTTTACACATACAATTCTGATCGTAATACCTAGAATAATACATAGTTAAGTATTATTTCACAACTCTCAATTTTTTTATTTCTTATATTGAAATGAGGGGAACTAAGAAGGGGATTTAAACGAAGAGCCGTAGGTTATTCAGCGAACACAATGAGTGGTATTGGAGTGGAGCCCTCAACTAGCCTCATTGCATGAGAGTTTTATAGTAATTTTTATAGTAATTACGGAATTGGGGTAACCAATTAGGGGGTGGACCCTACATCCAGCATAACCTAGAAATATTTACCTAGAATATTTACATATATTATACGTAAATTATTATCATTTCGCAGTTAAAATCTTGTTAGCGAATTTTAATTACGAAGGGGTACTAAAACCGATTCATAGGAGTTTTTCAAAGCTTTTTTTACTATTGATTGTGAATATTGTGTATTAAACCGTTTTGTTACTGTCTTCGACGTATAGCTCTTCCGTGGAACTAACTTATTACATACTTGACTTTTAATTATTCTACAAATTTAGGGCAACCCCCAAGGGGGCATGGGGGCGGAGCCCCCATCGAGCCGTAGGCGAGTTTATTTTTCTATTCTTCTTTACAGCTTAACGTAACTATTAATTTAGATTAAGAAAGCTAACTTCCACTAAGAAATTTGATTTAAAGTTAATAAAAACAGTCTGTTCACCAAATGACCTTCACCGTGTTTTAACCATACCTTCCACACCGACCTTGTTTCCCTGATCCACATATAGTGGTTAACAAGATAAACTGTAATGCACGCCGCCGGCGCTGGCCACCGCGCCGAAGTGTGACTGGCGCATGCGCAGTAAATGCGCATGCTCCACTCTTTGTTG
This sequence comes from Neoaliturus tenellus, assembly GCA_030545055.2. Lineage (NCBI taxonomy): Eukaryota > Metazoa > Arthropoda > Insecta > Hemiptera > Cicadellidae > Neoaliturus > Neoaliturus tenellus. The sequence goes on from CM061537.1 coordinate 97,731,660, forward strand.
TGACCGATCACCGTGTTGCAGTACGGCGCGGAAATCGCTATAATCCCGCGTCCTTGAGCCAAGGTCACGTGGTATATGCGTGACGTAGCCACTTGTTGTATAACCCCGTTGATGCGGTGATGGCACTATGACAATCCTCAGTAAATCATTTATAATGGGATGGCCGTCCTTTCGATTGTTGTCACAGTTTAAGAGTCATCTTCCCCCCTGGGCCAGTAGCCCATTGTTGCGCAGTCGGCAATGTTAACTATATGGCTTTTAATGCAAAACACGGTATTTGATTCCCCTGTTTCGGACGCCGTTTTTCAACCGATTTTGTTTACACTTCGTAAGTGTTTAGTTGAATAGTTATATTAGGTCCCTCATACCTCAAAATTTCGAAAATTTTAGTAAATTTTGAAATATTACTAAGGAAAATCGAGTTACTTTGCGGCGTCACAGAGAGTAATATTTGTTAAAATTTCGAGGTATGAGCTGCCTAATGTAACAACTATTCAACTAAACACTTACCAAGTTTAAAGAAAATCGGTTGAAAAACGGCGTCCGAAACAGGGGAATCAAATACCATGTTTTGCATTAAAAGCCGTATGGTTAACATTGCCGACTGCGCAACAATGGGCTACTGGCACAGGTGTGAAGATGACTCTTAAGTGCGTTGGCTTCAGTCAATCCGCGCGTTGAAATCTCCAACGCCTAATATAGAAAACGGGTTGGGACCAGCGCGGTTTTATGCAAATTTAAAACTGTATGGTTTAAATGAGATTATTAGTGGCAGAGTTTATTTTAAAATGACATTGCAAGTGATTAAGGGTAGTTTTTTCAAGGAATTTGTCTTGGACCAGTGTTGGATGCTTTTTTGATAATGAATTTATTTGTAAGTAGGTAAATTGTGTTTATTTGTGATCAAATACAATAATTAAATCAAATCAAATCAAAATCATTTATTGTCATTAATACCAATACTCAAATTTTATGAATACCTAAATCATCCTATTACTTACATAAATCATAATTTAATCGTAGTCGTTATCTCAGTCATTGATGACGCAGTTCCAAAGCGTTTGCTTTTGTCAAACCAAGCGTTGAAAGCTCCGATACAATTACAAAAACCATACTATTGAAAAGTTGAATGTCGACCTTAAAATGTATTTTTCATTTAACTTCTTTTTAAACTCTTGATGGGCCTTGGTAATATAGTTTAAGAAGGAATTTATTAGACTAATTGAGCAACAAAAAGTTGACATTTTTTCAGCAGAGGAATTTTGCATATACGCGTTAATTTTAATATATGATTTTAGTACCGCTATAAAATAGTTTTGCTAGTTATAATAAGCAATAATCTGAGTAGTTTATGACTGAGATAAGCAGACTAGTCAAGTAGTTAATTTTTTCATGCAGCTTTACCACTGACTTTATTAATGTCAATAAAAATGTAATAACCTTGATTTAACCATACCCAGTATGGTTGAGAACTTAGAAGTATGTGTAAAAAATGTTAATAGCAGATAAAGAAAAAATTCTTCTCTATATGTGCTTTAACATAAAGATAATTAATCGTTAAACTTGATTTTTTTTTATCACACCATCTAAGACATTCCTGATTGCGACGTAAAACTTTGATGTGAGAGATGCTTCTAACTGTAAAACTCCGCGAGAAGCCTGTGGCTGCAGTAAAGTGCATTTGGAATGAAAGTTTCATGAAGCTCATCACCGCGCCTGGGAGTCGCCCTGGGCGCTAGAGTTGCAGCGGCGGCAACTCTCATTACCAGGGACTCGGGGCGACACGGCGGTGCTGACCTCTGACCTCTGGATGACCTTGCGATCAGCTGATGGGCGAAATGTAGTGGCTCTGGGTAATGTGGGGTACCCGGTAGTTCTAGCGACGATCGAGCTATCAGGTGGTTCAGAATGTTGTGATGGCATGGCCGAGACAGAGCCGGTGGTGTAACAGATGGACTGAGGATGGATCAGCTGATTTACTAATGTCCTAGCACTACACGATGGAATATCTAGTAGTCTAATATACGGGTATTTACGGGACGATCGGTTGATTAGAAATGTTCCGAGACTACCAGTGACGGAATATCTATTAGTAGAATGTTCGACTGGTACTTCTTTGAAACTACTGGGTAGTATCTTCCAACAGTTTCTTGAATTTGTGTGATGGTATATCTAGTAGCATGAATCAGGTGTCAGATGAAGGACAAGCTTGAAAGTAGAGGTACCTGTGAGACTTCAGCTTAGCATTTCTTGTAAGTGAGAACAATGCTTTCACTTTATAAAATAATAATAAAAATAATAGTATTTTTTGAGAAAAATTATTATTATTTTCAAAAGTGGGAGACTTTTAAGTTTTCAATAAAAGTGTTTGGGAGTGGTAATAGTCTTTTAGCATTGCATTCTCAAAATGTGACACACAATGATCGTGCCATTTCCAAGTACATCTTAAGAGTCTGCAGTAGCGCCCGCCTTGGATTTTGATTCCTATAAGACTAATGTTAAATTTAAAACAACCACTACGCCTTTGATATCGGAAAAAATAGGCCTACTCTTTATGCCATTTTAAAGAAAAATCTAATATCTAGGACATTGTGAAATAAAAATCACGATTATAGAGCGATTTATGAGATTAAACTACTGCAAAAATCTACTGTCCATTTCCGAAATTTGTTTGAATACTTTGTTATTTATTCATAAAAAATAAATATTATAAAACTTTTGATTTCATAGTGCCCTATGTATTGAAATTTCCTTTAAAATGACATAAAGATTAATCTTTTCGCTCAATATTAAAGGCGTAGCGTATGTTTGATATTTAACATTAATCTCATGGGGAACAAATCCAAGGCGGGGGTACTGCAAACTCATAACCATCCTAACATTTATACCTTACGTTTATAATAATTATTACTCTATTATTACCCATATATACACTAAATATTTACCATAAACGGATTTACAAATCTCAGAAACAGCATTTTACCTAAAGCCAAACTTATATAAGAAATTTTAGCTTCCTAAAACGTTCAACTCAATTAAAGTGACAAATTGCCTGTTTCAATTCAAGGATGAAGCTCTATTTTATTGAGTTAATTAGATAGATTTATCAGCTATTATAGTTTCCTCCACCTTACCTTAAAATGTATGATTGTGAGATGATAAAACCGGATACCTCCTTATTTGTAGATTCAAGTACAGCCAAACTGAACTGACTATGAATACATTAAGGGGACATAAAACAAATTGAGTATGACATATTTGTTTAGTTAGCATATAAAGTAAACCTATTATTGGAACTCGCCGTAATGAAAATGGAATAACCTGCTTAAAAGTATGAGTCACTTGCTTTTACCTTTGGGCAGTCAATTTTCTCCAATTTATCTCCATTTTTCATGTCCTAAGTGCGTATTTAAGAAAATGATAATATTATGGACGCTAATATAAGAAACCACTATTAGTGGTATTGTGATTAATTATTCCTTAACTACATATAGAAAGATTTCATTATGTTTCCAGATGCTCGAAATCGCCATTTAGTTAATTCATTTTATATGCTGAAGCGTTACACAATTGAGGTTTGAATATTGAAAATTAATAGAAAATAACAATTTAAAAAAGTCAGATTAAACTGTAGGTCTCTAGATACCATTGACTGTTGGGCTATTAATTAACAGTCCTGTCTAAGGAGATCGTCGGCCTTAGTCAGTAACAAGACTACAAGATCGCGCCACAATCATCCTACACTCATCTCTCATTCATATTCAGGTTAAAATACCCACTATGTCAGGTTCCTGTCTCAAGATAGTGGTATAGTGATTTCAGATCGGCCTAAATATAGCCTTTTGACATTAATACCAACATATTATTTTGTATTGATCTACATCAATATGCTGAAAAAAAACTTAAAAAGGAACTAAATATAGAAAAATTCAACTTTATACCATTTTAATTTATTTTTTCTTGTGTTTGCTATTCGGAATTTTACCAGTCATTCAACAACCGTTTGACCTAACATACCGCCACCTGCCCCCCCCCCCCCCCCACCGAAGATCGCCCGTGTACACGCGCCGTGTAATATCATCGGAGGTGTTTTGCCGAGATTATCTGACCTTGGTGCCCAGATTGGCTGCGCGGATGGCCCATTGTTGCTGCCATGGTCGTGTCGCCATCCTGACAATCTGCCTTTAGATATCGCCCGTAATGGCATCCCCTTACCTGGAGACCTCCGTGTGTCTACCGGGACACCGTCGTTATAATTAGTGACTAGGGGATTGAAAGTATTGTAAAGCTTGCAGGTGTCCTGATGTAGTGTTTGCTTATAGAATTTTGAGACTTTAAATGTTATGAATATTGCACAGCACAGTATTTTTTTATGAAAAATTCCTTGAAATTAATTATTATTGTATTAATTTTATGTAATCACTCACTCATGGAACTCTATAAGGTCCATACCTTTTCAAATGCATAGAAAGAGCTTTGTCGCTTTTATGTAAACCAAAATTGTATCTAGAGCTGAACTGAATATACATTTTTAGAATTTCATGGTGAATTGTTTATAATTTCGTTCATTTAAACAAATTTGCTCTGGTCTATTTGATTCCTGCTTCGTGACGTCCTAATAGGTTCTACCGATTTCAAAATGCGTTATAAGTAAGAGGACAATAGTTACAATTTAACGATAATTCCAACAACAAGGGTCTGCAAAAAACTTCAATATTGGGAAAATACTAAGTGACAAACAAACAATCGTAAACTACTTTGTTAGGATATGATATACTATTTTTCATGTTTTACTTACAAATGTATTTTATATTCAGCCGAGACAACACTTACCTGAAACAAAGAGAATAATAATTATTAAAAGTTTCAAACATATTAAAGAATTGTGACACTTCTTGTCTACTATAGTGCTATATTTTGTAAAAGTAAAATTTTTTCAATCAATATTTTTTGTATTTTAATAAGTCTATTTTAGCCCCACTAGGAATTGGTTGAAGCTGGTTCCATGACAAAAACTGTGTTTCTCCCCTACTGCCCTCCAAAGTTCCCATGTTATCCTTATAGGCATTTTTTAGTAATTAAACCCATTCAATCCATATCACTTGATATCTGTAAAAATGGATTAGATGCAAAGTGTTGTTTTATAATATGCTAGTCAACCAATTAATACCCGATTAAAGAACCTTATTCCTGGCGAACGACCGAAAGCTCGACTTGAAATTTACGAGCAAATGCTCGGTCCCCATGGTATTATATTATATAATGTTGACAAACAGAGAACAAAACCCAGTTATTCAATTCTATAGAAACTGTTTTGGAAACCGTTGCAACCTTGGCCATGATTTGCTGTAGTTGCATAAGCATGTTTCAAAGCAGACCGCATGTTCACCGCCTACCACACAGCCACCTTTGTTGCGCCGGCGCAGAACTACGGGACCACCTCGAGCAGATCTATGATAAACGGCCCATCCTGTAATTGAAACAGCTGATTGATTAAGGCCCTGCCCTTTAGCCACCGAGTGATCGCAGAACGGATTAGATGCGGTTGATTGGTCGGGTAGAGGCTCCGCTCTCTCAGTACTATCAGCACCGACTGCTGACCTATATGTGGCCATCCGCGATCCAATCTTCCTGAGGAAATGAAACGCCAGCCCGGTGCTGATTTGTATTAAACTATGGTGGTTATAACTAGACTTTATGTTGGGAGGAAATTGAGTTAATTCTACCGAACTAATGAAATTAACATCCACATCACCTAGTTTTAATAAGAAATATTAAAAAATATCTTTTCTAAATCTCCAACGTTCAAACTTAAAAATGATTACTCCTAAAGACGTCCGTAAACATCCAAAACTATAGTCACATCTTTTGACCCAGAATTATATAAAAGACTAAGTATATATTATTTTAAACAAAAATTTAAATTATATCAGGCCTACTAAATTCAATGATTATAATACTGAATTTTTAAACAATAAAAAATAATTAAAATCCCCAAAGGTTAAAAGCTAGTTTCAAATAAAATTTAACAACAAACATGATGGTATTTGACTTCTAAAACCAATTTTGATACAGTACTTGGAGTATAAAATAAATTATTTAGAGTTTCATTGTTATAGACCTGCTAAAACATTCATAACATCATATCTAATGTTTTACATGCGTATAAGTTATTTACATCCAAATAAGATTTCAAGTGTTTTAAAACTCAAGGGACTCTTTTCATTAAATTTGCAGAGTAATTATATTCTTTTTTTTCATCGTCGTCCTCAAATCAAGGCTCACCGATGCTAATTTTTTTTAAATGCATAAGGAAAACTGACGGCGAACCTTGAAGTCACCTTGTCATATATTCATCGTTATCTTTTGCAGTGTCCTTCAATATGTGTTATATCACTTTTGCAAAATCTCCTACATACAATGCATATGATGAATAATTAATTGAGGATTGAAGAAGAAAATAATTAAAATTTCGTTTTTACAATGTGCAAATGGTTATCATGAAAAAGAATCAAGATCAAGATAATTCCGCAAATTTTTACTTATTTCGGTTTATGCTAAGTTTGGCTTCAAAGATAAGATTAATGGTAGCATATAGCTGATTGAAAATGTCAAAATTTGACACATGTAGGGTGAACATATGACCGCATTACAATTTAACAAATCAACATTACGCTGATGCTACTGCAGTATAATTTAACCTCGTTAACTGGTGACCATTAGAAGGACTTTCGTAATGACTGTGTAATAGCCACCTGCATCTTGTCGAGGAAAAGTTGTAAAATATAAGCTGATTTTTCATTTAAATAACCTCCTTGAGCTGACACATTGTAAATCAGTCTTGGTGGAATAATTAGGGCGTTTCCATGGCCTCTCAGCAATGTATGAAATTGAATTTAAATGGTATGATAAAATTTATTCATGTCAAGAGATACGTTCGCAAAAGTTATTTTATATGTTTTTGAAACCTATTATTAATATGTTGTGTCAACATCATCGTGTAGTGATGATCACCGTTCAAAACCTCAAACCAAAATTATCTCCTAAACTCTTGTCCAATTCAGAGTTTTATTTTCAGGCTTTCAACGCAGCCCACAGGCACAAAACGATAATTGCCAGTAGAAGAAACATGATGAAGACTAAACTTAAATTACTCGTATTCGAAATTATTCTCATTTAAGGGATTGTGTCCTATTTGCGGACAGTCCAGATTGCGGACAAGGGCAAAACCTTCCAGATTGCGGACAACCCAAAAATGTAGTGGAATGCACTATAGTTATTTGTGCTTTTAGGGACTAAAGTACAATGTTTTCTCCCTGAAGGGAAAGTGTTGTCGCCCGAAGGCGAAGCCGAGGGCGACAATTTCCCTGAGGGAGAAAAGTACTTTAGTCCCTTGATGCACACAACATTTTTCCTCCACCTACACGAATAAAATTTAGGCCTAATAGGCCTACCGTAGATAATTTAACTTTACCTTCATATGATCCCTTGCTCCGTCAAGCTGGATCTGTCACATCAACATAAAAAACACACAAGGTAGGCCATATCAATTTTGAAGAACACGAAAAAAACAAAATGTAATTTAAGCCTAGTCAAAAGTTTTACACTTATGTTTTGGACTTCTTAGGTTAATAGCCTACCCAAGCAAAATGTAAACAAACACCTACACTGCCACGGCCATCTCTAATACTAGAGATGCTGCTCACCCACTGCTGACAGAATGGTCAGCAGTGGGTGAGCAGCAGCTACAGCTGCTATTAGGCCAGGCGCACACGAACGACTTTTCAGTCGGCCGACTGTCGGGCAAGACTGTCAGGCAGTCGGAGAGGACGACACAAAAGTCGTCCCGACTTTTCAGTCGTCGACTGTGATGCGCACACACACGACAGTTTAGTCCTCTTCCCACGATGGATAAGACACAAACCGCTGTCATATGTGCGCTAATGCTTAAGGTTTAGAAACGAAAGCGTAATAGAAAATACTGGGTTCATCCTATTTATAGTGCGAGACATACTTTTTGCGGGCCAGTTTTACTTGTTATACAATGATCTACGACATTATCCCGAAAAGTTTTTCAGCTACTCACGAATGAGTGTTTCCAGCTTCGATGAGTTATTGAAATTACTACAGCCCAAAATAACCCATCAAAACACTATGATGAGGATGGCTGTACCCCAGTTGTCAACAACCTCTATACAAATACCTCTTCCAGCAACTTCTTCTTCAATATGATGTCTGAGTTCTTCAGACTCATATATGATGTCAGTTCTGAGTTTCAGAGACTTCTTGTACAGAGGGGGCCTTGCCTCAACCTCGTCAATTAATTTGATCTTTTCGTAGCTCAAAACACTAGACGCACTCATTTTGACAACACCCAAACAACAGCTGTAGCAAAAGACATGCCCGACAATCGTGGCAGACAGTCGGCGGTGTGCGCGTCTCAACTTGTTTCCGTGCATTTACCCATCGCCACGACAGTTGAGTCGTTGAGCAGTCGGCGGGAAAATCGGGCATGACCCATCTCGTCCCGACTGCTCCACGACAGTCGGCCGACTGTCGTGGTGCAGTCGGCTAGTGTGCGCGGTCGTATTTACCAACATGGGTCCGATTTTTTTCTCTACGCCGACTTTTTAGTCGGCCGACTGAAAAGTCGTTCGTGTGCACCTGGCCTTAGCCAACAATGAGTAACGAAACAAATACAAGCAACAGCTGACTGTGGCTCATGTTCTTTTTAATCTCTCTTTTAATATTATTCTTATGTAACTAACTTTAGCCCCGTGGTACGAAAAAACTCGAGTTTTCCCTAGGTAGAAAGATTAAGTATTCAAGTCACATGGGATAGAAATTAGTACTTTACTACTCTATTCCAAGGAGTAAAATACGGCTTTAGATAGTAGGTGGAAGAAAATTAGATTTGTCCAGTATGCGGACACATATTTTAATCCTGTCATAAAAACCATTTACCCAAGGAGGCAGGTAGTAAACGCACGCTGTAAGTGTTTGTGTTATTATAATTTTTATTTCATGTTGTTTACATGACGCATATTGAAAAAATTAACAAAAAGGAAAAAGAAAAAATTAAACAAATCTAATAATTATTGATAGGCCTATTAGTAAGTGCTAAGGTTACTTAAATGTATATACAATCTTTAATTGTCTTAGTTTCTCTTTATCAAGAAAATTCGTCCTAACCTAACCTAACTTAACCTATTAAAAATATGTAAGTGGTTTGGCAATCTCAGAAGGGGAAAAATTTACATCATTCACCGAGGCCTGTCCACAAACTGGAATCCTCCCACCCAAGGGCCTTGTTTGCCCCCCTAGTAAAACCAGACATGTCCGCAAACTAGACTGTCCGCAAATACTACTGTCCGCAAATAGGAGGACACCATTTAAGGTTGGGAAAATTCGACAAAGTCCTTTAAAACCATGGTAACCATTGATAAAACACGACAAAGGTTCGTAGTAACAATTATTGTTAATACATAATTAATAATAATAAATAATTAATTGGTAGTAATAATTTAATTGCATAGTGTTATAAAAACCAATCAAAAATTAAACTAAAGGGAAACAAACAAGTTTTAATGACGTAAGTAACGTTATTTAAAAAATTGAAGAATTAAAAAACCATGTACACCAATGATTTTAAACTGAGGGCCTATGTACCAAACATTTGGTAAATTAAAAAAACATAAACTACCGGACTTAAAGTGGTCTTAGAGATTACCGATAAATTTTTAATGTAAAATTTTATATATGTTAAATTTTAAAAGATCTTAAGTAATCTCTGAATTTATAGAATTTAAGAATGGCACCGGACTCAAAGTTTGGTGCGTATTTTTAGAATGCAGATTTTTCATTTTGATATTTTTGAAGCTATCGAATAAACAAAACGTTTAATCGAAAACTAGTTAGGTTTGCAATAAATCACAACACAATACAGTTACACTTGTTTTATTTTACAAACAAAAATACTAGCCTAAAACGACTTGTATTTAAAAATTGCTTATTCTTGTGTCCTCTTAATAACAAATGTTAATAAGAAATAATAAGATTCTACTATTCATTAATGTATAACAATAAAAAATAACTAATAAATTTCAAATACATTGTGAAATATTCACAGAATCAACAATTGGAATATCCCAGGAAAGCAGCAAGGTCAAGGAGTCTCCGCGAACGGCTGTGAAGTAACCAGGGGACGCGGGGTCAGAGGTGGGGTCTAGGTCATGGGTAATCAGCCGATTCTTATCTCTGTAATCCCCAAATCCTCCATCGCACCGCCGTCCTCGAATGTGACTGGTAATTTAGCTCCCTAAAGTACAAATTAATTTCCTGACGAAAGCGATTTGACATTTCAAACATTCGGATTCGTTTAACCTTACAGTTTCTTACTTTATAGTATCGGAAGGTAATTTTTTGTGTGTCGCATTTGTTAACATCTTGCTTGAAAAATTGATAAATATGAAAAGATCAAGTCTAGGCTGGCTGGCACAAGTGATATTTTTGTGATACTGTTGCAAAATTACAAACCAATCATTCCACAGTCTACACAGGTGTTTGGATAAAAAAAATTACAATTTAATCAATTGCTCTGCTTTGGTATAATTCAACAACATTCTTTTTAAAAAAATCCTGTGTATTTAGCAATATAGATTTCCATTAAGATTCCTTAAATTTTCAAAAATTGCAAAGAAAGTTTGCAAATTATAAAAATTATTTTTAAACGACATTAAAACATTTTAATTGAGCCAGAAAACAATTTACTTTCAATTAAAAGAGAGGAAAATGCGGACGAAACCCCCGTTCCAGAATAAATATTCTTCAATCTTTCCTCCTCAAAATATCAATTACTCCAAAATGCCAGACATCAAGACCAAGGGCATCGTTATTCGCCAGCGTTTAAGTCACCGGGTAAAATGCACGGCGGCGCTCACCACCCGATTGTTAATGACCTTTCCGTACAGACATCGCCGAGTTGGGCATATAAATCATCTACCCAACTAATAATAGACATTATGAATTTCGGTGGTGCGCTTTCGGGGGCATTTTCGTCGTTAATCTTGCCCCTCAAATTGGCGGGTCCAGCGAAGCTTATCGGCCACTTCGCATACAAGGACATTCTTGAACCATGAACAAAGGAACGTCATGACTCCCGGTGAGTAATAGTTTATGCACATTGTTTGACTTTAATTAATGGGTGGTTTACAACTGGGATATTTTATTTTGGGAGTGTAGAAATAGATAGTCGCGTGTGGTAAAATGGTCAAACTCTAGTTCGATAGTCCTCTGTCATGTATCCTCTCTTACCAGTAAAATATTTGGCAAATGACTTCAAGTTATGTGGATTATGTGACGATAATTATGATATATTATATCAGATCTAATAGATAACGGTTCATAGAGGCCAAAATTCACTGTGACAGGTACAAATTATGTTTAGGAATCAATATTTTGAAATTTTATTTGTCAAGGAAGATTTGACCCTCGCTAGAAAATCACTACCAGCCAGCGATCACACAAACACAATCGCTTATCGCCTATAGAGTGTTTAAGAACTGGTGCATGCTTAGCATTGAATTTTATTTTTACCTTGTAAATACTAGCATGATAATAATTAGCAAAAATTTTATAAATAGCTTGTGTTTTTATTTCTTTAAAAATTCCAATCAGTTAAAAAACATTGCTTCTTTAGGCCTATCGCCTAACGACGTCCAATCCCGTTTTTGTGAAATACTGAAGTTGTTAACCCTCGGTTCCCAAACATTCCGAGAGGAGTGGCAAAGCTGTAAAATCCTCAAAGTGGGTGATCCAAGCGTAAAATCAAACCCGTAAACCGCGTGAGATTTACCGGTGAGAGCGCGAGATCGGAGTTCGGTTCGCGATGTGCCAAAAACACGCCCCCGCGAGAAAGTTGAGGAGACGGAAATGGAGGCACTATGGGATTTATATTTCTTCTTTTCAGATGAGAGAAACTTCAGACATTCTTAATTCCCTTTGGTTGCTAACTTGAACTCTCTATATTATAAAATACTTCAAAATAGATTACTTGGACATTGATTGAATAAATGTATTGTTGAAACCTAGCACTTATTTGTACATTGGTGGTGAAATGCTAGTGTTCGTTATTTTCTCACTCTCCTTCAACATTGTGATTATCACGTAAAAATATGGATGGTTGGTAGGGGCAGGAAAGGTTTCTAAACCATTGCTTGTCAGTTTACATCAATACTTCGGGTCCGGATCACATGGAGCAGCAGGTAGTTTAACAATTTTTTTATGTTATATGATCCAGAGATTTTTCAATTATTTAGTTATAGAATATTCGAATAGTAGTAACTTTCCCATATTTTCCAACATGGCTTTAAAAAGGTGTTTTTGTTGTTGTCAAATTGTGACAGTAAAAATGAAAGGAAACTGTAAATGCAAACAATATGAAAAATAGTACCAATTCATATATTTTCCTCATGATTGTAAGTTATAAAAATATGATTATTACAAATATTTATAGACTTTATTTTTTATTATGAATTTTTTAGTTTCTTACAAACATTATAAAGTAATTTTATTACCAAACTGGAGCAATAGGAAAACGTTTTATGCAATTAAAAAGAAAATAATGTGTTATCCTGTTTTCCAACACGATTTTTTCGCATTTAAAACTGCATTGAGCAAAAATCCTTAACATATTTAAGTTGTTACACTTACAGACACAAATCTTGAGAGTGACTAATATAGTCTAATCACTGGCCCTCTGCAGTTTCTACAACTCACATCATCGTTCCACCGCTCTCAAGGCTGGGCGGGGTGGACGCGACGCGATGTCAAGTGGCACAGCATTGACAATCACAAGCTTGTCGCCGAGGACATCTTGTGTTTGACTTATCTGTAGATGGTCCGAGGCCCCAGAGGCTCGTGTACACCTGTACTCGTACCTGTACCTGTCATCCGCTATTGTACACCGTCCAAGGCCTCCTTGCCATCCTGGCCATAGGAATGCGCAGCAGGTAGAGGTTAGAGTGAGAATGTGTTCTTTGTTTGTTCTGAGGCGAAAGGATTTAATTTGTAAAAAAATATTGAAATTTGTCAATAATTCAAAAGGCCAGAACTTTTCTTTCTATTTACCTTATTTTTTATTGATAGTGTTTTCTCCTATGAATCAATCAAGTGCAGAATTTTCTTCGTCCTTTTTACACAAAAATAATTATAATGTTTATTAAAAGAAAGAAAGAAAAAAAGAAGTATGGAAGAAACTTTTACGAATTGACTTAAATGACAAAAGTATGTTATTTTAGGTCAAGATGACTGTAGTACCACATGAGCTACATCCCATAAGAGCAATGGTGTCTTTTTCTGCGACATCCGTTTATGTCGCCACAGATCTTTTGTTGGTTAAAAAGTGTAAAAAATCAAGATTTTACTCTTTGTTACCTGCAAGTGTTGCCAACGCTGCAAGAAACAACATTCGTTGAGGATTTTTTGTCTCAAATATTACTAAAACAAGGAATTTCAAAGCAAACTAAGGTAGAATTTATGATTTTATATTTATTTTGATTACTAATTGTTAATTTGGTCACTGTCCAATGGTTTGTTATTAACTAATGATCCAAATGTAAAATAGAGTAATATGGTGTCGTTACGATAACTATCGTACCCGTGGCAAGACTGCTCCATTCACTTTTTCAATCAGCTGTGTAATGGTAAATATTGTAACGTAACTTGATTTCCGTTTTAGTTTTGACGCTTCATATACGGAACACAAAAAATAGCTATTCGGCTGACCTTGGGAAGAAGTTATGCTTTCTCCTCTACAGACCTTGATTTTAGGTACGATTTTTATTCTTTGAAACACTAACCCACCTACAAAACCGTTCCTTAGTAACCAACTACTCCTACGTAACTCGTGTTTTCTTGCATGTTCCGAATTTGAAAGTGACCCTAACTAGTCAGGTCGCTACATGGGTAAATATTCCCGCATATTCCACTGCCTCAGTGATTGTAATAAACCTTATATTTGTTTACTTCCGTCACTATTTAATATCCTATCGTTAATTCCAGCAACCAAACACATAGTTGATCAACTCAGGATATCTGTGACACTCATAAAAAATAACCTCATACATAATCGATTTACATCCACCTCTAAACTTCTAAAAACAAACCGATGTTCCTCTATCCGCATTAAGTGCTTCCTACATTGCTCAACAAAACATACAACATTCGAACTCCGCTACAACTTGTGACGCAACTTGACAAAAACACCGATATGCACTCAAACTCGGCGACCTTGTAGAAAAACAGGGGGAATGCATTTAGGGAGTGACGTGACCACAACAAAGCACGACCGTGGGCGACGCGTGACAGGGAGTCCCGCAATCAGGACACGGAATCCCAGGACGCGTGGGCGGTGAGGTATGGGGGTCGGCGGACTAATAGACTCGCATATCTCAGGTGTCGGATGATAGTTCGGTGGGAGAGACCAAGCAGCAACGAGGACACGCGGTCGGCTAGCGGGTAGATGGATGTAAAGGTGCAAAGTTTTACTGGGTTTTCCGTCTTTAAAGGACATAATAATCTAAAGAATTTGCGAGATGTTAAAACTGAACGAACATACATTCAGAAAATTTCTTGGTTATGTAAATAACTGTGGTTATTTCATAAATTAAGTATATAGTAAAATTTCGTAATCATTCAAAGCAAAGCCATATTTTTCTTATATCATACTTTGGTAATAAAGTAATTTACCCAGTAAAGTTTGATTAACCGTTGTTTCTAATAGGGGAATTTCTTTTTCTCCGGATAAAAACCTCTTTAGGACTATCCTCGTCATGTATTCAGGTGGATCGCCTCCTTAAATCTTGTAAAACTTGATCTTGCCCTTTTAAGTACTTTCAAACTTTTAAGTATTGAATAAATGATGAAATCCAGTCTGATTCGATCTTATTTTCACGCTTTAATTATCACTAAACCACTCAAAATAGGTATATTTTACAATGGAGTAATTTGCCAAAAATATATTTTTTAATATTTATAAATTACATTACTTGATTTATAAAGGCAGCAATGCATCTTATATCTGAAATTCCAAAGATGATCGTACTTTTTTGTGTATATAACGTAGTCGTTCAGGTCGTTCATCATTTGCGCACTTTTTAAACCTTCTGTAAAATATTTCGAAGGGTCGCCTAATCCCCTTGCATCATTTGCGCACTCTCCCGTCCAGGTAGCCTCAGCCTGCCGACAACAATTCGCAAACAGTCGTCCCCCACACATACCACTGGACTGCAACACATGTGTATCGCACATTCATGAATAATTTAAGTTTGTATAATGTATAAACCTTTTTTGTAATACATTGAGTGTTTACTTATTTTACTTTCAATGGTTGGTGAGGATTGTATTACTGTAATTGCTCAGGCTGAAATGTTTTGTACGAATTGTTTCTATGGCAAGTTTGCCTCTATTCTACCTGTAGATAGCAGCCTCTCTCATACTAACTCCTCAGAAAAAAACCACTCATAAAATTCACTGTTGCAATAGAAACAAACTACAAATGGTAAACATGAAATCCAAGTGTTAATGTACAGGCCAAGGCCGTGATATTGTGTCCGATTATTTGCCATTATTTCTGTTCTGTTGATATTGTTTTGCTAATTTTTGAACTTATATGTCTTATGCCAAACACGTTAAATCATTCAAAATACTATTTGAACACGGGCATGAGTTTTCAATAACTTTGTAAATAAAAATAATGCCGCTTCCACCACCCTGCGATGCGCAAACGATCCATATAACTGAGAACACCCTGAAGCTCGATGCGCAAAACAAGCATCCGTTCTACCTGGCTCTCCGCATGATGCGCAAATGATGCACGCCCGTCGTGTTCAGAATAGATCCAGGGATTGAAAAGTTAAAATTCTCTACCACTGACTTTCCACGTCCATCAAACACTACTATTCTTCACACAAAAATAGTGGCACCATTTTTTCTCCATAATTACAATAATTCAAGCCCCAGAGATTTATTTGACACCATTGCCCAAACACCGGTCCACGCCGTGCGCTACGTTGCTGCCATCACGCGGCGCGGAGAAGACACACATTACCTCGAGCACGGGAGCGCGTCCCCTTGTACCCTCACTGCCGCCGCCGCGCCGCCGCTATTACAGTGTTCCGTGTTACACAGCGCGATCCTATTGTTGTCCTCGCACTAACACCAGTGGTTACCTCAGATCGAGATAATTCCGTGTAACACCTGCCCGCCGCTTCCTGCCAATCCTGGAGGATGGAAACGCGATGGTCGTGGTAATGGTTTAACGACTGTAATTTGCCTTGATTTCATACCGGTTATTACGTTTTGGGGGACATGGAAGGGCGTTTTGTGCTGTAATATAGAATCGATTTGAATATTCATTTTCTCACAACCACAGGGAATAAAAATCATATAAAAATTTAAAATGTTTGCGAAGGTCCACAGTTAAAATATAGTTGAAAATAGTTCAAATAAATTACAACTTTAAAATATTTGATTTTGAGATCCTGAGTAGAATAAAACTATGGAACGGTTTGAGAAAGTTTTATTTTAAATCCATAGAATATTTAGCAGTACTATATATTCATTTCCGCTAATATCCCGTTAAATCTTGTTAGCTCTGGAAACGTTTATAATCATAAAAAAATGGTAAGTGGTTTAATGGAGTGGTTGTTGTGGTTGGCAGGCTTGAGTGTACAAGTGCAGTATGTAAAGTGTTCAAATTGCAAAAGCTACTGACAAGTTAATTTTAATAAAACTACATACAACTCAAATCATAAGGAATCTTCATTTATTCAATAACAGCTTTTCTTTAAACTGCTTATTTTTAGATCATTATATCGTATTTTTAGTTGTTCTTCAACATTTTTCCGTTTTGTCTACAATTTTGATCGACTTTTATGGATTTTTGATGTTCTAGGTTTCAGCATTGCTTTTTCACATAACAATGAGATCAAAACTCACGATAGTTTTTTATAAATGTGTAAAAAGACTTAAATAACTCATTAAATATCACCAACAAAGTTACAATATGGAAATAAATTTCAATTAAGCTTGAATATAAATTTCTACTACGGCTCTGTATAGTATAACTGGTACAAACAAACACGCCAATTTATTTGAAATAGTGTTCCTGTGCATTCATCTTCCAGCGACTTCCTCTACAAAGTGTAAATCAACAACAAGGAAGACGCCTCTACCTCTAAAAACCTGCTCTAGCAGTGATTAGAATTAGTTCCATCAGAGAGAGCTGTGTTTAGTATCTAGTACAGAGTAATAGAGGTGCACGGACACTAATAGACTAAACACTGTCCTAGGCTCGGGTAATAATACTCGGAAGCCCTGGCTGGCCTGTTAATAGTCACCTTTCTCTTTGATTCATATTTACATACCGTTACTGTGTCATAAAACAGTATATTTCGTTGCAAGGGCCGAAAATGGGGGTTTGCCGGCCTCGAGATAGTGTTTCAAGTTCGAGACGCAGTCGAGACAAAAACATAGCAAAACATAACCTAAACTAACCTAGAGAGATGCTTGTGTTTCTGGTTGCTAGGCAACCACTTCACATCAGTTAAGGCCGCCAAAACTAGAATATTCTAATGGTAGGTGACAACTACAGCTGATTCTAATGGAAACCACAAGTTTCCAATGTACGTCATATATATTTGACAGTAGCTATCAGCTGTACTACCAACTACGACACTGATTTGTCATTTGTTGTTGTTGTCATCACCTTCCTTATTTATTCTAGATTTCTTTGCTACCGTTTCCATTACCGGTGTAGGCCAGAAAATTTTGTCGGCCTAGTCCAAGAAAACACAGGTGTTTCGTTGGTAGAAGTGAGGGTTGAAAACAGGTGCTATCGATTTAGTAGTGTGATGAAAAATCATTATAGTGAGATCTGAAATGAAAAGTTTTAATCTCATTACGGATTGTAAAGGGAAAGTTGAGTGGGTTGATCTTGTCGGTTTATTTGTCTCTTCCTTGTTCTTGCAGTTTAATATTTTTTTCACAATAAATGAATAAACAAATACATAAATAAATGTCTGAGTGAGTTGTGTATTGTTTACTGTCGAATACCGTAGAGGTCAAGTGAAAATTCTGAAAACAAAAACTGGTACAGTAACCACAACGGGGCAATGAACTAAAACGGGGCAACGAACGACAACGGGGCGAAGGTTACTATGACAAAAACTCATAAGTGACTCCGTGGCAAAAACTTGCCCTCTCAATGTTAAGGTAGTTCTGGTTTGTTTTCATGTCTACTGCCTTAAAGCATGTGCTCTTAGTGAAAATGTTTGGTATAAATATAAAAATAAGGAAGAATCAAGAATCATCCAATATATTAAATATTTTTGGCTTCGTGAATATAATCATGAAAAGTAAAAAAATGGAAAAGTTATGTGTCAATAAACAAAGGTATTGCAACGTAAATACAGTAATATGTGTTTAATTTCCTTGATACTTGATATGATTGACAATGACTAATATTTGTACATCAGAAGGCCCACTTAAAAATTTTTTAGACTATACTTATGGAAAATACAACGGTGAACGATTTACCTTGAAGTATATCAATTTACACATTTAACACATTTTATTTACACATTTAAGACGTTTTATACGACGAAGAACCCTAACTAATAATAATTTATTGAAGATTTCTGATTCAACACAACTTTATGATACAAAATCTATAACGATTCATAAATTTTGAATCCTAATTAAACGAGTTTTCACACTTTTCGTATGTAAATAGAAAGTGGGCCCCAACGCCGTATAGTCACGACTCACGCTGTGTTATCTCTCCAAAGTTCACCTTTCTAGGTTAAGTAAGAGTGTTTTTGCCGAATAAATTAGCTGTTGCGAGGAACACGCTCGTGATTAAAATTCTTATAAAAACACGCTAAGTGCTAGGTTGCCAGGACCAGTTTAATTTATTTCTCAACATTCCTTGAGCTATCGGTTACCAGTATAACCCGTAGCTTTTCGCCAGTTGTCGTCCAACAGAAGTCGTCCTTTCGAAATTTTACAATATTGCTTCAGGACTGGATATCATGTGGCAGATCCATGGCAGAGATGTTATCTAAGAGACAATTATTTTTAAAATAGGAATGTAAGTTTTAAAAAATATCCCAGTAAATCAAGAAATCTACATGACTATTCCCAACAATCAACATTTCACATTTACTAGCATAACTAAGACATCGTGAATATCTTGAATGAATAAGGAATTACAGAGAAGTACCTAAGAAGAGTTATTGTCTATTTATAAGAAGACATGATTCTAATATAAACTTTTATGGAGTTTACAGCGAGCAAATTCACAGCTAACTTTAACGTTTACTCCTTTCAATAGTGATAAACTTAATTAAGGTAATAATTAATTGCTTGCAATGCTGTAGAAAAATCTCGTCTTTTCCTTATTGCTTTAATAAATCCGGCTCGTAAATTTTAACGACCAATTTTCACTCACTTTCCGCAGCAGTAGCGACACCAAGGCCAACACACGTACTGTGGGTAACAATTTACGTTTTACGTTGTTCGGATGGAAACGTAAACGTAACAACAATGATATGGATGCAGTTTTTCCACTTGTGTAAGATAGTCTTGGAATTAAATTGAAGGGATCATTTAGTTTTATCAGCAGATAAACATGACTTAAACGTATGTAGACAAAAAATCATCAATGTTGCTTAGTACATTCATCATTTGCTCATCATTTGTTCATTCAAACAAAATAGCATCAGATATCTAAACCTTATTCTTTATAACTTAAATATTACGCTACTTCTACTTTGCATGGATATTATTCAATAATTCCTTACCTCCTTACAGTTAGCAAACCATAAGCAAAATGAGTAAGCATCCTTGCAAACTAATAAGGTCATGTTTCAGTAACTTAATAATGTTGTCATTCATTACTTAATGACACTCACATAATTCACAGAGCCTATGATGGAATTAAAAAAAAAATGTATTCACTTTTGACAAGATGTGATCTTAAATCTTGATGTATTTAACCTGTAGGGAAACTTTGACATTTTATAAATTCGATAAGAAACTATTGCTTATTAGTATTTGACCAAGTTAGAGTTTCCAATCACTCTGTATATTCTTATAAATAACCTATAAATGTTTTGATTTTTTAATATTTGTAATACCCAAGTTACCAAAAAAGATTAAAACGTTTTGACATTTGTATTAAATTCTACCGCTTCAAAAAGAGTTTATTTTTAATATTTACATCGTATTTATCGTACGCATTTATTTTTACTGTATTTCATTAAATTTACCTACGCGTATATATACTTTATATATATACAGAACGTATAGATTTCAGATTACATTGATAACCAATCACCACCTCTACATTTGCAGAAAAATCCTCTTCTTTCCGTTACCTTGCGTCGCAAAACAGCACTCGACATCAGCTCAACAGTGAACCATCAATGGTGCTGATGCCAGTTATTATCAGGAATCAGTCAATTGGCCACGACTCAGCCGGTGTAACGGGCGTGACGATGTAATGCGTAACGCACAGAGTAACGCATTGTGCGTGACGAAGTGAATGGCAATTATACGCGATTAGAGCTCTGGTCACATGACGCCGCTGTATTTGTACAAGGCCGCCGGCAAACAATCTGTGTTCTTAAGCCGATAGTTGGTAAAATGATGCGCGGTTTAGGGCGTTTTTACCGATTGACTAAAACAACCCCATTGATACCTTTTGTAAGCTCAATTATATCGAGATTACCACTGTAATGATGAGGTTCTCTTTAATTAATCCCATCGTTGCCTTTTAATCCTTGAAATTTTGTTTCCAATAAACAAAAAATATACATTCCCACATAATCATATTTAACCTCAAAATCTGTCGTGTTTGCCTATATAACTAGTTGATGGAATTGGAATAAAAAGTAATATTTTTAAAACACAAAATTATTTATACCTGAACAAAACAACTTACAATCATTTAAAGACATTATGTAGGGGTCTAATAGAGTTATATTATAAAGGGTTTTGTATCATTAATCATAGTGCTTTAGTGAGTATGGCTAATTATGGTCACATTTTATAAAACACAAGTATATCACCCCGTATACTAGGATAAATTGTTGACACCTTTAAAATTTATACAAAAGACTGTTTTTATTATCATTTTTTATATTTTATATTATTATCTTGGCCAATAACACAGCTTTCTTAACAATACAATAAACTCAAACGTAGGCACCGATACTAGAACAGACTTCTTTATCGTATCTCCATCAATCCCGCACGTATTGCTAAACCAGGCAATGACAGAGTACAATGACTAGCGGCGCCGGCCGGCAGTGATAACGTGCGCAGAGTCATGACAAGGACCAAGGTCAAGGTCAAGGACGGCGCCCATTGTCGGCTGACCTTGAGGTGTAATGGCAACTGCTGTCGAACTCTCCGCCAGTCATCCCGACAACACCAGTCATCAGAAATCACATCAGCTACACCGCCGACACGTGCTTCTGCATTAACACTGATAGTTAGCCATCGCTTATTTATACCGTTTGGAAATGCAACTCGATTTGATGCAATGAAATCTCAATAACAAAACTCAAATTGAATTTTCGTGTGAATATCTCATATTACATAAGGATTAATGTCGTTGAAATTCCCTTACGTCATATTGATTGAGATTTCTTAACAGGGGTTGACACAGAAATACTTTGGGGAAACAACTGCAAAGCAGCGTGTTTTAATTTGAACTATCATAAAAAATTGTTAGAAATGTCTATGATACAATATTAAGATGTAGTTTTTAGATAAAATTTAACAAGTAAATATAAATATAACTAGATTTAAAAAATAATAAAATAAAATTGTATTTTATTTCTAGATATTAATTAATTATTACTCACAGATATTCGGCAAGACACAGATGTGCCGTAGAATTTTAAATTTTAAAATGTTCGAATAGATTATGATGGTATAAGAGTAGGCTAATAGAACATTGTCACTAATTTGGCTTTTATTAATTTTCTCACATTACATTACTTTTCAAAAGACTTTTCATTATTTGCTTATACACTAATCATAAAGTTACTTTAATTTACAAAATGCAACTCAAATAGTTAATAAAAGCACTATGGAACGTCAAGTAAATAACAATAGCATTGAATTCCAATTTGAATTCAAAACAGCCGGTGCATTCCATATCCCATATCCGGCGCCCAGTAGGAGCGAGTGGACCCGAATTGATTCATTGCGAAGCTGCTGGTTTTTACAACCCTTTCACCGTGTTTATAGACAACATAACCGTAAGTCGGTATAATAGACAGACGATGATGCGGAGGGAGCGGTTGTGGAGCAAGAAATACGAGCAGTGGATCATCCGGGGCAATTAGGAGCATGACTGGAGCATGGGAGCATGCATGACCGGGAGCATGACTGGTCGAGCATGGCATGCCGACGGCAGCGCAGCGGCGCGGTGGCCAGGACAATGTGATATTCTCTGGGCCGGGTTATTGATCAGGGTTAGGTCAACTTGTTTATTTTGGGTTGTATACCGTATGACTTGCAAGGTAACATTGCAGAGTGCTCTGAGAGTAATTATTATGTGTATGGTATGAGTGGGTGTTATAAATTAGAGCCTGGTGGCAGAATAATAAACTAGTGACATTTATCAATGCAACAATGCAAATGTGTAGATAATTAGGCCTACCCGTTGTCCTTGTGTAACAGTTGAGAGAAAAAAATCAATGTGGTATAAAAGATAATGAAATTCATCAATATTACAGTTATAATTGAAGTTGGTGTTATATTTATTTTTTACTTATAAATATAGTATAAGGAGCACCCAAAATATTGCTTAAATTTGTATTTGTTATAATGGTATTATAAAAGAATTTAAAATCACGTTGAAAAAAAAAATTATATTTGGTTTATAGTTTCTTGTTAAATAGTGTAGTAATATGGTATAAAGAAAAAAAAATTTTTAACTCTTTTTGCGCTAGCTTACCTTAATAATTTTTTCGACAAAATAAAAAATAAAATAGTTTTGTTACTAACTTTTCGTTTGGATTCGTTGTGAGTTCAGGTGTGGCTAAGGACATTAACCTCATGCAATTGATTAATCAGTTTTATAATCCGTAAATATTTAGATATGGAAGTAAAAATTATACAAATCTATTCAGTGAAATTTCGAAATTTTGTTAAGTAAGAGAAGAAATCCCAATCAAATTTTCTTTGTATTTAAAGGTATCACGAAATGAAGAACGGAAGAAGCCTCTTATTTAGTTTAAAAAAGACTATTTTAATGTTAGAACCTCAGAATTAGAAGGCAGTTCAAATTAACATTTTCTCAAAAGCTTTAATCAATTCTTTTAGGTTTTAGGTGTAGATTTTTATAAGATAGTTGTAGTAACATGCAACAACGTTCAGTTTATCAAAGTAAATGTATCGTATTTTTCCAATTTAAGCCATAACTGTGAAGTTAACTTTGATGCCGTGAAGCCATAAAATCTATAGCGGGAACCAACTAATAGAAAACCATAAAATCTTAATTAAGTGTGTAAAGTACCATCAAATGTTATCTAAACCGTATATAATCAATTCAGAATCATGCCGAAGTGCGAAGCACTTTAACAAAAACATTAACCTGGGACATAAAATAAATTCCTATAGAGCTCCTAGAAAGCTGCTAGTTTAAATTCTTCCCAAGTTCAGACTCATAATGACCAATTAACTATTTTCTCCACAAATAAATACTAATTGATTCCTCAAATGTAAAAACCTGATTTTTCGTTCACAGTCTAAACCATTGATTAAATAATTGAATTTATACGTCTTATTTTTTTAAATTATCTACTACATACTACCGTAATGTTAAGAATACATTTCTAAATTAGTTTTTGGTTTTTCAATAAATAAGACTGTGGAACGTAGTTAATATATTTGTAGAAGAAGTCCCTGCTGAGATGGTAAAAAATTTGCAGTTGTGGATTGATTTCCGGTACAATCTATAATTCATATTCTACCTCTGTTACACATTAACTGCTTTAATAGTTAGTTTTTCTTTGTTTTAATGTAAACTAGCATACGTGTTGCTCGAAATCGAGCAAATTATTTTAATACAATACAAATGTTAATTTAAGCTCTAAATCAATGACATCCGACCAATCCCATATTGTAAATATCTGTAATTGCCAAAAACTACACGTATTTACAGCTGATTATTATACCCCGTTCAAAAAAAATGTGCGGTCGAAAGACAGAATTTCATTTCCCACCACAAGAAAAATTCCGTCAATACTTTTCTGAATTCCCCGATTTTCCTCACAATCAGATGTTATTTTAGTTTGGCCCTTAAAATTTTAGAGTATAAAATAGCGCTGATGATCGTGTTACTTCCCCTACTTGCCGTTGGAAGCGCTTCTTGTTACATCTCAAATGTCAAAATTAGAATGTTTGTTTACGAAAAAATCAAAACATTGGCATAATTTGACATGAGATATTAACCAGCTGTGGTAATTCTCAGTGATTCTGATTGGTTGGATTCTTGGCAGTGGGAGGAACGGGAAAAATGGGGGAATTGAAATCTGCGTTTCGACCGCACATTTATTTTGAACGGGGTATAACAAATGTTTGAAATGCTTTATTAAATCCCAATGTTATTTTAATGGGAAATTTTGAGATTTTAATGGTGGATAGCGCTTTTATTTTTAATGTGATTTTCATCAGTTTTTGGCGGAAACAACTACATACCAAGCGCTAACCAACGACAAAAACTTGAAAATCGGTTGAAAATTGTAGGAGGAGTTCTCAACACAAAAACTCTTAGCGTATTAAATAAGTATAGATAACGCATTATGACCCAAGATTAAGATATAGCACATAAATATAATAAACCTATTCATTTTCAACTCAATTGTTTCATCTTGCATTCGTATCAATCAAATACCGCGCCGATTCTCTTACACTTCCATTGTCACCTCGACCCCTCGGTCGACCGCCGTCCTTGCTGTAGCAGAGTTTAACGGTTATTGGGGAATTATTCAAATGACGGATGGCAAGATCGGCCACAGACCTGCGCATGAATATGCAGGGACAGCGACGACGGCGCAAGCGTGGCGCGAACGACACGACGCATGCTCAACGTTAGGCCTGCACTGCCCTGCGCTCTGACGGCGGTACCGGGAACTGACCTCAGGCGTCCGAGGAATGGCGTGTAAAGAGCAGAAAGAAATGTTTTATCTTAAAATTTTTCGAATTGTTTTAATGTTTTGTGTTTTATTAATAACACGATCAACAAAATTTTGTTTTTGTATTTAAATTTTTTTTTTCAACTTTAATTCTAAAATCAATTAATGAACTGGGGGATATTACATTCTATTGTCCAGAAATTAATTTATAAGACTATAACTCTATGATTGATTGGGATTGATTTCTACTGTATTGTTTACGTTTGTGCTCATACAATCAATCTAAATCAAATTAATATTGTTTCTACTCTTTGAGTTTAAAATCCTCAGAGATTTATACTAACGTTTGTTTGTAAGAGCCACGGTGTCGAAATCATTCAAGTTGAAATAACCATAGTAAGTTGTGATTATTTTTATAAGTACTAACGGTTATATTACTGTCGCTTGATAGTAGTTTTCATCACTAGGAGCAAAAGTGGGTCTTTTTGGTGCACAATCGTGTTTAAAAAAACGCTTAAGCATCAAAAAGACACTTTTGCTCCGAGATATGAACAAGGTTTTTTATCATAATGTGGAATTAGACTTTAAAACGTCAAACATATTAACTATAAAGATGTATTTTCGAGGTTATATATACCAAAAAGTAATAAGCTCTGTTTACATTTCTGTTGTTTACAAACAATGCTCTTTATAACGTTTCAATTTCCAAATTATGCATCTCAAAATAAATAATAATATACTTAGCAAACAGCTGACTTTTCAGTCCTGGTACCTAAAAAATATTCCAACTAATTTTTCAGTCCTAGGACAAAAAAGAAACGGTTTTGGTAGGACCTACTATTGATAGAACAAAAAAAGAGGCTGATTTCGTGCAGAATGATAAAAGTAATTTTTGCTTTTTCTTCTAAAATATCTAAATACCTAAAGTGTCCTTATTCCATACTAATACTCCTTTAAGAAAGGGCCAAAGGGCATACTTTCCGCGGCCAAATCTCCTCCTTCAACATTATATATCTGAGTCTTGGGTCTCACACGTACTGAAGTGCAACAGCGCTTCTTTAGCCACAGTGTTTTAGGCCGAATACAAAACAATATATGTACCTGAACAAATTGAAAAATTGTCAATTTGAACACAATTGTTGCGGGAAACAATTGCCCGCACTCATGACATATGATGATGCTTCTCGCCCTCACTATGGTTGTTGTGACCAATACGAAACGTATTCCGGCGGTTCCCGCAATGACCACTTGACTGCGCAGCAAAATATTTGCTCTATCTTTTTATCAACCTCTTAATGACTTTACCAATAGGCAAATATTTCCCTACAACTGTTTTTGGACGCTCTGGTTTATTGTTGTAAAAAGTTTAAAATATATATACAGGAAACGAAGTTATATAAATAAAAAAATTACAATACATAATAATAATAGTTGGGCTCGCATGAAAAATTCAAATGTTTTAAATTAATCAATAAAAAATAATGCCTTATTAGTTTTTTAATGACGATGATAAAATGATCATTTAAAAGCTATTTACAAGTGTAAGTATTTCTTATTAAATCCTTGATCTCTATAATATCCAAACTTTCAAAGAGGTAAGTGTGTTGACATCCTTTAAATTAAAACAAGAGGCAGTTCAGATTGAAATAATGCTAATTAATACAAAACAATATGCTACATTCGAAGATTTATACATATCCCTATTAAATTATCATAGTGATTGTAGGAATCTCTTAGTTTTTAATGTTTCCTTAAAAAAGTTTTATTTGATGTCTTAATATAATGAGAACTAACAATATATTTTTTTTTACTTGGGGTTAAAATTGTTGGGTTAAGTTTACTTTAATTGTTTTATTCCTTTTTTAATAATGACAGAGATAATAAAAATGTAGGGGAAACAATTGTCCGCACTCATGACATATTGAGTCATTATCACTGTATGGTTACATAGTAGTTGATAAATCATAATAAACATTTTTCTGGAAGTACATATAAACAAATGTTCAAATAATCTCAATAGTAAAATTTACAAAGGATATAATCATCTGTATGAAAAAAGGCATGTTGTGTTTATAGTTGATTTCAATCAGTTCTCAAACTTCTGATACCGATTCATTATGCATTTTAATGGTTAAAAGATATTTTGCTATGATTACACACAAATATTGTACAGGAAAATAAATTTCTTGTATATTAAACAATTAATTTCATATATTATTTTTGTAATTAATAAAAAATGTAATAAATTGTTTAAATACATGGCCTGTTGTGTAATGAAAACATTGTTAAATACTACTTCAGTTTCGATTCGAGGGGAATCTTATTCAGGGGTCAAGACGGTGTTATTTTTCCTACGTTGGAATCACACGACCGTTAAGGTATTAAAACCATTCGTTCAACTTAAGTTATTCATTTGGATAACACCATGTAAAAAAAAGTTTGTCCACAGTTGAATTAATCAATAAAGGAATTTATCAAGCTGTAAAAACATGCTTATTGTTATTCGATAAATTACGTTTTTTTAGTTTTATTTATTTTTATTCTTGAAACGTGAACAACATTGGTTGTAATAATTGACGATTTCCCGATGAATAGACGAATTGCAAAGAGTACTTAATTAACTAATGCTATATTGACGAAACCGCAATGAATGAAATATTAAATAATTTAATTAAAACCGACGATGATTGTTTGTAAATAAACTACAGTCTTATATTTTCACTATGAACGTCCCCTAGTTCAATTTATATTGTTCATGCGTGTGAAAAAAATTCGTGAATATACCGATCCCGTTTTTCACACCAACATAAGCGATAATAAAAAATCAAAATATTACCACAACCAATACTCCAAATTGGTTATCCCCACCGATACTGTTTACTAAAATTACGGGGTTAGTCTGAAGATGGGAATACTTACAAATAATGAACAGTATCACAATTTAGGGGAGAATCACATCACAGATTGTAAGTTAGAGTTTATTGGCAGCGGTAGCGGTCATGATAGCGATAACATGCGCACGCGGCGGCCACGGAGCGGAGTACTGAGGCTCGTATCGGCCGGTCCGGCGGATGCAGAGGCTCTGGGGGACCGAGCTTGGGTAGTGGAATGGTGGGGAAGGGCAGGGGGAGGGGCGAGTGTCGGCACAGAGTCCAGTGGGTCCACGAGTCCCGGCCTAGACACATGCTGGGCGATCTGGTGGATAATGTTAGAAAAGTAGATAAGCAACTGTTTAAAACATTTTTTTTAGGTACTCACTAAACAAATTGTCAAATACATTTTATCTGCACCTTGAAATTCATCAAATACTAGTGGAGTTACAAGGAAAATGTTATCCAATAACTAAATTTATTTATATTTTTTTCAATTATAAACATGAGGTGAAATGTCATTTGAAATTCCAAGTTCTCTCCAGGTCTGCAATCTGCAACCCGGATTTTACCAAATAACGTAAATCTTCCCAATCATTATTGATTCGATTTTTGTTTTCTTCTGTAATCAATATACTTATAAAAAATTTTACATTATTTTCAGTATGAATTTATCGTTTTATTGTAGATTGATCCTCTACGATCGCACGTATTAATAGCCACGTTCTAAGAACAGCATTATTTTACTCAATTGGCTGATGAGCTAACCAAACCTTTATAGCTATAATAAAATGCCACGTTATTCACTCTTATGAGGAGATTCTTGTAAACGTTTGACCCCCTGTATATAACCAATATCTCTAATTCTTTAGAAGTAGAAAACTGTACAATTTGACACGGGTATTCTATTATTTCGACTAGAATAGTTTAAGTAAGGCCGCCGAAAATTAAACATGGGACACCGCCCAACTGGCCTTCGAGCTTCCAAAACGACAACTGAGGTTATAGAGTTTCGTCGTGTAAGATAATTAGAATAAATTCGTCTGTGTCCATACGCCTTTAATAGCTCAAAAGGTTACCCGATGAATGAGGCTTAATTGTAATATAGGAAAAAGTTTGTGCCATAGCGTCGCCTTTATATCCAAGGAGACTCCAACGCTTGGTTTTACTGAAGTGGTGACTCACCTTTAGCAACGAACTAATATTGTGTGGTTTTTATCCAAATGGGACAAACATATGTTTGGCTCAATTCTTCAAAATAATAAATGTACATTAAAATACTCATTAGAGAAAAATAAATATTTATTGTATTAAGAAACGTGTCACTTAACTAATTAATTGAGGACAAAATAAAAAAATTACGTCATATTATCTTAGCTCAAATTTGTAAGATTACACAAATCTCTTAGTAATGATGCAAATTCTTTGCGATTGGAAATAAATATTCACTTCAAACACTATGCCTCAGCAAATCTAAGTAGCATATTCATCCTCGAGGAATCGTAAGAAAAATAAATAAATTACCAAATGCCATTACACTTCCTGATAAGCTTGTTATCTTGCTATGTTCTACCTGACGTGAAAGAGATAGATAGAGAGGGGAGAATGCGAGAGAGAGAGAGAGAGAGAGAGAGAGAGAGAGAGAGCGTGAGAGGGGAGAGCCACGCCCTTGCGGCACCGTGGCAGCGGCAGGTGAGTTATGGGAAGCTGATAGCACTGGGACGGGCTGAAGGCCATGGCAGGACGTTGACAGACAAACATGTGCGGATAATGAACACGTAATTGTCGGATAGGTTACGGCAATTTATGGGGTTTGGCTACTGTCAATGAAGAAAAGTCAACAATTGACTTGGTAATGGGAGAGAGGAGGAATGGCCTTGCTGAAGTTGGCAGGAATGTTTGATGTTTTCGGATGGTGAAAACTCAACAATATCACCGATATTGATAAATATTATACTGTGTGGTTTAGTGGTTACCTTAAACATTCTTGAGGAATAATCATCGGTTATCGATGCACATTATCTTGTGCAATTATCATTTTAAAATTCGTGAAGAATAACGTTTTAACAATCCCCGTTACCATGTAATGTATTATTTTCACAATTTGAATGGTTTTGGTTGATTCATTGTGAAGTACTAGCACGATCTAAAACTTTTCTTGTATCAAATTCTGCACTTTTTGCCACAAGCCCATTCGCTTAAAGTATGTACAGCTATATAAAGGCTAAGTGGTAACAGGTCAACGAGCCATAGGTAAACGACTGCAAAATGATGACTGTCAAATGATTCTGTGGTATAAGGTGTAACGTAGAGGAACGGGATTGAGTAGTCTTTAGGTTGATTGTATGGCTGGTGAAGTGTTGACACAGCAGTTAATGGATTTCCAAGTCTGATAACCAACCGATCCGTAATATAAGTTGTATATTTATCATCAAAGATCTCTGCCCCTCTTAGATTTTACTTCTGTACATCTGAGTTTTTTTAGTAGAGAGATCTAAAATAAGTATAATCGCATTTTCAAAAAATATTAGTCTTCTATATCACAGATCTTTTTTATGCATTCCTATAGAAGAAGATTGATACTACATATTTACCCTTATGATTAGATCTGTATCCCTGTGCAATCAGGGGTACAGATCTCTCAAGATATGCCTACTTATACTATAGTAAGGTTCACGAAGATAGTCAGATAAAAGTTTTAACAACTTTGTCCTCCCTCACCCTGTCACACTCTGCAATGTTGTCAATTGTAGTTATGTTTACCATGTGTAATATCTTATAAAAACAATGTATCTAGAACAAACCGAGGTAGGTGACACCAACAGCTGATTGGAGCGGATTGAAGCGGGTCCTGCACCTTTGACGTCATGTTGTTTTTCTTGACACATGAGTGGTTTGCTTTGAATATTTTTAGTGCTGGACCTTTGACATCATCGATTTTGTTATTGTTTTTGTCGATGTCACCTACCTCCTTCTCATTCTAGATTTCTTGGTATAAAAACATGTCTCTGGATTGTTTTTGCAACAAATGCATCAACTCTCATCGAACTATTTCCGTGATCCTTATACGATAGCCATGTTTAGCGATGGCATGTTTTTAGTGTGTATTCCTTAAATACCCATCATCAACTGACATTTATTTACCAACTAAACTAAAAAGGAGGCTGGAACTTTGCCACTAAGCTATACCAATTGTTTGTTTATAGAGACTCTTACAACTTACTAATAATGGAAAACAGAACAATCCATTAACACTAAATTAAATATAAACATGGAAGTAACTATTGAATGATTACATGAAACTACGATTCATGTAATACTACGTTGATAAATTATGTAAGAGTACATTTTCCTTTTTAAAAATTAAAAAAAAAAACTAAAATTTAACCATGTCCTTGAGTACGCTAGATAGCACACATCCCACATACAAGGTTTCGCACAAGCGTGTCAGCTGCTGTTGCAAGTCATGTGATTGGCCTCTAGATGGATAGAGCCATTACTTTTAGTGCACTTCATTTACTAGGGGAGTCTTTCAGAAATTTTTAACCTTGACTAGAATATGATTTTATCTCTCATCATTTTCTTGAACGTGAACACTATGAGTATAAATCTTATTATTCTCTTGGCCTTTGCATTTCCTACTTCGTCACAGGCGACCTTAGAGTTTATTTCTTAAATATACAATTTGGTTATTTTTGGATGTTTTCTAGCAGTTTTAAATTTAATTTTGTGAAATGTTGTGTTTCTGAATGTTAAAGTATTATATTTTAACTTCGTTAACTACTATGGTAAAATGCATGAAAAAAACTAATAAGGGAATTGTCGAAATAATTTTTTTTAATAATTAAACAGCTCTGTTCGTTTACAAAGTTAGAATTACTAGGTTTTATCAATAACTTACATTTAGTGTCTAACACAATATAATTAATTCATGATGTTCGTATTATTTGCATAGTTTCTGAAATCAATAGATTCATCCGTTACATCGCCTACAATTGAGACTAGTGTACTTGTTGCTTGAGATCAAGCAATTTAATTTGGACTATCATTTCATTTTGACTATATAATTGCTAGAAAGATTGAATTAAATGTAAAATCAATCACATCCGAGCAATAAAATTAATTGTCAGAAAATTTATTTTACTTAGATTTTTATAAGTTTGTACTTAATGGCCAAATAAATTATTTGATTTTAATTGAACCAAATATTTGACTATCATTAATCGCCCAGAACTACAATTATTTGCAACTGTAGATGATTTTTTAAATGCTCAACGCAATCTCAATGGTTTTCTAATGGTACACTTTTAATTTTATTGATGCATAGCGCCTTTATTTTAGGCCCGACTCTAATAATTTTTTTTATTAGAGTCCCAATCAAAGAAAAACTCCTAAGCATATTAAATACAATAAGTGTAGATCAGTCCTACGTTGTACACAAGTTGTTAGATGTGACTTTAAATGAGTTTTTATTTACCCACTAGTATACGTGTTGCTCGAAATCAAGCAATTTACTTTAATACAATACAAATTTTACCTTTAGCTCAAAATCAACGACATCCGGCCAATCCACTATTGTGAATATCTTTAATCACCAAAACAACACGTATTTACAGCTGATTATTAACAGATGTTTAAAATGCTTTGTTCAATCAGTGATTCTCATCAGTTTTTGGCGGAAACAACTACAGACCAAGCTCTATCCAATGACACCAAAAACTTGAAAATCGGTTGAAAATTGTAGGAGGAGTTCTGAAGACAAAAAAACCCTTAGCGTATTAAATAAGTATAGATTACACAGGTAGTGTTGGAAACAGCATTTTTTATGCTTGCATAAGATTCTATTTCAAGAAGCACGCAACATGCGTGCATTTATGAGTGGCCCTCACGGCAGCCACTGGCGCCGAGTGTCAAGTGAGGGAAAATGGGGAACTGTGTTTACCTTCTAGAAAAAAAACCTACCGAGCAATAAACATTGCACGCTCTCCATAGCAGCAAAGAGAGAAATATTTTGATCATTATAGCTTAAATTCTGCTTACCCTAGACTATAGAAAACCAGAATGAAGATAAGGGTTTAAATAAAAATTAATCTAGTTATATTTTTGGCAATTTTATTTCACATTTAATAGTATATAGCTCATATAAGTATGTAAAATATTTATAAAACCTAGTTTAGAAGTATCACGTAATATTTTCACGGATAGATTTAATCGAATAGTTCGAAAAATGAATAAATCTGTTTAGATTGATAGTAAAGGAAATCGCTATCGATTACCAGACTAAGTTTGATATTTAAAACACAGTACATCCCAACATGATTTTATTAAATAATTGTGTTCAAAATGTAAACACACTAATTTTTAGTTAAATAAATTTCAGTCGATTTAATTTTTGTTATTTAACAAACATTCGTTTCCTAAATATCGTTCTTATTTTTGCATAATTTTTCTGTAAGTATCACATTAAAATGAGAATGTTTAGTAACTAAATAATCAAATAAACAAACAAAATACTAGTTTGTGGATCTACGCAGTTGGACGGACGACGCCGTACAGTGGCTGGCCGGCAACCCGCGCTGCACCGGCCAAGCACCAGCAACACACGACAATAACAACACTGTGATTCGATTGATTTTAGGCAGTGGTTTTGGAAAAATAGTATGTAGTTTACAAATAAATTAAAAGTGGTTATATTTATATAAATAACAAAAGATGTGTACGTTAATATCCTCCAAATGCGTGTCTTATTTATGATCAAATTCTGCTAGATTAATCAATTGGTAATAAAAAACTGCATATATATGTTTTCCAATAACATAAACATTTTTAGTTTTAAAAAATATCACTAACAATTTTCATACACAAGTAAGATTGAGGGAAACATAAAACAAAACTATTGGAAAATCGGTTACCCTTGAATTTATTTAAATAATTTTGAACTTAGTTATCAAACATTTTTGTTCTTCAATAATTTTCATATTAAGGGACAATCCGTATTTGAATGAAAATTTATATGTTTATTCTAATATTTCAAATCCGAATTCCTGCTTGGTTTTAATCTTTCATTTTTAAGGGTCAGTTTTCTCTCAAGCATTTATAATACAAAAAGCTCTAAAGGTCTTATTAAGCTGTACGGTGTGTAAACCCACAAACAAAGTGAAACTCTATTTCAAAATTTTAAGAAGAGAATCGCTACCCGATCTAGTTATAAAATAAAATATATTTCAGCTGAAAATTATACATAATCATAGCTAAATCCATTTCCGAAAATGAGAAATTTAAAAAATGTCCAAACTCTTCGGGAAAGTTCGTCCCAGTTACATGGGCCATTTATTAGATACTGTTCTTATTAATTTTAAACAAATGGATGCCGGCGGAGGTCCCAGTATGATGGACCGTGGGTAGGGAGCAGAAGATGCGCCTCTGAGATACCGCGCCGCGCCTCCCGGGTGGTCCTGCGAGAGGGTCGGGGAACGAATCAATAACTGTTGTCTATGAATGTTTTCTAACACTATTTCTATGGTACAACCGATTTAGCATATGAATTAACTAAGTTTACATTAAGACATATTACTGTTTAATTCAATTCAACAAATTAATCTATATCCCAAAAAATAGAGATGAATACTCAACGTTACACGCCAAAACATTAACTAACGTTACATTGTACAATATTTGAGGAAAGTTTACTTAAAAAATGTTTACTAAGTTCATATTTAAGATTTCCACTAAAGAAATATTTGCTATTTCTGCTGATAATGTACAATGATATGTTTTTCACAGATCATGAGATTCATTATGCCTAATAGTAGTTTAAAGCGGGACCACGGAAGTCGGCACCAGTTCTTAGTCGCAATGAAAAAAAAAAAAAAAAAAAAAACCAATGAAAGTCGGCACCCGTCTCGGGAGCGGCCGCCATGACACCATGAAAGTCGTCACCTGCCACGCCGGTTCCTCCTTCCACTTTTACCTCCCCTTACGCTCATACCCCGTCATCACTATTCACTCTCTGAACATTACCCCCTGTGATAACTTGAAACCCCCAATGTCATTACCAACTCACGGACGGGGCTTATTAGCATAAAATTACAGGCTGTGTAGACGATATTAATATAGAATATATTTTATTGGCTATCTACACAATTTAGAAATCATTCTTAAATTAATGGTTTTATTAACGTATAGTTAAGTATACACTTTTTATTCTCCATACTTGTGATTTTCATGTTATTCGTTGATAAAACTTTGACCACAACATATCTTACACGATAATATGATTAAGTCGTGATTACTCTTATTATATTAGACAAATGTATTTAGTAGACTCCGGTTCGCAAAAGCTAAAATTCATCGTTACAAAATTATGTTACTGGATTGTTGAACTTATTATGTTCCGGTACATTAATCAGTTTAATTGTTTATAGAAGGCTTTATGCCTAGGCGTTTCTTGTCTGTTACTTTATATATTTGCAGATGCAGGACAAAACTGTAACGAACTTAATTGTATATTTTTTTACAGTTTTAAATACATCATCTAACGTACCGCTCCCAAACATTAACATTCTTTCACATATTACCTAAAAAAATAAATACTTGAGGTATTTGTTCGTAAGTAACTAATTACTGTCTCCGTAGGTTATCCGCATTTTACTGTCTTAAAAAAGAGTGACCGCGTGCTATTTAAAAATTGGGAACAGAGCACCCGACTGACCATCGGTGCAGCAAATACTTCCAAGGGTCGACGGTAATCAATAGAGGAATGTCAAAATCATCAATGGAGCTGAACCCTGCACTGATCTAAGGGAAGTGGTGAGAGAGTTAGCAAGGGGGCAAAAGACAAGAGAAATGAGTAAGACGGCGCTGTGGAGGGGAGACTACCTGAGGCCACTGCAAATCCTTCCTGGTGCCGACTTTCATTGTGGCATTAATAACGCTTCAATGATTTTTGCCGATGGACAGGTTTTGGTGCCGACTTTCACGGTCGACGTTTAAAGATTGCATTTTGACGCGGACTTGACAAAAGCGAAGCGAGTGTTCTCAAAATGGCTTAAAAGCCTTTATCTATGATTAACTTGAATGCTACGAATCACTGAGAAAATAAACTAATAAACATGTCACAAATATATAGGTTATACGGTTCACCCATCCAAAACGTAGCCACACGGATGTCGCATGACCTAACCGTCGTTCTCACCTACATATGATTACCCTCACTTGAGGTTAGACACACAAATAAACTAAAACCATTAAACCATTATGGAACGGATTTGAATTTTGTTTTTGGTTGAAACGGCTTTATGTATAAAAATGCAGATGATTTCATGTTAAAATGCATTTAATTTTCTCATATTTAATAATTGTTTTAGTTGCAGAGATTCCAGTTTTGACTGGATAATATTCTCTATTAGTTTTTTCCCACAATGTTTAAGGACAAAATTGTAGATGCTGCAGCTGTCTGCAGTGGTTTGTTCTCAGTATTCCATTAGTCGGAGCTTTATTCTGCTGAGGAGTTTCAAAGAACCGTTATTTTTCGCACCAACTCATAGAATTTATAATCAAGTTCATCTTCCACTCAAAGCGTGGCCGATTCTTAACGCCACCCTTTATGGTAGGGTAAACATAACAGTCTCGTCGCAGGGAGTCGGGTCAAAGGTATAAAAACATGGCATTAAAGCACCTGTCGCGCACAGTCACCTTTCCGAAGCTAGCAATAAAACTAGAATAAACCTCAGCCATCTGCGACTCTCATGTTTCTTTAATCGCGGAAGTTTCTCCCAAAGACAGAGAGACAGTTGACATTCCCCTGACGGACATTAGCGCGATCTAGCAGCCACGACAATAACTCGGGTTTACGGTTGGCACAGGGACAAGAACTAAGTGAACACGGCGATAGAGCGAGGCGGCGACCAATGGGGACACACCCGGGTGTCACGTGATTGGTGGGAATTCCCTCCGCGAATCTAGACAGCTGATTGTAAACATAACCTAGAAACCGTGAGACCCGTAGTTAGCGACACTAGCGCCTTTATCGCCTTGATTGGTTGTCGATTGAATTAAAAGCATTGCAAGCAACGCTACAGCTGTTGAGATTGTGGGCCGGTTTAGCGAGAAAGCAAGAGATAACTTTGACTTGAGAGTAACCGGGTAGAATTGCATGAGCTTAGAGGCGACGACTGAAAAGTGGTAGGTAGAGTGTGTTATTTAGGATGTATAAAAGATGGAGTAATGACATGATTTTGTTTTAGCTACAAAATTTAAAAATAATAAAATCAGATCAATAAAAATTAAGAAATAATTAGTTGTTTGAAAGCAAATCAATTAGCCTAAAGGTTTTTTAAAGTACGGTACTTCGTTTTAAAAATACATTTGAAAATTGCATTCTACATACAAGTAGCGTATAGCTAGTTTCAATAATTTCATGAATAATCATGAATGTTAATCATGAATATTAAAATGTATAACTTTTGATTTCTTTATTTTGCAGTATATTAGACTTGTTCTTGTCAGCGAAGTTGTGTGTATGGACTAAACAGATCATAATAAAGTAGTAAAGCGTACTCAAATGGTTATTCTGATTAATTAACAAGTAAAACAATTATATTTTGAAGCAAATTACATGTAGCTGGTCTGTCGTCATGTTAGCAAAAAAGGTGAACTGCATGCACTGACCGCTATATTTTACAGACATGAAACCGTTACATACTACTTTTGTAGATTTATTATGGTTTCACCTGTAACATTTACTCTCCATTTAATTACAGAAATTCTATCCATTTCCAGCCGTTCCTGTACCAGGATGGCGGTGAGCTATAAAGTTTATCACATTTACATCCTTATGTGACTTTCGGTCGATCTAAAAGTGAATAAATAAGTGTTCTAGGGAAAGAATTTGACTGTGCTGAATAAATTATCAAAGAGTATTGAAAACTACATGTAACAGATAGTTTTAAGAATTTACAAAATATTTTGTAGTTTAGATTTTATTCAAACAAATTTATGCTAATAACGTCCAATTTTCAGTTCATGGAAATGACAATTTTGCATTACTGGGTAGTTAAACTACTTTCATTAAGTTCCACAATTCAGGGTAAACCAATTAAATAAATTTATTAAGACTTTAACGGTTGGATTGAGAAGTGTCGTGGCTGTGGGCGATGAGAAGACAGGTCATTATGATGAAATTGTAGCTACATAAACTATTTACGTGTTCAAATATCTTTGTTATAATTTATTACTTTTAACAGAAAATTGCATAACCATTTTATGGATATGCTTAGGCCTTCATATATTAATCCAAACAGCCCTACTTTTTACTTTGCTCTATAAAAAATTGCATCTCTATTTTTAAAAATCGCTCATTAGCCTGATGTTCTCCAAAATAATTCCGACAAATTTGCCGAGATTTGGAACCTGACTTATTTGTATTTATTAATTAATAATGTCAATAGTATAGTATACAAATTCAACATTGATCTTTTAATAATATTTCCCTACAAACACACCCTTGTTGCAAGATCAGCATCCGATACCAACAAATACCAACAAGAAAACAAGTCTATACATTTAACCAATTTTAATTTTTTCTCATTTTAATACACAAGTTAGATCATTATCCATAAGGACAGAAAATATTTAAAATTGTTCATATAGTTTGAGCTGAAACGAAAACATAATCAGTTTTCCTCGAAATACGAAATTTAAAAACCCACTAAAACGTAATCTATTGAGCTGGCATGGTCCTAGTTTTATTTTATAAAATGCGCACTCTACACACATTACACAACATAATTTACATCCTACTTCAACATGTAATTGAAACTCAACGGAAGCAGTCCTTGGCTAGCAAAGGACATATTATAATATAGGCAATCAGTTTGTTTAAACGTGTTAGTAGTTTAGAACCAGTTTAATGCAAATTACGCCCTGCGCGATTCCTTGAACTAAGCTTGGATTTATGCTCGATAACAAGATTGGCATAGATTGGCAACACTGGTCGCAGAAATCACCGGAACTGAGCATGAAGTCAATCAGAGGTTGGTAGTAATGACCGGATGGGCAATATCATCATTATACACTGTAATGACGGTTTTAGCATGTAAACCGTATCTAATTGTGGAGCACACATTATATTGAGGGGTGATTTGTGACTAACAAGACTCAAGAGTGGAACTGACAATTAACATGGTGATAAGTCTAAGTAAACACTTTACTGGTTGGGTGATCTAAAACACACGTATTATGTGGATTTTGACTCAAATTTGGAGCCAGTGGTGATAAAAATAAAGAAAATAATTCATACAATAGTGTGATCAACACAAGAAATAGTTAACATAATAAACGGTTATATAGGTTTCGTAAGTGAAAGGTCAATATAGGAAAAAGCATAGTGGGTTAAGCCTCTGCTCTACCTGAGCCCGAATATTATATAGGCCTACTCACGACGTTACCGAATGCCGCCTCGCGGCCGTAGCGATAGGCGAGTTAGATGGCTGAAGAGGTTTAAGAGAATCGTGTTTTAAAATTATCTAACTAAGATGGAGATTCTAACTTCTTCTAAAGTTAGAAAGGCAAATTTTTGTAATAGTAGAATTTTAAAATAAAATTTCTAATTGAAGGTTTAGTTATTACTTAATTTTAGTTTCTAATTTAACTGGTTAAAATCATCTGTTTTCCTAATTTTTAACTGAAGTTTTCAATTACTGTAGTTTACATTAAAAAGTGTAGACGAGGAAAATGAATACCGTTCTTCTTCTTCAATATGACATTTTTAGTTCTACGCTGAATGTAGCAGTGGATAACACAGTTCTCAAAACAACTTGTATTATATAGGGTGGCGTGCCATCAGGGGTAGACCGGAGCCTTAATTATTATATCGTTAACTTCCTACTTATTTTTATAAGTTTGGAAATAATCTTGAATTGTTATATTGCATGGTTCGGGTATTTCAAAAAATACTTTAAAATCTAGTTTTGAAGTGTAAACTCATATCCAATAATATAAACTATAATTGGTAAGAAATATGAATATTTTTTGAAATACAGTTTAAGAGTTGTATTTCGGAATATACATTCCAACAATTTGTAAATGGATTTTAATGTATATAACGTCTTGGTTATCATTAAAGAATCTTTATTGCAGATATGAATAATAAAATTACGTCTTCCAATACTACTGCATATATTTACTGTTTTATCTTAAATGATTTAAGCTAGTCACTACAATTCTTTACTAATCCGAACTAAAATTTTTTTAAATGTATCGAGAGAGATATATAAATTGCGCCTGAAATGCGAAGTGAATCACAGTATTCAATCGTGTCGTGCCTGACGGCTGGACCCCCACCTATGTGATTTGGCAACTGGAATATTACAAGTGAATAAATGATTTGAGGAAGTGGGTGTTGAAGATTTCGGTTTTGTCAAGCATCTGTTTGTCAGACAGAGATGAGATGTTTTAATTATGCAAATGGCCGGGCCAACCGAGGGAGAAGAAGTGGAAGCCGTCTCACCAGTCCACTTCCGGTCCTCCCACTTCCTCCCGCCTCGCCAGGTCTGCCAACCTAATGTTGTCATCTTGTGTCGAAATATAATTGAAGCCATTGATTTGGACAACATCTAAAACCAGTTATCCCTCCCCTCTTCCAAAACCACGGAGGCAAAATTGAACTGGGGCAATTTAATAATTTTTCTAGGATTGCCACCACTGGCTCTTGCTTTTTAAGATGTGAAATTAAAGAAATTAAAACATTTGTATCACTTCACAAGACTGTTTGGATTAAACAATGTGTTTTTTTTCGCTGTGCAAAGTTTACTTGATCCTTTACTTAGATAAGAATATGTTTTTACATAACTATAGACAAAACCTTAAAGGTTATAGCGTTTATAATGTTACAAATGCTCATTTTTCTATTACTGTATATTTGTTACGCTTTAGTTTAATAACTTTTAATGATTTTCGAATATTTTCCTAAACGTATATAACCAAAGACTGATACATTTACTATACACGTTACAATTTATAGATTGATACTTTAATATTTTGTATTAATCTTTATTTGTCAACTTAAACAGAACAGTTTCTTTCATATATTTAGTTGTTAGGAGACTTGGTAAGTATTTTAATGCAACACAAAGCTTACTTTAATTAATAAAATAATTTTTGTAACTATTCACGCTTCAACTAACAGAACATACTTGCAATTCTTGCTTCCTTTCACACAATATAACAATACACTAGATTATAGACTTCACAAAAATATAAAAACAAACAGTTATTAAAAGATTAGTCGACGATGACCCTATTGTCCTTGTTAAGGTCAATTCATTAGGTTTAACGTAACAATATACATTGTGAACTATGTAAGGATATGTTTTAATTTATTGACAAAAGTGTGCCAAGTAACATCCACAACGGGTCCGCAGTAACCGATGGCAGGTAGTCGTTACATGTAACATGTAGGCGCATGTAACAGGTTGCTCCATTGTCGGTGACAAACAGGTATTCATTATCAGCCATTATCACTGATCATCGGCCAGCGTGCTGATTATCATCCATTAACACTTTTTGTTCCCAGTTGTAACATGGTGGGCAGGCGACTCCTGAGGCGGCTCCTAGTTTGTGTCTCCATCAACATTCTTGCTGCAGATCCCGGATCAATTTTTTTTTTTTTTTTTATGAGTCCAAGCTTCTGTTTACATAGATGGTTATGTTTAAGAATTTGTCATTGCACTGCTGAATTCTGCATTTTAGATTTTATATTTTTAAATTTCTCTATGTTAAAAATTTAATTATCTTAAAACGTAAAGTCTTGGTTAGTCTTTAAAAAATTTGATCTATGGTATTCTTTTTGTAACTTTAAACTATTTTTATAAGTGCCTTAAAAGGTCACTGCATTTTTTTAAATAAAATTATACAAAAAAAAAACATAAAACTATTATAACATTTTTCATCTTTTTAAGATTAAGAAAGTCACTTAATTCTGGATTGCCAAAATTTTTTTTTGTTTATAAAGTGAAAATAAACATACTAGGGCATATATGTGAAAAAATGATAAGTTCGTATATTAAATATTCCTGGAACTATTAAGTTTAGTCAATCAGGTATCTTTCCAGTTTCTCCTTTCTTTTCAAAGTTTGCTATAGTTAAAAAAGTTTCAGTT
The DNA here is from genome assembly GCA_030545055.2 of Neoaliturus tenellus. Classification (NCBI taxonomy): domain Eukaryota; kingdom Metazoa; phylum Arthropoda; class Insecta; order Hemiptera; family Cicadellidae; genus Neoaliturus; species Neoaliturus tenellus. The sequence continues at coordinate 97,773,902 of CM061537.1, forward strand.
TTTCCTCATTCGATAGGCTACATATTCTTTGTTGTCATAAAAATCCATGTCAAAAATGTTGTTCGATTCTAATTTAAATAGGCCAACGACATAGAAAATAATAAATACATCACTTTAAGATATTTCTATTAAAATATCACCCAGGCTTGCAGCATTCTTGCCTCCGAGCCAATAATATTCTTCATAAGCGACACCATTAAACCATCTTCACTCTATGCACTTGCAGATAACAGATTTTAATTATTAGCCTTCGCTTTCACCAAGACAGAGTTAAATTTGCAAGATAACAAAAAAGTGAGAATTAAACGCGAGCAAACGGTGGTGCTGATATTCAAGAGCATAAGTCAACCCCTCCCAACATAGCCTCGCACCATTTACATGTATTAACTATTAGATAACACGATAAAGCTATTATTTAGCGTAGCGAATGTTGGTACACCGCGCCGGGACAGGGCAGCCAACCTACTGTCATAATAAACGGCCACGAGAGGAAACAGGTTGGTAATCGTGAAGTGATAGTTTTAATCATGTGTCGTGTTGAAATTATCTGCGATCGTGGACCATTTTAAATGCGTTCTGGATTACTAAATTAAACTAATACCAGAGATAGCTTACTCTAGGTCGGGTTTATTTACAATAAAGTGAAATCACATAAATATTCATTGCAACTAACATCGTCTGAAACAATCTTTGCTTAGTATTGCAGTTAGTAGTTCTAACTATTGTACGTATTCTTTAGGAAGTATTTCATTTTAGTAATTTTTATTAAATTTCTAAGTTATATAGGGTTCAATAACATAGTGAGTACTAGTACTAAGTCCATAGTAACAATTCTCAGTGCCTAGTAAGTATAAGTAATAAGTACATGGTAAATACTAGTTCTAGGTATATAGTAATAATTTTAATTACATAAATACTCTAATAAAGACGTTTTAGTATATTTTATAAAGGTTTATAATTAAACGTATACATTTATTTAATACGCAAAGCCGAGTACAACTGGCATAAACGATTTTCAACGTAAACTATTACTTATTTTTTATGAAAATTAACTCATAAGGTCGTAGTTTTCACATTCACAGTTTCGTTTCTCTGTCAACAACAAGCAAGATTCGAGGGGGACCGATAAAAAGACTATTACTTTTCTCAACTAATAGATTCCCTCGTTCAAGCTCGATTGACCTGGAGGAATCCCCTGAAATCCGTCGGTACACCGGATGTCTACCGGAGCGATGGTTGATGGTCGGCGACCGGATGGGGAGCACCATCTAAGTCACGGATCACCGCCGAAGATGATGGCCTCACAATTAAACTTGGCCAGAAACTTTCCGTGGAAGCGGTTACTGTACTTCTGGAGAACGGCGTCCACAGCGCTAAACCCGTGGCGGACTGTTCTTTAAATGTCATGATAGAATGACCTCTAAATTACTGAGCGCTACGGTCCACTTTAGAAATACGAGTTTCCCGGCAATCATGTCATAAAAAATATTATTAACTGTGTATTCAATATCTATACCTCAGAGATTTTAAGTGTCAAATAAGTTAAAGGATTTTATAATTTTTCTTCAATGGCGCCGAGTGACCGTTCTGAAAACTAAAATAACTATTTCCAATTGATAACTTTTCTTCGGGTTAACGCTAACCTCTGCTGAACAGGATGCCCGTATTTTCAATGTTCACAGTTATTCATAACACATTAAGTTAGAAGTTTTCGGTAGGCTACATATTAACACTTGAACTTAACGACACAAAAATTACGAAAATTCAAATTACTATTTTATTATATTTCTAGTTCTAATAATGTTTCTATAATGTACATTGTAGGGTGTTCCTTCAAATATAGAGCCATACAATACTTAAGTATTGTGTAAGACTTTATAATATATTTTTTTATTTAGCTTCAATCAGTATTTAACAAGTTTAACTAATGTAATTAAAAACTTTCCAACCTTTCCTAGAAAGGTTGGTATTTACAGACCGGTTGAACACCAAAACTCTCAAGAACTATTCTATCTCAAGAGGGGGTCTAGAGAAGGATAAGGGATCAAGATAATAAAAGATAGGCATAAAATATAAACCTGCAGTATAAAAACTTTATTGTTGAAATAAAGTCAGGAATTCAGCTACGAAACAAAGGCCACGCCTTGGAACAACGGCGAAAAACTAGCGGGCCGTTATCTGCTGAAACCTGCAGATAACAAGAGAAAAGGAATTTGTGCTTCGTCTTGTTAAGCCTATAATAGCTTCATTTATAGTTACTTTTATTGCATCTACAAGTTGAAAATCATTATTGTTTTACTACAGGTCTACTTGTTACTCAGTAACTCTATAATAATACTTCCTGATTACAATATAAAAGTGTAATCCCTCAAGGTCCAGAAACCACATGTAAAAGAACAATTTACAGAACATTTCTAGTAGAAAAATCAAAAAAGGAAACAGTTACCTCGTCTTTTAATGCGCATTTCAAACGTTTAATTAAGCATAGGTCTTATTTAAGTTTGCCACTTCAACTAAAAGGAAATTTTAAAATCCAAAAACAAAATTTTCAGCATTGAAGACTTATAATAGTTTTAAATAGCAAAAACCTTAAACAAATTTATTTATATGTTACTTCATTAAAAGAAATAATTCAAGTAATTTTAGGGAAACCTGTTTTAAGGTAATAAAGACATATTAAAATTATTACTAGCATTTTTTCAAAGAAAATTAAACATTGTTTCTTGTACTAATTAGCACTTTTATATACAAATTAATTTTAATTATATTACTGGATCTTGTTAATATAAATAAAACACTATTCCATATACCACTTTTAAAACGTAAAAAATAGGCGATGAAGTACCTACAAAACAGTCTGACGATAAAAATAAATTAAAAAATAACCTTTAAAACTTATTGTTACTTTATAAATGCACACATACCACATGACTAAACAAGTTATTTGTGTCATACTAGCATAATAACACCAACTCAAGTTTCAATTCAATTTTCCTTGTCATTCACAACTAGTTCCGACTCTAGTAACCAGTTCCGACTCTAACCTCCGCCCATGGGAGAGCGACATGGCCATGGGAGAGCGACTAGCTACTAGTATTTTCCTAGCACCCACGTCCCCTTTACACTGTAAGATTAATGCGGTAAATCGGAAATCGCATGCAGCAAACCTGCGTCCTCGCCCCACTTCCGTCGACACGGGACGGCCGCTGCTGGGATATCCAGAATGGAACTCTTTATCGTGACAAGAATGACAACTTGTATCCACAGCTAGTTCTGGTTGGATTAGTGAAGAAACCGGAAAGGTCTTGGTAAAAAGTAGACCTTGTGTTTTTTGTGTGAACTATTAAAACTGAAGGATTGGTTAAAATAAAAAATATTCTTTTACAATGAAGGTTATCAAATTGCATTCGTTATTTTATATTCAAATCACAATATTCACTTATTTAATTCATTAAATATTATTAATTACTAGGTTCTACCCTTAGGTAGAACAAATAATGTAAGGTCTATGTAACATTTTCGAAAAAACTTATATAACATACAAAACAAGCTCATTGAAGAGATGTAACCCCTTTAAACTGCAAAGATACGTTTAAGAATTGCTAAAAATTGTCTGCTTTTTAACTTAAAGCATAATTTTTGTAAGATTTTTATTACTTCAGTTAGTTCACTAACTTAAAAATTAACAATGCAAGGCGTTTCCTTAAATTAAGCAATAATTAAAACAACAGATGTTGATTGTAAAACAATTTTAAATTTACATCTACACCATGTTATTGTTATTGTTATGTTTTTTTTTTTAACTACATCATGAAATTGAAAATCAAGTGTGCTTTATCTATTACTAAGATTTTAAATAGTGTAAAAGTAATTTTAATACAAATTGCAAGTTTTCTGGATATAATTAAACAACGGTTAAACATTTTTTTATATCAAACATTTAACTATCAGATATACTATGTTATAGCTTGTGGGAGTTTTTCTTACAATGTTGATGTTACTCTGTGGTGAAGTCAACAATAATTGATGTGAAACTAAGTTTACATGTATTTATTGGTTAATTTTTTATAAAATTACCAACCTTACCACTTGCTGATAAAATTGTTGAACAAAGCGTGTTTCAGAAATGAAACATAAACTTCTACAGCACTCAAAGATACTGTATATATTGCATAGACGGTAAATATATGAAAATATAGTAAATGACAATCGATTTATACTCGATATACTCCAGCCATCATCAGTCTCAAAGAGAATACTACAATGGATTCTCTCTTTGGGCCTGATGATGGCAGGAGTAGGGTAATTCATTTTCCATCGTTTCATACATTTTTGTATTATACTGTATGTAGTGTAAGTGTATTATATATATCTTTGAAAGTAGGAAACTTGTGATTTTCATTTGTGGTCCCAAACAACACGCATCATCCTAAAAAAAATGTGTAAAACTTGTTTTAACAAAATTGACTAAAATTGTTTCAAAGAAAGATTCATTAGAATCATCTTTAATATTCCTGTTACTAACAAGTTCCAGCAAATTCATCTTTTTCCAAAAGTCAATTATTAAATATTAATAATTATTTTACCTAGTTACCTTTTCCTTTTAAAACAGCCTTTCCAATTTACCCAATTATCGTTGAAATTTCCAGAAAACAAACACATACGATCTAGATAAAACTCAGGGTAAAGTCGCACGATAATTTAACTTGTTGAGCGACATGAAATATAAGTGACAGGAGCACCTTCCACGGTCACTCTAGTCGAGGATGAAGGTTTAACGATTTATCAAACCAATCCTGCCATGGAGTAAAAACCGTTGCAAAAAGCGGGGCGCCGGAATTCTACCCCCAGGAAAAGTACCCCCATGAAAAAACGCTACGTCATTTTGACGTCACAGGTATGGGGGTAGTTTTCCGGCCGCGAACTTTTGAAGAGAATACATTATACTCTACTTCAATCATTGGTTACGCACTTTTATAATTTATTTCTATAATGAACAATTTTAGCAATGTTTTGTAAGTTTACTAGGGGTGGAAAACTACCCCCGGAATTCTACCCCCGGAATACTACCCCCAGCAAAACTACCCCCGGCAAAACTACCCCCGGATTTCCACCCCCGGAATACTACCCCCAGCAAAACTACCCCCAGGAAAACTACCCCCGGAATTCTACCCCCAGCAAAACTACCCCCAATGGACTAGACCGGGAATCCAACACCAGCGAAAGTACTTCCACGTACACAATTCCTTAAGTATTTAACAATTGTTATTTTATGTACGTGTTCTGGTATTTAAAGCATTTCTATTATATAATAATAATATGTTAAATTTACATTAATACAAACTTGCAATTCGGGTGGTCTCGTTCTCTACCCTCACTCGCCGTCAAGTTCTATAATTGGCCTATGCTTTAGTTTTATATTACCAATCTTCCCTTAATCCTTTACAGGCTTTTAGCTGTGTGTTTTTGAAAATGCTTTTTTTGAGTGAAAATGTAATTGTGGGTGATGATGAGTTAATGTTATTGGTTAAATGTTATATTTTACAAAGCAATATAATAAATTAATGGTATTATTATTTAAGATATATATATATATATATATATATATATATATATATATTTATAAATTGTTTGGAAAAATGTGTACGCAGCAACTAACTGATAAAAGAAAGCAGAAATTTGTTTCAAAGTTCATTCATGTTCAGGTGTTACGTAATATTTATTAGATGACAATGTAGGCCCTATGTGCTACAAACATGAAAGTTAAATAGAGAAAAATCGGAATAATAATATTCACTATAATCTGAAGGAATTTTGTTCACTCTGATCACTCGCCTCCGAGATGGACAAGCTCTTTACTCAGCAGTAAAATTCTATTACCGTATTACTGGTTGTACTAGATATATTGAGTTATACATTTTTCAGACTATCTAGATTTACAAAACGTGAATTAAGTTACATAAGCATAAAGTGTATCGTATCCTATACTGTAATACGAGTAAGTTATATATTTGCATGTGTGTATGTTTGCACGCACGGATCTCAAAAACAGCTAAAACCATTTTCTTCCAACATTGCAGATAACATAGTTTTGGGATGAATTTAATATAAATACAGGTCTCTATGCCAGAAAAAATCTTATTTCTTTATAATCATTAATTCAAATTTAAAAAATTTTAACATTGGTCTTATGGAGAGAAAAAAAATAATAATGAAAACAGTAGACTCAACTGTCAAAGTGCAGAATAGGCCTATGTGTTCCAGTATAGGCCTAAACATGTAGTTTTTCATGGCAGCCAATTACTAAATTATTAAATGGTACTATTTTATGATGAAAATCATCTATAATTTTTTAAATCATACTTCATACTGCTGATTATAACCTTTTATTCTTATATGAATAAGAATAAAAGTAATGTAAAAGTGTATAAAACAACAAATCAATTTGTAGAATTACATTTGAATTTAAAAACAAAAGCATTAGAAAGAATAAAGCAAATACCAGCTAACTAAATAATTAGAATCCACGTGTTACACATTCAACATATGTTTTAAGAAATATATACGAGACGTGTAGGCCTAAATTGAAACAGTCTGAAAACACAGAAAAAGGAAGCCCGAATGGCGAGTGAGTGGAGCGAACGAGCTCGTCTTGAACAAGAAATAAGCCTTTTTGCACCGGGCTGTCTGTATACAGACATTTATAAATGATATTACCATATTTTATCTATGATATTACTACCAAAAATATTACTGTTTAAGTTTACCGAGCTAATGCTTGGCCCCCAGGGACTGAAAATTATAAACCTAATATCAAAGTATATCATGGTACGGTAATGTATTTATTTTATTTGATGTCAATAAAACCATACAGCTAAAAGCCTGTAAAGGATTGAGGAAAGATTGGTTATATAAAACTAAAGCATAGGCCAATTAATTATAGAACTTGACGGCGAGTGAGGATAGAAAACGAGATCACCCGAAGGGCAAGTTTGTATTAATGTAAATTTAACATATTATTATTTTATAATAGAAATGCTTTAAATACCAGAACACGTACATAAAATAACAATTTTTAAAGGAATTGTGTACGTGGAAGTACTTTCGCGGGTGTAGGATTCCCGGTCTAGTCCATTGGGGGTAGTTTTGCTGGGGGTAGAATTCCGGGGGTAGTTTTCCGGGGGTAGTATTCCGGGTCTAGTCCATTGGGGGTAGTTTTGCTGGGGGTAGTTTTGCTGGGGGTAGTATTCCGGGGGTAGAATTCCGGGGGTAGAAATCCGGCTGGTGTTTGGTTTGCTATAATGTTAATTTAGAGCAACCAAATTAAATAATAATGTATTTATAAAACTGGGGGCACTTTTCCGGCCGCGAGCCAAAACTCCATGCCACTTTAAGCTCCGCCCCTCGTGACGTCAAAATGACGTAGCGTTTTTTCATGGGGGTACTTTTCCTGGGGGTAGAATTCCGCTACCCCCAAAAAGCGACATAGAGCAATGAACCTGGCAAAGTGTAACTCTAGCGACACTCAAATATTAATTGCAAATTTATAATGATACTATTTATAGAAAGAACCGGTTACTAGTGTGAAACTAATTGCCGCAACTGATTTGGAATACATTACCTGCGACTGGGAGAGGTCTAATTAGATCAAATAGTGAGGCAAAATATCCTGGTCATTGCTCAAGTGTTCGACTTGACACTCGGCTTTTGGTTGTTAATGAAAATGTATTTAACGCATCTTGCGCTAACGTGGGGGAACAAAACATCGGTTGAAGATTGTACAGTGTAATTCTGATATGCTTTACCTGCTTTTTTAATACTCGGAAAGACATATCTTGTGATAAACCAATATTAGTCGTAACGTGTCTTTGGTCCTCCACGCTATTTTTAATTGTCCGTCCTAACATTTTTAATGTTAAGTGTTCTGTGTATATGTGTTATTGTTTGAACTACTTGATGACGACAAGATGATCATTAGTCGATTTAACTGCGACATTTTAGGCGGTTTGACAATGGGACATTTTCCCCGAGACTAGAATACTGAACTAGTTGGGTTGCCGACGGTTAAGGTATTGTAGACTTTATTATTATAGTTATAATAGAATATAATATTATCTCCCATCACCATGATCTTCTATTAAAGTATCAAAATAGAATAGGAAATTAAATCAGATTACTCTTTTTGGAATCAGGAGACAAAGTTCTGTCTAAATGGTATCTATTTAAATGTGAGACTGAGCTTTCAAAGATGTCAGGGAGGGACTAACAACCATCTTTCACCGCCAAAGTGAAAGATAAACCTGTAATCAAACGAACTTCTTAATTGATCATTCTACTTAATATAATCCATTATAAACTGTTGATACGTAGTCCTAAATCTTATTTTAAGCAGCTCAGCCAGGAAATTTCAACACAGAGTGAACAAGTTTATGAGTTTCTGTTACTTTTAATTTTACAACTTCCCATCAGTAAGTGGGTTCATTCGACTGGAAATAATCGTAAAATTTTGAAAGCTAGTGTTTGCACAAACTAGTTTCACCCACCAGGTAGGCGCCTACATTCTTGTCAAAACAGCCGTTCCTGTTATCAGTCACATCCTGCAGGGGAATGGCGGGATGGACCACTGACAGACGGGACCGGTAAAAATAAAAGAACCGAAATCCGCGTCGTGTGCTAGAACCCACAAACCAGCAATGTATTATACGAACAGACTGAAAGAGGCTTGGAATCTTGATAACTGTGTGCTACCTGAGAAGAATGTGAGGAGATAAATTGTGAGTTCTAAACCATACAAAGTAAAATTCAACTAATAATTTATTTTCAATTATTATCTGCTTTTCCAAGAAAAATTTATTCACATAAAGATATTTTTTATGTAATTTTTTACACTAATAATAATTTTTCTCCACAAACCGATCCATGTTTAAATTTATTCTTATACTTCTTATACTTTGTAATTTGTATATAAATCTTGAAAGTGTGAAACAATGAGTGTAATCAAGGCCGGCGGGTAAGCAAATCTCAGATAACCTTATTGATAAGAGAGCTCATTGCAAATATTATCAGCAATTAACTGTGCACCCGGTAATTATAAGCTATTAACTTGATGTCCGCGCTAATGCCGATGCTATCAATGCTAAGTGTGGGCAAACAAGTCTCGTTCTCAATGGAGCCGATTGCGTGAGCGCTGTTTACTTTGTGCAATTTTTGCGATGAATAGAGAGTGAAGATGGAGCCGCAATATTCCGGTTTTACCTTTGCATCATATTATTAAAACTTAATGGATGGGTAACACCGAGGAAGATTCATTGCCGTCAGCATACAGTGATGTATGTTACGCAGGAGATGACCTAGCTTTGAAGGTACGTGAATACATTACCAACTCGTTGGATAATGTTTTGAGTATTAGTAATTTATTGAAAAATAATTTTTATTAAGATTCATATATTTATTTATATGAGTACATAAAAAACAGTGGAGTTTTGTAAAATTTACTTGAACGGTTGTATAGGAAATGCCGTCCAAGTAATTAAATTATGCATTAATACCGGGTATCACATCCCTAAGGCCAAAATCTGGAGTATTCGATTTAAATTTTTAATATGAATTAAATAGTAAAAAATTAAAAAAATCTAAGTCAAAATATATATTTCAAGATAATATTTAAGCGATTTCCAATATTTCTTATTGGTTTTATTTGATCTATCCGTAATAGATGAGATCTTGTTAACTTAAATCCTGAAAATTGCTGGAAGTACTTTAAAAAAAACAAAGATTCCATTTAAAAATTTTCTTCTCAAATTAATTATTCACAAAAGGGTTCATAGCATACAGGGAGTCATATAGAATGGAAATCATCTATACATTGCAAATACAGGATATTCTTATCAGCCGTTATCTTATCACACCCTGTTCTAAATGAACTTTTGTTCCCAGACTTCTGCGACACGATTCAGGATAATTGAGTTTTACGTTAACATTATTGTGTATACTACTCTAAAATCAAACTTACCTAACTTAACATCTAGTGTAGTGGTCAACTGACAAGATTTATAGTAGCTCGCAAGTGGGAAACTCACTTTGTTAATAAAACAAAGTGTTGAAATGTTGAATACAACATTTTATGGGCACAGTGTACGTGTTTTCCAATTATTCATAGCCTTCTCAATCCACCAAAACATATTTGGTAATAACCTTTTCGGTTTTAGGTGGTTATAATAGAGGAGGCCCTCTTCAAAAAAGACCCGCTGCTTGCTGTAATTAAGAGATGTAGCAAAGAAATTAGCAATGTGATGATAGGTTTAAGAGTCATCTTCACCTTTGGGCTGGTAGCCTATTGTTGCCGAGTCGGCAATGTTAACCATACGGCTTTTAATGCAAAACATCTATAAATTAATAGGCAAGCATGTTTCGTTTCCTCCTTTTTTCTCAGCTCCTGTGCATCGTAGGAAAAATCCGCGCATACCGATAGAAAGGTATAGATAGCCATGTAGATGAGCAGAATCCCATTCTAATTCACATCGGACTGCAGGGCTACGCCCCACAGGCTTTCAAAGTTCCAATGTTAATCTTATGGAGTAAGGAGAATTGATTGAATCATTAGACAGCTGTTGTAAAAACAACTGCTAAAAAACAGGAAGAACAGATGATTCAGTTATAAAGTGTTTTTAAAACTCTCGGGTCCATCAACAGAATTTTCGGTCGAATTTCGACCAGTGGGCGATCTCTAGTGATATTTTATTCCCCTGTTTCTGACGCAGTTTTTCAACGGTTTTCTTGGTAAGTTTTTAGTTGAATATTTATATTAGGCCCCTCATACCTCAACATTTTGAAAATTTTACAAATATTACTAATAAAAATCGATTTACTTTGCGACTTCACAGCGAGTAATATTTGTTAAATTTTCAAAATTTTGAGGTATGAGGGGCCTAATATAACTATTTAACCAAACACTTACCAAGTTTAAAGAAAATCGGTTGAAAAATGGCGTCCGAAACAGGGGAATAAAATGTCATGTTTTAGCATAAAAGCGGTATGATTAACATTGCCGACTGCGCAACATTGGGCCACTGGCCCAGGGGTAAAGATGACTCTTAAGGCTGCTCGTAACAAACCATAGAAATTTTGACAAAGGATATAAAAATGTCAATAGGGTTACAAAATACTCTCGTATATTCTGCAGCAAAGCTATTTTCACAGGAAAACTGTTCATAATTTGTATCATGTTATTTTTATTTCCGTTATATGCATGTTTTAGTTGACGTTATTGTTATTAGTATCATCTGCGCTGAAATTTTTTAACCCCGAAAAACCAACAGAAGGTCTTTCCCTCCTAATCACGTCTGGAAGTAACATTTCACCACCAAAAATGCGGGCAACAATGAGCCATAAATACGGCCCCCATAAAACAACGGCCATAAACACTCATAAGCGTGGGCCCCCGGCCCTAGCCATAAAGGGAAGAGTAAACATGTCATTTTGTAGGTTTACGAAAGCAGGTGAGTGTTAGTGGTTAATATCAGCTGATTTATGCAGACAAGCGCTATCGCAGCAGGGTTGCCATAACTGCAAACAATAAAGAAGTGGGCTGCGTCCGCAGGCGGGGGTTTTTGCTCTGTGATGACTTTATAACCGGTGCCGCACACAGCTGATTGCTTCCGTAATGTCTTCTTCTTCTTCTCCCGTCACCTGTTATTATAAACAATAACTCAGGGATGGCATCCTCGTACCGTTCTAGCAATAAAACAAACGTCCTGGGTGCTCCTAGAGCGGTGCAGGCGAAGCTCGGTCCAGTATGGGCTACGGCGTGGGCACCTTGTGCGGATTGTATGCAAATTGGTTCAGAGAATTCTCAGACTTTTTCATACCTCGAAGAGTAATTTTAATGATTTATGTTTGAGTAGTGATGATTCAAACAGATGTTGCTGGGTGTTTGTTTGTGTGCATTAATTATTTCACAGTCAATATTGTTATTCAAGCAAAGAGACTTTACGGTGTTTTTTACCAAACACTTAAATACATAGTAATAGTAACTCCTCACAGAGAATAATTAAAACCACATTTATGTATAAGTGATTAAAAAATGTTAGTTTTAAGTCCAAAGCCTACTGTCGTAAGGCCAAATCTTTCCATGAAATATTATACATTTGTTATTAGCACAAAACCAAAAAGGGGTTTACAATTTGGTTTACACCCATAGCAAAACTCACACAAATATTCAAATGAGTTTGTTGAGTTCTACTACTTTAAGATTTAAATTCATACTATAATAATAATAATAATCTTTATTTGCAGAAAGACAATGTACAAATGCATTGCAAACCTCAACAGAAATAATAAAACATAGGCTGCCAAAAAAATGGAGAGACAAGAACAATCAGTCCAAATTTTCATTATGACCACTTTTGCACAGCACACTTTTCATCAGTACCGAAATTCCATTCGCGGTAACACCTAAAATTTTAGTTTTCCCAGCGACTCATCATTAACTCCCCGACCGAGTACAGAACGTTTGACACCAAAAGGCTCTTCAATCGAGTTTTGAATTGATTTTGATTTTGCGCATGTTTAACGCCTTCGGGGAGCTTGTTTAGAATTTTGATTCCAAACTGAGAAGGCAAATGCTCAAAAGCCACAGTTCTGTGTTGTTGAACTCTAAGATTGGCTCTGCCCCTCGTAAAGTGAGAGTGGATGTCACCGTTTTGAAAATGTTCCTATCCGTACTGATAGGAAAGACAAGTATATTTGATATGGAAAAACTTATTTTTTAGCTTTTGTGGAAAATTTAACATTTTTGTAAGCAACATAATTGAATATACAGAATAATATTTTATAATAACCAGACTAAATATTTGGACGTTCAGGATTTAGAGATACTAGCTAAATATCCGTGCTCCGTAGCATTATCCGTAGCGATAAGTCTTAGTATGCCAAAAGTGGGTGTATCAAAACAATAACAAACTTCTCTCAACTGGATGGAAATTATCGCAATTTATTTAAATTTTACTCTTTTATAAGAATATCATTGGACCATAACGCTAAGGGGCTGTGGGACATGACCCTAAGGGCCATCGTGCATTTGATGGAATTACTACAAATCTAAACATCATTTTAGAGAAGAATAGTTCGGTAATTACTGAGAACTCAGTGTTTTAATCGGGTTTTAATGTACTGTATAATTAATTCTATAATTTATTTTCATCTTTCAAATGACTAAACATGAGAACGAAGTGAAAAACAAAACATTTTCTTGCATCAAAATTAAGCTTGGCATCAAAACAATTTTATCACTTTTAATAGAATCAATATATGTAATTTAAAAACTACTTGCGCACTTTCTAAAATAGCCTTTCGCACATTAAAAAAATGCTAAACTTGGCGAAACCAGAGAAAGCCAGTTTGTGCTTTGTTCAAGTAAAAAAACATCTCGTTAGCGCATCTGCAGCAGGGGAACCGAAAACAAATAAAAACTCGCCCGCCTTATTCATTTCTGCGCTCGTAAAATCCAACCTCCAATTAGGAGGGTTTGGTCCGGATTCCGACGGGGGCGAGGCGGCGGTTAAGTGCGAAGCAGGTTCCGAGATGCCTCCAAAATGCAGGTTGTGAAAAGTCATTTCAAAAATATTTGGGATTGGTTTTTACAACTGAGCCGAAATTGTGCAGTTTACTGCTTTTGGCAATTGCAGCCTGCACATCTCAATCAAGTTTATTGCAGTCGTAAAGGCATTTTTTATGTCAATACAAATTACGTGTATTTTGAGGTGCAATTAGTGATTTAATGATGTTTGAGAAGGTAATAATTATATATTTGTAATCATTATATGAGAGAAGCTAATTATTTATTATTTATTGTTTCAGTCATAAGTTATTCCCTTTTGGAATTTTCTTCATTCAATATTCTCAATAATAGTAATAATTATCCCCTACAATGATATGAAAATAATGATTATTTTGTTGCTTATTAAATTGTATTTGTCTTACATTAGATTATGGACCAATAAAACAATATTTTTAAGTAAAGATATTTTTTGTTAAACCAGATGAAATTTTTCTGGTGAAACCGATCAATTGTCTCTTTTTCAGATAGTTCATTTCATTTTAGTTCGGTACTTGCTTTACTTTCTCCTCTTTTACATCTATAATATTGTTTGTGCCCTCAAAATATGTATAAATAGTTATTTTACTATGCGCTTTTTGATAATTCGTTTACTGGTTGGTTCCTGTGGATTCCATTTATTACTCACATGATTTTTTAGTGTTTGTATAATATGTTGTTTGTAAAATTACAGTATCACTAAAACGTCTTTTAGCCTCATTAGTAAAAATCTTAAGCTGTTTAAGTTTAAAATTCCGATTAAAAAGAGTTATAAAAATTAAAATAATAACATCCATACCCAAACTAATCATTTCCAAAGTTGAAAAAAACCAACATTTATGTCCCATAAAAACATTATACTCGTCTGACAACAATGAGCATGCTATGTGAGAAATACAATAGGCCTACTATATTCAAAACTATAATGCTTAGTAAAAATTTAACGAGTTTTCAAGAGTAAAACCAAACTAACATTGCCAAATGATTTCTGTTGGAAGTTTCACGTGGAATATAGGTTTCCCTTACACTCTACAATTCTAACTCCACTGTAAGTCACCTTAAAGTGTTTCTCCTCATTGTATGCAATACTTCCTGCTGGAGCAACCTCCCTACACTTCCCTCCGCTTCCCTCCGCTTCCCTCCCCTTCCCTCCGCTCACTCCCCGTCGGCCAAGTGCCTCAGCTCACCACCCATCTGTTTACGACCTCGGGTATCTCGCCGATACATCGCCATGATAAGTTGAACTCCCAAGGCGATGGGGGTTATTTACTGGTCCACGGGAAGTTGAATACCACCGAGTTAATGGCTCGAGCGGATGCTAACTATCAACATAGACGTAAATCTATTCCCGCTGGCTTCATAAAAGACAACAGTTTCACTGCACATTTGCAAATCGTTTTGGTGTTTACTGACCATAAACGTCTTGTATGAAAGCATCAACCGTTTGATAGGCCATTTGTAAAGAACAAGGCGAACTTTCCTTTCCAGGTATACCAATACCATATGAGTTTATATCACATTAATTGCTAAACAATTTATAAATAGTTTGCCCAACAAGAACTAACAAACCACTACCTTCTGGAGAATAATTAAAACCCAGCGCAGAACTACCTGTAGGTGGTCCATTTAACGAGTTGTAACTGGTTGTACCAACCTAACAGAGACAAATTATCCTCCACTAGTTCGGTAGCATGATATCCGATATTATAATAATGAGGGACAATTCGTTAGACCCAATTCCCCCACCAGGGGGCTTGCCTGATTGGTTGAGTCGCTCCGTGAATTTTAGGCTCAGCATTTGAAGTCGTTTTCGTAACGGTTTCATCGTAGATTAGCAATCGCATTTTCTAGGCGATTCGTTATGTGATAAAAATATAAGATTGGCTGAGAAATAAGGATTATCGTGTTATAATTATGACAACTTACTTTTGTTCTAAGCTCTTATGTATTTTTATAGTTGAATCTTGGCTGGAAATATTATGGGATTTAGAAACGAAAAAACAAGGAATGCACAATTATTATTTAAGCCAGGTGATTCTGAGAGGTATATGATGTACCATGGTCGATGTCACCAGTCAATTAAAGCTTTGTATAGTGTATATTCAAGATAATATAATAGACTTGTCATTGTAAAATATAAAACACCTCTTTGTGATCAAAGAATTTTCAGCTGGAATATTTACAGTAGTTATTATCGTGTCTTAAATGAAATTTCACTTCGTAACCAGTAACCAGTTTTAATGATTTTTTAAATATTATAGTTTACCTAAATGTCGTTATTAATTGACCTGATAACTCATTATGAACGCCTCATTACAAGTGCCTACTATGGCCCTGTAGTGCTTTTTGGTTCGGCTATTTTTAAAAATTGACTCTAACAATAATAAAACACGACGCATTTAAAACCACGCATTAAAGTCTCTTGAACCCAACATTTTTAAATTATTGCAGCTTTTAGTGATTTACTGTTAATTGGCTGTAAAATCATAACAATGGGCTAAAAAAAAGAGAAAATTAGACTGAAATATAAAATTATCTTCCCAAACTCATTTTGAACTTTTTTAAACATTGCAGTAAATTTGATCTCATTTTCCCAAAGAAATCAATGGGATGTATAGGCTAGTTTCGTCAACTTTTCAAAACTTCTAAAGGCTTGTATGATTTAAAATGTTTTCAGGGACTGATTGGCATCACATGCAATCCATTCTCTTTCAAAGATATTGTATTGATCTATTTATATATCGTGGAGCAATCGATTTCGGAAGTGATAACCGTATGACTACCCCGCCGCCGGTGCCGCTGAGTCCAGAGCTGACGTAGCGTGTTCGGCCAGATGGTATCGCTGACGGATCGAAGCTGCTGCCACCATCCGCTGATAGACTACAACACAGCCGACATGACCCGGCTTTCTATTCAGCTGTTGGCGCGAATTTACAGGTAGTGTTCGCCGACGCTCCGGTGCCTCGTCGTATTTTAGGGGCCGCTCCCTAACTCTGCCCCAGTCAGGTGTTGGCTTCCCGGAATGTCTGGGGAGAAAACGAAATGCCTGCTGTTGAAGAATTTGGTGGTTTCTTATGGGGATGCCATGAAGGTGTTGTAAGTGTATGCTAGTTAAAGGAATATTAAAGTGGAAAAAATGTTGAGAACATCCTGTGTCAAAACAGAGTGGTAGCCCACATTGCGGGAATCAAATGTTTATAAGATTTATAGAGAAATAATATTTAGTATGTAGTTTTTATCGTGCACAATCTTGGTATCCAGATTACCTATACAAACTTCTATTCATGAATAATGCTCTGTCAATGAAATTACCGTGAATAGCAGACTTAAAAAAATAATTAAAAAGTAAAATAATTACCCGTAAAAACTTTTTGCTCAGAGCTTACTGTTAAGTGGCCTGATGGATCATAAAAAAGAGTTAACCTCCTCATTGCCATAATTATTAAAAATCGTTAAAAGTAATGGCATCAAACAATAGAAAATAAAGAAGGAAGGAATTTGGAAGGATATAATTCCATTTTCCCTACCTGGCGATAAAACTGTCTCATAACTCAACTTCAACACCTTGTAAGGGAATCCTTCAACTACGGCGATGAGCCAACTACGACGATCAAATTTTTAAGAATGATAGATATTGAAGAGTGACAAAATTGTTTATTATGATAATGATGTAACATTTTCATGAAATCTTGCCGTCGATTGGTAGAAAAAATTATAAAATAATTCAATTACAACTTTAAATAAGTTTCTTAAACAAATCTTATTTTTGAAAGTAAAAACCACACCGGCGATTCCCAATATGTTAGGGAATTTGTAATTTTATAATTATCTTATCTTGGTATTGTTGGCTATGTTAAATAGAGACTCTTCCATATAGCAACGATCCTTTTAAAACAAGTGGTTTGAGGAGTAGGTCATGCCAGTGGGTGGGTACAGCATTCCTTTTTTCACTTAACTAACTTTACATTTGCACTCCACCATTCCTCTCTTAAAGGTTTTCTGTGACATGTTTCGATATATTCCCACTTTATCTAACTAATTAAAGGGTATGTTACATAACATGTCTCCACGTCTGTCCCTCAAAACAGCACTAATAAAACAAATTAATTTCGTGATTTTTTATGGTTTGTAAGAATTATTAAACATTTTCCTAATCATTAAGACATTTTTTAAAAACAGAATAACAATTTATATGAGATGCCATACCTTGATTACTATTCGGCTTTCTATAACTTAAATTATACAGACAACGCGTAATTTAAACACTTCCAAAGTCTAAGATGCAGTAGCAAGTGGTATTATTGCTACAAATTTCCTTTTTCTTGTGTAGAGATGTAGAGAACAGTCGTGATGGTCATGTGACCACTCTCGAGTTTGTAATTAATCTAGATCGATATCAAATCTCCAGTGTGTCATTGATAGGCCTCCGTGTTCGGAGGTTGTGATATCATCTAAATTATAATCGCTACTAATTTGGTTAGAATGATATCTAGGCATTTCGAATGCCCAATTTATTATACAATTAAGAATGAATATAAATCGTTTAAAGCAGGGTGTCTTTTTCAAATTAATTTATGATTTGTCTATTTACCACTATAAAGAGTAGCATTTTTTAGTCGTTTGTCAATTATTAACACTTTTTATAATACAGTATTTTTTGTTTTTACCAATAAAAATTATTTTTTATTAATTTTTTCACTTGATCTTTTAATGTTTTATTTTTCTAAAGGAAAATAATTGTCAGGAAAATATGTAGGTTTGGTTATATCTGAGTTAAAATAGTTATCTTCTATCTTCTTACTTCTATAAGGGTTTCGTCTGTTACGTCCTTTTTTCTCTCGACCTACTGAACCGATTTTTGAGATTGAGGTGTCATTTTAAAGCTTAGGATATACCGCAGTGATGAATCGCAATTAAAAAGGTCACATTGTTTCGGGCTTCGCCCCCGTCGCCTTTGATTTATTTCTAGAGGGCGCTTTAAAAAGTTGTCCAACTTTTATTGCAAGTTCTTTAATGTGAATTGTAATTTAACAGCTGATTACCTTCACATAAATTTTAAAAACCAGATAGTAAACAAAAATAGATCTCTGTCACTTCATAATCAACATTCACGTACTGTAGGTGAGTTAAAATGCGCAATTTGCGCACAGGCCACCTCGTACGATATAATATTTTAGCATTTTTTTTTTTTTTTAACACAACTCGTACTTTATTGATGGACCAGTTTCAACTTCTAAAGTACTTTAAAAAATGTCTAAGTTTATAGTTTTGCAATGAGGTTTAAAATTTTTTATATTTCCATTTTGAAGGGCACCGACAACTGTCCTTCACTAGTACCCTTAGTGTTGCCCCTAGTATAATTTATTTTAGCTTGACACATTATACATTCCCTTATGGTTTGATCTTTTATCTAACTCTCAGAGTTAAAAATTAATAACTAATGAGATAATCTGAAATGGAACACTACGGCTTATGGAAACTACTACATTCTCCTTATCCTAAGGTGAGATTCCAGGAGAAGATCTTCGCCGTCCAGTCAGGAGTTAATCCCTTCGGTTCTGCCCCAATTAGCCCCTGCAGATCGGTGGACGAAGCGGAGCGAACGCGACCTGGCGGAGGTTAGGACGACGACGTGCCGGCGACTCGACGATACGATAGCCCCGGTGAGCTTACACCGTTCCAAGCGGTGCGGAAGGCTTATGGAGATAAACTTGCGGATATTCTCCACGTGAGAAAGTGCGCGGTTCCGTTTTCAGTAGGAGTGGTATAGATTATGGAAGCCATTTATACTGTAAAACGAATTAGAGTCAGGCGTTAAAAGAACTATTATTTAGATTACAAAGATTTATCAAAACTTAACAATATGTTTTTTTCAGAAGGTACGTTAAAAAAATTTGTTTATTGAAAATTGTTTCTGAATATCGAAAACCCCTCAATAATTTACACTTTCCAAATATTTCCATAAACAGTTCTTGTATTTCATGGATATGTACAATAACTTTGATTTCATTCAACATTTGATTACTTAAAAAGCTACGAACTGGCGCTAAAAGTAAATTAATATCGAAATAACATTACTCACGAATACTATAAAAATTTAGATTTTACTACAGTATATCTTTCATTTCTGAAATTGTGGAGTGAAAGTGAGTTCAAGTAAAAATTTAAATAACCTCTTGGATCACTGTAAATAGCCTAGTAGAATGATAAAAATGTTACACTTTCATTAATTAATTCACAAAGAGGCGGGATGACTTTGATTTAACGTTGTGTCCAGTTCTTTTCTACATCTCTCGTTTCGATTGAAGGCTATGAATACTTTATTAGTGTTTCCAGGTGTTAACTGTGCCAAGTCTCCCTGAGGCAGGAATCGGAGCTTTATATTGATGTTGAAACAGGTACCCAATGGTGGATTATGACCTCATCTACGCGAAGTATTAAGATATTATATCCTAATACTAGTGCGAGGTCCTACTTTATACCGTAAAACTACTACTTACCCCAAATTACACGGTGAAGTAGGAAGTAAGAGCAGCTGCAACCCCGCTGCGATTTTGGGCGAGTTTCTAATAGCCTGTTGTTAATATCCATAACTCTTCTAGGCGGCTCGGTGGTAGGCTAGTTATAGAGAATAGTTCTATTAGCCGGCTCAATATTTCGGCAGCGATCCAGCGATAACATTGACCAATCATCCCATGAAACACCATCACAGGTGAAACTTTCGAATTTATGGCGAGCGGTGTAAAGTAGCCTGAAACCCGCTGCTGCTCGTAGCGGACTAGATTAAAAAGCTGTTGAAAATTGTTTATACCGATATTATGCAGCTATAGTGTGGTTCATTTGTAGGATAACACCATTAAAAATAGATTGGTCCAAAGTTTTAAAGTGTTTAGGGATATTAGTCCAGTTTAAGCTCAAGTAATGTTGTGATGGTATTTTGGTTTTGCTAAAGTATGGCCATTATATGGTACACTTTAACTGTAAGACTAGTGTATCTCTAAAAATGCAACATAATAATATGTCTATTTGATTATGGCGTCATTAGGCTTTCAAAAAGCCTCCACAAAATAAAATATTATTATTGGAATTGAGTTATTAATTAAAATTTCCATGTCAAGAGTGAGTCAAATATATATTGAATGTTCCTATAGTTAAGAATATATATTATGCAGTATTAAAGAATTAAATGTACAAAAAAAATATTAAGGGTTCTAATAGTAGAATATAAGTCTGACTTGTATAACTTTCTCGTTATACTTTTATTGAATCATTTGGTCAACACTTCAAATTGCAAACTTATAAAATTGAACTATATTCTGTAAACTATAATTTTACAAAAAGATAAGGAAATACATAAGTTCTCTTTTGTTTTCACAGTTTTATATTACTACTCTCTATTATAAACGTTAGTTTCAATTTTTTCAGTTATATTTGGTCATCGCCTTCGATTTGAATTAATTAATAGTAGTGTCGTTAAAACAGACGGTAAAATAATTAGAGAAAATCAGGTCTAGTGGTAATGTTGAGTATAATTTTCTCTTGACTCCTGGGGGATGAACTCATAAACCGGACCAGAAAGTGACACATTAATTGTTTGAAAATGCTCCTACCAATTATACAGTTTCCCATATCTCCTAGTTACTTTAATTTCTATTCATCCAATCCCGCCATTCCTTGCATATCACCTCAACTGCATCCGTCCCATTCCACCGTTCCGCATGCCCTTCACTTGTTCGCTCCGCCGTTCCCCGTCCACAAACCCCCGTTGTTATGGAACTGCGGCCCAGGAGCCAATCAGCCCAGTTAGTTCCTCGCCCATTCCATTGGTATTCCCCCCGTCTCCCGTTTATCCTAATTGGAACTGTTCTCTACGTTTCACTACTTATTTTCCACCCGTGAGAAAGCAGAGTGCACAATTAAGGATTTAGAAGGCACCAATGGTCAATTCCTTAGACACAAATTTTTAGATTGCGTATGATAATGAATAAACAGAATTCTTTTATTGTACACCAATCTTCAAGATGAAGATTTAGTAGCAGACTGCTGTAAATTGTTATGAGTAGGCTTCATAACGCACATTCTCAGTTATACCTTTAACGCTACATTTTAAATTTTCTCTCGTGACATTTTATCTAGCTACTGAAAATTTACTAGGAAATAGATGTCTCAATCATAATCAAACGTAAAGTGAGATCCCATTTAATTGATAAAACAACTTTAAGAACAAACTAACAAATCTAACAAAATTAAAATAGTTCGAATTAAGCTGGTTCAGGGAATAGTGATGTCACAGAAAGTAAAAGTTATCAGCTATTACATTATTTTTACACAAGCTAAAAATTTTAGTATAAATTTATTAATGGTTTTATATTATTGACAATTTTATTACAACAATATTCAAGCTATTTTTATAAGTTTGCTGTTAAAAATAAGTGTTTGTATTATCATGTTTTATTTTAAAGCAAAAAATTAAGGTTAATTTGTACATAATTCTGTTACCATAACAATCTCTGAAAAAATGCAAGTTAAACTACAAGTATAGACCAACATTTCCCAACCTCATGACCCTGTACAAATATTAAACGACAGCGTCAATAACTTCCACGATATCTCAACATTTCCCCACAAGCACACTCATCTTCACACCTACGTGGCCAATAATTGTGTTATTTAACATTGCCGGCCCCCACTTGACCCCCCCCTCTCCAGGGCGATGACACATTTCTCCCACTTAAACCATCATCCATCACGCTGGCTTAAACCCAATTAGATACGTTTTACGATTTATTATCCTTATTAAGAAGATAAACGACATATTTAAATTATTTAATAAGTTTTGTGCTAGGTCATGTGGGTTTAGGGTTTCGAAAAGAATCAACGTGTTGAAGGCACACTTAGGTTGTAAATCTTGTTCGTATCTGCGCTCAGTCTCACTAACCAAACACATGCAATTGAGTTCAATAGGTAAAAAGGTGTAATTATCTACATTATATGCATGGATTAGGACCACGAAACTTTGACCTGCATTATGAAAAGGTGATTTGTTCTTTTTTTTTTTAAGAGGTTGGCGGACCTCTTTTTGCCTTACTTTGCCTCGTCCACATAGACTATTGATCTGTGCGTGGATCGTATTAGACAAAGTAAGGGGGTGAGCCGCTACAGTACAAGGTGAAAGGTAATGATAAAAGTCACTGGGAGAACGCGGATTCGAACCCACGACATCCCTGCCATGGTCCCGAAGTCCGGAGCGCTAACCACTACGCCAAAGACTCACCCACCTTATTAGAAGGCACCAATATATCATAACGCAAGATATTATATTATACGCACGATTTTTATATCCTTTTTTGTACAATGGTCACTTTTTAACCTACTACTACATTTTTTAACATTATGGAATTTTATGAGTGAATTGTGTTACTCATCTTAGTCGTATTTTTTATACTTCTTCTTGTTTCTGAAGAAAGTACCTCTGAAACAAACAATTAGTATAAATTTGATACAAATAAATAATCAGTATTAAAAATGTGTTTGTCAAGTATTTTGCATGCCAAACATTCTTAAAACATCGATAATCACGTATACCTGAAAAACTAGATATCTATAAAAGTGTTAATGTTTTATAAGAACTAAACTATGGATGTACTATACACATTTAATTGTCATTTACTTACACTTATACTTTTATTACATACCACAAAACCGTAAATATATACATTATAAAAGAGTTTACAAAGAATATGAATTTTTATTAGTCACATCTTACATCTAACTTACATCTAACTTTTTCATCAATGATGCAAATTAAAATAAACTTTTTCCTGCAAAAGATTGTTCATGGTGAAATTACCAATATGTTCAGCACACCTCTTAACACTACAATAAATTTTAACCACCAAGAAAGCCAGTTTAAGACGCTATCAGAGGAAGTCAAAACGTTTTGATGTGGCGGGAGGTGTCGCAACGAACCGAAAATCGGGACTGGTCCAACGAAACCAGTTTTAAATCACGGCCCCACTCCGGGCGCCAATCCGATCGGAAATTGCCGAAACTGGTTTGAGTTCAATCAATCATTGCAGCCCGAGTGGCCGGCCCGAGCGATGATGATGACTGATAAGAGATAGTGATAAGGCTAATAACCCCCCTCCCTCCCCCTCCAGCTGACAGTGACTGACAGGTGTGTTAATTTGTGAGAAATTCAAATTAGTACGGAAACAAGGCGGGTAGAGACGGTCTGTAGTTAGTCGGCGAGGAGTTAATGTGGCCACATGAGAAATGCGCAGTGTTAGGGGAGAGGGTCTGGAAAGCAATGCATTAAAAAGTAATATGTTAAGTTTGTATGTACCTATAATTGACCTTGAAATAGTACTGAGGCTTAGTGGTTGTTTTGTATGAGGTCTTTTCACTTCCTCTATATGTTCAATGATAGACAATGATAGTTCAATGATAGTTCAACATCGACAACAGTGTTAACAGTAGGCCTAATTAAAAAATTTGGTGTTTTATTTTATAGTACGTTATAAATATAATATACAGTTAAAATAAGCTTGAAATGTATAATAAGTTAGATGTGTTTAATAAGTTTGATTTTCAAATATGGTGACAAAACTTATAAATTTATAGAAAACCAAAATAAAATGCTTAAAATACTAGTTGATGGTTGCCTTAATTATGAGGCATTAAAATAAGTATTATGTATCGATAATTCATATTTTAGCACATTTTTTACCTCTTCTCTATTTAAAATAAGTTATATACATAAAAATAACAACATTAACAACTATGCAGTGTTTAAAATTAAGGTGTACTAGGGATCGCCTAAAGGTCGAGATTCGACTAAAAATTAAATTTACTTGAGGAACTATTTTGTTTTAAAATGTTTTTAAGTAAACATCTGTTCTAATTGATTTGCTAGCATTTGTTATTACAACAGCTGTTTAGTGATCAATCAATTATCATACTCCCTTAAGATTAACATTGGAACTTTGGAAGCCTGTGGGGCGTAGCCCTAGAGTCCGATGAGAATTAGAATTTGATTCTGCTCATCTACAAGGACACAGCCTTTCTAACGGTATGCTCGGATTTCTCCTACGATGCACACAAACTGAGAAAAAGGAGGAAACGAAACATGCTTGCCTTTTAATATATAGATATAACGTATTACTTGAAAATAATAATAATCATTGCCTTTAATGTTTTTATATCCTTTGTTAGTACTATGGTCACTTTTTACCTGCTACGACATTTTTTAACTTTATATAATTTTACGAGTGAAACGTGTTGATCGTCTTAATCATTTTTTTAATTAGTTTGCGTAACAAAATGGGTTGTACAAATGTTTTACGTTGTGTAATAAAATTATAACAAAATTATGAATGTAAAAATAACTCAAGAAATAATTAGCCCAACTTATGAAATAATTTATTTGATCTACAAAGTAATAAATTTCCTTACAAAGTGGAGACTCAATTTTCATAATCGAATTTCATCTAACCGCTCGCTTCTTAGGTGGTAGAACGACCTGTGTCGTTATTCTAATATTTCGATCATAATCTCCCATCTTATCAATATTCATGCGATTACTAATCAATGTTAGGCGGACGCTCTGAATAGTGAATAGTCAATTCTATTGTGCTCGAGGAGGGATAAAAAATGTATGACGTGTACAAATAAACAACCAAGTAAAATGTATGTTTTTAGGCACGGATCAAAGCATGGGTATTCTAGTTTTGTCATCCTCTATGAATAAACCAATTCTAGTTGATTAATAAAAAGATTTAAATAATTCTAAAAATCTACACTCTTACATTTATGTAATAATTCAGGTACTAAGGCTAATAAACTAATATCTGATTGGTGTGATAGACTAGTCTCAAAATAAACACATTTTGCATTAAGTAAAAAAAAATGTAAGTTAACATCAACAGTAGGTGCCTTATATTAAAAAAAAATTTCCTTCCCTATGGAGATACATGTGATATAAGATACTCTTGATGTTAACTAGAATCTTAAGATGGAGTGATGTTAAAGATAAATGGATCCAGCATTAATTTTTCACGCCGACTCCGTCATACCACCTAATTATAACACTAGTATGAGGTGATGGGTTGATAACCATTGGCGGTGGTAATAAGGTGTTGTGCGACCCAAGGTTGCTGGGGTCGACGGGAGGGCAGATCATTCTTGACCTAGTCAGCATCAATCATAGAGAGTGATAACCGGCCATTACACTTGTAGCCTGGAGCAGGTGTAGGAGGTGCGGCGTGGCTACAAGTGTAATGGCTCAAACGAGAAATATCCTGAAAACAATTTAATTTTATAATCCCATGTAAAAATGTTCTCTTGCAAACGAAGGGTCGATATACGTAAAAACTGTTTTATTTGTTAGGTTAACTCTTTAAAAACCCGTTAAAATTTGAATTTGCTGATTTCTTTGTTTTAAAAGTTGATTACTATTTTGCAAAATCTCAATATATTGTAACATATTCTAACCACTGGCAACGAGGAATCACTGGCTGATTTTTTTAAAATACATTTCTTGAAAAGACATATTGAAAGACCTAGTCATGATCAAGTAAAAAGACTTCATAAGTAAGTAGACATTCGTCAGCAATTAAATTTCTTGCACAGAGAAACCTCCATCGTAGACTTCCAATACCATTTAAGATACTTTTGAAGTTACCTATTGCTATTGTGTTTACATTAGGGTCCAGGGATGGATATAAACTAGATAAGCACTCCATAGATAACACTGTTTAAGATATCCTAGACTGGATGTAACAGATTGGCAGTCAAGAAACACCTCTTGCCATCAACACGAGAGAATACTGCACGTTGTGGGCAACTTGACGTTTATAGGTGTCACCACTCCGTTCTCTAGGCGAGCGTCATTGGAACATATGGGATAGGAAGGTGAGGAGTGAGGTGGAGATTTAAACTTTGCGATAAGATACAAATCTGTTCATAGTTTAAATGTTATTGCATGGAAATCTTATTTATCATATTGAAACAATCGCACATCTAATTGGGAAATAGATGAAAGTTGAATGTTATTCCCTCATTTTGATAGTTCATATTTTAATTTTCCCTATTTTGAGAACTGCCACAAACTTCCCTAATCCCATTGTACGGAACAAACTACTAAAAACATTAGTAGTGTATTTTATTAAAACTCTTTTACTCATTTTAAACACCTCTCCTGATCCATCACACTGGTTACATTCACCCTTCAGTCCAAAAAAAAACCTCACACATTTTCTCCGTGTCTGAATAAGAAATGAATAAAGAAGCCGAAGCGACGCTGCCAGGACGTACTTTAGGGCTAATTTAAACTAGGTATACAATGCAGTTGTCTGCTTGCAATATTGAGCGGAGCGACTATTTTTTAAATCAGTAATAGCAAATATTGTATACGTAATTCAAGGGAGCTCGTTCGCTACGCTCACTCGCCGTCAGGGTTTCGGTCATTCGCTGCGCTCACTCGCCATTTGGGTCAGCTCGTTCGCTACGCTCACTCGCCGTCAATTTAGTTCGTTCGCTGTGCTCACTCACCTTTTTTGTCGGCTCATTCGCGACACACAATCGTCCCCAGATTTTTGTTGTTCGCTGCACTTACTCGCCACAAGTCTGCAATAGGTACTCTAATAATTTTTGATTACGCAGGTTTGCTGCGACGGGGTATTATAAGTTTACAAGATATTAAATTGTGCGTCGTCCAAAATTTGTCCCTCCTCTCCGTAACCATGGCATTTCATTCACGTACAAAGGTAAACAAACAACTAAAATAAATAAAACAACGATTTCAAATAAATCTACTGTATTCACAAACAGCTGATAGCAACAGTCTGCAGTTAAATTTGATCCTAATAACAGCTGTATAATCAACACACAGTAAACAAATCAAATAAAATATTTCTCCAATTAAAATAACATGGTAACTTTAAAGGGCCGTAGGACAGAACCCTTATGTCCGATTTGGACCATTTCAGATTTATGCCTTCCCATAGATGGTTACTATGACCGAGCAAAATTTCGTGAGGATCACTCCAGCCGTTCAGGAGGAGTACTTGTAAATAATAGAATAGAATAGAATAGAATAGAATAGAATAATTTTTTATTTTCTCAATAACAAATACAAAATATAACAATAAATCTTGATTAACAATAAAATAAAATATTCACAAAATTATGTAAAGCCAAAATCTTAGTAAAATAAAATAAAAAAGTTCATCTTCACTTGCCAAGGCTGTCACAAACACAACGGAAATGTCACTTAATTGAGAAAATAAATTAGGGCCTCTTTAGGCAATGCCTGTGATGAGGTTCCTACATTTTACTTTAAAATCTAGGCGCTCAGAAATATATTTTAAATTAAATTAACACTTTGGTCTCTAAAACTTAATAAAAAAATTAATAATAAATAAATTAAATAATTACATCTGCGTGCTATATAACAACCTAAATCCTTCATTTCTATTTAAATTGACAATGTTATTGTATCTAAGGTTTGAACTTTCAAACCGCACACCGCACTTATGTCACCAGGCGGCTGGTGGCACCCCTCCAAAGGAGTTGGTCTCCCAGGTGCCGTCAAAGCTCATTGCACACAGTGCATAGTCCCTGAGTGACACAGCCCTCCAAAGTGTGCCCTTAAATACCCTAATTAATATTAATAACATAATTACTATTATAGCAAAAAAATTAAATCATAAATATCTACTCATAAATAAATAAAACTACTGCTGTACATGCAATAAATCATTAACATCCTCCAGCTGAAATAACCATTTTTTTACCTTTCTTAAAAAAATTATTACATTATGAGCATTTTTAATATCTTCTTCTAATTTGTTAAAAATTTTTGGAGCTATAAAACTAAAAGTTTTCGTGAAAAATGTACTTGTAGGCTTTGGAATTAGAAACTGTTTGGCATTTCTGAGTTTTTTTCTGTACTCGTTATCATTTTGTGGATTATTGCCACTTTTTACATAAAATAGCTTAAGAACTTTGTAGATATATATATACTTCAGTGGAAGAATTTTTTGTGATAAAAAAAGTGGTTTCGATGGTTCGAATCGACCTTTACTTGAAATTAATCTTAAAATATGTTTTTGCTGGATAAACAAAGGTTTTGTGTAAGTTTCATATGTATTACCCCAGAAAACTATACCGTAGTCTAATCTACTTTGTACTAAAGAAAAATACAGCATTCTCAAAATTTGGCTATTACTAAGATCTTTTATAAAATAAAAATATCTCAACAAATTTTGAATTTTTTCTTTTAGTTTTTTTGTATGAATAAAAAGCCAGAGTGTAGTATAGGAGCTTCGCTCAATAAGGATTAGTGTAGAATTGGTGTGTAGATGACATTCTAAGATGCCTTGTGTAGCTTTGTTACAATCTAAGATCAGCTGGTCTAAGATCTAAGAAATCCAATGGATGCAACCAACAAGGTTAAACTACATAACATAGTGCTGCAAAGAAACAGAAGTTTGCCACCTATTGGTTGGCACCATTTTACCCACGATTCCCGCTGTTTCCTTGGTAACCAGTCCTTTCTTTCCACTTTCAAACCAGTTGTTTGCCATTTTACACATTCGACGTTTCTATGGTAGGTACCAACATCAATAGCCTGCTCACAGACCATCAAATCAAAGTGACTTTAAAAACAAAACAACATATAATTAGGTGTTTTAAAAGTATAATCTGTAATTTTTTAAGCTTATTGTGGCCAATGAGAATAGCTAAAACAGGTAACCAAGGAAACGATGGTAAAGTGTGGGATGGTTGCCAAGGAATCAGCGGAAATTGTGGGTAAAATGGCACAAATCAACAAGGGGGAAAAATTAACATGTTTTTATCACTCTATATGTAGTTTAGCCTTATTGGGTGAAACATTAGTCTCCAATCAATTATCGCAAAGAAATAACATTGCACATCTAATTTGAATGAACTGAGGACGGGATTGCAATAAATTTTCGCTCAGGCTGATTAAGTTTGATACTCAGCTGGTTTGATTCATTTTGTGCATATCAATTTGAGCTTGTTACGGAGGTCAGGGTCGGGGTCGGAGGTTGATTCACGAATCCCAATTTACACCTTTCTTTTTGGGAAATTCTCATTATGAGACTTCGTCTTAAAACAAACTCTCTATCCTTAATTTGAAATTTCCAACAGAATGAAATTTGGATCGGGCTGTGCTCCTTTATTTGTTAATTTACAGCTGTAAATAAGTGTAGTTTTGGGGGGATTACTGATAATCACAGTGTTGGATTAGTCAGGTGTAATTCATTTAGAACCAAACGTAACAATTAGCAATGCAATTGGAAAGTGTGAATTATATTGTTTGATTCGAGCAACAAGTACACTAGCATGTAAAAAAAACTCTAACCAATATTATTTTTTGTAATAAAATGCAAATGTTTTAAATTAAATTCATGAATCTTTCCTTTAACACGGCTGGAATGCCAAATGTCACTGAGAGGCGAAGCTAAATATTCCGATACTATAGATCAGTCACAAATAATTATCATTTATTACACTTAGGGAACCCTTGTAAGGTAAATCCTTTTAAATTTACCTATTTAATAGTCTATTTAATGTATTTGCAAGTTTAACTTAAAAACTAGTACTTAGCTGTTCGTTTATAAATTATTATCAAAAATTTAAAATTGATAATCAGTTAAGCTATGTATTATTTCAGACTGAAAAGATCTTTTCTTTTCTACAACTATTCAGACACATTTGACACTTTCCAGTTTCTTGTCATTCGTTTCAGCTATTGATAGGTCAATGTTATCACCCAACTTAAGCAACCAAAGCTCCCCCCCCCCCACCCGCCGTGGCAAGTTCAGTCCCACTTAGATCGAGACTATTTATCCAGAATGTCCCTGCACCTTACTAACAATAGTCGATTTATGATATCATTGTAGCAGTTGTTGGGAAACCAACCAATAGTGGGAGAGATCTACATGTAAAACAGCTTGGAGAAAAGGTCACACGTATTATCGCAGCTGGAGTAAAACCCAATGTTGCATCCACGCATTCAACAATGGGTCACACAGATGATAATAACGTCACATGTTATAGTGTGAATTTACAGCCCAACATCCTTACAATATTTAAGACGAACCATTTATGATCAAATGAATCTTAGTATGATCGAAATTTTATTCAAAAGATGCAAATTGTTCAGATATACCATTAAATCAAATTATAGAAATCCTAAGATAAATAGCAAAATAGGATCGCTCGTTAGTTATAATCTATGTAACTGAAAACCATTATCCTTAATTCATATTTCATTTACGGACAGTTTATGTTGTTATACTACCACAGTACAAGGACAAACTACAGATATAATAGCTTCCATCCAAATACAAAAAACTCAACTACAAACGTTACAAGTGTGTTGATAAATAACGGCTCACTTTCATAACCAAATCAGGACGTAATATTATATTCAATTATCTGTAAATTGGAAAAACCGGAATGCATTTCAATACGTGAGAAAAAAGTTAACAAGCTTGTTTAACCTATGAGGTTCGCACCTTTATGTTTTATTGCACGATTTCAATTGCAAAGGCCGGCCATTACGGAACATTAGCATGTTGTGCGCAGCCGCCGAGCCCGCGCATGCGCAGATCTGCTGATTCTTGGCGGGAATTAATTGATAATGGCGGAACCGCCGGCGGCCCGGCCCTTGTACCAGCACAGGGCAATTTGCAAATAACTGTTTCATTACATGATTAATTTTACGCCGGTGGTCCGTTAGAAATTCCCTTTATCGACGGTTTCAATTTTCCCCACGTGTGGCGGCAAGTAAAAAGGATTAGCCTTTGATTTTAGGGTGTAGATCGATCGATTGAATTACGCATTAATAATTTATTTACCTGCTTTGGTAATTATTATTTAAACGAAAGTGTAGTAAAGATAAACCCGCTTAGTCAGTATAGAGCTGCTAGTTTAGGGTTATAAATTATTATTTTTTTTTTTTTTTAATTATGTTTAATGTTTGTTACTTTTGTTTTAAGGGAAAGAGAGTTTTTTCTTGATTAAAAAAAATTTCATATTTTATGGCATGCCATGTACCCTGAATTGTAATTTTGTGTATGTGTAATTAATACTAAAAAAGTAATTATTTTGTGACTCTTGACGTATGATATGAATTTAAAAACCGAAAAAGTAATAAGGTATAAGTACAATTTTGCAATAAAAAGAAATTTTTTTAATACCCTAAAATCAGCACACAGTTATAAATTAATAATAAATTTAACCCTTAACTTGTCATTTTTAGTCTAGTTTTAATTAAACTGCGCAACTTTGAAAACAACCCCAATAAATAAATAAAGTTTACTTCCTAATAATTTAATTTGGTCAGTTGCATTTTTGGCATATTTTTTTATATTTTTTAATTATTACTACATTTAGCTTAAATTAAATGATTGCTAAGCATTTTGTTCACCTTTTGTACCACTGTTATTTTGATCCCAATACTTTAATTTTTCCTTTTGTATAGTTATAAAATAGTCTACTCCATCTTACCTCATATACCAAATTCCAAAATTTCTGGTTTTTACATATTAAAAAACATAGTTTTTAAAAATTGCAAAATGAACATAGTTTAAAGTCTAGGTTTTCCTTCACTACTACGTATCCCTTGATAGGATATCCTCTAAACATGGCTAAATGTCATGTCGGGTTTTTACTCTAAAATTTAAAACATATTGATATAAATCCAACTGTAACGTCAACGAGTAAAAATACAAACGCAACATTTCGTCCCGGCAAGCGGCGCGTCGGGCAGCGAGCGCGATGGTATGCGAGTTTTTCCATCTCAAAACTGGTCGGCGGTTTTGCCGAGGAACAAATTGCGCCTCATTATAGGATATTTGCGAACCATTAGCACACGCGGAGTGCATCCCAACAGCGCGGCGGCGGGGATGTTTTCGGAACCTTCAAAACTGTCCAAAATGGGCTCTCAAGACAAGTTCTTTGGTGATTCAAATTTGGCAACAGTACTATCTGAATATAATTAATCCTTAAATTCAATCTTCATCATTCTAATCAGTAAAAATAACGGTTTTTGTTTTAATTTTCCACTACGCATTCACATACATGATTCCCACACTTCTTCTGTATAGAGCCAAAGCTTGATAATCTTATTATACTTCCAATTAGTAGTTTAGTTTTGAATAGTTCTTAACAGTCTTTATTCAAAAAAGTTTTTGTTTGTAAAAAAATCGTTAGTGAATTTGTAATAATTAACTAATTTTGTTTTAATGCCTCGTACTGCAATACAATAAACAAAAAAAAACTTTTAATGTAGGAAATAATTACATGGTCCATCTTTTTCAAAATACAAACACAAAGGTTTTGTAGCGCAAGAGCACCCAGAGCATTCCACAACAATTAGAAGACCAATTAACAATTAACACAATCATGCGAGAACCAAATGAATTTATTACTTTATTCTGTAATTAATTTTTTAACACGCACGTGATTTATATACTCTATGTATTGAACTAGAATCTAGCTAGAAATATAAAATCATAATTACATTATATAACTCCTAAGGTCAGCTCAATGATGTTGTAAATGCAGCGAGCGCTTCATAATTGACGATTAAATTATATTTCTTTACTTTTATGAACTCGCACTTATATGCGAGGTTGACTGTGATCGCTTATTACTCTATGACGTTAACCACCACTTCTGACGGTGTGGCGACTGCAGATGTCTTGTCTATCGCCGGTGCCGGTTTGCTGACCTTTGCTCGCAACATCATTGGATGGAGTCATTAAAGTTTTTCTCACTAGTTTTTAGTACAACTTAATGTTGGGTACCGTTAACACAGTATACAGTTTTAACTAGTAGACTGTTTTTTTTTTCAAAGTTTTTCTTACAATTTTGTTTGTATTCATTCAGTTATTGAGTTGCACGTAGATACCTATAGTGACACATGGATACTTATGACAAGTATCATATTCATACGATTATGAATATGATATGAATATGATTCGATTATTCATACGAATATAAATTTAAAAAGTGTTTTGAAGTATAACTCCTAATTACCTTATCTATAGCTTAAATATTTTCATTATGTTCTGTGTCCAAGTCTTTTGGCCCACAAGAGTGGCATATAAAACATAATGTTGTAATTATCAGAATTTATTATTTTTATCACAGTTAAAAGCAATTTTACAATGTTGATTGATATTAACGACTTATATATCAACGACAAGTTGAATACAAGTCATATTCAACTTACAACTTGAAGAAGAGAGAAATCCTCATTCATGAGTGTTGGTACATCACTCTGTATTGATGAAATCCGATTTCAAAGGTGATCGATTACTCTCAAAAGAAGTTCCCGATTAACTTCAAACTTTCACCATAGATTTTTTGTATAATTTGTAGATTTTCCGTTGGTGAAGTTTTAATGACTATCAATAAACTAATAATCCAAATCCCAATGAGAAATTCATTAAAATATGTTTTAGTAGTGCTTGAATTGTTTGTTTTTAACCATCGTACAAGCGCCAGACATAGAGTAAGGAGTTTGAGAAATAATTCCCGCTCTTGTTAATTGAAATTTGATACTTACTCTGTGATAACGCTTAGACAGCCGAGATCCTATTTATACTTCCTAGGATTTTTATGATTGCAAACAGAACCTTTGGTGATCTAGGGAAATAAACCCCCGACTTTTCACTATATCACTATCTTGAGACAGGGACCTCACAGTGGGTACTGTATTTTAACCTGAATATGAATGAGAGATGAGTCTAGTTTGATTGTGGCGCGATCTTGTAGTCTTGTTAGTAACTAAGGCCGACATTCTCCCTAGACAGGACTGTTAATTAATAGCCCAACAGCCAATGGTGTCTAGGGACCTACAGTTTAACGTGGGTCCGAACCACAATTTCGACTTCACATTATACGAATTGGTCTAATTATGAGGATGATCTTTATGGATGAACTAGTATTCACTAGTGCGGACGTTAATCCTCACCAGAGAATATCGCATCCACAAGCCATCGCTTATAACTATCCACAATTTGTGACCTCCAAGTAGCTGGATTACAGGACGTCGCCACCGTCCCAGTCATTATTTCCCCAGCAGTAGTCCCAGACCACGGGAGCAGCGCGGCGCTGCAGAACTGTACCAGTGACAGAACTACTGCAGTAAAGTCTTCATCAGTGGTTTACTGCTCCCGCCGTCCGCCGTGTCATTTCTCCTATATTAACACATTCCCCACCCTTTTGCGGACACCTGTCTTTGGTTTAGAGACCAGTAAAACCACACACAATGGGCGATTTGATTTTTTGCATAATTGTAAGTTTCGCGCTGCTGAACGTAGAGAAACCACAGTCACAGTAACGGTAAATGCGGGTTTTTATATAGGTGTCATTAGTTCTTACGAAGCTTTGGCTATTTTTGTAACACAGGTCGGTGAAAATTTTGCTCTTTTAGTGCTCTTTTTATAATTGTATGGGGTTTGGCGACAGGGATTGAGGTCGTTTCTACACAAACAAAAGCCAAAACTGTTCCTTAAAACAGAAAGTTAAGAGCACACATGCCTTTCATTACAGTATAATTAATACAAGTAATATGGATTATGTTGTATTTTTGTTGAAGTGTCTCAATGTTTTTAAACTCGATGTATGATGTTTAACTCATTATGGTGGTTACAAAAAAGCCGTTATGAAAAAAGTCAACTATATTCCTGAATAAAACTTAAGTAAGGTCATGTAGTTTTATATAAGGAGTCAAAAATTTTAAAGGAATATCAGATTATTTCTTATTAGTAATAGGCCTATATAATAGTTCGAATAATCTTCAGTTATAACCAATAAACAACTCTATTAAACGTGTTTCACTAAAGGACCGTCACTGAAGGTAACGGTTGACTAACAATATAGAATACTCCTTGATTAAAGAGACTAATTTTTATTTAAACTTTTAAGTTGAATAATTTTACTTATAACCTCAGAAATAACTAGTAATAAAGATGTATTTGGGGCCGTCCATAAATTACGCTTTTAGGCCATTTTTGGACCCCCCCCCTCCCTAAAATCATCCTACCATCATAATTTGTCTGACCCCCCCCCCCTTTAGGAAAAATGACGTCATTTTTAACAAACCTCTGTTTTAAGTAAAAATAATGCTTTTTAAATGCTACATGATAAACTAAAAAAATTGACCATCAAATCTGAATTTACCTTAAGAAATAAAGCCAAAATTACTTTCTCAATGGAAAAATAAACTATAAAACCACGCCTTAAAATAGTCTTATGTATTTTATAGATAATCTATATATATAATACGTGATGCCCTTTTTTTTGTTAACACTACTCCTCCCTTATTTATGGACCAATTTTAAAGTTTGAGGTGTCAAAAGAATGGTCTCAGTTCGTAGTTTTGCAATAAGGTTTTAGATTTTTGATATTTTTATTCTGAAGCTCACGGGAAGCCCTCAAAGTTCATTTTTTGTCCATAAGATTAACATAGGGAACAATTTATATAGAATTGCTAAATAAAACAGCTGTTGATAGTTAAACAAACAAACACATATGTTAAAAGCTGAATAGAAGCAAATTGAACTGGTACTGAAATATCAACATATAATTTCAAACTTTAATACCTGAAGTGTCTAATCTGAGCTTTTAACCTTTTCTCAAAATGTAGCTGGTAGATTTTGCTTGAAAGTTTTATTAACGCGTATTTGGGCACAAAAATATATTTTGTAACTAACCCTAGAAAAATTAATTTTTGTTTATGAAAACAATTTTGGAAATTGAAATTATTGACATGGGTCTTATTGGTCTTAGACTGGTATTGAAACAATAATGAAAGGTAACAAATATTAAAATAATAGATCACTAAATTTGTGTGCATGGGTTTTCAAACTGCTATAATGTACAAGGAAAAGGGATAGTTGGTTGTAAGTAACCTTTTTATTTACTATTATTGTATA
Source organism: Neoaliturus tenellus (assembly GCA_030545055.2). Taxonomy (NCBI): domain Eukaryota; kingdom Metazoa; phylum Arthropoda; class Insecta; order Hemiptera; family Cicadellidae; genus Neoaliturus; species Neoaliturus tenellus. Next base: position 97,810,478 of record CM061537.1, read on the forward strand.
AACATGTTTTAAGCAGAACGCTACACATATTATTCATTACACATAAAATTCATACTATAGAAACCAATAACACAAACATGAATCCCAGAAAAACTAATAAAATTTCAGCCATTTATCATAGAACATCATTTTATGAAAATCATATTAAATATAACTATACCAAAATTTACAATAAACTTTGTACAGAAATTAAGAATATGAATTCAGACACAAACACATTTAAGAAGAAATTAAGAAGATATATTATTAACAAGAGCATTTATTCAATGGAAGATTTTTACAATATAAAATAAGAAATTATGAATTTTAAATTAATTTTAGGTATTATAGATGAGTTTATGATGTACAGGCTAATGCAATTTCTTAATTGTCAGCCGAATAAATGTTGATTGATTGATAAAAAAACCTGTGTAAAAGACAACATTTAAAAGTTTTTTACCACAAGTATAGAAAACAAGCTTATTACAAAAATGGTTTTTATAAAGAGAAATTTTAACAAAATGGACCACACCAACAAAGATGTAGATTCTCTTAGTTTTTGCGATTTCTTTATTTAAATTTTGTAATGTCATGGAAAGTTAGGTTAAAGAGGATTTTTACATAAATAGTAATGTGGACTCATTCACTATGTCATTGACTACCTCATACAGTAGTACTACAAAAACAGCCACAGTGAGTGCTGCATAACTCATACTGGACCGGGGAGTAATGGAATGTTGATTTTACTTTCTCCCTCTATACCATAGTATATGGAGAAAGTATTGTTTTCGTCAAAATTTTCGGATTTGAGTTGTTGGTGGATTTATCCATTTTGGTTCCCCCTGAGCCCAAAAAAGTGGTTTTCGGAGTGATGTCTGTCTGTGTGTGTGTGTGTGTGTCAGGATGTAAACAGAGCTAGAGAATGCCCTAATGGTCCGATTTTAATTAAATTTGGTACATAGGTCCAAATCCACGATAATTCCAGGCGTTTTTTTCATTTTTTTGAATTTTTGATTTTTAAGGGTATTTTACCCCCAAAAACCCTCAAAAATCAAAATTTCTCAAAAACGGCTCTAACGATTTTGATTAAAATTTTGTGGTTTATTAAGCTTAAAATGGTGAATAAAATGACACCACCCGCATCTCCGGGAAAACTCGCGTTCAAAAGTTATAGAGTAAAAAGTGTTTTAAAAATCAATTTTTTGGATTTTGAAAATAGCTGTTGTCTTGAAATAAATTTTACTTATCACCATTAAATCAAGCTCAAAAAACTAAATAATCCAGTATTTTAAATTATTGCTCTACGTCAAGTGGTTGCGGAGAAAATTTAATTTTTCGTTTAGCGGTAAACGCAGTACGTTGTTAAAAGTTACATACGCGCGTAGGGTCAAACGAGCGCTGCTCAGCCGGTAGCTATTCGACGGAGTCATCAAGACATTAATGTTTGAAGCTTTTAACATCTTTTTTACAATGTTGGGAGAAAGTATGTGTCAGTTAACTGATACCGTTTATTTATTCTGTTATCATTTACGTTTTATGTTTGATGAACTATGTGGATCCAACATCTGTGAATTTATTCTAAATTTTATGGGAGAGTTTAGACAAAGGCACTAAGACATATCGGCAAAAGAATAACTACGTAATCTTAGCTAATTCAGACCTAAAAGAACGAGCATCACATGATCACATTATCGTGTGAGCACGAGTATCACATTGGGAAGTTGGAAAATTGGTAATGAAGATCGATCGATGAAACACCAATAATGTTCTATCTGATTTTCACTATAACGAAATTTTTTTCAAAGTATTACCATGGAGCAAAGATTGATCACCAGGTAGGGGCCTACCCTAATAAATGCAGCGCATTGCGCTGCACAGGCCCCCTAGTTATTTTATAATAGTTGAGTTGTGTTAGAATTTATTACTCTTTTACTGTTAAAATTTGATATAAAACATCATATTTAAAATGACGTCATATCAAAGCCGACCCCCCCCCCTTGCACATCACCTTACCGTCATTTTCAATCTGGACCCTCCCCCCCTATTTTCAGGTGACGTAATTTATGGACGACCCCTTTGGCTATTTTCAAGAAAGAGTTTTGATTTGAAAATGCATTCAACCCAAAGTTACCAAAAGTTTACTAAAAATTATGATATTCCCCACTTGTTTTTTAACACGTAAAATTGTTTTAAAGAATTTCCAAAATAGGAACAAACAATGTAAAACTCTGAATTGGGCTTCCAGTGTCAAGCCAACACCAAACTGCGAAAGCGCCTTCACGCGTCTGGCCGGTTACCCGCCAGACTTCACCACGATTTCCTGTATCTCGATTGCCTATATGGCGCCTTCACAATTTTGTACATTTAAATGTAGGCTTTTCTTCGTACGGTGTCAGTTTACAGAGCCTTTCTTAGTTTACAGGTATTAAATTTTACCCCATACTCGTTAAGTTATTATAATACTTGAGTCAAGTAAAATAATTTTACGAAGACATGGTATTGAAATAATAAGTGTTCGATAACATTGAAAATGGCAGGTTTAAAACTATTATGATTAAGACTGGACTACTTATGGCTTATTATAGAATATTCATTGTTTTAACATGATATAATTCTTCATGATAGACCAATTTTTACATTTGGAGAATGTACGACTTGTAATAGGAAAGTGTTTACATGTTAGGCATATTATGGAATGTAAAATATATTTCCTTAAGTATCTATCAAACTAGGTCCATCAAAGATATGTTTAAGTATATTGTTTCGAAAGAATATTAAGTTAGTACATTGAAAACAAATTGTCTTAATAATTAATTATTAGTGCACGTGTTGCTCGACATCGAGCAATTTATTTCGATGCAAATGTTACATTTAGTTCTAAATCAATGACATCCGACCAATCCAATATTGTGAATATCAGTGATCACCAGAAACTACAGCTGTATGTTAACAGATGTTTAAAATGCTCAAACCAATCTCAATGTTTTTTCTAATGGGAAAATTTCAAATTTAATTTGTGAATAGCGCCCTTATTTCGCTTACGATTTTTATCAATTTTTGGCAGAAACAACTACAGACCAAGCCCTATCCAACGACACAAAAAACTTGAAAATCGGATGAGAATTGTTGGAGGAGTTCTCTACACAAAAAAAAACCCCTTCGCGTATTAAATAAGTATGGATAAAGATATTAAAGAGAACTTTAAATTCAGTTATTTTTCTATTGTAAGTCTTCTAATATGTATTATTTCTGAGTTGCCATGAAAACAGTACTACATTTTATAACAACCACGTTCCCCGGCTGCGTATCCAACCGAAATCGACGCCGCATAAATCACTCAACCGTCCGCCATTAACATCCGTTACGGGGAATCACAGTCTACAATATAGCACCTGCAACAGGTGATCTACCGGGGCTATCAGCTGATCTCCAGTATCACTGGTATCAGCTGATGGCCAACAATCAAGACATCAGCTGATCCGGCGTGATAGCAGCGATGTATCCGACACATCGTAAAATAAAATTTGAATAACTGCCGCAAATGGACGACCTATGCGGAGGTGGGGCTGTGCTCAATGGTGCTCGGAAAACGACCTGATTATGGTCAGGGTGTGGCCGGATTGTGTTTATAACAAGAAAGAAAAGTTTGTCGGGCTTTTTTAGCGCTTTATAAATATTTAGATAAAGATTCGCGTTAGATAGTCAAACCACAGCTAATATCGATGGTTGGAATAATTCTATTTATGTGCAGATCTGTAATTCTATCCTAATAATATTACGAATAAATATGAAGATTTTCTTTGTATATTTGTTTGTTGGTTTGTGTTTAATCCAACTCTAACCACGGCAACATATAGGCATGTTAGAATTTGAAATTACTTCAGGACTCACTGTTGTTGGTAACTCTTATGTAAATCTTATGTTAGGACACATGTTTCAATAGACGTTTACTTAAATTTTATTTTTTAGCTTCGATTATCTGATTATCTCGTTTATCCACTTTATTATGCTAATTTCTGGTGATGGTGATTTCACTATTTTGTATGATATGGTTTTTGTCGAGCAATGAATATGCAGTGTAACTGTGAATTTGAATTTCATTATGTTGGTTACTCTTTTAAAGTACATCATTCATCTGAAGTTCTACATAAGTTAAAATAATAAATTTCAACGTAGAGGGCTTTATTCATAGGTTAAAGTACACAGCTATTGATTTATTACATCAACGTATTTATTTGGTTACATGTCTTTTGCCTCTACATGAATTGTAAGAGGCTACTATTTTCATGATACTACAATGGAATATATATTTAAAAGTAAATTTTATTAGTATTAAAATAAAACCCTAACACATTTACTGGCAGATATAAATCATTATTTGGATTTCTTTTTCAACTTAGATTATTACAAGTAAAAGCTCCCGCAAACTTCCAACATGCTCGACGAACCTGGCCTGACGTCGGACTTAACATCCAACGCGACATGTTGGGTGTTTCCCACACACCATCGAGTATGTTGGGCGGAATTCCGGTTACAAAGTCGATTTTGAGAGCAGTGTAGCGATTTGAGCTGGCATTTTTGTATTAGGTAAAAAAAGAGGCAAATCTATGACTTTTTTTAAACGTTAGGGGAAGTTTATCATAAGTATTAAATTTTGTTGGTATGAAAAAATATTTTGAAATAACGACTCAGGAATCTAAAGTAAGTTGAAAGCAGCCGCTACCGCCCGGGCCGGACGTTATCTGGTGAGCGGGTACGTGTTCCTCGTGAGCCTAATGACCGCCTTGGTACCTCCTACGTTTATCTATTCAGTCCGGTAGACAGCGCCAATCCTGGGGCCGATGTCGGGGAAATTGGTGCTAATTTGGATTCCGGAGTCCAAAACCGCTTGCGGGCCACGACCACTGTGCGACTATACCGGTCAAAGTTGCCCAACTCACCCGGTGCGGGGCATAGTCAAGGCACACGTTAGCGAAATAATCATCTAATCAGTTCAGTTATAGTTATTAAAGGATTATTTTCACATAATAAAAGCTTTCGCTTATTTTAACATCAGTCTATCCATTTAACATATATAACATGCTGAATTTATCATAAATTTAACCAATTAGTAATTGGTTCGGTTGTTACAGGAAATTAAATCGAAAAGCTCAGATTGGGGTGAATTTGGTAATAAGTTGTCCAAACCCTGCTATTTTACTACTTCCGTCAATTTACATAGTTCAATAATTGACTGTGTTCTTTCATCGATAATCACTGGTATTTTCCGAGCAAGTGTTTTGTATTTTAAAGGGAATTCTCTAAATAGCCTGATTACACTGATGTTGATATACTTTTCATGATGTGAATTTTAAATCTAATTAATTTATTCCGGAAACGGGTTTCTGTACGTATTATCCTAGAAGGGTTAAGGTAAAGGTTGTCCGATCAGTCCTTATCACACAACCACATCTTTCTGGAAATTTCCTTCCAATTTCTGTGTGGTAGAGTGGAGCAAAGAAAGGGAAATTATTCGTCCATCTCCAACGTTGAATTTAGTAGATGACTCTACTTTATTCTGGGTTCAAGTGCGGATTTTCTATGCGAGGTTTATTCAATTTAGTGAATATTTTGAGGCCATATATATAGATTTTATAGTCTACGTTTCTTTGGCATTTTGTAATGCGTTATCAATTGTGGGTTAAGTAACCACATTGATGTCAAATAAAAAAATCATAATTGGCTCTAAGGCATGTTATAGAAGTAACTGAAAGATTTATGTCGGCAAAGGAATTATTTAATGACCATAACAGAAGCGTAAACGTTTGCTAACATACCCGCACGCTTCAGGCAGTTCCATCTGTCATGTTGGTAGCCCTAGCCATGAGGACGCGGATGAAGATTAAATGTACTGTTATAGGTCTGACGATATGGGGGTTTATATTAGGCCTATACAGTATATGAAAATGTATTGTTGTAAGGAAAGTGTTGAACATAACATTTATGTTTTCACTATAAACTAAGACATGTGATTTATCTTAAAATTGTTTTTAATTTGAGCGGCTCGGCTGTATTCGGCAATTCTTTTGTTTAATTTTTTAACTCCATTAAACCATTGTTAAAAGTTTTAAGATTTAAATTTAAAATTGTAACAAAATAATAATTTTTCCAACCATAGTGACCTATATAAATCTTGTGTTTATCACAAAAATAATTTATTTGCAAAGCTTTGAAAAAACCTTTCCTGCAGTTTTGGAGATGGGTGCGTGCCTTTTATATCTTACTCGTGTTATAGGCTGAATATTTCACTAGATTAACACTGAGGTTCGAAGCCCAGAAAGATCAGTATTGGATATGAGAGCACATAAATTCCTTATTAATTGGATACTAGTTACAATGGAACTATAGTCCGTTTATTTAAAGCTGATCATTTTAGAGAGAGATGGTGGTGGTAGTTTGTTTATCCTTGCTAATATGAAGATTAAATGTAAACTTGCTATATATTAATGCTATAATATAATTGGCTTAGGCTGTTTTATAGCATTTTGTAATAAATGAAATAAATAAATAAATAAATAAATATCCCATTGGCTGCAGCCCTTTGGTTTTTTGTTGTTTTTGTTTTATCTATATATTAATAGGCAAGCATGTTTCTTTTCCTCCTTTTTTCTCAGCTTGTATTCATCGTAGGAGAAATCCGAGCATACCGTTAGAAAGGTATTGTGCTGTAGATGAGCAGAATCGCATTTTAAATCCCATCCACCCCCAGGGTTACGCCCTACAGACTTTCAAAGTTTCAATGTTAATCTTATGGGAGAAGGATAATTGATTGAATTATAAGACAGCTGTTCTAATAACAAATGCTATCAAATCAGGAAAAAACATAGGTTTCAATATTATAAAACATTTAAAAACAAATTGGCTCAAGATCAACTGTATTTTTTGTCGAATTTCGACCAGTGGGCGATCTCTAGTTTGTTTTATTTTACTGTTGCATACCAGCTGGTAATTTTACATCACAACATATTGTGTATCAGTTTTACAATATTATTGGTAGCAGTTGTTTTTTATCAGTTTATTTTAGAACTGTTACTGTTACTTTTTAACAAGGAATAGGTTTGGCTTAAAAATATAACAGCTGACTAGGAGTTACTGAAAGACATTATATCTTACTAGGGGCTTGTAGGGGCAAAGGCCCCTAAAAATCTGAATGGTGCTGCTATCTCCAAAGGTAAGTTTCAATTCATCACCTCCTTGCACAGTTAATGTAATTCTTCTCAAGCTATACTGTGAATTTACACTCTTCAATTTTCTTATAAATTATTACTTTAATCTTGATAGAGCTTATTGGTGGTATCAAATCAGCAATGAAACAATAATTTTCCTTATATTACGTACAGTAGTCTATTTTGTGGAAAAAATTAAAACTCATTACACTACTAAACTGCCGGACGAAATAAAAATGGTTTTAATCTTAACCATGTACGTGATGAGTTCGTAACTCAAATAAAATACTTCAATACAACATGACAAAATGGTTATCAGCCTGTTAATACTGTAAACCACTGTATACTGAACCCCTGTGCCTCCATGTCCCTATACCCCCTCCCCAGATCCTCGTGTTCCCCATGCCTCCCCCATGTCCCTTGTTCTCCCCCATGACCCGTGCTTAGTACCCCCATATGCACCAGGGACCCGCGTGCCTCCCATGCCCCCGCACCACCCGTACCACCTCGTGCCCCTCCCGCCACAATGCTCCTGTGTCCCCATGCCCCCTATGTCCAGCAAGCCTTTTCCATGTCTCCCCCGTGCCCCCCTGTCTAACTACCCATGTGCCACCAAAGCCCCTCATGCCCCTGGTACCCTCCCATGCCCCCCGCCACTTACCACCAAGCTCCTGTTCCCTCCATGCTCTCGTACCCCCATGCCCGTGGTTCCACTCTGTCCCCCATCCTCCCTGGGTTTAAAATCGTTCTTCCCTGTGTCCCCATGCTACCAAAGGTTCTCTTGACCATTGTACTCTCCCATGCCCCCGCGCCCCCATGCCTCCCCTTGGCCCCCCTTTCCCCATGCTCCAAAGCCACCATGCCCGCCGTTCTTCCCAGTGCCACCAAAGCACCCCTGGTACCCTCCCATACCCCTCGAACCCCCCCCCCACGATCCATACACCCGTACCCTTGTGCCCCATGTCTCCTCTGTCCCCCACTCTCCCGTGCCCCCATGCCCGCTGTTCTTCCCTGTGCCTCCATGCCCCCCAAGCCCAACAACCCCTATACCACCAAAGCCCATCTTGCCCCTTGTACCCTCCCATGCTCCCGCACCCCCCTTCTCCCATGCCCCCTTGGCCCCTGTCCTCCATGCCTCCCCCATTCTTCCACACACCCCCATGCCCCATACCCATGCCCCAACATGCCCCCCATATACATGTACCCCCATGCCTCCTACCCCCCGTTCCATCGACGTTCCTCATGCTATGATTGTAGTACGTTTTGTCTGTTTGTTCAGTGGCGGCCGGTGGTTAGGGACGCTGGGGGGGCTCTTATCATTATTTTATTTATATCTACGCCAGTGAAGATAAGTAATGTCTGCTTCAGGAAAAACGGTTATGTCTTATGTCAATAAATAATAGTTCATCAAACAGGTATAATTCACAAAGTTGAATTAAATTACAATATAGCCTAAAAATCTTAATCACAATTGCTGACGAAAAGTCATCTCTGTTTTACATAACTGATAATCTGTTGTACTGCAGAGTATTAGTAATGTACAACAAAGATGACTTTTTAGGTCAATAAAATTGACCTAAAACAAGCAGTTGTTTTCCGTCAATTTTATTCAGTTATGAATCCGTTTAATGCTTAGGCCTACTTCATTATTCATGATATTTGTTTGATTTGAGGAAACAAATCAGACTGAAATAGTTTTGCAGCGGACAGGTGTGTTCTAAGAATTGAAAGCGGTCCGCTAACCCGGATGTTAAGATGTCACACACTTCCTTTGCGACAATATATTTCCGGTCTTCAAACCATGTTTACGTCTGGGTTCATGTACGCTATTGTTCACACACTGGACTAATCTAGTTCAGGGGAGTTTCTTATTTTTTGCACTTCATATTTAAATTCTTTATCGCACTTGAAAGCCTTAATACAATCAATTGTTTTATGAACTGTAAAGGATACATCACAATGTGGGAGTATTTTGCCCTTGACTATGTATTCATAGTCAATGATTTTGCTTAACGAAATCCAGCAAAAAATAATAAATAAATAAATAAAAAATAAATAAATAAATAAATAAAAAAAAAATCTGCACCCACAAGACATTTTGTAGGCCTACAGTTTTATTTAATGTCGAAAATCTAATGTTGATCTTTCCAAGTAGGCCTACTTCATCAAATTATATACACGCCTTGATGTGTTTGTCACTATTTAGCTCAAATGTTTAATCTCTGAAATACCACCAACAGTTAAGGCACGATCCTGAATACCTATAATCAAGCAAGTGTTACAGAAAAACAAGTTTTTAATTTTATAGCCACAGAGCCAGTTAGCCTAATTGTATAATTTTCTAAAACACTTTTGATGAAAACTATTTTTCTTTTTGTTCAACTTTGCATTTGATTAATAACTAAATTGGGCCTTAGAAGCCCCAGGTTCTTCAAAGTAATTATAAAATTCAGTGTTTTTTCGTTCTATTACTTACTATACGATTTACCTGGTGTAAATGTTGCTCATCTCCAACGCCACCCATTACACTTTCACCCATTTACATTTTCCTCACAAATCTATATAATTCACTATTTCAACACAACGCACACCAACACGTACAACATTACGCACAACAGAACCCAGACGGACGACTGCATCGCGAGGGAACTGACAGTTACACTTTTGGCACTGCTCGGTTGGTAGCAGTGGCTGGAGCAGTGGCGCGCGCAGCCTAGGGCGCCGGGCAGAGCGTTGCATTAGCAGCCGTTGGGTGTGCCTGTGTGAGTGAGCTGCGCGTATGCGCGTCACCATTTGATTTTACAAGAGCGCTAGGACGCCGTGGCCGGCGTCCGTCGCTCCGGCCCGAGCCGGCTGCGTTAGGATTAGAGACACAATCGTCGTCGATTTTGGATTTATTTTAGTACGATCTGTTTCTATCGTCAACGTATGACATATACAATTGTCATTCTCTTAAATAATATTTTTGTTAGTTTATTTATTTTGATTTTAATCAATTCTTTAGGAGGGGCGGCGTCCGGGAGTCCTTATGGGCAAGCCGCCACTGTTCAATGAAAAACATTGATATATATATTGTTTTCGCACACTGTCATTTACATGAATGGCCTAGCTCCCCCTGTACGGGTTAATGGGCATTGGTTGTTTCCATACTACCTACGCGAAGAAAGAAGTAGAGAATGAATAAAACAAAATATTTCTCACGCAGAGGTTACTCAATGTTTGTATTTTACAATATTCAGTCGAAAATAAACAAACACTTTAGAAAATCGATTTATCTCTAACCACTAAATATAGCCAAAATGTAAAACAGTAACGTAATAAATGAACGTCATTCACTGAGTAACGACAATATATTAACTATTATACTAACTGTATCAAGGTTGAGCATCTTTTAATTGTGGTCTATTCAACATACAAAGTCATTTTAGTCCTCAGTCCTGATTATATACTAAATGTCATAGATGTGGCCACGAAGAAGAAATAGGCCTACACTGTGGATTCGTAATTTTTCTATGACTATTGGTGTTTCCCTTTTTTATAGTGCATTGCCGATTTTAAAAAGTTATATTTAAGGTTATCTTAACTCAAAGTAAACAGCTGAGTTGTTCAGTTAATATAAAATATTCACTGGAACATCTGCTTAATCACACGTGTAGATCTAAAAATCTCCTCCCCATAAGATTAACACTGGATCTTCACGGACCAATGGGGCAAAACCCAAGTAACTTTAGGTAATTCTAGTATTTTTCCTTGCGTCCTTGGCCCTCAAGCTTTAAAATGAGCCATAATACGTTGCCCTATTTTTCTCCTAACTCGAGATATTTCGTGGGGACCGATTCGCTTACGGAATTATATATATAGATTTAAAACGTTATTTGAGGAAATCTGATACTCGAACATGTTTGTCACGAGTTAAAATATTTTGTTTGCAGTATAAATCCCTCCCCCACCCCAATATTCTAGTGAAGGATCAGGTTTAAAAAAACGGACTATAGTGTACATGATGCTCAAAATCGAGCAATTTAGTTTCTATACTGATAAAAAAGTGATTTACTAAAACAGAGAAATTTTCTTTTATTATTTTAATTCAGTTTGTGAATGATTTTATGTTAACCGATTCTAATACAATTAGAAATCTGTCTTTTGCACTTTTTATTATGAAAATTTAATTTTTTATCTTGTTAGTTTTCCTGTTTCACTAGGAGAGCTCAAATTCCATATTTAGAAGCTGGCTCCCAGCTGCAATAGCAGCTCCTACGCCAGCTTCAACTTTGGTCACTGCTGGTGTTTGATTCGGTTTTTTAATTGTTTAATATTTAATAGTGATTTTCTTGTGAACAGGTAGAAACTACTTTCACTGGTGTCCGATGTTTACACTTTACAGCTGTTAACTTGAAAATCAGTTAATTTCATTACCAATGTTAATCAAATGGGAAAATTACGAACTTTAAGGGCTTGTAGAGCCCTTCTTTGGATATTTACCAATTTAATTTAAAAAAACTTCACTCCAAGCTTTTTAATGTCAAAAAAAAACATTAAAATCAATTGAAAGCTTTGGGAGGAGTTCGTTGTACTAGTAACCATGTCGCGTATTAAATATGTAAGGTTGCCATTTTTATTTAATGAGCCATATTTTTCTTTTTTTATAAGCAGGACTGCAAGAATAACAATTGAATCAAGTGAATCATTTACTAAGGGCGATAACTGATTATATATTACCTACTAGAAGAGACGTTTTTATATAGTCATTACCACAGTTTCAATGAGAATTCTGCAAACTTTCTGACGAGCGGGCCAAACCCATCCTGAGGATAGATTTTGTCGCCTCTTATACTGGACTCCAAAACGTTGACCATTTTTTAAAGACATACGTCATTTATTATTATGGATTTTGAGTGTCCTTAATGCGTAGTGTTGGATTATTTCCAATCAAGAAATAAATTCAATATGAGATGGTTTCCACCGCATAACATATACAATTTCGATATTTCGGGTTAATTTAGGGGGTTAATTCGGGTTGATTTAGCAGACTGAATGAATTTTAATTAATCCCTTTAAATTTTACAATCGTCTTGTGGAATTGATTCTTTGTCTGGTTTTTTATAAAAGTGTGAAAATATAAATGGTTTTATTAAATACAATTATAATATTACTTTGTAAAAAGTATTACTGTGGCAAAAAAAATTCCCACAACCATACACTTTTTTAGAACATCAACTCGTTTTAATGCTAGTGAACATGGACAAATTTTTGTTTCATAATTTTGACATCAATGAGGAGGTTAAGTTTCAAATTGGAGTTGCAATATTTAGATACACTATCTTACTACTCTACCTCGATAGGCAGTTATGGTATACTTGGTTTTATTACGTCTACACATAAACCCTACCTCCTTTCAACGTTGTAAGTACTCTTAAAATTCATAAAATACACCAGCAAAAAACCACAAGACAGCAAAAATCGTTTCCACTAGGTAGTTGAATACACTAAAAAATGTGGACCAGTTATTACAGTGTAATGTATTACATTGATGTATGTCGGCCTGGAAATGTCCTCAATAATTCAGACGTGTGCCGCCGCTACCGGACTGCGCCCGAAGCCGCTCCATGTATGTACATGTACCAGGGCACGCCGCGCATGCGCAGTCACTCATCCCGGTAACCACCGGGCAATTATTTTGTACCCATAGATACGCCATAACTTATGGCTATGCGAGGTTCGCCTCTGCAGTAGTTTATGGTGAAGTTATTGAATAGCAACTGGTCGGAGATTAAACCTATAAATGATGTAGGAGAGTTGCGACGGTTATGTCTTAGCTATATTCGTGTAAAATTTGTGTTGTGTTGTATTTCTTACATGCTGAATTGATTTGGAAATGATAATGGTAAATAAGGGTACCTTTGCATGATAAAATACACCTATGTGACGTGTCAAAGTAATATAAATAATTGGTCTTTACACACTAAAACAATATTTTTAGGAGGGTTGTTCTGAAATAATTACCATTTTTCTTAAATTAATAATTGTAGAATCTTAATTTGTATCCATGGTTTCAAAACTATTGTGTCACAGCTATACACAATCAAAAGATTTTAAAGAAAAATGTTGCTATGCTACTGGCATTGCTTTATCCTAATTATATTATTATAAAAATTTTATACGATTTTAAAATGTTTTAATTGAAAAACAAAATATTACCAAGGAGTAGTAGTAGTGTGTAAGTAGAGTGTCCATCAAACTTACGAGAATAAAATTAATCTTGTGAAAATCAGGCAAACACTGTAAGAATTACAACTGTTGATAAAGGTGAGTAAAAAAGTAAAATACTTACAAAACATCTATATATATAATTCTGTAAGCCGAATTTCTTGAGCAGAATTGTGAGCGTTGTACAACTCGCAGAAAGATGGGAGGGGTCTCAAATTAAAGGTCTCAGTCTCATACACGAGGGAAAACTATCGGCATGTCCATAGTGTTAACAGGAAATGAGAAATCATGTAAAACGTCCTCCATAAGAATAACATGGGGATTCAAAAAACGTCTGCTTTGTGTACATTGAAACATGTGTTAGGTTTGATTTTAAAACGAGACACAGATGATACATTGAGTTAAGATGATAAAATAATTCACACCAAGAGAAGCAATCTATATATTATTCTGAAAGCGAAATTTTTTGAGCAAAATTGTGAGCGTTTTACAAATTGCAGGAAAATGGTAGGGGTCTCAAAGTAATGCACGAGGAAAAATTATCAGCTTACGGTATCGATAAAGTTACATGGAAATGAGAAATATCGTAAAATTTCCTGCGTAAGAATAGCATGGGGATTCGAAAAAACGTCTGCTTTGTGTAGGCCTACATCAAAACATATATGTTATGATTTTATTTTAAAACGAAAGTCAGATGATAACATTGAATGAAGAACTATTAATGATCAAATGACAAAAAATATATCTAGAGCTGTAATACTATAATAAGACGTTTTGTGGATTTTTATTGACTAAAATTTATACTACCTTACAAACCAACCTTACAAACTATTAGAAATTGACAGCTAATTTTTGCCGTTGTTATAATAATTTAAATTATAAAAAACTGAACGTGTTTGCAAATTATAAAATACATTCTTATCGTAATAGGGACGCAATGGGCAATGAATTGTGTTTTGAGAAACACCTATACTATTTACATTGAAACAGGTTTTGGTTTTATTTTAAGACAAAGAGTGTAAAATAATCATATTGAGTGACGATAATACATTAATTGAAACTTAAGGTGTATCAGTCATCGAAGTGTAGGTATTTTGTTAGCTGAATTTTCATAGAAACCTTTTGGTCATTTCATAGATGGCAGAGTTACATATAGGAGAGAGTTAAAATCAAAGACGTTTGTCCTACATCTATATATATAATTCTGTAAGCCGAATTTCTTGAGCAGAATTGTGAGCGTTGTACAACTCGCAGAAAGATGGGAGGGGTCTCAAATTAAAGGTCTCAGTCTCATACACGAGGGAAAACCATCGGCATGTCCATAGTGTTAACAGGAAATGAGAAATCATGTAAAACGTCCTCCATAAGAATAACATGGGGATTCAAAAAACGTCTGCTTTGTGTACATTGAAACATGTGTTAGGTTTGATTTTAAAACGAGACACAGATGATACATTGAGTTAAGATGATAAAATAATTCACACCAAGAGAAGCAATCTATATATTATTCTGAAAGCGAAATTTTTTGAGCAAAATTGTGAGCGTTTTACAAATTGCAGGAAAATGGTAGGGGTCTCAAAGTAATGCACGAGGAAAAATTATCAGCTTACGGTATCGATAAAGTTACATGGAAATGAGAAATATCGTAAAATTTCCTGCGTAAGAATAGCATGGGGATTCGAAAAAACGTCTGCTTTGTGTAGGCCTACATCAAAACATATATGTTATGATTTTATTTTAAAACGAAAGTCAGATGATAACATTGAATGAAGAACTATTAATGATCAAATGACAAAAAATATATCTAGAGCTGTAATACTATAATAAGACGTTTTGTGGATTTTTATTGACTAAAATTTATACTACCTTACAAACCAACCTTACAAACTATTAGAAATTGACAGCTGATTTTTGCCGTTGTTATAATAATTTAAATTATAAAAAACTGAACGTGTTTGCAAATTATAAAATACATTCTTATCGTAATAGGGACGCAATGGGCAATGAATTGTGTTTTGAGAAACACCTATACTATTTACATTGAAACAGGTTTTGGTTTTATTTTAAGACAAAGAGTGTAAAATAATCATATTGAGTGACGATAATACATTAATTGAAACTTAAGGTGTATCAGTCATCGAAGTGTAGGTATTCTGTTAGCTGAATTTTCATAGAAACCTTTTGGTCATTTCATAGATGGCAGAGTTACATATAGGAGAGAGTTAAAATCAAAGACGTTTGTCCTACATACTAGGGGAAAAGGTAGCAGGCCAAAAACCTTATATCAAAATAAGAAATATATAAGAAAACTTATTTTCTGAAAGGTTCTCCTTAAAGATTCTCCATGTTTAAAAAAATATTTGTTTACAAAAAATCAAGAGATTTTATTAGGAGGGATGAATTTGACAGTTGGTGAAGATGAACTTTGTGGTGTATGTGTTTAAATTTGGTGAAGATAAAAATAAAAAAAAAATTGAGATGAGCCAAAAATTCATTCAGTTTTAGAGCAAGCAGGACAATGAAATGGGAATGGTACAAAAGTACTGTATTGAAAGTTTATTGACTCTGAAATAGGAGCTGAACATCCGTCATGTTTTTTCCCATTACCGATATTCTATGTTATATTAAAAAGCCATCATAACTCAAAAGGACTATGATTTCTTTAAAAACTTATTTGTCACAGATGGCTATAAGTTTAACAACAGACAAAATAAAGCATTTACAAACGGGTGGCCTAATAGTACAGGATTGTAAAGAGTGCTTTGGGGGTGAATGGCCTGTTCATACGGTGTTATTAAAATAAATTAAAATAAAATTTTCTGCAAACTTTCATAGTGAAAATCTGGTAATCCTTTATAGTCCATGCTATTTTAATTTTATGGTTAGGGGCTTTTGCCCCTATGAGCCACTAGTTGTTAATAAAACACTAGAAGGTGAAAATGGTCAGTGACTTTTCAATGACGCTGTGTACAGAAGGAAAATATTCTGACAGAAGACATGGTGGCTGACATGCAAAACGACTTGGCATGAGCCTTGGACAAAGTTAGTCCGAGACATGAACTCCCCACTACAACTAGCAGTACTAACAAATCCGTTCTCATTTAAAACTCACGTGTGGCAAAAAGGTTGTACAGACTGTACCATTAGCATTTCTTGCATGCGGTCAGGATCGTTTTATCTTCTCGTAGAACGTCCCAAGAACCCCCCCCCCCCCCCACTCACATTACGTACAGGAGCCGCAGCGGAGCTACCAAATCTGATACGGCAATGTCCATTCGTCACCAAACTCCGCAAGGTCGCTCCTTATCAGCGGAGGATTAATGACAGCCATGCCCGTCGATGACGGAGCAGCCGAGGCCGGCGAACCGAAGTGGACTAATGATCGCGGCCGAAAATCTGTGACAAATATAGTCAAGTCCGTGCTCCTTGTCATGCGGGTGTGTGGTTAACGTCTTCATGTGGCGAATAATATTGGCGGTGTCTAATGGGGACAACTGGAGACGGTGGCTGAATTCGTGAGACTTGTTCCAAGCGGAGAGATAATTTTTTACTTCATGTTTTAAGAACACCTTAGTTTTTGAGCGTCACAAGGTTGCAATTTTTAAAGAGAAATCATCCGATAAATATTCTGGTATGTTACAAGCTATCTATCAATGCAAAGCCCTCATTGACTAAATAACTCACCCACTCATCATTAACACTTCAACATCCCATTTAGGTAAAAGGCTGAAATTTGGTACAGCGATTTAGTAAGTAGAGGATTATAGGACAATTAAAGAACTTTATCCAGATTCGTCCCACACGTCCTCAAAGTTACCATGGTATTCTTATGAAAGCAACATTTTTGTTTTCATAAGAATTTGACCAGGAAAGTGATGGGGGGATACAATGCGTGTGCCGTAAGGTTTGTGTAATTATTTATTAGCTGTGACTGGTTGTTTCTTGTGTGTCTGTATGTGTTTATGTGTAGGGAATCCCCGTTTGACAATGACAACCGCCGAAAGATCTCCTTAGTTTTTAAGCATATATATATAGCGGCTGAAGATGAATCTTAATGAATGGTTCGAAATATGTACCGTAATAGCGACAACAACATTTGACATCTTTAGGCTATAACCGGTCATTGCTATAAATTGTAAATAGCTTTACTTTGAACCAATTTTGCATTGGAACATTTTACATTACACATTTTACATTACCTTTTACATACACATTTAACATTTAACGTTTTAAATTACATTTTAGAATATTAATGCTATACACAGTTATTCGAAGTTAAAGTATTGAGATAAGACTGGTAATAGATATTACAGACTTGTGGTGTGTGAGCAAAACGAACGAGCTAAAACTGACAGCGAGTGAGTGTAGCGAACGAGCTCTTCTGAAGTACAACAAATTCCCCTGGTTGGCATTGCAAAGCATTTTGGCAGCAGCTAATTTCACAAAAAAACAGGCATATTTAAGATTTTTATTAGTTTTTTTTCGGGCCGAGAATTTGCTCGGTGAACCGAAAAAATTCTTTGTAGTCATAGGTGTATTAGTCACAGAATGTATGCTTGAATGCCAAAGGCCTTTTCTTTCAAGACGAGCTCGTTCGCTCCACTCACTAGTCTTTCTGGATGTTATAAATGTAGGCCTAACGACACTGCACTCTGGTATGAGTTTGTTGTAACCAACGAGGTTAAACTTGATATAGAGTGATAAAACATATGTTTTTCCCCCTGTTGATATGCGCAATTTTACCAAAGATTCCTGCTGTTTCCTTGGTAAACACCCACACTTTATCCTCGTTTCCTTGGTTTCAGCTATTCTGATTGGTCACAACAAACTTCAAAAAGTACAAATTATACTTTTAAATAAAACGTCTGATTATTTGTTGTTTGTTTTTAATATCACTTTGATGTGATTGTCTGTGATCAGGCTGAAGTTTGTAACCATAGAAACAAAGGAGAAGTTTGGGAAAAATGGCAAATCACTGGTGGGAAAGTGTTAACAAAGGAGTGGTCACCCAGGAAGCAGCGGGATTCGTGAATAAAATGGCACCAATCCAAAGGGATCAAATTTGTCCATCTTTCTATCACTTCTATATATAGATTAACTTCGTTGGTCGAAACTGTCACGTTAATTTCATTATTGTTGCTTGTTCTTTTGTTATAAAATGTAATCGCAATTCTAAAAGCAGTTTAGTTTGTTCTTCTTTTACTTTACTTTTATTCAACAATGAGTCATAATCAACAGTTATAAAGTACTATTTTAAAATTACTTTTAATATTATATCATTCTGCAATTTTGTTACTGGCTTCAAAGGAACTAACTAAATTGTTATTCGAAGCACGTGGTTCGTGCTTTGACTGTTGAAACACCTGATTTTAGTAAATCTTTTGTTTTGATTTTAGGCTCTATAGTTGAGTGTTCTGTATACATTGGTGTGGCTTATCATTGTTTAACCTTTGGCCAAAATAAAGAATTTAAAAAATAAACTCCGTAAGACCAAAGTTAAAATTTGTTGAATTTGAAATCTAGACGACGACATAAGATTTTTCCTAGCTCAAAGACCTAATAAATATCATTTTCATCCCAGAACTAATTGGTTTGTATGATTTAAAGAAAATCGTCCTAGCCGTGTTGCATACATACATACAGTACAAATATACCTCACTCGTATTAGAGCATATAAAAAAAGAATAGAATAACGTTTTACTTACAATGAGGGAAAAACTTAAATAACATAATATAAATTATGTTATTAGTATATGTTGACGCTTGAGTTATACAATGTCAGTAGTCAATCTCTAAACATACAATTATGCTGACATGATATGTTGTCCATTTTATTTGATGGAGCTTTGAAATTAATCCAATTAATCAGGTAAGTTCAAATTTATGTTATCAAAATACACTGGCAACTTAGCAAAGATGATTATCTATAAAATACACCACGCTCTCCACCCCTCACCAGCCGCTGGTCCGGTACTGCTCCAGTTTCCTCAACTCCTGTAACGTACCAGCAATTTGTCTGGGCGCTCCGTTTTCGTCACGTCCCGGATGATTGGACCTTGGTCGTGACCGCCCGCGCCACCGGCACCGCGCCCAGGGCGATCGCTGGAGGCGGAACCTGGGAGATGTTGTCTTAGAGCAAGGTTATCCCGGGACAACCTACGAGAATGCACTTGATCAACTATCTTGACTCTATAGACGGTGTTGGCTTGATCCGGTCAGAAAAAAGTTATTAGCCATAACCATCTCGTCCACACTATCATTTTGGATAACGCCTTACTGGTATGACTTAGACCTACTTACCATAGATCTACAAATCCCAGTTGACTCATTTCCTCACGGACCACTTTTATGTTACGTCATGTTGGTGTCATCACTTTGACTTTCAATATACCTCCATTATTTAATCAGCGCATCTAATATTTGGCATTAGCAAAGGACATCTTCTCTCTAAAATAGCTCTCTCTATGTTCTTGTTTTTTTTTCTCCCTTATTACAACATGGCTCATCCAACTATTCCTTATTTAATTTAATAGTAGTTTCCATCACTAGTAGCAAAAGTGGATCTTTTTGGTGCGCAATCGTGTTTTAAAAACGAGGCGCAGACGAGTTTTTAAAACACGCAGACGGTTTTGTTGATAGCCACATGGTGGAATGACAAAAAACCAAAAACAAGTAGCAAATTGTTTTGGCCAATGGCGTGCTTCAGCTTCCCCCTCACCCGCAACCCCCTACTGGCCAACAAGTCATCTCCGGACAATACTTAGCAAACAGCTGACTTTTCAGTCTTAGGCCCTAAAAAATTCTCCAGCTGATTTTTCAGTCCCAGGACAAAAAAGAATCGGGTTTGTTACGATTGAGAGAACAAAAACAGGCTGATAGTGCAGAATAATAAAAAATTAATTTTAAAATCTGGGTAATTATTGATACATCTTCACCTACTTACTGTTTTCTTATTACCCTCCATTCTACTTATTCTAAAATAGTGACATAAATATTTTAGACTTTTAATATTTTCAATTTAGTATTTTTTCTCTATGAAATTACTCATGTTTCATTTCCATCTCAACAGGACAGTTTATAAATAATAATTAAAGTAATTATTACATATCACTGGTAAGAACTATCCTAAATCGTAGGCCTAATCACTTAAAACAATTTTTCTTTGTTATTATCAGAAAAGTGAAAATATAATAAAAGTACAAATATTCTTTTCCATGTAATACGACTTTCTTTTAGTGATTTAGTAGTGATATTAATTTTAATGTCATAAAAGGATTTGTTTAGAAAAGTTGTTCGTAAAAAAATAATGCACATTGAACTACATTTAATATAATGCTGAGTAATCGAGTGATTGAGTTTGAATTTATCGTTACAAAACAGTTAACGATACCAGTTTAATATGCCATCTTGCAAAATCCCAGGCCTTTAGAACATTTTTTGCTTTAACGAAACTATAACAACAAATCAATATAGGGTCCAAGGTATTTAACACCAATTAAACTTTCAATGTGTATTGTACTAAAACTATTTTGGACGAAGTGTTTTGAAAGTTTTTTAATTCGAGGGATTTTTTTAATTCCCTTTTCTGGTTAATTTTTGGATTGGTAAATTATAAATTCCATATTTGTTTGGCGCCGGTACTGAGAACCGGCATTAAAACGGTCATTAATCATACATGGATGAAAGGTAATAATTTGAGTAAAAAATATAAATAAATATACATTACACATAGTTTGCTCACATAATGCCTAGAAGCCTAAGGTTGTAACTGTTACCTGTTGTAATTTTGAAAATACGAACCAGAAAGAATAATATTTTTCTTTAAATGGACATTTATGTTTCAATTGTCTATGTAAAATGTGAACTTAATGCAACAATCCATTAGAGAAATAAAAATATTAATTTAAAAAACAATATGGTGGATAGTGGGTTAACGAAGCTGAAATTGGAAACCTATTACTGGTAATTTTCGATTTATTTTTAGGTGTAGAATGGGAATATGCTTAGTCAGTAGAGGATTTTTTTATGTTATTTGTATAGAATCTTTAATTAAACATGCATTATGCCATTTTTCATGCTTTAAAGATTTTCCAAGGACAAAGTAATTTTGAATGTCTTTTAATACAAGCTATGTAAAATTTAAAAAATAAACACTCATAAAACATTATTTTGATTAAAACTTCCAAATATTTTCAAGGCTAAATATATACAAATGACAACACTTACACGAGTCCAGTAAAAGTCCGCAAACAAGTAGGGAGTTAGCTCACGGTGGATCTTTTTCTAATACATGTGGGCCAAAAGGGTCGTCAAAAAGATGAATTTTCTATAAACTTGCTTAGATTGGATCCAGCAAATTTAGCATTTCATATTTTTCATTTATTCAATAGGCTAATATAATTTGTTTTAAATGCAAACAATATTGATTAAAGTCATTTAAATTATTGATTTGTGTACGTTACCATAGTTACACCAACAATGCTTGGTTTCAAAATTTAATGTAGCGAAAGAAAATTTGTTGAAGATAACATTTAATAAAGAAAAGAATATTATCCTTATTACTTACTACATGAATAATATAATTTCATATTGATATCTTCCACAGAGGTTTCTAGGAACAAGATCATGCAAAATAATTCTGTTATGAAATACTTATCAAAATTATTAGTTATTAAAATTAAATTATACCAGCTTAGCTTTAATAATTCTCGATAAGTTTTGTTTTTTTGTTCTTTTAAAGTTTATAAGAAATTGGTAATAATTAGAGATTTTTTATCTAAAATAAGGCGATAATTTGATTTTTAACCTTTCATATTTTTAATAATAGGGACGGATATTTTACTCGAAATTCATATTAAATTATAGAGGAAGGATTTGTGATTAGATCCTTGAACTAATTCACGATTCTAATCTACTGACAGGTTACTATACCTATAAGAAAATAAAGGCGTTCCTATTAAAGTATCTGCGGTCGGGGGCACCGTTGGAGGCAAAATTAATTTCCTGTGGAGCAAACACTAAACGACACGTGTACCTATATAAAATACACTTAACAAACTAGTCACCATTTTTATTCCATAAAGGGTGTAAACATCCTCTATAAAGATCAACTAGTAACATTATCTTTATACAGGGCCACCGTGAGAAGACTCCGTGTAATCGGCGTCTTGATGCCAAACTGCGCCAAATTGTTGAAAACCGCTGCCGCCCGCGGTGGAGGCGGCGGCCGGATAATTTAATTTAATTTTCGATCGCCACCCGAGCGGCGCGGCGGCGGCGCAGTTAGCGTTGTTTATGGGCCACCTGCTGCATAATACTGCATAATGCTGCAGCACTGCGGGCCCGTGCCCGGCCGGCACGGCAGCGGACACTTGTGACTCAAGGGGAGACCTCCAGAGTGAACCGGTCGAGACCACGTGATTAGCTGTTTTCGGTGGTTATTTGAGATGAAACACTCTCGTGAAGCATATCCCTAGTCAAATTTCATTTGGAGATGAACACTATTACTTATATACACCGTAAAACCGATTACTTTTACTCTGCAAAGCAACTAACATATGTTGGTACTTGTCTTTTGTGCTTGAGAATATTAGATGCATCACTGATCAGTCAAATACTACTCACTAACTTTCTTATTGTACATGCATGTATCAGTTAGTTTTGACAAGTTATATTTATAATTTGCTTGTTTCTAAGTGATTGAATGTTACTGTCCTTTGTGGTTTTTCTTGAATTACTGCATGTAGTACTGCACAGTTTAATTGCAACTCTTGAACTTTATTTATTGCACACCATTATTATTTGCATATTGCATGTTAATTGTATGATTTGTTGTATTTTCTCTGATTGTGTTTTATTGTAAACTGGCAACAAGCCGTTGGGAACAAATAAATAAATAAATAAATGTTTATTTGCAGTGAATACGCCACCTCTCGCATTAGGAGGTTCCAGTGAAGAATTCTCTTGTGAAAAAATGTTTCTACATTTGTCAGCAATTTATTTTGTCCCAATACAAAAGTTTTAATTCTAAATCAATGACATCCGACCAATCCAATATTGAGAATATCAGTGATCACAAAAAATTACAGATGCTTCATATGCTCAAACCAATCTCAATGTTATTCTAATGGAAAATTTTCAACTTTAATTTGTGGATAGCACCCTTATTTTGAGTCCGATTCTCATCATTTTATGGCGGAGACAACTAAAGACCAAGACCTATACAACGACATCAAAAACTTGAAAATCGGTTAAGAATTGTATTAGAAGTTCTCTACACAAAAAAACCCTTAGCGTATTAAATAAGTCTAGATTAGAAGTAGGCCTATGCTCCGTACATTTATCAATGAAAACATTCAAAGGAACGTCATGCAGTGCTTTACCTAATTACATTTTGCTCCCTTATTATAAGCCTGATAAAGGTGGGAGGGTTTCTTTAGCCACCGAATACTGGATATTGTTCCTCGCACTCAGTATGGTTGTGCCCAATGCGAAACGCATTCAGGTATTTTCGCAACGCCCCTGACTGTTCAGGCAAAATAATCGCTCTATCCCTTTAGTTCCCTCTTAAACAAAGTTTAAAGAAAAGTAGAGTTGTAATAGAATTTGCCTTTTATAACGTGCTGTACTTTACACTAAAAATCTTTAATTGTAAAATGAGCTACATCATACTAAATTTTTTCGTATTTTGTTCTAAAAAGTTGAAATCCATTTTCAAGCATTTCGTGCCAAATGTCGAATGGAGAACGGATCCATAAAACTTTTTCAGGTTAAAGACTTATTTGGAAAAACAGGAACAAATTTGATGTAGGGCAAAGATTACCCAAAGCCAAAAAGAGACCGCTCCCTCAGCTTTTCGCTCCCAAAGCGTAATCTGACCGCTATAAACATGTGGATCTAATTACCCACCGCATTGTGGCCATCGGGGGATAATTGTGGATGGTGGCGCGGCGCGGCGGCGAGTGGGAAAGGTCAGCGATGAGTATCTGACCACGCGGTATCCCGGGCATGCTCCGACACGTCCAAACTTGTCTGAACACAACCGCTCATAATAAATCGCTCACCGATGAATTTATGGGTATCCTTCACGTTACAGGATCATGTCCCGGGTATGAGCGTGTCAGACGCAGAATTAGTCATAACTGCTCCGGACGACTTGTCGCTCGCTTGGGTGAAGGGGAAGATTTTCAAATCTCTAGGCACCTTTGGTATTTAATATGATTCTAGGTTAAGTTTTACCACAGTTTTTGCACTTGCATCACTATTTTTATGGTAATTGTAATCTTTGCAGATAACAGCACGTTACCTAACCTATTTTTTACAATGGATTCTTTAATAAGTACCTACTTGTCATCTTACACTTCACTTACTTATTCTTTAATTCTTACTTCCTGCACTTATTACACATTTTAGGGCTCATTAAAGTTGTTCGTTAGATATAGTTTAACTGGTGCAACCTTGGTTTTCCCTCGGGGTTCGTAGGCCCCCTAATGTTTTTGATAGTGATTATAAAATTACTACCTCTCATCAACACTGGACGACTCCAAATTATTGGTTTCTTAATCTCAATTTCTTACGATTGAATTGCCACTTCTTGTTTTCGTATCTACAACATGTGAATAGTATGTGAATAAACAAAGAAAAAAATGCAAATTGTATTTTTTAAACTGTTTATATTTTTTGTTTTGCTTGTTGTTTTTTTCATATAGTTTTAACTGTTATATGATCTGTTATGTTGTAGAGTAATATTTTACTACACGAGGTTGACTTAAAACAAAACCCCAGCCTTGCCAAATACTAGAAGGAAAGTAGACTTTGTCCTCGGACAAATTATACTCCCAAATTTTAATGTTTTATTGAGATAGTAGGTGTAAAATTAATAACATATCAAAATTTTACCTAAATTAATTCCTCCATGGGAAGTTTGCCATTTTGATGAATTTTCAAAATTGCGGCTAATGGGCTAATACCAATTAATTTTCATTAAGTTTTTACGAGTTTACTTCAATAAACCCCTTCTGCAAATCAACATTTCTTGGTACATTTGAGTACGTAAGGATGATATTTGGTATTTGGCATTTGTATTAAGCAAAAAACGCCCATGGAGCAGCAGAAACGCGTAATTAGTAAAATATAAAAACAATTTAAAATAATTTAAAGTTAGTAAGAAACCACATGTAGTGTAGGAGTGGGTAGGTTTGCTGCATTTGGAATGTTTTTGTAATCACAAGTAAATAATAACCAGATAAAAATACAAATCAAGTTTTATTAAAATATATTCATTAATAAGAGAGTTGAGGCATTTTATTGATTTCTTATAGGAATAACGCAGGGATTTTCACACTCCATTTTTTATTGCTTCCTTTTCCGTCAACCTGGTTAGAAAATTAACATACCAAATTGTTCTTTTCTTAAAGAATTCTCATTTGTATACAGGATGCAACAGCTTGGGAATCAAGTTTTAAGTCTCGTGGACTTTTCTCAATGATTATCTTGTTTCATTAAGACGTAAGCTGTTAACAACTGATTTACTTTCTAATGATTAGTTGTAATTACTATTTTTACAGGCATGCAAATCCAATCAATTTTCCACTGTTCACATCATTGCCTAATGCTATCTATTTTGTACAAAAAGAAATTATGTATCTATTGTATATTTTTCTGTGTAATTGAGTACCTGCATTGAATGTTAATCAATTGTAATTTTGTGTATTATTCAAGTCTATAGTAAGTTTTGAACATATTCCACTGTTCATGTTCATGGCATTCCTGTTCTCTGTTCTGTAAAATTAAGTTTACGTGTCCTTGCCTTTGTATCTTGCTCTGTGTGTACAGTAGTTGAGTACCTGCATTGCCTGTTTGACATTGTCTTAGGTTAGCATATAATTAATTATCTTAGGTTAGCCATCTAAATTTCTAAAACGTGAGACACAAATGTAAATGCATGTAATTTTGAACCTTGTATTTGAAAAGACATTTGCCGTTGATGTACAAATAAATACGAGTAAATAAATAAATAACCCTTCCAAGTTCACACATAACCTCAATAATTACTAACTTAGACTAACCTCAAACGCATTAATTTATCATCCAGTGGCACGGTCGTGTCACGTCGCCAAGTCCCACCCAACCAAGCAGACGACGCGTGCCTATATATCCAGTGGCACGATCGTGTCACGTCGCCAAGTCCCACCCAACCAAGCAGACGACGCGTGCCTATATAGACACGAAGCAGAATACGGCCAATTTTCACTTCTCAAAAGGGCACAAATAGGCCATAATTAATTCGGAAATCGTTTTCAATCCGTTTAACTGGGTCAATAAGCATTAAAAATCACCAAACTTACTTTAAAAACTCTCAGTGAAACAAAATATATGCGTTCAAAAGTAGCCTAAAAAAGTTGGAAATGTAGAAATGTAGTTTCCTACGCACAAAAAGCACATTTAGACAAGGCTACAGCCTTTATCACTGATGGGAATCACACGAAACTTTGCAGGAATCTTCGTATGTGTACGTAGTGCAAACCTTTGTGTACTAAGATAAATTTAATTCACTTTAAATATAACAAAATATATAAAATATAAGTTTTATAAAACAACATGTTTACATTTCGTAATTTTAAAAGGTAAACAAAACAGAAGACGTTCAATATTACAATTTAGAAGAGCAAAAACATATGTTACCGTATTTATTTAATTTAATCAGGTGACATTCTTAGATTAAGTTGGTAAAGTTCACTCAATAAGCCAGTTTATATAATAATCCTCTTATATATAATAATCCTAATGAGTTTTCTGAAATCCAGTGGCACGTTCGATCGTATGTTTCACCACCAAGTCCCACCTAACGAAACAGACGGCGCGTGCCTAGACACGAAGCTGAATACGGTAAATTTTCACTTCCTAAATTAGCAAAAATAAGGCTGTAACTAAACCTATGGTTTCCATTGGTTGAACTCGTAAAAATCGCTGAGCTTATCTCGAAAACACTCAGTGAAATAAAATATAAGCTTTCAAAAGTAGCCTAAAATTGTTAGAAAATAGTTTCTAACTACGCACAACAAACATTTGTTTTATTTTTAGACAGAGCTACAGCCTTTACTACTAATAGGAATTCCATGTAACTTTGCACGGAGTTTCCTATCTCGACATAGTGCATACCTTTGTGTACAAAGATCAAGTTTATTAAATTTAAATATAACAAAATTTAACAAATATGAGTTTTCCAAAACGCACTTTGATTACATTTAATAAATTTAAAATGTAAACAAAGCAGGCGTTTGACAATATTATTTAAATTCGTTTCAAAAGAAGCTAACTCAAAACACTGCTATCATAATCATTTATTTCATCAGCTCAGATTTATAAATTGTTTTACACAGAAAATTATTTTACTTAAAATTGTGCTGGCTTTCCTCCAATCCAATAAATTGTTTTATTGCCAATATTGATTTGAATTGTCAAGGAGGCACTGGCGTGGTGCTCGTACCTACTTAGTTGGTGCTAAGTCTTTTTACGTCAAATTTAATTAGATTTTTGGTTATTTAAGTCAATTTTTTGTGATAAATAAGTACAGTTTTTAATTGTCACTGCTTGTGAAATTGGGCATGATGAATTGTGGATCATGTAATGAAAATCTGCCGTCTGATGGTCAAGTCGCTATTTGTGGGTTATGTTCGACTCAGTTTCATCTTGGTAAGTGCAGCCTAACTAAACAAAAATGGACTAGATTATCGTCTGAAAAACAAAAAGAATGGAACTGCAGTAAATGTAAAGACAAGGAATCGAAAATA
Source organism: Neoaliturus tenellus (assembly GCA_030545055.2). Taxonomy (NCBI): domain Eukaryota; kingdom Metazoa; phylum Arthropoda; class Insecta; order Hemiptera; family Cicadellidae; genus Neoaliturus; species Neoaliturus tenellus. Next base: position 97,838,661 of record CM061537.1, read on the forward strand.
TCACCCGAGGATAATGACTCTGGATCCGATGCGGGAAGTAGTCTGGGCTTTCAGGAATCATTGATGCAGAAGATAAATCTGTTACTGTTGCTTAAAGACAAAGTGGAAAACATTGACTCTAATGTTAAGAAACTTCAGAAAGACCTTCTCGAGGAAGTAAAGCTTCTGAGGGAGGAAAATCGTCAGTTAAAGCAACAAGTTTCTGACATGAAGAGCAAGCAGGTGAAGTATAATGAGGAGGTGACGGATCTTGCAGCTAAACTAAATGACCTAGACCAGTATAATAGAAGAGTAAACCTAGAAATTCATGGAGTTGCAGTAAAAGGGAATGGTAGCCCATCCGAGGAAAACATTCATGATGTCCTGAAAGAGATTGCTGGAAAAATTGGTGAAGATTTCTTGCCGGAGCACATTCACAGAGCCCATAGGCTGAAGGCTAGAGGAGATGGTCGTCCACCTACTATTATTGTGCAATTCTACTCTGGGGAGGTGAGAGATTCTTGGCTACGCTCGGGGAGAACTGCGAAACTGGTCAACAGCATCTCGAGGGACAAGATTTTCTTCAATGAAAACCTCTCACAGTTGAATCGTGAACTCTTCAACCAGGCTAGAGCTAGAGCTAAGATGCATAATTTTAAGTATGTGTGGGTTTCCAGAGGGAAGATTCTGATCCGTAAAAATGAGAATGATAGAAATGTGCTAACTGTCAAAAGCATCAAAGATCTGGATAAAATTGGAACATCATAGGCTTTCTTTGTTTAAAAACTCATTAATTAGATAGTTCATGTTTAATGAAGTAACTGATGTGATTGCTTTTGACAGTTATAATGATATTGAGTCTTGGGTTTCGTGTTTTGATGGGAAAGGTTATGGGAGTAGAATTAAGATAGTTCAAATCAATATAAGGTCTTTAAAAAAATATTGGGATCAGTTAGTTTTGCTCTTGACAAATGGTAATGAACTGTTTGCTGATATTTTAGTACTAAATGAAATTGCTTGTACTGAGGAGGAATTTGGAAACTTTAATATTCCTGGGTATGACAAAATGGGTAGCTTTAGAGAATCCAGATCTGGTGGTGGAATTGCTGTGTTTTTTAATAGTAAATTATTTAGCTTTAATCCTATAAATAATTATTTTGAATCTTTTGAATTCCTAGTAAGCTCAGTTGAATGTAAAAAAGGTTTTAGTCCTTTGTCTTTTATTCTGATTGCTGTATATAGGCCACCTGATAAGATAAAACTAGAATTCATAAATGAGTTAGATGATTTCCTGCAAAATAACTATGTCAATGAAAATGTAATTCTCATTGGTGATACTAATATTGATATCATAGATAATAAAAATAAGTCAGTGTTAGACTATGAGTCAATGCTGGCATCTCATGGTCTGCAGCAAGCTATTTTTGACTATACTAGGGAAGAGATAAGAATGGAAATTTTGTCACAATCCTGCATAGATCATATTTACTATAGAGATTTAAATTTAAATGCAGATTTGTTCAGTGCAGTTATAAAACACAAAATTGCAGATCATTATATAACAGCTTTTGGCCTATGTTCCAATACACAATTGAATGAAATTGCAGAAAATTCTAAAGTGAGGTATGATGAGAGATTGTTAAAAACCATGCTATTTGAGGCTAACTGGAATAGGCCTAACGCACAAAATAATTTGAGATCTATGGAGGATGTTTCAAATGTTTTTACTGGCATTTATGATAAATGTAAGGTAAATAGTGAGTCTAGGACTGCATTCCCAAACAGATTTCAAGGAAAAGACAGACTACAAAAAGCATGGATGACTAGTGGCCTAAAAGATTTAATAAAAGAAAAAGATAGACTTTTTAGACTATGGAAAGGTGACCCCACTAATATTAGGAGAAGAGGTATATATTGTCAGTTTAGAAACCGAGTGACCGCTGCTATAAAAACTGCAAAACAAAACTATTTTAAGACTTACTTTTCTGAGGTGGCAGGGAATGCACAAAAAACTTGGGCAGCTATTAATAACTTTCTGTGCAGAAAACCTAAACCTTGTATTGATACACAAATAAAAAATTCTTTCAACGACCTGTCCGAATTAGAAATTGCTGAAGGTTTTGCAGAAACATTTGTTTCTGAAATAGCTAACATAAAGCACAGCTGCCAATTTAATTTTAGTCGGCCAAATGATGATAATAATGAGAGACTGCAGCCTGATATCTGTGCGAGTTTTCACTTACCACTTATTTCTAGGTCGAGAGTGGAAGGCATAATAAATAATTTGAAACCCAAACAGTCCCCAGGTTTTGATGAAATTAGGAGTAAGGATTTAAAATATGTATCCAATCAGCTGTCCATAGTCTTAGCCAAAATCATTAATGACACAATAAAAACAGGCATATTTCCAGGCTGCTTAAAGACTGCTGTTATCCGCCCTATTTTTAAGAAAGGATCAAAAAAGCTGTTTGCAAATTACAGACCTATATCACTCTTGCCCATATTTGATAAGATTATAGAACGCCACATGGCCGATGCCCTAAGTAAGTATTTAGTAGAAATGAAGATTATAAGTGAGAGTCAATTTGCTTTTCAGAAAGGCAAAGGTACACAACATGCATTAAAACTGTTTGGAGAGATAGTCTATGGACTCATAAACCAAGATTGCCATGTTTTGGGCCTTTTTATTGATTTTTCACGTGCCTTCGACACCATTGAGTTTAACACATTAATCAGTACATTGGAGAATATTGGAATTAAAGGAAGGTACTTATCACTATTTTCATCATACTTGAAGGAAAGATTTTTTACTGTGAAAATAGGTAACACTTTTAGTACACTTCAGAAATGCGAGTGGGGAGTGCCTCAGGGCTCTATTTTAGGCCCATTACTTTTTATAATCTACATAAATCAGATTTTTGGAATAACTAGGCACTCTTCAATAATAGGGTATGCGGATGACATATGTATGGTAATTGGGCATAGAGACATAGACACAGCAGGTTCATTTCTACAGCAAGATTTTTTAGAAATTACCAAATGGGCTCATGACAAGGGACTTATTCTGAATTCAAGCAAAACTGTGATTGTGAATTTTCACTTGAGAAATAAAATAATACACAGAAGGCCGGAAATTATTTATCACAGGTGTCAGTGCTTAATAGATTCAATTCAGAAAATAAATCATAATTTTATGACCTGTGGTTGTGACAGAATAAAATATGTAGACACTGTTGACTATTTAGGTATGAGAATTGACTATGGGCTTGTCTGGAAGGATCACATTGTTAAATTACATGGCAAATTGAAAGGTTGTGTAGCAAAGTTTTATAAGCTTAATTCTGTCCTGAATACAGAGGCTAAAATAACACTCTATAAATGCCTGGTTGAATCCTTAGTCAGATATGGTGCTATTCTTTATGGATCTGCAGCTGAATGTCACCTGAGAAGTATAAGCAAGCTTCAACTAAAGGGGCTAATTGCACTTTTCAAACAGGAAGGTCTTACAAATGAAAATGATTTTTTTAGGCTGAGCAGGTCTTTGAGCCCTAATAATTTCTATAAGTATCAGATCTTAATAAACTATTTTGGTGACAACATGTACAAAACTTTTAACAATAGTCAGAGAGGTAGAAGAAAGGAGAGATTTAAAGTTGAGTTCATAAAAAGAGTATTTGATGAACGATTGCCTAGATACATAGTGCCTAAGTTGTATAATGAACTGCCTGAGTTAATTTTTATTGAAAGTAATTTTAAAAGATTTTCTGGTCTTTGCTATGCATGGTTGTTGGAGGTACAATGTAATTCGTAGTTGTTGTTTGTAGTTGTTAATCTTTGTTAAAGTGTGTCATGTCAAATTACTCAGGCTGAGCACTTGGAATTTGTTTGTTAAAGCTTTATTTTGTAAATACTTAATACGTGATTGTAGCATAAGAAAACTTATGACTTGATTAATATAATTTATGTAGGCTAAGTGTAAATCAACTTAGTGTTGAACATTGTGGTTGAGTTACCTTGTAGTGAATATCCAATAATTCTCAGCACATCCCATTGGTCCAGAATAGATTATTTTCAACATTGAACACTCATATACACTTATATATTACACACAAATACACTGGTACACACACACAATGGCAAATGCAAATTTTCTCATCACATAAGTAGCTGTAACCTACACCAATAGTGAAAGAACCTTCACCTCAGGCCTAGGTTAGTACACAAAATTAGACTTATTGATTCTCACACCACTTTTCACTAGTTAGATTTGTGTTCAATATTAGCTCACACAGACAAAAAGTTAGTTCTTGTTAGTCATATTAATTTGTAAGTAGCCTATTCACAAGAAATCTGTGTAAATCCTGTTAGAAAAATTTTCATAAACCTGTATTTTTGTTGTTATTCACTTGTTAGTATTACACTGATTTTGCAAAACACAATTACTGAGAATAGGTGTGGGGTTGATAAGTAAATGAATAAGACTGGTATTTATTTATTATAAGACTTTCAAAACCATCTAACTTCAAAAATGAATATAGATGAAAGCTATTGGAAGAACCGGTGACAGATAGTTAAAGAATCTGGTATGAACTGGTTACTTGTGTGTGCCGGCCCGGCCTGAGGGGGGGGGGGGGGGGAAACAGCTGATTGCGTCTGCATCCAGTTTGCGAGAGAGCAGTGCTGCCAACCTTCATGTGTCGATGGAATCATCAGTGGCTGTATTTTTAAATATGTATTAAGAAAATGTTTGATTGTTATTACTGTGATAGGAGTGACGCCCGTCCGTGCCTACTAGAAATTATTTTGGACAATTACTACCAATGTATTATTATTTTGTTCATTTTGACCTCACTGTTAAGCGTTTTGCTTAGTGAGGCTTACTGATGTTATGCTGTTTGTAAGAAATAAATAAAAAAAAAAAAAATAAAAAAAAAATTGTCTGTATAAGTACATTCGAAAATAAAATATTTTATCTTCAAAACTAGTGAATTTTTTATAATTTAAACTGTTGTAGCTTTCAGCTTTGGTAATATTTGGTAACAATCTGATGTTATATTTGCCAAATCTTCATCAAATTAAAAGGCGTAATTAGGTAGGAAATAATCCCGGTTGGCAGGTCCCCTAAGTGATAACAAACTGATAGTCCCATAAAAAAATGCAATTTTTGTGCAGTGATGATGTAACAACTTTTATTGCTTAATCTGCCTAGTGTTCAAAACATTCGTGGTAGGCCTACTTATTGTACTCCCTGAAAAACTGTAGGCTACTAGCGGAATTTTTTAAACTAGAAACTGTGGGAGTTTCATAAATCGCAATGTACAGGCGTTGCTGCAATTAGTTATTAAAAAATTCACAATATGCTATCATTGCAGTTTACCTTGATTGATAATTTATAGTTAGATGATTGACTAATGTTCATATTAAATATAATATTTCAAAATATTCAAAATAGAGTAATATAATGAAACTTAATAACATCATCATTGTTTCTACCCTTCTTTTAATCAGCTGTGCAATATTAAATCAATATAGCTTGACTTTCGTCTTAAACCGCTCGTATCTCGTATCCAGAACACAAAAAAGTTATACAGCAGCCATGTATAGTATACTAGGTGTCACGAAATTACGAGCACGGAAATTTAAACTGCTGGAAGGTGATTTATATTAGTCTTACCTAGTGATGTTGTCGGTTTTGTTTTGTTTTCATGTTTTTAATTGCAGTAATTAATAACAGATGCCAACAGCTGGATAGGTCGGTACAAATCGGCAACACCGTTTTAAATTCAGGCTCGCATTTTCGTGATGCCTACTTGCAGTTATTCTTATGTTGTCTTTACTCAAAGATAGTTCTATGTAGTTTGAAAATTTCACTTGCAGAGTTATTTAGGGAGTACAAGTACCGTACTTTTTTTAACACTACAGATGAAGCAATAAAACTTGATACATCAACAATGCACAAACGTATATGCCTTTTACAATATTTTGTTTTATTCCTATATATCTTGATCGTAAAAAGGAATTCGGAGGCGGGTAACCAAAACTAATGAGACCTTCAAATTAATAAATCCTGTCACTTCCGTTACGAATCATGGGTATCAGCATGGGTCCATACATTAGTATTTCAATCTCGCAATGCATAGTTAAATAGCTAAATTCGATCCTATGAACAACTTAACAACTTAAGTATTCCTCACACATTTTTGCCTATACTGTTTAAAAATCAGACAAACGAATACATAGTGTTCTGTTAAATTTTAAAACTTAATTGAAACTCTCTTCTTACTTAAAAATTGTATTGTTAAAACCCAAATATGATAAAAAATAATGATATCATACCCAAAAACACAAAGTGTTGAGGGGTTGCCAAGTCCTAAAAATGTATGATATCAAAATTTCTTCCAAGTCAATGCCATTGGTTTTAAAATAGCTACTCGACAAATTGATTTGATCTTTTAATGCTTGTTAAACATTTTTTAAAACATTATTATTTTGTTTCGGGACCGTACTTGGCCAGCAGATGTACGTTTTTATCATTGAACCAAATATAAATTCAATATATTCCCATTGATCGTAATATATCCCCATTCGTAGAAGGTCTAACTTTGTTAATACATCTGCTGGCCAAGTACGGTCCCGAAATAAAATGATAATGTTTTACAAAATGTTTACCAAGCATTAAAAGATTAAATCAATTTGTCGAGTAGCTATTTTAAAACCAATGGCATTGACTTGGAAGAAATTTTGATATCATACATTTTTAGGGCTTGGCAACCCCTCAACACTTTGTGTTTTTGGGTATGATTTTAATGTCTATAAAAACTCCCCAACAAAAACAAAACCTCCAAGGTGCTACGAAAAACTGCAATAAATGTATTAATACCGAGAGAACCGAATGCTGTTGCAATTTACATTCTCAGCTGGCAAAAACACTTAACACAAAGCACTTAGGATGACCGTGTCGAAGTTTACAAGTGCAAAAAGGCGGCAAAAAGGGGAGCGGGCCGTTTTTGGCGGGAAAGTTAGAGACTGGCCGGATGATCGACGAGGCGGAGTGTTCGGATTATTGATGTGGTGACCCGCGAGCGCTCGGCGTCCCCATCAATCCGGGCACGCTGATTTAGGGCGCACTCCGACGGAGAAGAGGCGAGGTTGAGGAAGTAAGGTGGGGAGGAGGGTAGTGTTGTGCGGGAGAAGGGTGGGGAAAGGCAAGGTCTGTAGAGGAAAAAGCATAACTTCTTCCTAAGGTCAGCTGAATAGCTATTTTTGTGTTCCGGATACGAAGCGTCAAAACTAAAACGGAAGTCAAGTTACATTATAATATTTACCATTACACAGCTGATTGAAAAAGAGAATGAAGCAGTCTTGCCATGGGTACGATATTCATCGTAACGACACCATTACTCTATTTTACATTCGGATTATTAGTTAATAACAAACCATTAGGTGACCAAATTAACAATTTATCAATCAAGGTAAATTTAAAACCATAAATTCTACCCTAGTTTGCTTTGAAATTCCTTTTTTAGTAATAGTTTTGACAAAAAAACTCCAACGCAAACGAGAACGATTATTGTTTCCTTCGGTGTTGGCAACACTTGTAGGTAACAAGAGTAAAATGTTGGTTTTTTAACCAACAAAAACTCTGTGGCGACATCCACGGATGTCGCAGAAACTGACACCATTGCTCTTATGAGATGTAGCTCACCTGGCACTACAGTCATCTTGGGGGAAAGGAGGGATATTGTTAGAACCCACGTGTCAACTTGATGTTAGAATCTTTTTTGTTTTCCTAAAGATTTATGTAAATATAAGATTTCTTAGGACAAGAGGAAAAAAATAAATACACGCAAAAAATATAACTCCCGTCACGGCAGACCTGCGTACTCAACGAACTTCCAAAGGAATCTGATATTTTGTATTTTCTTTATAAACATCATAGGAATGAGTATGTAGGTGTACTGCCATGGGATGTTGTTAAAAATGTTTGTAGTTATAACATGTAATGGTTAGGTAAGGTAAAAATCAAATTGTATCAATGTTTGGCACTTTTTAATTTTTTCCATAAACTCCATGGTAGTGAGTACGTAGGTGTGCGGCCATATGGGTGATGTAAGCAAATATCAGTTAAACCCTACCTTGTGAATGTACATACCAAATTTTACAAAGTTAGGCCTAAAAAATAATTGAGCGAAATACATGGTTTTGTTAATTTCCCATAAGATTGACATGGGAAACATATTTTTGGCTTTTATCCGTAATTTCTTCCACGAAGTTAAAAATTCAAAATACTGCTTTGTTGGGTTTTTTAAATCTCTTTTAAATAATCGTAGTTAATTTTTTTGAATTTTGAAAATTGAGGTTCCCAGAAGCCAACAAAAACATTCATACATTTTCATACGTATATGATTATACAACGAATGGTGTTTAAAAATGAAAAAGTAACATGGTCCTGGGCTAGGTCTTACCATGGCTACTACCATAGCCTAATAGCGTATTCCCTATATGGAAATTCGCTAAAAAGTATAACATTTTACAGAAACCCCATCTTTAGAAATTTAGAAAATAGATTAAATAGTTAATAATTAATAAAAAATTTGTATTATTTATAAAAATTGCCCAGCATATTCTTAAAATCCTTGGATGGCTTCTTGTGATCCAAAAGAATAAGACCACCTTGTAAGTTGACTAATTTGTTGGTTTGTAAATAATTAATCACACCCATACAAACCATCTCAATTGAGCAATTTGTAATACCCTTCATGTCCGGCTCTCCGAAGACTTCTTGCATCGCAGACGATTAATTAAAGTCGTCAATTAAAAGAAATTGCAAATTACTCATCAGCCGTCCCGTCACATACGTGTCGACATGCTGCCACTTCCTAAAACGTTGAACAAGCCCCGGACCGACGTACCTTATGGTGTGTTGACCCTCGAAACCTCCTGGCAAAAACAAACTTCAAACTCTGACAACCGGCGTGACGACAGTTAAGAGAAAGAGGGCGTCGCAAAAACCACCGACTTACCTGGAATCAGCTGGAGACAATGGCCGGAGAATTCGGAGGTGCAGAAGAAGTTATCCATCAGGGGCCGGAATATGAATGAGGGGAAGTGATCTAATACTGGTGCAGGAATGCTTTGTCGCGCCGCTGCATGTATGTCGGGGATATTCGGTGCATTCTCGGCAACGCGCGAATAGTCGGGATAAGCGAGTCTCGCCGAGTCTGAATTCGCCGACATCGCTTTTGTTTTAGCTGGTGAAATTCAGAACGTGTAACGGTTCTGATAAGGTCGGCTGGTAAAAGTTTTGCGAAATTGGAGTGCTCTTGTAACTCTTAAAATAGTCTTGGATATTTACGCCATAACTTTGGGTGGTTCATAATTTTGTATTTAAAAAACTACTTTCATGGAAATAGGATTACCTATTAAAAAAATAAGTTGGTGTAAAACATATCTGGAAAATAAATCCATTTAAGGTCCTACACCAATAACGTACATTGCATTTTAAAAATAAAGAACATCATAATACTTGCCATTAGAAAAAAACTGTCTTTAATTAGCCATTATAAAAGAATTGAGATCGCTCCCTGGTCGGAATCTCATATCCTATAGTATAATACGAACAATATCTGAGGGGAGGTATTTTCCACGATCTTGAAATTTGGTTGAACTTTGCATTTAAGAATGGATTGGCTACAAAATAAGTTTAAAAACAGCCCCAACCCCAGGAGAAATATAGGCTAATTTTGTCTAAACTGTAGCCTATTTTTTACATGGGTCTTATGGGTTGCCATTGTGGTAACGAAATCCCAACGAAATGTAATAAAAAATAAAAGAACTTTAATTTCAAGCATTCTTTTAGACAAACGGTATAGTTTGAAAACAAAACAAAAAAAAAATTCATTCTCTTTATCATACATTTTAAGGATGATATTATTTATTATTAAAAGTTATTATAATTAATTGTATATTTATTACTATTATTAACAATATTATTAAAATCAATTTAATCATAGTATTTTATTGTCTATTATAGGTCGTTTTTTAAACTTAATACTTCTCGAGAATACTGGGGGTGGGGGAGAGATTAATAAACTGTACACAAAAAATTTAAACCCATGACAAACATATTTGAGTACCAGATTTCCTTAGTAATGTCTGTCAGTAATACCTAGTCAGCTGTTATATTTATAAGCCAAACCTATGCCTTGTTAAAAAGTAACAGTTCTAAAGTAAATCTATAAAGAAAACAACCGGGTTTAATAATATTGTAAAACTGATACACAATATGTTGTGATGTGAAATTACCAGTTAGTATGTAACAGTGAAATAAATAAGAAAACAAAAAAAAACTTTTAGCCTTTTGAACTAAAAGGCTCCAGCCAATGGGATATTAGCATGGATAAACCAACCCCCTCTACCATCTCCCTCTCTCTCCAAGGACCAAGTTAAAAAAAAGGGCTATATTGAGTTGCCGTGAAAATGATTACAAGTGGAACAGTAGGAAATGGACCACACTCTTTAATTATTTGTTTTGATAATGACAACATAATGCAAGGTTAATCGCTGTATTTGTTTCTCTAGATGACAACCTTCTGCTAAAGTAGAGTAGAGAAATTTGGTCCTCCATGTATGTTTCCTGGTATTTAATTGGTTTGAATATTTACAACCCATTGCACCGTCCCCGAAAATCACAAGGTCTACAAAATGTATGTAAAATTTCTCAAAACTTGTTCTCCAACGGACATAACAATTTAAAACCACTTGAATCGGCAATAAAAATAACTATGTCAACGACCAATTAGCAATTTTGCACGTCTTTTTGTCCTGTCAAAACCTCTTCTTGATGGTCAAAAAAGGAAAACCGAAGTGATAAATATTGCGGTCAGAGGATGTTGACAAATTTCAACTTCTTTAATGTTTCTTTTACGGTTTTGACCTCGGAGGTCTCCGCTGTTACGGTCGAGAAGGCAGGGATATGTGTTATGTTATCAGTATAACTGCGACGACGGTGCAGGGAATTCCGTGGCGAGGACGAAGATATCAGCACAAGGACGAGCGACGACCTTGACGACACATCTGGAGTCGGGCCTTTTGATGTCTTTTAAGGAATCTGTCAATCATTCATGTGTCAGTCTGTCAAGAAAAATTATCCCTCGACTGATGGATAAAACGGAATACATTTAAAATTTGTTTTTCGGATACTTTGATCTTGATTTTTACCTTCTCAAATCACACGCAGTTTTTTCTAAGTTTAGTCAGATTTAAAATAGTTTTGCGACTAAAAATTATACTGTGTGACATCATGTTTGGGGTTTGAATGTAAGTAGGCCTAATCTACTTGTTTGTGAAACGAATTAGCCTATAACCGGCTGGGTATCTGAGTGGTTAAAGTGCTCGCCTTTGAATCCAATGGTTGCCGGTTTGATCCTAAGAAAAGTCAGTAGCTTTTTAAGAGTCATCTTCACCCCTGGGCCAGTAGTCCATTGTTGCGCAGTCGGCAATGTTAATCATACGGCTTTTATGCTATAACATGGTATGGCATTCTCCTGTTTCGGACGCCGTTTTTCAACCGATTTTCTTTAAACTTGGTAAGTGTTTAGTTGAATAGTTATACTATGTAGCACATACCTCAGAATTTTAAAAATTTAACAAATATTACTAAGGAAAATCGAGTTACTTTGCGATGTCTCAAAGAGTAATATTTGTTAAATTTTCAAAATTCCGAGGTATGAGCGAAATAGTATAACTATTCAACTAAACACTTACCAAGTTTAAAGAAAATCGGTTGAAAAACGGCGTCCGAAACAGGAGAATGCCATACCATGTTTTAGCATAAAAGCCGTATGATTAACATTGCCGACTGCGCAACAATGGGCTACTGGCCCAGGGGTGAAGATGACTCTTAAAGGTTCGATTCCGGATCCAGTTGCCATTTGTCATTAGGCTATTAATTAATGATGCTTTCTAACAACTGGTCGATGTTAGATAGTAACAAGACTGGGATTTGGACCGTTACCCGTCAAAACGTTAAAAAATGCCACTGGCATAGACCAACACACAATAACATTTTTTTTATTATGAGAGAAATTTTAAGTAACACAAATATGAGTATACATGTAAATATGATGTTTATGTGAAGTAAGACCATTAATTTTAAAAAAATTAACAATATTTTCGTGATGAAAATTACTTAGTAGAATAAAGGACTCTAGAATAATGTAGGTTGGTGGCATTAAAAAATCAGTGACGTAGTTGGTGGTTCCACTGAAAGCAACTAACTGTCAAATATATGTGAAGTACTTCTTGCTTTTCCCTTGGAATCAGCTTTAGTTGTCACCTACATATAGAATATTTTAGTTTTGGTGAGTAGGATAGATTTATATTTAGGTATAGTACATAGAAGATATGTCACAGCAAATTAAACTATAATATTGATATTCTGTATCAACACACGATATTTAATGTTTTACAAATTGCAACATCCCTTCAATTACATGAAACAAAATATAACTTCGAAAAAAAGCTATCACCGCAACTCTTTAATTTACTTCTAAACAAAACGACAAATGTATTTGTAATCTACATAGGCCTACTCTCCCCGATGGTGTTTATAGGGGAAATTAAAAAAGTGCTGAATACTGATACAATTTGATTATTTTACCTCACCTACCCTTTATATTTCCTAACAACTAACATTTTTAACAACACCCCATGGCAGTAAACCTACATACTCATCCCTATATGGTGTTTATGGGTAAAATACAAAATATTAAATTCCATTGGAAATTTACTGAGTACACAGATCTGCTGCGACGGGGGTATTTTACTATAACTATGCAAGTATAAGCTACACCCATGACCTTGGTCCTGTACTGGTCTACTTCCAGTCTAGTCAACTATCAGCTTAGGTTTCAACTGCCTTCTCTGTGTCATGCATTTCTTGCGCATCGAGTGCAATGCAGATATGCACCTTGAATATAGTTTACCTTTCCCTTTTTTATGCTATGGAGACCTTGCTAATGTATCCTTTTTAATAAGGAAAAGTCCTAGGCAAATAGAGCAGATCGCTCAAAGAAATGATACCGTTATTTGTAGAAAAAAATTCATTCGTCAAAATGAACATTAATTATGAGTAGGTATCTAAACTAGATAATGAAATTAAACACCAGCCAAATTACATATGGCAAATGGTGTTCGTCCAAATTGGGAAATGTGTGGGATGGACCTACCTATAGCAAATTTTACTAAAATCACTTTGCTTCTTAATTAATTTGGTTAATTTTTTAACCCTCCATTACCATTCTTTTTTTACGTTTTAGGTTTAGAAAGCTCATTCTACTTATTACAGTGCATAAATTTGATTAATACTGCAGAGATATAATTTTAACTCATAAAAATAAAGGCATTATTTTTCTAAAAAAGTTTAAATATCTGTATCGCTAACAAATCGTGATCACTTCCACTCCACTCTTAGCCTAACATTTTCTTAAATTTATTCAAAAGTATCTCCAAAGGAATATTTCTTTCAACAAATCTGCACTACTAACACATCACTTCTTAAATTTAAACGATTTTGACGTAAAATATGTGTGTTCTACTTAGTGTTAAGTGTAACTTTCAGTTTGACATAAAGCGGCGTTATATGTTATGGTCCAATTTAAATATCCTAGAATCCTAACGACCTTTCCAAAGCGAGTTTCATCCATCACTTTTGCCGTCCGCCTAATGTCCAACATTAGCCACCGCACGCCGAGAGCCGCCTAATTTGTTTCCGCTCTCCCCCCGCTGAGTTTTGAAAAACTGTTCTGATATTATCACTTGAAGTGGATGATTTATGTAAAGAAACAAATGTTTGTAATGTAAAACACGCCGTTCTCAATGAAAATCTCTGTTTTCTTCCATTTTAGATTTTCTTGGTTTTATTGTTTTCATTGTTCAGTTTGATTTCATTTTACAATTCTTCTTCCATGTACTAAGTTATTAAAAGTAGAGTGTGCCACTCCAGTGTAATTTCTAGTTTAGACCTAGCTAAAACCCCTTGTGAATGTTGTATTTATATATTTATCCACCCAAATCTATAGGCTAACTAATATTTGTGACATTACAACTACGTGATAAAGCCAACTGTGGTCCCACACGCATACCATGCGATGTGCATTGAGAGACAAAATTTCATGTACTTATGGACAGTGTCAATAATGATGAAGAAAGTGAACTTGTGAAGATGATGAGAAAAAACAACACTTAGTTGATGCTAAATTTGACTTCCAAGAATGACATCACATGTTTATTTTACACCTTTGGTTTTGAAACCTACACATTCATACTTACCTACGATACTACTCCACCACTGCTATCTCCTTCGACAATCCTCTCAAACACATCATCTCCACAACAGTCCACCGCAGCAGCGCAACTCCTTCATCATCTGTATCCTTCCTATACAAATTTCCCCTCTAAAAACCACAAGGATCCACCTGAACGCTCCAACACCCACGGTACATTCCTGCCATTAATTACTAGACTGTTCCGTGCGTTGGGACGTGGCAAGATAACAAGGAGATTGATCGGTTAGGTAACCGCGTGTGCGGAAGATACTTCCGAGAGTATATATGGTCAGCGGGGGAGGCGGACGGCAGTAGACAAGATGAGGACCGTGGTGGATGTGGTGGCAGTGGTGGCGGTTGTGGTGGTGAGTGTGGTGTCTGTGGCGGCGAGGAGTGTGGTCAAGCGGCAGGACTTCGGAGGGCATCAACACCATGAACAAATCAAGGGTGAGGAGACTTAAACTAATTATTCAATCTGTAATCATAGGTGTTAAAAAATAATGTGGTATTCAACTCATCAATCCTCTAACTTACCTTTAAAATGTTTTACCGTACTAAATAGATGTTTAAAAACATGTTTTCTAGCTATACCAAAACGTCTAGAAAGGAATACCAAGTGCATATTAATCAAGGTTTGATGTGTAGTTCAGAAATAAATAAAAATCTTGATTTCGTTGTAAAAACGTCTTTAGAATTTATCTTGTCGCAAAAATGCGAATTCGAATACCTTACCGATGACAGTTTGTATTTTTTATAACGGAATGGTTGGACACCGATTACATAAATAGCTTTGTAAAACTGTGTTTAAGGGAAATACTTTCTTAAAAGTGTTTTATTTTGTGTGGTATACCTGTATAAGCAATACACATGTGTGAATCGGCGGCATTGTGGTTAATGCTCCGGACTTCATAACAAAAACAGTGATATTGTGTGTTCGAATCCGCGAACTGACCTGCAAGTTTTGATCAGTACCATTCACCTATATCATTGACTATATACACAAACATAAATGTATATAGTCAAAGACTGTACTGTAGTGGCTCTTACTTTGTCGCATACGACCTTCGCATGGATAAAAATTCATATCAATTTGGCAAAGCAAGGCAAAAATTCTAAAACCTAGTATATTTTTTCATAACTATAAAATATAGTTGTTTCTTATTGATATTAAATGTATCAAATCGTTGTGAGTTGAGGAATGAACTTCATAATGCAATCTTTGGTACTGACGTTGAATCGACATATGAATTCCGTAAAAAAATATCTTCAGTCATATGTAGACCTGTGTAGTATTATTATTAATTTATTGGGGAGAGACCCAATTTATCTTTTAAGCGGCATACTTAATAAATACCCTCAGTGTCTGGTTACAATAGTAGTTATTTGTTACAGGTATAACAATCCAAAGAGAAGTCAAAATGCCAGTGCCGTACACGGTGACGAAGGAGATCCGATATCCTGTGAAGGTCCTGGTGGAGAGGCCGGTTCCGTACCCGGTGGAGCACCGCTACCCCGTGGAGTACAAGAAGGTGGTGCACTACCCGGTCAAGGAGTACGTCGCCGCCCCCTACCCTGTCTACAAGAAGATACACTATCCGGTAAAATACCATGTGGTGAGGCCATATCCGGTCCACGTCTACCAACCGTATCCGGTCCTGGTGGAGAAGAAGGTTCACTACCCTGTCGTCAAACATGTTGGCTACCCTGTCAAGGTCCCGGTGGAACATCCGGTCCCAGTTCATATTCCGGTGGTGAAGCATGTTCCTTATCCGGTAGAGAAGAAAGTGCATTACCCCGTGAAGGTTCCTGTTGAGAAAAAAGTGCCTTACATTGTTGAAAAGCCGTACCCCGTTGTGGTTGAGAAGAAGGTGCCGTATCCGGTTGTGAAGGAGGTGCCTTATCCGGTGAAAGAGTATGTTGCAGTTCAAGAGCATGAACATGTACATGAACATGGACATGAACATGAACACAAGGAAGAATCTTCGGGCGGCGGTCTATCCCAATACCACAGCGGAGGGTATTCGAGGTGAAGAAATGTGTACTCGTGTCCATGTACAAATGTAATATATTGTAATAAAGTTGTAAATACGACATTGTGCCACACATATTTCAGATTACTATATTTGTACAGTTGATATTTTTTATCTTTTTCCACTTGTGTTTATTTGAACACATTCCTCCTCTATGAAGTTTAAAAAATATATATTTTCCGCTGACCGAAAGATTTACAATATTTTTTGTTTTTGTTAAAAAAAAAAATTCAAATTTTTTTTTAAATGATTTATTAAGAAAACCAATCAGTAGTTGTTCTGTTAAAAATAAATAATTAATTAATTTCACAAAATAAATCTTTGAACAAAGGTTAGGTTGATTACTTTTACTCTGCATTTTGTGTTAGCTCTTTACACACAAGTACATTAGATACATTTCTTTATTGTGCGTATTATAAGACGAGTGACTAAAGGGTGAGTGTGGTGATTGTGATGGATCAGATAAAGAGTAGCTTTGTTACTGACAAATGCCAGCTGATTGATTTCCCATGGGAATATTTTAAAATAGGCCTACAACATAAGACATTAACCCGAGTTTTGTTCAAGAATGATAAAATCAGCCAAATTATTATAAAGCAATGTTCTATAAAATCGAGGAATTTCAAATAATGGATGAAATATCGATTTTAAGTATTAACTAATTATGTTAACTAATTTATAAAAAGCAACGTTCATCACAAATTTTAGTTAAACCATTGACTACTTACACTAACGTGAATAGACTTCTCGTCCAATATGTATTTTCTTTGATACTGTAATTCGGAAAGTTCGTGTACGCCGCGCCAGAGTTGTTGCAATCTATGTCGTCATTGTTCAGATTGATTTTCAGTGCTGCAAAAACATTTCCTCACAACATAAATCCAACCCTCCGTTATAAAATGTTCTATACTTGATTGAGAAGAGTGATAGTATTGATTTATCAATCATATGTCTCTTACTTTAATGTACGGTGCGGAAGATGGCATCACACTATAAAATGGTTTCAAACACACCTATGCTATGAGAAGTCTATTCTCGTTTAAGTATATAGTCCATGGTTAAACTTTAATTACACCAGATCTAAATCCAACCTAATGAGACCCCGCCTAGGCTAAGTAGCGGCCTAAACACTAACTCAGGTGAACCGCCGCTCCGGCCAATGTATTAATCCAGATAAAATCTCCGGTTGAGCCGGGTCGGGCAATAAACACCATTAAAGAAACACTGCTAAACACAACGCAGTGGACGCGGCCAAAACACGCGATTTACACACAATGTCGCGGCCGGTTTACATAAGTCAGAGCGTGATCGGGCTATCCACCGAGCCTCGTTAGAGAGCGCGAGCACATTAATTAACCACCAGGGTAATGAGAGCCGGCCTGCCGCCTCAAATTGATTACTTTTCATTAACTCTAATAACCCCCGACGGTGCTCCAAAGTTAATAGAATACTTGTCCCTGTCCGTTTAGCCGAATGTGCAAAACGAGCTTTGGGATGAGCGATGGCTACGGGTGGAAGAAGGTTCGTTTGTGGCTTAACTTGAGGATGTAGCCTTTCTTTTAGCGTAATAACAAACTAACTTAGTGCAGCAAATAATTGATTCTCGGTAACGGTTATATCAGTATGTAGGACTATTACGCTATCATTATCATGAAATCTCACGAAATCTCAAGTAGTGAAGCTAATCGATATAAAAATTATAATATTCGCAATGGCATTCAGTTACAAAATTTATATAAAAAAATATGACTTAGCTAATTTAAGATAATGAAACAAATTATGTTTCATAATTGGACAACATTGTGTTGGCTGCACAGGGATTTAATTGCACCTTCTGTTCCGATTATTCAATTGCAAGATAATTATAATTGCACAACTGTGACTTGTTACGGGAACTAATTAAATAACTTGGCGTGGAATTGCTGCAGAATTGGATAAATGATTTAACTCAGACTCCAACGATATTTTGCAAGGAGGTATGAAGTTTCGAAAGTTCGGACCCCAGGATCATCAAACTAAGGAAAAGGGAGTTCATAAGGTTACAAGTCTCATTTTTTGTAATGCATATACTATTAACTTTGACCTACATAAGATTACACTTTTTTATTAAACAATAATTTTTTTAAAGAAAATGCCAATTCTAATATGATGATATTGATGCGAGTGTGTAAATGTAAGTCGAAGTTGCATGGTTATGTTACTTTGGCTTTACAGCTAGATCAAACATTTCTCACAGTGTTTCATCAGACATTTCTTCCACACCATATTCGTACACAGATAGCGCGATCTGGATACTCGCATCGGCGCCAAGCTGATATGACAAGCCGGGTATGCAGATAGCATTAGCCCAGGAGCTGATTTGTCACCAACCTTCTCCTTCCTGGGAACATGTCGTAGGGATCCGCCGCAGCGGCAAAAACAGGACAACAGCCATTATTCAATTACTATGGGAAGACAAGCGGCCGCCAGGACACCGTCTGCGTCTGCAGCTATTAAGTTATCAGCTGAAAAAAAACTTGGAGGAATTTTGTTGCATCTGTATTTTACAGAAGAGTTGGCGGAAGAGGTTCAGCGGCAAACGGCAACTTCACCTGCCATTTGATCATGGGAGGAATTAGTTCCAGTGTGAATTGTTGCAGCTATTCGATATTTATATGTGGAATTATTTACTTTTTGCCTGTTCGATTTGTTTTTCAGTTTGAAAAAAATTATGGTAGTCACTGAGAAACGTTAGGAATGCCTGGGTTAATTATATTTTACATATTAAAACAACATTATTTGATTCCGTATAATCAAAAAGGTCAAGACTCCCTAAAATGCAACTAATTCGGTGTTTTTTTATCTAGCAACGGTGGGTGAGAAAAATAAAAAATAAAATTTTGTATAACGATAATTTACAAAGAATTGCAGGGAATTAATGAGAAACCTAATGATGAGCTAGAAACAGAATACTAAAAACAAAAACACTAACCATATTTGGATTTTAATGAAGTATTAACATTCAGTCCTAATAATTGACGCTGCGCCATCCATTGAGGAAGCCATATTTCTTCCCAGTTGAGACTCCCGATACAAATCTTGATGTTATTTTTGTCCCCAACGTGCTCAAAAACAGAAATAGAGATTAAAATCAAAGTCACTTAACAACTAACTATTGAATTAAAGTTGACCTATTAATATGAAACTAAATGATGGACAACATAGATAAAACCACATCTCATGGACTGTAAAAATATAATTAATAACATCAAAACTAAAAATATAATGCGAATTATGGTTTTCAATGAACCTTTAGTGTCGGATTTTCATCCAAAGTGGTAAGTTTTTTTCTCTCAGAAAGATCATCATACCGAACCAGACCCTGTGTGAAAGTGTCACTGCTTTCTTCTAAATTTTATCTTAAGGCTCCACTGGTCATTATAGGCACTATTCCTGTGGATTAATGATAAAATCATATTATTTTATTTCATTTTACAACATACTTTAATTTTAATCTACTTTTTGTCCGTCGTACTTTTTAAGCAGCAATTTCCACATCCATTTTCTCCACTTTTTTATCCCCGATGTATTCTTACAATAATCGATAAATTATTGGTTTTGTATCGCAGTGAAAAAGTGAACTTGGATAAATAAAAGATGTTGGATCTCGTGAGGAACGTGTAAGGCGATAAAACACGTATGAACAACGTAAGAAACAGTTTGAATGGGCTATAAAAACGTACCACGGCAGCGGCGGCGGCGGCGCGGCGGACCGGACGCTGCGTGCTGGCGCCGGTTTTTACCAATGAATAGATGCACTTTGCATCAGCTAAGAACAATTCTGTCTTCGTTGAATCTAAGTTCTTTTTTATTGAAGTGCGAAAAAGAAAATATCCAAAGAGTATAGTAGATGTTTGACGATTCGTTCCACAGTGTTTTATCTTTCCCATTGTACCAACTTAACATAGGAGTGGCTGAGTTGATGATGATAGTCTCAGGTTTTGTGAAATTTGTCAACAATTTTGAGAGATGGATCCAAGTTTGGGCCAAATTATTTGATTTTTTAAATAAATAATAGCTTTTTCCATTTATTTTCTCATCTTAGTTTTTGGAACCTATTTAAACTAAATTTAGAATACTTTGGGGAAAAATGTAAAACGTAATAAATCAAAATGAAAATATTTTCGAGCTTGTGTTTCATAAGTGTTTATATTTTGGTAATATCCACCGATACCAAAACTTAAGCTGCTAAAAGGTTAAGAGAGTTAGTTAAACAATTTTAAGCTGGTATATGTATTGATTTTGATTTATTGTTTTTTTAATAATATAATAAATTGCCGATTGTTATTTTACTCTAGTTAAATAACAATCGCTCAATAACAATAATTCTTTAGTTAATCCTTGTAGAACGTTGTACCCTAAATTATTCACACTTACGCTGATTTTACTACTCTTTGAACCCCGAACACCCCAACCATCGAGGTTGCCATCATATATCTGCTAATATCGAGTTCTTCCATGAAATTTCGTCAACGACTTTAAACCGAATAGGAAGTCGTTTTCAAGAAAAAAAACATAACCCGCTTTACACCATTGCCAATTTCATGATGTTCATCAGCTAAAGGCCTATTGTCTAATTACACTGGGGCGCCCCCCCCCTCCGGGTAACATATGGGCTAGTCAGGCCGGGGACACAAGGTCCGGCGAAACGAACGGAACACGGTTTCGTGTTTTCTGCCGGAATCAGACGAAGTAGAAATACTACATTGGAGTGCATGGGCGAGGACACACGGCTCCGGTTCAAGCGTCCGGCTCCGGCAAAATGCATGGACGTTCTGTTTTCCCGCTCCTCGTGGGCCCGCCGCCGGTGCCGGCGCCGCCGAGGATAGCAACTCGCGGCCGCGCTGGGAATGCCGCCTCAATTTGTCGATCGCACGGGACAGGTGTTGGCCTGACGGACAGTCGATTATTGCATGCTTTCACTGATTGGTTTGCCCTTCCAGGGTTTTTATCGCGATCTTTCGCGCTCTCAAGTTCCCGTTGTTTTATTTGTTTTTTACCTGTAGAATTTTAAAGCTCCGCAACGTAAATAAAGACTAATTGTTATGACCTAGTTTTTGCATTTTGTCACACCTTTACCTTTACCTCCGGAGTCGTCCCTTTGATCCAAAATTATTCATGGGACCAAGCCCATGCCTAATTTTAACCTTAATCTACCATAAGATTAAGGTAGTTAATGTAAATAATTTTACTGTTATAGTTTACATAACAAAACTACTGAGCAATGGCAGCGGTCGTAGCTCAGTGGTAGAGCTCTGGGTTATCACCCAGCGGGCCCGTGTTCAAATCCTAGCTCGGGAACAAATTAATCGTTTGTTTGATCCCTCCCGTGGTTCGGAAGTCACATTAAGCTGTTGGCCCACCTGTATTTAAAACAAAAAGTGCAGTCCTTTCAGGCGAGGATAACTATCAGTTGCTTGCTGTACTTGCTGATCTCCCTCCACTAAAAGCCATGCGATTATTTTTTTACTAAATTATAAAATAACAAATATTATTAGGCCTAAAGTATGACAGTTTTATTAGGTATCTTACTAATTTCAAACATTATCATGGGTGTGATAATCCATACAAAGGTTTGTCTTCTTTAACTGTCCCTTTGTTGTTTTAATTGTTCCCTACTTATATAAAGTAACTTTTAATAAAGTTAATTTCTCTCTCTCCCTTAACTGTCGTTTAAATTGTTAACAGTTCGGTTGAGCAATGAGCTATTCTTAATTAATAGGTTTGGTTAGTTGCAAAACGTTCAATTGTGTGTCACATTAGGTGAGCGGATACATAACTGTTGTACTCACAAATGGTTTTGATATTTCGTAATCTGTGCCAATTCCAGGCGTATATGTGATCAGCCTATTTTAGAAGAATCTATGTCGTAGACACGTAAATGTTTTTGGGAGCTACGTTTTTCGAAGTGGCTTATAATATCCTACGACATAGTGGGGATGTAAATCTCGAAGGGTCGTTCTAACTGCCAAAATAAAACTCTGTAGGCACTAAACTCGGCATGTATCAAACCGGCCACACGTAGGCACCAATGGCGTCCACGTTCCTCCCGGGGCGACAGTTTCGTACCGCGTTAACAAGATGTATTCGCTCATCTTTGTCCACAGCATCGTATAATCTACGCACCTGATTGCCGGACATCGACTGTCATTAGACCTACTGGCACTCGATATAATGATAACCCCCGCCCAGTAAGTGATCACACCGACTGCCCGCTTTATACTTACATGTTCGCCCTGTAATTTCCACTTCTAAGTTCCTTCGAGAATTTAAATCGAGAATTTTCTTTTGGTCATCGATTTTGTATGTATTTCATATAAAACTTTTCCCATTATTTTGAATCGTTATTAAAGCCATTACTTTTTAAATCGCTATTTAGTATTGTCATTGTTAGCATCAAATGTAGTGATCCTCGAAGAATTGTAAAAGTACTTTCTTAAATTACTTGGTACATATGTGTTGCATGTAAAAAGGTATGCTTGCATAACTAGATTCAAATTTTAACGTCAGTTTTAGGTTGGCTAACCACATTAATGAACGCAACAAATATTGCATGCCGGGAAATAAGAGTTCCTAGAATGCTTTCACTATTTAATCAGGGAAAAGGAATTTACGAAATCGAAGTATGTAGTAAATTTGCATGATTGCCGAGAATATAACGTGTTAACAGGTAATCGTGGGGTAGGTGTTGCAGCAAACTGCTCGTCCGGTGATTTGATGGCTGATAATTTACCGGACAACAAGGATCAGCTGTTATTAAACTGACGAATCAGCTGATATTAACACTCAAATACAATCTGAGCAACGCCCGCCGGCAAATATTTACATATTTTGGAGCTTAAAGCACCGCGGATGTCTTGGAGTTTCATGTATCTAGGATTCTAGCCTGCTATCCGATTATAATTTCTAGACCACATCGCCAGATTTGAGATATAGCAGACATTCCGTTGAAAACTGCCAGATTTTTGCCTAGATTTTGTGAAAGTTTTACGAAGTTGCATGACATTTAATCACAAAGATTTTTGTAACAAAATATATTTTCCTCCACCTACTATCTAAAGCCGTATTTTCCTCCTTGGAATAGAGTATACTAAAGTACTAGTTTTTACCACATGTGACTTAAATAATTCATTTTTCTACCCAGGGAAAAATATAATTTTTTGCACCACGGGGCTAAAGTTAGTTACATAAGAATAACATTAAAAGAGAGTTTTAAAAGAACATGAGTCAAGTCGGATGCCACTTGTATTTGTTTCGTTACTCTTTGGTTACTAATTTCAGCTGTAGCAAAAGCCATTCTGTCAGCAGTATGCGTATTTGTTTAAATTTTGCTTGTGTAGGCTATTAACCTAAGAAGTCCAAAACCTAGGTGTAAGAATTTTTATTAGGCCTAAATTCTGTTTTGTTTTTTGTGTTCTATAAAATGACATAGTCTACCTGTGTGTTTTTTACGTTGAAGTAACAGATCCAGCTTGACGGAGCAGGTGATCATATGAAGGTAAAGTTAATTATATACGATAGGCCTTTTGTTATACAGGCCTAAATTCTATTCTTGTAGGTGGAGGAAAAATGTTGTGTGCATCATGGGACTAAAGTACTTTTTCTCCCTCAGGGAAATTGTGGTCCTTGGCTTCCCCCTCGGGCGACAACAGTTTCCCTTTAGGGAGAAAAAGTTGTACTTTAGTATAACAAGAATAAACTATTATAAGCACAAATAACTATTGTTAGATTTTTAAAATAATGTTCCTGTATAGATAGAAACGTACTGATAAATATAACTTATTTGATTGTGATATAATATTAAGACCAAAATCAATAGAAACGTTAATAGAAGAATTTTTTAATTATGAAATTTGATCAATTGCATTTTTTAGTCGATAGGATAGCAATATTTAGTTAGAATAACAAATTAGGCACATACTACATCAATTATAGAGGGGATAAAATAACGTAAAATGCATTAAAATTTGTTTTTTCTAAAATTGATCCTGAGCATCAAAACTAAAAATGAAGCTCATAGATCTGTTTGTTTTATTGGTCTACAAAGCTGTTATCGAACACAGCAAAATTCTTTACTCCACATTTTTAAGCTTTCAGAATACTTACCGTATTGGACAGTCAAGTTACATAAGAATTGTCAGGTTTCTTCTCTAGAAAAGGTAACATATTTTATGGTACTTTTAACTTTTACTCGTGACATTTAAAAACCAAAAATATCTACAAAATTGTAAAAACTGTAATTTTAAATCCCTTGTGTTGTTAAGGAATGAATCAGAACAATTCATTTTTTCGTGGAGTTTGTAAGATATAAATGAGGAGACCTAACTTCTCTAACTGAAATACTATTTTCCTCTGAACGACACAAGTAATAAATAGCTTGACGGTTTCAGTTAGTTGGTTGGAAGTAATTCTGAAATTTTGTAGATTTTCACACATTATTTTTATTTCAGTATCAATTCAATGATGGTGCACGATTACAGTATAATTCTAAAAGGAACAGACCAGATATACAAAAGATGTTGACATAACTCATTGTTATTCATTAAGCGAGCTAAAAATCCAATTTAAACCTGACCAGTAGAAAATGTAAACACAAATAGATAAATAGGCCATGCAAATCTGGTAATTGTACATTTCAACGAGACATTTCATTGCCGCGAGAGAAACTTCCGTGCAAAATAGTCCCCATTTGCATAAACAATCTATTAAAGTGCGCAAGGTGGTAATTCAAATGTATATGTAAAACACATGTAATTCCCTCCCCCCCCCCCCCATCACGGCCAACCAATGGTCGCCAGAGAAGGCGCTGTTATGTTGTGTAAGATGGGTTGCGATAAGTGAAGGAAATGTTTGGTAAAACTTCCTTATGCATTTAGCAGAACAGAAGCGACCCTCGGGCTCACAATTATGTACGCTATCCCGAATATCATGGTAATTATGGGGTACAGTCTACCATCCTTGGACTGTGACTTACCAGATGCTCCTGGCTGCCATATAAATGGTAATTTCGCTAAAGGCCACCGCCTTTGACTGTTCCCGAGATTACTATACAGAGTGACCTATTAATGGAAAAATAACATAAATAATCGGGTTACTCAGTAGTTAAAACAAGCAAATAATATTACACGTGTTTTCTTTTGATTGATTGATTTCTGTCTTAAGTAATCTGTATACTCCTATTTCCTATATTGTAATATGAGGAGTGTAAGTGGTTATTTATGTATTTTATCATTGTAGTCGAATGAAGAGAATCGACCATGAGGCGATTTTTAGTTGTAATACTGTAGTGTATCCCTAAGATTGATGGAGTTATTAAGGTAACGGTTTTTTTTTTCAAAATGTGCTATATATAAGTGCCTTAAATGTAACTACATTTATATTGTTATAGAAGTAAAAAAATATTTTCGTGATATGTGACTTGATTATTTATTTTAATGTAAATATAAAAATCTTTTGCGTTTGTTTCATAATAAACTTTATTGTTATTAATATAAGTAAAACAATAAGTGTGGCTAACTAAACTTTCAGTATGAGATGGTAAATTAAATTCTTAGTGATTAAAAAATATTTATAAAACAATTGAGACTGTAAATTTGTTAAAAGTATTCTTTATTTGTAGTAGTAATGTTGGGTTATTATGAATTGATTTTGTGATCAATATTGTGTGTACAGTACTTCAAAAAGCCATATTTACAATTACTTACAATCTTTATTATTCCTAACATTTGTCGCTTTGTTTGTATTTCAATTCAATGCTTACCATCCCATAATCATTCTTCAAATATATGCAATAATTTCATACAAAATGTATATATTAATTTTTAGTAATTCCCAATCCAAATGAGTGTTTGTCTTGGTTTCTCTTTGTTTTCCTTATTAAATAAAAAAAGTCACTTCATTGGATTGTTTATGCAAATTACGACTATTGTATTTCCATCCAAGGAGGCATAACGAAGTGTGACTAATTTGGTTAAAAGATATCATATTAGAAAATAAAAACAACTTCAGTTACAGTAGGACACGACAGGGTCGTGGTTAAGTTTAGTCACTATAACAAAAGTTTTTAACTATGAAAATGGAAGAGATGAGTATTTATAATTATTTCAGGCCCCTAGCAGTGTTAAGTGTTCTTCTGGGCAATGTGCTGGCCGAGCGTCCCAGCCAACTTCACTGCCAATTTTGTTCCGTAGCCATGATTCTATGGGCTGCTGTAAACATGATATCTTTTATTATTCTTATTTATTTTTCTACCATTGACATTGCTTTACAGTCATATATACATTTGTGTATATATTTTATAGGCGATCATATTATTTTTATTGGTGCACTTACTACCACAGCTTTTTTCACAAAAAATTTGATCCAAACGCTTGTAACGATTGATGAAATGAGGAATGTTATATTTAAAAGTCCGAATGTGTCGAAATATTACTCCGCTTTAAACCCTAATATCTTTGCTTTTGGAATCATTGGCTTCTGCTTACTCGAACATATTATGATTTTTGTTTCAATTTTCGTGATGAAGTCAAAAGACTTACGTTTGGTCTTACGATTAATTATATCTTTGACGTGGGAGACCCATGCTATAAGGCAAATCTGTATTTTCATTTTCATATTCTACAGCAGAAGTTTAGTTATTCAAGGGTTTATCTTCGAATGGATACTTTTAATGAAAAGAAGTAATGAATTTGGAATAAAATATTTTTGCAGATCATTACAAACGGAGATCTATCTTATTCCAAGTGTTGATAGAAGATTAAGTCTACATGTCCTGGTTATAATGTTTTTACGTATGTACAAGTTCATGCATTTCGTCACAACGCCGCTATTTAGCCAACATGAGCCTTTCAAAAAAATGTGTGACATTATTTTTTGGCATACACCTGTGTATGTATTGGTATATTGCTTATGTTTGACATCTATGAAGGTAAATGTATAGATTTAAACCTTTCTAAACTTAAAAATACAAAGCATGAGTAATAATTTGTTTAGGCCTAATCAAAATCTAGGGGCGGGGAGGGGGGTGTTAATGATTTAATACTTTGTATAATACATTTTCGTATTTCTTTATAATTTTTCTAAAAGCCAATAAATGAAAATTTTATATTAAAGTATTTAAATTTAATTCAATAACGGCACGTTACTTTATTTTATAATGCATTATTGGAATGCATTGTGTGTGCATATTATAATTTATTGAGCGGAGCGAGCGAAGCGAGCGAAGCTCCTATACTACACTCTGGCTTTTTATTTACAAGTACTCCTCCTGAACGGCTAGAGTGATCCTCACGAAATTTTGCTCGGTCATAGTAACCATCTATGGGAAGGTATAAATCTGAAATAGTCCAAATCGGACATAAGGGTTCTGCCCTACGGCCCTTTAAAGTTACCATGTTATTTCAATAGGAAAAATATTTTATTTGGTTTGTTTACTGTGTGTTGATTATACAGCTGTCATTAGGATCAGATTTAACAGCAGACTGTTACTATCAGCTGTTTGTGAATACAGTAGTTTTATGTGAAATTGTTGTTTTGTTTATTATAGTGGTTTGTTTACCTTTGTAAGTGAATGAAATGCCACGTTTACGGAGAGGAAGTGCAAAATCTTGGACGACGCACCATTTAATATCTTGTAAACATATAGTACCCCGTTGCAGCAAACCTGCGTAATCAAAAATTATTAGAGTATTGCAGACTTGTGGCGAGTAAGCGCAGCGAACAACCTAAATCTGGCGACGAGTGTGTGCAGCGAATGAGCCGACTCAAAAGGTGAGTGAGCGCAGCGAACGAACTAAATTGACGGCGAGTGAGCGTAGCAAACGAGCTGACCCAAATGGCGAGTGAGCGCAGCGAACGAGCTCACTTGAATTACCAATAAAAAATTTGCTATTATTGATTTAAAAAAATAGTCGCTCCGCTCAATATTGCAAGCAGACAACTGCATTGTATACCTAGTTAATTTTTTATACACATTTTTATACAGTTAGTTTGTTATAGAAACGTAAACAGTTGTGGTTAACATAAATAGAAATTCATTTAAACAGTTCATAAAATCAAATTTATTTGAATTTTTTATGCAAATAGTTTGAAAATAAATTATATATTACAAAAAGTCACAAAATAAATGATATGGAAGAAGGGTAATTGATTGAATCATTAGACATCTGTTACAATATAAAATCTAGCAAATCAGGAAGAACAGATGGTTCAGTTATAAAATAATTTGCATACTAATATTGGGTCAAGATCAATTTTCATTTTGGTCAAATAAATATTGACCTGCGGGCGAACTGAGTCAGTCTAGTGCAGTGATGTGATTGTATAGGTTTGGGGGGTTAGGTCCGAGGGGCCATGGGGCTCAAGGCCTGGGGTCCGGGGTAAGTCTAAATTAGATGGGGTTTTCTAAATTAAGGGGGGTACTATCCAAAATTGATAAATTGTTTAAAGTTTCTCCAGTTTAAAAGTTTAAATTATTTCCTTGTGAGTTCCAGTCTCCTTAACACTAATATTAAATTTATTAAATGTATAGGTTAAATACATACATACATACATATAGGTTAAAACATACTTTCAAGTTTGTTTATTATTATAGTTATTTTTACTGGTTGAAAAGATTGTATTTTTCTATTTGTTGTATTGATTTAATTAATGTTAAATAATATTTGGTTTGAATCTTAATATGTCTCTTTCATTTAATGAGCTACGCCCTCAGTCACCTGTCAAAAGTGCGACTTTCAGTTGGCCAGACTGAGAAGCCACACTACATGACTGAGGGCGTAGCTCAAAGAAATAAAGAAACATGTTAATATGAACCCAAATATAATTTACAGATATTACTTACATATTACTTACATTACTTCCTTGACCTCACCTGAAACTAACAATTTAAAATCCAAACAATCAATAATTAAATAAAACCATATTAATCCAGTTTCCCCCTTACAGTACAAGGAGTTTAATTGTGACATTGGTGCTGGTTGCCGGACACGTTATCAATCTCATTATTTCCACTATAATGGTTATATTAAAAAATTATTCTCACTCAAATTATAATTCGATGATTTTTACTTCTTAAAATTTATGCTTTCATTCGGGGGGTAAGTGGTTGATGACAATTATTTTGCAAAATATTAAAATTTAAATTTAAATTATCACATGGAATGACTGGGCGAAACATCGGCATTCAGCTATAGTCCGTGGAGATAGCAAATAAATATTTCAGTGCTGGATACTGGTCTAAAAGTTTTTACACTGCTTCTACATCAAATGGTATGTACAAAACCGCCAGGAGACACTCTCTCAATAGTCCGGATCACCCCCATATGACGTCATCAAAATGGCGGCCCACCAAATTTGTAGTGTTTTAGTTAAATACTTATTACTGCCCACCAAGTCAACCAATTTTGACTTTGAATGTGTCGTTTTGTAGGTATTGAAATTCTGCAACTGTTAATACCCTTAAATACCCATACTCTTTTTTATAAATAATAATTTAATAAAATAATTGGTGTTTTTCATTAATTTTTGCTATAATATTTAATATACATGGTGGAAAAAGTCTTGAAACGATTTAATACTTTTAAAAGTATTTAAGTAACAAAACTAAAACTTTACAAATTGATTTTGAGTGACTAAGACTAGTCCTAAAGTACTTGGTATCCTTGGACCTCCAAGGGGGGACGGTCCACAAAGAGTCAGAGTAAAATCTTAAATGTAAGCATAGGTCAAATTACATAGGTTATATACATCAAATTAACGGTCTCAAAGAATAGAGAACAATGCCGCAAACCCGGCCTCAAAAGGATGATCGAGTCAAAAATGGCAGGCGATCAAACTTTAAATTAAAATCATATTGCTGAAAACAAAACATGCAATAACTAACGATCCACTCAACCTTTTGAGGTCGGGTTTGTGGCAAATTCCTCAGAATGCAAAGCCCTTCAAAATGATGAATCATATGACGTAATCCAATGAAGTTTTTCCCAAGACTTCCTTTAGGGACGTCCCTAGTAGAGGTCGTCAGGAAAACTGCATTGGGCTACGTCATATGACATATCATTTTGAAGGGCTTTGTATTTTGAGCAATTTGCCACAAACCAGATCTCAAAAGGTTGAGTTGATCGGGAGTTACTGCATTTTTTGTTTTCAGCAATATGATTTTAATGCAAAGTTTGGTCGCTTACCATTTTTGACTCGATCATAAAAAAAGAGTATGGGTATTTTAAGGGTATTAACAGTTGCAGAATTTCAATACCTACAAAACGACACATTCAAAGTCAAAATTGGTTGACTTGGTGGGCAGTAATAAGTATTTAACTAAAATACTGCAAATTTGGTTGGCCGCCATTTTGATGACGTCATATGGGGTGATCCGGACTATTGAGAGAGTGTCTCCCGGCGGTTTTGTACATACCATTAGATGTAGAAGCAGTGAGAAAAACTTTTAGACCAGTGTCCAGCACTGAAATATTATGGCTCTTTTTGGAGCTATCTCCATGGACTACTAGGGTCTAATTCTTACTATTTGAATAACTTGCAAAGGCAGCTGACTAGAGGCATCCCCTTAAGGCACAATGGTATTGAGCTCCGCAGAAGACCAAGGTCATCTTGGAAACGATGGCAAAGTGGATGTAGGCCTACAAAAAATGTTTACTACTTTATGTTAATGAAAATGAAATGTTTTATCAGTATAGTAACTAAATTGATGGTTTCAAGCAACAACACTAGTATTTTTTACACATACGCGGCACATTTTTTGTACAAGAAACTCCTCATAGAGTTTTAAAACAATTTTTTAAATAAGAGCACTGCCAATAGTTGTTTCTTAAGTAAATTGGTAAATATCCATCCAAGGGCCCTAGAAGCCTTTAAAGTTTTTAATTTCTCGATTTGATTAACATTGATGAGGAAATTAAAAAGATTTCATGTTAACAGATGTAACAAGTAAACACAGTATTTTACACCAGTGAGAACGTCTGCCTATTCAAGAAATCTAGAATGAGAAGTAGCTAGGTGACATCTACAAAAACAATAACAAAATCTGTCACGTCAAAGGTGCAAAGCAAACCACTCTTGTGTCAAGATAAACAACATGACGTCAGAGGTGCAGGACTGCTTCTATCAGCTGTTGGTGTCACCTACCTTGGATTGTTCTAGATACATTTTGTCTATTCACTCCAAAGAGGTTATAATTTAAACCTTGGAAAATGCACTAGTTAACGAACTGATTAAAAAGCGTAAACAGTAAAAACTTCATAATCTAAATTGCTCTATATCGAGCAACAAGAGCACTAATTTATATAGATACACAAAAATACAATACAATAATTGTTGCATTTATCAATAATTCATTTTATCTTACTTCATTTCATGTTACAGTTTCAAGAATTGAAGTCTAAAGTCCTGTCTGTTAGTACATCCTACCTTGGACGTGGCGAGAAAATTATGGTATTTATGTTAAATATATATTTTAACATAAAATATATTTTATTAAAGAGTCATCTTCTTTGAGGCTAGTAGCTTAGTTGGATATGTTACCCATACGGAATTTGAGCAAGACATGGTATTTTAGTCCCCTGTTTCGGACGCGTTTTTCAACCGATTTTATTTAAACTTGGTAATTGTTTATTTGAATAGTTATGTTAGGTCCCTCATACATTAAAAGTTTGAAAATATTAATCTCAGTGACGGAGCAAAATAATGAAATTTTCCTCGCTTTTAAGATTTTGTCTACTAATAAAATTTATTTTATTCAGTCACGATGCCTGACTTAATGACATGTGATTTTTCTTGTAGGGGTTTATCAAAGACAAAGTGTACTGGCCTTATGCTCCAAACCCTGAAAGAATAAAGACATCGATTAAGTGCAGGCTATAATCCAGGAAATGCTACAGAAAATCTGGGCTGAGTTTTAATTTCGCTTGGATATTTGCAGACGTTCTAATGGAGCTCATATTGAGCGTGTTTAATGCATAATTTAAAGTAAATGAAATCTTTTTAATATAATGAACAGTTTTATTCTGTTTCCATGATTTTGCAACTCATAATATACAAATGAATCAACCTTACTTTTGTACCATTATTTTTTAGTAACTCTGTATGTACAGTAGAACCTCGATAGTTCGACACTCGGTGGACTTAGAGAGTGTCGAACTATCGAAATGTTGAACTATAGGGAGTATATGGGGAATTTTAATTCTGGGAGGATGAAAATCATGATTTTAATTTAGGAAAAACTAAATTTTAATGAAACCATAACTTAACTGAGCTTTAACATAACAAACATTCAAATTATTGACTACTTTATTTACATTTTCATCTTTGTCATCGAGAGTCGAACTATCGAGGTTCTACTGTATTTACAAAACGTATACTTTTTACATTTCAATTCAACCAATGAATAAATATTTGACCCTCAGGGACATTTGGAATAACCGGGAATAAGTTAAAATAAATTAAATTGTAGTGAGAGCTAACTCTTTGTCAACATGGTTGCCAGGTTCGAGTGCTCCTCTCCCAGACGACTCATAGCCCGGGGAAGTTTTCCTTGACCGGCTTCTTCAGAATCACACCCGGTCTGAGCCTATCCGTGAGTAACCAGGAGTGAAATCAAATCACCTAGGCCTATACTGGTAATTAGTGTTATTGTTTAGTAAATTGTTGCGGACATTTTCCATCACTGATTAGTAAAAAAATTCACGACGTTTCGGTATCTGAAATCTGATCCCGTCTTCAGGTGGAAGAAGTACCTAGAACATAACAAAGTTAGTTAAAACAGGCCAGGCAAACCTGGAGAAGTCCCTAGCCAAACCTGAAAACAGAGCGTGCGCGACATTGCAAGTGCGTGGTTGGCTCCCCTGTGCTGTCTCCTGATTGGTGCTGTATATTTTTCTAATTTAATTGTTTGTGTCTTGTTTTTTTACTGCTTTTACAGTTTAATGTTTAAGCTTTTTCAATTTGTAGTGTTTATTTAATTTTTGTGACTGCCTCTTCTGTTTTCAGGTTTGGCTATGGACTTCTCCAGGTTTGCCTGGCGTGTTTTTACTAACTTTGTCATGTTCTAGGTACTTCTTCCACCAGAAGACGGGATCAGATTCTAGATCCCGAAACGCCGTGAATTTTGTTTACTAATCAGTGATGGAAAATGTCCGCAACAATTCACTAAAACTAACATTAACTCACCATCACCAACAATGAACTTTAAACAAAGAACTGGTAATTAGCTTAGCACATTTGTCAGTTGTGTACAAAATAGACCTGTTAACTGACTGGCGTCGAGTTGGAAATTGTCTCAAATATGACATTACCACTGTACTGTTACTATAGAGCAGTTTTGGTATAATTAATAATTTGTTAGCTACAGTTTCAAGAATTGAAGTCTAAAGTCCTGTCTGTTAGTACATCCTACCTTGGACGTGGCGAGAAAATTATGGTATTTATGTTAAATATATATTATATATATATATATATACATATATATATATATATATATATATATATATATATATATATATATATATATATATATATATATATATATATATATATATTAAAGAGTCATCTTCTTTGAGGCTAGTAGCTTAGTTGGATATGTTACCCATACGGAATTTGAGCAAGACATGGTATTTTAGTCCCCTGTTTCGGACGCGTTTTTCAACCGATTTTATTTAAACTTGGTAATTGTTTATTTGAATAGTTATGTTAGGTCCCTCATACATTAAAAGTTTGAAAATATTAATCTCAGTGACGGAGCAAAATAATGAAATTTTCCTCGCTTTTAAGATTTTGTCTACTAATAAAATTTATTTTATTCAGTCACGATGCCTGACTTAATGACATGTGATTTTTCTTGTAGGGGTTTATCAAAGACAAAGTGTACTGGCCTTATGCTCCAAACCCTGAAAGAATAAAGACATCGATTAAGTGCAGGCTATAATCCAGGAAATGCTACAGAAAATCTGGGCTGAGTTTTAATTTCGCTTGGATATTTGCAGACGTTCTAATGGAGCTCATATTGAGCGTTTTTAATGCATAATTTAAAGTAAATGAAATCTTTTTAATATAATGAACAGTTTTATTCTGTTTCCATGATTTTGCAACTCATAATATACAAATGAATCAACCTTACTTTTGTACCATTATTTTTTAGTAACTCTGTATGTACAGTAGAACCTCGATAGTTCGACACTCGGTGGACTTAGAGAGTGTCGAACTATCGAAATGTTGAACTATAGGGAGTATATGGGGAATTTTAATTCTGGGAGGATGAAAATCATGATTTTAATTTAGGAAAAACTAAATTTTAATGAAACCATAACTTAACTGAGCTTTAACATAACAAACATTCAAATTATTGACTACTTTATTTACATTTTCATCTTTGTCATCGAGAGTCGAACTATCGAGGTTCTACTGTATTTACAAAACGTATACTTTTTACATTTCAATTCAACCAATGAATAAATATTTGACCCTCAGGGACATTTGGAATAACCGGGAATAAGTTAAAATAAATTAAATTGTAGTGAGAGCTAACTCTTTGTCAACATGGTTGCCAGGTTCGAGTGCTCCTCTCCCAGACGACTCATAGCCCGGGGAAGTTTTCCTTGACCGGCTTCTTCAGAATCACACCCGGTCTGAGCCTATCCGTGAGTAACCAGGAGTGAAATCAAATCACCTAGGCCTATACTGGTAATTAGTGTTATTGTTTAGTAAATTGTTGCGGACATTTTCCATCACTGATTAGTAAAAAAATTCACGACGTTTCGGTATCTGAAATCTGATCCCGTCTTCAGGTGGAAGAAGTACCTAGAACATAACAAAGTTAGTTAAAACAGGCCAGGCAAACCTGGAGAAGTCCCTAGCCAAACCTGAAAACAGAGCGTGCGCGACATTGCAAGTGCGTGGTTGGCTCCCCTGTGCTGTCTCCTGATTGGTGCTGTATATTTTTCTAATTTAATTGTTTGTGTCTTGTTTTTTTACTGCTTTTACAGTTTAATGTTTAAGCTTTTTCAATTTGTAGTGTTTATTTAATTTTTGTGACTGCCTCTTCTGTTTTCAGGTTTGGCTATGGACTTCTCCAGGTTTGCCTGGCGTGTTTTTACTAACTTTGTCATGTTCTAGGTACTTCTTCCACCAGAAGACGGGATCAGATTCTAGATCCCGAAACGCCGTGAATTTTGTTTACTAATCAGTGATGGAAAATGTCCGCAACAATTCACTAAAACTAACATTAACTCACCATCACCAACAATGAACTTTAAACAAAGAACTGGTAATTAGCTTAGCACATTTGTCAGTTGTGTACAAAATAGACCTGTTAACTGACTGGCGTCGAGTTGGAAATTGTCTCAAATATGACATTACCACTGTACTGTTACTATAGAGCAGTTTTGGTATAATTAATAATTTGTTAGCATTTATACATTGAATATATTTCATGATTTCGTCTCATCTGTAGCTGGTTTATTTAGGTTAAGATATCGTGAAATAGTTAGTTCCAGTTCTGTTTTATTTGTAACTTAGATATTTGACATATTTTCAGTTGTTAATGATTGGAATCGACTTTATCATCATGGAGGAGCAGAACAAAGAGTTTATGGTTCAATTGTACAAAAGAAGCAGTAAAAACTGATTTCTAAGAGAGATAAGAAATGGCTACTTGCTTTTTTCTGCATTGCTGGTATTATCATTATGTTTGTACTATAAAAATTAATTACATGTACTTACAATTAAGTCTTATAATATTTTCTTGAAAAGGTGAATAATGAACCTGTGTTAATTGACCTGCTAAAATATCTTTAAAGTAATAAACTTGCTGATAAAGTATGTCGTTTGTGATTATTTATGTTAGTAACAATGTATGAACTAATGAGTTTACTCAGTAAATTTCCAATAGAATTCGGAATTTTTGTTTTTTTCTAAAAAAGAGGATGTAATTTTGGGTATTGTTAGTAAATATAGAGAAATCACTTCCGAGTGTACGTTCATACTAAATTGCACCAAATTCTGGTATTTTCCGTTTCCCCCATAAACCCCATGAGGGTGAGTGTTGGGTTTGCCACCATGTGGCTGCTGTATGTAAATTTGATTTAAACCCTACCTAGTGAATGTACATTCCAAATTGTATCCAGTTGTGTCAAAAAATTGTGTGAGATACAGGGTTTTGTTAATTCCCTATAAGAATAACATAGAAAACATGTTTTTGGATTTTCTCCGTAACATTTTAAGCTAAGTTAAAAATTCACAATACTAAACTGTTTGTCTTTTTAAGCTCTTCTCAGTGGCTTTGGTTAAAATTGTTGAATTTTGAAAGTTCAGGTCCAAAAATGCCAAAAATCTATTTTTGACCCTTCTGAAACCCCCATAAAACCCCGTTCCCATAACCTTGAAATTTTTATAATAAAGAGATTTTCTATTAAATTTTGAGTTAATTTTTCACTCAAGCTGCGTGAAATTACATCCCTGTAAATATATTTTAATCATTCAAATAATCTGATCCATAAACGTTCGCCCATCGGCAATAGACAACTTTATGCAAATACCCTCTACTTTAACGGTTTTCAACCCGACACTTTACTACACAGCATCCGGAGTGCCAATGGGAAATAAAACTTCAATTTATGAAGTTCTGGGGTCCCTGCGCAAGTGCCATTACGGTTGCTGATAACCATCGTGGGATGGTGGGATAGTGACTATGCAAACGCCACCTTGACGCGTGGAGTAGGTGTGACGGGGCAAAGCGCCTCATAACATGTGGTAGAATCAGGTACTTGCCATACCCGGGGCAGGCACATACGGACGGTCTATGGTATTTTCAATATTATGGGGATATTACAGCTAATTTGATATTTAAACCAATATTTGTAAAATTCATAGTTCTAACCCCTGGACTGTAATATAGACTTTGATTTGTTTGATTTTACTAATGAAATTTGACTTTTGGCGGTAAGATTACCTAGGCCCATAGGCTATAGTTTAATTTTTATCATGTAAAATGAACATGATTTAAAATCTATCTATACATAAATTTAATAGATTTTATCTGTACAACACATTTTTGCTGGTTTCCATGGAAACTTTTAAGTTTAACATTAAAACTGTGACATTTCGTATTATATGTCTCAGCACTTCATTAAATATATTGGTCTGAAACAAGTACATTACTCCGTAAGAAACATTAATGGAACTCAGCTACACAAGTGTGGTAAGAATTAGACACACCAGTTCCATTAGGTAAACCTATTAATTTCACAGTTGCATTTAATCAGTTCCAGTTGCAGCTGAATACATTGCCGGTTACACTGAGGTGACTGTGACACGGAAGGTCGTTGCGGCTGCGGCTGCGGTTCTCACGGTGGAATTAATTGTAACAGCCGCCAGGAGGAATGGCGCTACCGATAGCGATACCCGCGGACACCGACCTTGGGTGCCGCTGTGACCTACGCCAACCACCGCATCCACATATCCACATCCACATCCTTCACATCCACCATACATCCACATCCTCCATATCCGCCACATCCACCACATATCCATTGTATGTACAATGCTCTATGGAAAGACACTTATAGAAAGTGAATGACTATTTGATGACCGCACGTGATTTTTTTACAAAAGGTGGTATTTGTATTATTGTATGTTATTTAAGGATACAGCCGGTTTTAGATTAAAATTTTAATTTGAATACACGTCACTACATCCACAACCACACAACTACATCCACATACACCATAGATCCACATCCACCACATGCACATCATCGACCTTGGGTGACGCTGTGATGTACGCCACCACATATCCACATTACTCATCCAAATCCACCACATCCACATCAAGCACACTTACCAAACACCACATCCACCAGATTGGAATGCGAGCATCGCGTAAGGATGGTAGGCCTATTCATGCGTATTTTTTGAATAAAATAGATAAGGAGCAAGTAAATATTAAATTTTGTTGGGTAAAATTCGTTGCTCAGATATTTCATGAAAAGTTTTAAAATTTTGGACTGACTGGTTTTGTATCACAAACGTTGTCAACCTAATGATTGCATTCTATTTGTAAGACTAAGGAAAATTACTATTCGATCTGCTTTCTATTGCTCAAATCAGGCCTTCAGTCTATTTAAAATTCATTTAAACCACTTAAATTCAACTAAAATTTTAATTTGGTTTTGTCTATTTCCCCTAATAGAGGTTTCAATACTGTACTCTCATAAATACTTCTCTGGTATATGGTCAAAATATTGTGTGTATGTGGAAACCATTCATTTCATTAACAGCATAATCAGACTCCTGCTACATAATTTTATGTGAAAATCCCGTTTTCCATATAGCATGCATGCGAAGGAGGCAAATAAGTATAGCTCTTTATATGCTACTGTAATTTATTGCAAGAAATCAATAAAATGTTACACTATTA
This sequence comes from Neoaliturus tenellus, assembly GCA_030545055.2. Classification (NCBI taxonomy): domain Eukaryota; kingdom Metazoa; phylum Arthropoda; class Insecta; order Hemiptera; family Cicadellidae; genus Neoaliturus; species Neoaliturus tenellus. The sequence continues at coordinate 97,877,458 of CM061537.1, forward strand.
ATTTAGGCTAAATGAATAGTGTATGAAAATGGTGTAAAAATGAGAAGAGATCAATAAATGTTACCTCAATAAAATACCTAGAAATTAAAAGTCGACAAAATTAAATTATGTTGAAATCGCCTCAACAAAACCGTTGTTGTACCTCGAGTTGCACACAATCTGAAACGCGCTTGAAACGAGCTTATCGAGCCAATGAGCTCCCAACATTACAGCGCTCCTAGCGGCTCATGTTGGTACTAGCGCAAGGTGCAAAGTTTAGTGTCACCGCCGCTGATAAGATGGCGAGATAACGCGCCGAGTATCTGTTACCTCCGACCCCCCCCCACTCCCCCCCCCGCCAGCCCGCTTGTAGCTTATCTAATAACCGATGTAGCTGAAGCGGGCAGTCTTTAAGTTTAGTTTTTAATAACTCGTATTATTTTTGCACTAAGGAATTAGTTTTATGGAAGGAAACTAGATCGGTGTTATGTAATAAAAGATGCTCCTCCGGGTCCATTATTTAAAGTGTTTAATTTGCTGTTTCTTCGTTTAGTTTTTGCGTTGTATAACACTCTCGTCTTCGGGACAACAATTTTCTGGAAGACAATGAGATTAAAATTAATATTGAAACTCTATAAAGAATCTCTTATCATTGACATTGTTAAGCTTACTATATTTCTTAAGCACTGTTATAGTCTTCTCCTGGGGAGAGTTGTGCAACTATATTGTCTGTATCATTAAATTTCTACTACTCTGACTTTTAATTTCATTAAAAATCTCTGACTGCAAGGTATTGACACTTTTACTGATTCATCCTCTTTGATCTAGATTGTTTTCAAGATTACAGGTATTGCACTGTTATGGTATTTAAACCGTTCACGAGATTTTAAGATCTTATGACCCCAGATGATTTAGACAGATTTCAAAAACATGTTAGACAGGCACGTAAATCAGATCTTTCTTAAAAAGTATGTATGATCAGAGACGTCTTACAAATGTGGAACTAAAAAAACTAAAACAAAAAATACAAAAAAGTATACAGAACAGAGGCCTTATCTCTAATAAAGTGTTGTGTGATAGTTTTTTGATTTACATGAGTTTTTGTGTGTGTACAAATAGACTAATTAATAAACGTGTGATACCTTGAAATATATGGATATTCTTTTTTTTCAAATCATGTGTAAGCATTACAATTCTCCTGCTGGTATACTATGTCCAGAGAGAGAAAGTAAAATTAAATTTTGCAAATTCATAATATTGAATTCTGCTAGAAAGCCTGTAATTGTAATAACTTTCTCTCATCTTCAAATCGCCTTGGCCCGACGCTTCACAAATGCATAAACACCCGATACATCAATCGAGACACCAAAATGAAATAAATATTCATCAGGTCGTTTAAATGTGACCAACTGATCAAAAGGCTCCCCGAAAAACCCCGCCCTCGATTCAATTTCGAATCGGCAATATTCATAATACGCGATCCCCTAAATCAGTTCTGTCAAACATTTCTGACAGCATGTGCTCCGGGCTGTCCGAAACTAATGGGTTCCATTACAAGGTACAGTTGGAGTCAAAACATTCCATCATACAAATGTGTTTATAATTTAATTACTTTATCTTTTAATCCATCAATACATCGATGCAATTATATTGAAATCTTATCCTATACTCTAAAACAAACAATGTTTGTAGGGGCAAAGATTTTTTTCGCTCCAAGGATTTTTTATTTTTTATTGAATATGGGGCTTTTGGCCACGAGAAATCGATTGGAGCTGGTCCCATGTCTGAGAAAAATCAGGTCTTCGTCTTCAAAGTTTCCATGTCATCCTTATAGAGATTTTTAAATTGAACAGTAGTTTTTAGTGTTGATAACTCCTCCCACAATTTTCAACCGATATTCAAGTTTTTGGTGTCGTTGGATAATGCTTGGTCTAGTTGTTTCCGCCAAAAATTGATGAAAATCGGACAAATAATCAGGACTCTATATACAAATTAAATTTGAAAATTTTCCATTAGAATAACATTGGGTTTGGGTTGAACATTTTAAACGTCTGTGAATGTACAGCTGTAGGTGTAGTTTTTCGTGATTACTGATACAATATTGAATTGGTAAGATGTCGTTGATTTAGAACTATAAACGTAATTTTTGTATTGTATCAAAATAAATTGCTCGATTTCGAGCAACAAGTAGACTATAGTATAAAATATTTCAGCTTAAAATTTTTTTTAATATTTGAACATGTTGCAAGGTATAGTGTTCATTTATTACGAATGCAATTTTATTTGCAAAGGTTTCTACGAGTTTTTTTACTATGCAATGCCACAGATCAATATTATTATAGTTCGGTATGATTAGAAGATTTCATAATGACACCTGAAAAGTGTTGCCATTGCCATGAAGTCTTCGTCAAATAAAATCTCTTTAATCACTACTGTATTTAAATGTTAGAGAGAAATAGATAACAACTTCGACTTAAAAATAACTTTCACAGAAGGTAGAAGAAGTTTACAAGTATGGAAGATGTTTCCTTTCAAACTGGGTCCCGATTTCAAGTAATCCAGTTTTTATTTTTTTTATTTTTTTAATCAGGTGTAGTAAAGTTTTATTTTCCGTCAAATTTGGGGACTCAGGACAACACAAATCTATTTAAAAACTCTTCTTTTTCGTGATTTACCTTACACACACATTTAGATAACGCTTCCCTTCTAATGTGTATGCCATGTGATTCGTATTTTAACTTTTCACAGGTTGGTGCCCCTGCCGGAAGCTCCCGCCGCGCTTGTGAGGTATACAGGCTGTGCTTGTCGCTGACACGCGCATAATGAAGACCTGCGCCCCTCCCTGCGCGCTACACGCGCATAAACCACATAAACCTCGCTCCTAGAGCGCGCCGCGCCTCCCGTCGACAGTCGACGCGCGTGTGTTTTACACCGGAGTTGGCAACCAATGGTTGCAGACTTTTATCGGCAATTTCGAGTTGTACGCATTAAAACAACCGCAACTCGCTTTGCCGACCGAAGGTGCAGACCAATTTTTCGAGTCGGCAACAGAAATTTGGTTTTCCGAGTAACCGAAGCTAATATAAGAGTCGTCACAATCCAAAAAGCGCAAAGTAATATCTAGTTTTTCTTCCAATGGAATTGCTTTCCTATAGTTCGTATCCTGTTTGCTAATTTTGTGTCCAATACCAATAATTAAACATTCAAAATTGTCACTCGAATTCTTAAAAAACTTTTTATGCTTGCCATCACATCTCAACTCTCCCGTCAAAGAATCTGCATCATCTCTGTTCAAATCATTGAACAGATCGCTACCGCTATACCTATAGCTCTTGCCTGCAATGAAGGTCGAATCCACTATCTTCTCCGTTTTCTACATTTAGCAAGAATAACACAAGCTCCCGCAAGCAAGTACAACCTCCTCGGCACTCGACATTATACACACTGATCGTTTGGTTGCAGGTTGTAGAAGAAAACTGTGTATACAGTTGCAAGCACAAGTTGCAACTTCTATCTGCAACTAGCTTCTGAAATCGAGATTGCCGATAAAAGTCTGCACCTACGGTTGCCAACTCCGATGTAACCACGGCTTAAAAGAGAGATCTCTATGCGAAATGCAACGCGTCTGGCATCTCACTATACACACTGTAAACCTACATTTAAAATGGCTTGTTGGCGATTAATTACATGTGTATGACTGATACCATTGACTATAAACAATACCGATATCATTGACGGATAAACAATGCTGATATCATTGAATATATATACCCTGCCGAATGACTATACTCACCGTTAATTCAATTGCCTATATGCACTGTATAAAGACAAAGCTGATACAGTGTCAATTTAGTAACTCATATTGTAAGATGGTTGCCATTTCACCCTCAAGTACATCTCGTTTTTTAGTAACGTGGACTCAATAACCCTTCCTTCGACTGGACATCAAAACTTGAACGGTTGACTTGTTCGCAATTTGTCGCAACCAACACATCGATAATTATCACAAGGACCTAGTAACTTGCTTTGGAATCAAGGGGCAGAGGTCTAGGTTAAGCAGTAGTGGGGTTTGCCTACTCCTGGTCCAGTTCAAGGTCAGCGGTTGTAACTGTTGTAGGGGTAGTAGCGGCTGGGGTTTTTCGACAGTGATGGGTGGGTTTTGGAAGTGGGTCAAGGTCATCCAGAGGGGGTTTTTAAAAATATATTTATTTAATAAAAACTCATCAGTGATTGGAAAATTGCTTTGTCATCATTTGTAGCAGTAATAGTTATTTTATTACTCTGTATGGGATGGGAATCAGTGCTTGTATGGGTGAATCCCGCTGTGTGTCCATAATTGCAAAAAAGGAGAGGTCCTAAGTGGTTACAGTGCGAGTTGATAGAGCAGAACAAGACATTTGTCTGAGGAAGAATGATTATATAAACCTGGTAATATAGTGAATAAGAATAATTGGATAGGATCGTCAATAGGTGTAACAAAATTGAAATTTTGATATTTCAGCATTTCAGTTAAGACAGAGTGTAAAATAGGATCAGTAGAACAAGTATTACAAAGGTTAGATTTTACAAAGTACAACGGGTGAAAACTGAAGTATTTTTTAAGCTTACTCAATGTAGTACGCGGTTTTGAAATTGTAGAGTTAGATTGTTTCTGTAAAATGTGTTTAGTACGCAAAAGTTTTAAATGTAAAGTGTGCGAATCCATAATAATATTCAAAGGGGAGATGTGTACTCTCCAAAATTCAGCGAGTATATGATTGGTGCCCACGAGTGTGTCTGAATATATAGAGACTAATTAGCATAATAAGCGCAAACATATGTTAGAGTAACAAGAGTAAGTTAAAAAATGTTTGATAGTCTTAGAGACTTACGGATAGATGTTTACTGTCGCCCTATCGCCATTATAATGGCGCACGCGTGAGGTGCCGATGCCGCTTATATAGGGTTGTGTGAACCCCCCTAACCCCCTCCCCTAAGAGAATGAGATAAAAGGGAAGAACTTTGGAGATTTCAGTTCTTTGTTGGGGCGGCAGCGTAGCGAAAGGTTCTAGTAGGGGGAAAAAATAGTTAATAAATTTTTGTAACATTTTTAAAAATTACCGCTAGTGGTAGAAGTTAGTTAATTATTTTATAAGGGTTTAAGAACTGTGTCGTAGACGATTAATCGCAATTACATCTAGCATTTGTACAGGTAAAAATTGCAGTATAATAATTATATATTAATATATGGGTGTTAACTGTTTATAGTCTAAGTAGTTTAGTCTAGCAGCAGAAGTTAGTTAATTATTCTGTAGGGGTTAACTTGTATAATAAGTATAAACTAAAATAAAAATAGTAACGCGAGATTATTTGATATATTATATATATAAAATAAAAGTGTATTTTTATATGTTAAGAAATAGTTGAAAAAATTAATTACATAAAAAAATAGCAAGCTTAACAGGTGTAAGTTAAAACAAAGCATATGTAACATTACTAGGTGGTAGAGACTTACAGATTAGTTGTTTCAGCTGCGGTACCTGGGGAGTGAATGGCAGACGCGCGACCGCGTTGCGGCTTATATAAGCGCGGATATTAATTATGTTGAACTTGACCCCCCCCCGTCACTTTCACTCATCAATATAAATTAGGTTGATAGTGGTTACATTTATGTAACACCAATTTAGCTTTGATGTTGCCAATAGTTTAATAACTATAGTTAAGCGGCAAAAGAGGACAGATAATTTTCTGCCATTACTCAGATGATAACAGGCAACAATTATGGTGTTACGCGATGGGGAAAGCCTCAGTGAAGCTTAACGGCGGATTAAACCAGGTGTTGCCTAACGTTAATTGCAAGGTACAACGCTCCACCTGCATTAGCGGCGACCTACATGTGACGACTAGATCATTGGAAATTTCCACTGACGTTGGACGTTCTATCCCCCTTAAACCCCTATGGCTCCCCACCACTTTGTGAGCCGAGAACCTTTTTGGCGACTATCGCTGAGTTAGTTCGGAACAATTCGTCGGACGCGATGGTTGTTCCGAACTCAGAGGGTACCTAAAATATATAAGCGGCCGATATATATTTGAGTTACTCTTGCTGTTAGGGTTTTAATATTAATACTTGTTGTGTGTGAGTGTGTGTGCAAAATGTTATTTTTAGTTTTAAGTTGTGCTAATTTTAAGCTTTAATTGCGCATTGCGATGTTAGCATTAAGGTGTGTTATGGTATTGTTGATGTTTGGAAAATGTGTTTTTGATGTTGAGTTTTGGTATAATTATTGTATGTGTATTTACTAATAACCTTTTACAGCTAGCTGTTAGGTGGGTAGATTAAATTTAATTTTAAATTATGGAAGTTCTGTTGAACTTCATTAAATATGGGTAGGACATGCGCGTTGTGCCGTAGGTAGCGCATATTTTTTATTGCTTTAAAATGTTTAATTTTGTTAGGAAATAATCATATTTGGGTGGGTCTAGATTAAGGGTGGGAGGTTAGAGTTGCGTCTTGCATTAGCTGTTCCAGAGTCCCCATTGTAAAATTGGAATGGTCAAGCCCAGTGCCTTCGGGCCCGAGACTGAACCGCCCGTATCACAGCTCACCAAACTGGATCGCCACGTGCGTGCGGGCCAAAAATTGGGATCCCTTGCAAGACGTAACTATAGTGGGTTGGGATTTGGGGAAGTGTTAGGCAAACAGAGTGGTGGGGATGGCTCCGGCCGTCCCCATCACTTTGGTACATTATCATTTTTTGGTGACCTTGACCTCAATTAAGTTAATGACCCCCCCGGCAGTGAACTTGACCTTGGTGACCTTGACCTTGAACTTGAACCTGACGAGCCCCCCCCCCGACAATAATCCGGATTAGAAAATGACTAATAATTCAAGAATGGTTTGCCGGAATAAGGCAAGTCATACATCAATGAAAAGCTCTAATTAAGAGCAATATTGTGGTAAAGACAGAATTGTATTATTTTGTTTTACTAAAATTTTACTATAAAAAGAACCCCCCCCTCCACTCAATGACATGGCGATATAAGAGTGGTGTCGTTTGTGTTGAGAACATTCTTCACCTATAATAGCTAGAGTGAACATGTCTCCCCAAGACGCTTCAATATTTTATAACAAATGTACAAAAGTTGAAGAAGTATTGGAGGTGGATGAAGAAAACGATGAAGAAATTGAAGAAATTGAAGTGCCTTTGTTAAGTGAAAATGTTGTAACAAGAATATTTGTGGATCCGAATTCACCAATGGATATTATAGGAAGGTTTTTAATTGAAGTTGTGACATGGATAGAAAATGGAAGATTAGTAAACATAGGATCTCCAATTTTGGAAGATGATAGACACACCTTTGGTGTATATTGGAGAAACATAGATCTGTTATGGCTGTGGGCGGAGGCATATGTGGAGTATTTGCAATTGGAAGAAAATATAGGCTTTAATCATTACTTTTCAGCTTTAGTGTTAAACTACTAATTCTAACATTTCACTAAAAAAAACCTTACAAATGTGGTGGGGGAAGCATTATATAAAGGGAATGGAAGGGAGAAGCATTTCATTTCCGTGCTAAATTTCAAAGAGTAAACATCAACACAATGCATCGATGTGAAATTTGCTCAGAAACTTTTCATGATAATATTCTACTTGAAATACATAAAGAATTATTTCATAATAATAATGAAGATGTAACAGAAACAGAATATGAAGATTTAAAACTATATGAAGAAGAAGAACCAAAAGAAGAACAACAAGAAGAAGAACCATTAGCAGGACCATCTAATGAAATACCACATCAATGTGAAATTTGCTCAGAAACTTTTCATGATAATATTCTACTAGAAATACATAAAGAATTATTCCATAATAATAATGAAGATGTAACAGAAACAGAATATGAAGATTTAAAACTATATGAAGAAGAAGAACCAAAAGAAGAACAACAAGAAGAAGAACCATTAGCAGGACCATATAATGAAATACCGTGTTTAAAAGTATTTGCTTTAGAAGGTAGAGTAGTAATGCACCACAAAATTCAAAATGAAAATTTGGAATTGGATCAGTTTTTTAAAGAAGTAAGAACAATTGTAAGTAAAACACTCACAGAAGAATTAAGAAGACTAAACTTTATTAAATTTGGCATATTATTAAATGCTATGTTTACTAATGTAGAAGGAGAAATGTCACCAAGAGGATTCATGACAAAAAACCAGACCATCATGGCAAGTTCAGATATTAATTCAATAGTTGAAGATTGTTTGGAAGAAATACTAACAAAAATTCAAGAACATGAAGGAAGAGGATCTGGTTGGAGTTTGGTTAGTATTGAGAGTATGGATGTTAGAGTTCATAAACACGGCTATGGATTAAGGGGTAGCAGTTATATTCCGCTCCCAAAGAAAATTTCAGACACCAAATCATGTATAAATGTTCAAAATGAAGATATGGAATGTTTTAGATATGCAATGACGGCAAAATTTGTACCACCTAACCATGCGGTTAGACCCAGTGAAGAATATGAAACACACAGATTTAGATATAATTTCCAAGGATTGACTTACCCAGTGGCTTTGAAGGACATCCCAAAGTTCGAAAAACAAAACCCTGGAACATCTGTTAATGTTTTTGGTTTGGACAGTTCGAATAAAGTGTACCCATTGCGTGTGGTGAAGAATGAACTCCCAGATCATACAGACTTATTACTACTTACAAAAGGTGATGTTTCCCACTATGTATGGATTAAAAAATTTGAAACTCTTGTAAGTTATCAACTATGTAAAACTAAAAATAAGAAGATAGTTTGCAAATGATGCTTCAATTTTCATGAAGAAAGAAGAGAAGGAAATGAATGGTTACAAGAGCATAAAAAACTATGTAACAACAACTATGAAGCAAAAATTATCTTACCGTGTCCAAGTAAGGCAGAGTTAAAATTTGAGAAAATCTCCCATCAATATCGGATTCCCATTGTTGTCTATGCTGATTTTGAATCGACACTAGTGCCTATTGAAAATAATGATGGTGATGTAGCAAGGAAAAGTGTTAAGTATCAGATACATGATCCAAACAGTTTTTGTTTAATGGTTAAATCTACTCTTTCTGAAGAACATCTAAATAAATTTAATTTAACTTCAAAACCTATTGTCTATCGCGGTGTTAATGCTTCTAAAATATTCCTTGATCAGTTGTATATAATAGCGGAAAGTGTTGAAAGATTGTACAGTGATATTATACCGATGATACCTTTGGATGAAGAAGAAGAGATTCAACATGAAAATGCAACTCATTGTTATTTATGTAGAAATGAATTTACTGTGGAAAATCACAAGGTTCATGATCATGACCATCTAACAAGGTATTATAGAGGTGCTGCATGTAACAGCTGTAATATCAACTACAAGATCCCTACAAATATACCTGTAATTTTACATAACCTTAGTGGTTATGATGCGCATTTTATCATTCCGGAATTAGGAAGAGATAATGGAGAAATTGATGTCATAGCTGAAACCACGGAGAAGTTTATAAGTTTTACTAAAAAAGTTGGAAATATAAAGCTTCGGCTTTTAGATTCTTACCGTTTTATGCCATCTAGTTTAATGAAGCTTTCTGAAAACCTGAGAACAGAAGATTTAATAGAAACCAAGAAGATTGTAAGTAATGACAAGGTTAATTTAGTTCTTCGCAAAGGTGTTTTCCCGTATGATTATATAGATAGCTTAGAAAGATTTAATGAAACATCCCTTCCACCAAAAGAAGAATTCAAAAGTAAACTATATGACACAGATATATCCCATGAAGATTATGAACATGCGTGTAGAGTATGGAATGAATTAGGATTTAAAACACTTGGAGAATATTCGGACTTTTATGTAAAACTAGATGTAACTTTACTTTGTGATATAATGGAAGAGTTTAGAAATACATGTTTTAAGGCATATGGATTAGACCCTCTGCATTCTTGTACATCACCTGGACTAGCTTGGCAAGCAATGTTAAAGGAAACAAAATGTAAACTCCAACTTCTTACAGATATAGACATGGTGCTGATGTTGGAATCAGGTGTTCGAGGGGGACTAACTCAAAGCGTAACACGACATGTAAAGGCGAATAACAAATATTTGCCCAATTGTGATGCAACAAAACCAAGTACATATTTAGGTTATTTTGATGCAAATAACCTTTATGGATGGGCCATGTCGAATCCTCTCCCGTTTGGCGAATTTAAATGGGCAGACCCTGATTCTATTGGAAACATCATGGACATAGCAAAACATGGAGATACTGGTTATATTTTGGATGTAGATATTGAGTACCCTGAACATTTGCATGACCACCATTATGATTTACCTCTACTGGCCAAGACAGAAATATCACCAACCGGTAGATGGCCTAAATTAATGATGACTTTAACCAACAAATCAAGATATGTTGCTCATTATTGGGTAATACAACAAGCCCTAGAATTAGGATTGAGAATAACAAAAATTAATAGAGCTTTACAATTTTCTCAATCCTGTTGGTTAAAGTCATACATTGACAATAACACAAAAAGAAGAACTGCAGCTACATCTAATTTTGAAAAAGGACTTTTTTAAATTGATGAATAATGCGATATTTGGCAAGACACTGGAAAACAAAAGAAAGCATAAGAATGTGAAATTAGTTAGTGATCCGGTGAAACTACAAAAGCTGGTACAAAAACCTAACTTCGGATCATCCATAATAATCAACGAAAATCTTGTAGCTGTTTCCATGAACAAAATTTCAATTACAATGGATCGTCCTTTATATGTGGGGATGTCTATTCTAGATATTTCAAAGACCCACATGTATGACTTCCATTACAACAAGATGGTTAAATTTTATGGAAGAGAAAACATCGGCATTGTATACATGGATACGGACGCTTTTATTTATTGGATAAGAACTGAAGATATGTATGAAGACCTACGCTGTTTTATCTACAATAACGACTTTGACTTTTCTGATTATCCACAAGACCATCCCAATTACGACAATGGTAGAAATAAAAAGGTATTGGGAAAGTTTAAAGACGAAACAAATAGCGTGCCAATGGAAGAGGTTGTTGCTTTAATGTCTAAATTGTATTCATTTAAATTGTACAAAAATGAAAAAAGAGAACATGAAATCGTGAAGAAGGCCAAAGGTATAAAAACCTCATACCTGAAGAAGAATGTACAGTTTGAAGAATACATGAGATGCTTATTTGAAAATGTTGAGACAACAGCAACATTTAACACCATAAGAAGCTTCAACCATCGTCTCTTCAGTGTAAAGCAAACCAAATGGGCTTTGAGTTGTAAGGATGATAAGAGGTACATCCTGGAAGATAATATAAAAACTCTACCATTTGGACATTACTCCTTATACCCTATCGACCAGTAAACCTATTCTTCGTCCTTTACCTTCTTCCTTTTTCCTTTCCGTAAAGAAGAGGGGACATGACAAGCTCAATGTCATGTTCCCTCTTTTTTACACCAATGTAATATGGCCTTGACCTATAATCTAACCATATAAAAGAGGATAAACCATTTTAGAGATCAGTACTTTTACAAGCGGGGTGGAAGACACAACTGAAGATGGAAGATTTAAGGAACAAGATTGTAAATGAACTTCATAAGCCGGCAAGAAGAAAATTTCCTATAAGAAATACAATTATAAAAGGAATGAATGATCTTTTCCAAGCCGATCTTATTGAAATGATACCACATAGTAAATTAAATAAAGGATTCAAATACATTTTAGCGATTATAGACTGTTTTACTAAAGTGGCTGATGCTTTACCGCTAAAGGACAAGACTGGTAAAAGTGTTACAAAAGCTATGGAAATAGCTATACAAAGAAATAATTTCAACATCAAACATCTACAAACTGATGATGGAAAAGAATATTTTAACAAAGACTTTGCAGCTTTAATGAAGAAGTATAAAATAAATCATTATTCTACAAATTCTGAAGTTAAAGCTTCAATAATAGAAAGATTTAACAGAACGTTAAAAGGAGCAATGTATAAAACATTTTCCAAACGAGGATCATAAATAAATAAATAAATAAGGCCTTTATTCGTTGAGCGGTATTCAAAGTTACATACTTTGTTTTTCAATACAACTCCATAAAAATAACTTATACTAGAATTTTTTTTTTTTTTTAAATATTTGTTGTCAATAAATAATGACAAATAATGTTTTTTAATGCCATTTTTGAAAGCTCTGTAACTCTTTGTTTTTTGGTCAAATGGCAGGGCATTATACACACGAGGTCCAAAGAACGAGAACGCTTTTTTCCCCAATTCAGTTCTGACCCTCGGTAATTGGAGCAGACTTTCCTGACGAGTACTGCGCACACTCACTTCAGATCTTTGTTTAAGTTTATCTTTTATGTATGTGGGGCGTCCTGTCAGCAAAGCCTTATGCACAGTGAGAGAAGACTGAATCTCGCAGTACTTCTTTATAGGTAATACCCCAGCTCTCATCCTCCACTCACTGATATGGTCAAACTTCCTCAGGTTGTAAATAAACCTTAGGGCACTGTTTTGAAGTCTTGTTAGGATTTCAAGATTTTCCTGAGTTAAGGTGTTAGCAAAAACAGGAAGAGCATAATAGATGGATGGAAATATGACTCCCGTGACGATTGCAAGTTTGGTTGAAACGGGAAGAACAGATCTCAACCTGTACAGCAATCTCAACTTCCCCACAACAGACTTGCAGATATGTCTCACATGTTCAGAAAATTTAAGCCTGCAGTCCAAATGAACTCCAAGTACTTTTAATGAGTCATAGAAAGGTAGAGATTTACCATCCAGAAGAACTGTTTGGATACCATTGTTCGTATTAAGCTGGCAATGGATAGAAGGATTTTTTATGTGTAATACTGAACATTTGTCAGGATTTAGTTGAAGTCCATGAGCATCAGACCACTTCTTCACACTCTTCAAGTCCCTATTCATCTGGGAGATTGCTTCTAAACGATGAGACAGTGGAAAGGACAATATCAGTTGGGTGTCATCTGCATATGAATAGATAGCACAATGATTAAGTTCTTTATCAATATCAGCAGTGTAGATTAGGAAAAGGATTGGTCCTAAACAGCTTCCCTGAGGAACGCCAGAAACCTTAGGCAAACTTCCCGAAACCTGGCTATCCACCCTAGTTAGTTGTGACCTATTTCTCAGATAAGAAGAGAACCAGGACACAGAAAGATCATCAAATCGGTAGAACCTCAATTTTGCCAATAAAAGATCAAAGTTGACAGAATCAAAAGCCTGTGAGTAGTCCAGGCCAGTGACGAGACTCTCCCAGCCTCTATCCTTAGCACAGACCAGATCGTCCGTGATATTCAACAAAGCCGAGCTAGTACCATAATCCCTTCGGAATCCAGATTGGGTTTCAGGCAATACAGCCTCTGACTCTAAAAATAACGCGAGCTGTTCGCCAACAACCTTTTCCAGTATTTTTGACATTGCCGGAAGAATAGAAATTGGTCTAAAATGGGATACACATGTGGGAGTGGAATTTTTTGGCAAAGGTAAAATTATGCTTTGTTTCCAAGCACTCGGGAAACAGCCAGTAGTTAAGGACAAATTTACAAGGTGGCAAATGGCAGAGAGGCAGTAAGGACTTAATGACCTAACCATTACAATGGATATTCCATCAACTCCGACAGCCCTGGTAGTTATGCCATTCATGACACTCTTGATAATGTCATCAGTCACTGGTAAAAAGCTAAAATTATTTTTAACACTTGAGCATCGGTTATTGCTATAAAATTTCAATTTATTATCATCTATTCTAATGTTACCACCCATTGTGGAAAAATACTTGTTTAAGTCATGAGGTGTAAAGGAATGATCCTTATCTTCCTTAAAACCTAACACTCCAGTTGCCCTTATTGATGACCAAAAGACTTTTTGGTCTTTACTTTTTAACTGATTTTTAAAGTACAGTTTTTTTGCATTTCTAATGGCTATATTCAATTTATTTCTTGCCTTACAGTAAGCGGATCTATTTGTGCTGTTCCTGCAATTAATAAAAGCCTTCTTACTATTGTTTTTTATCTTAGTGAGTAATAATATGTGAGAGTCCCTCCATGGTGCTTTCTTCTTTGTTACTCGTTTTCTTACCATCGGAGCACAAGCATCAAAAACCTTAAGAATTTTTTCATTTAAGGAAAAACATACTTCATCTATATTGGTAAAAGAGACTATTTCATCCCAGTCAATTTTGGATGCCATCTGCGTGAAAAGTGCAGTGTTGAAGTTTTTGAAATCCCTGTAGGACACATATTTTATTTTACTCTTGACTCTTTTACATGGAACATCACAAAAAATCAACTTATGATCCGTTATTTTCTTGCCATTGGAATCAAATATTTTCGACGTATCAACTAGTCCAACAGAAAGCTTGAGATTTATATCCACTATGATGAGATCGATAAGTGAGGAGGTAAGATCCGTTACACGTGTGGGTTCCTTTATGAGTTGAGAGAGGTTCATAGATTGAAGGATGGATAACAAATACTTTGAGTCAGCTTTTGTCATGTCCAAGAGGTTGACATTTAAATCTCCCTGCAGTATAACAGCGTCCACCTCCATCATTTGGTCAATGAACAACCCATGTAATAATGAACTGAGACACGAGTAAGGTACTGTGGGCGGTCTATATGCAAAACAAACACAAAACCTTAAGTCCTTCACGGAAATAATACCACATACATACTCTAAACGGTCATCTACATTGAAGAGTTGTATGGAAGAGAATTTCAGCCCATCCTTTATGTATAATGCAACGCCACCCCCAGAATTTCCAAGTATTGGTAGCCTGTCGTTGCGGATTAAATAATATCCTGGTATCCTGTAAACATCAGAGGAAGTTTCAGAAGTCAACCAGGATTCTGTAATGCCTAATAAATCAAAATGGAAGTCTTCTACAATGGTAGAGAGTTCTTCGAAACCAGTATTCAATGAGCGGAAATTGACATGTGCTAATTTAATACTTGTGACCGCTGTATGCCCAAGTTTTTTGACAGATTAGCTGGTGGTGGGTTACTAAGTGTGCCTGATGGCTCATCATTCCTCGGGGCATCACCAATCTGATTAAGATTCACTTGTGAAATCAAGTTTTCACTCGAGTCTGTCAAAGTCTGATACAGAAAATCTCCAAAAATACGATTTCCATTTTGATTTAGATGACGACCATCACGAGCTAAATGACGTTTAAAGATAAATTGAGTGGCATCAACAAACTTCACACCAAAGTTGTTGCACATAAGATAAAGCTGTTCATTCAGAAGATAAAGAGCTCTGGGACGTATGTCACTGCGTATCAGCACACTATTAAGGAAAATTCTTGCCCTGGGAAATGTGACTTTGGCCGTATTCAACAGGTCGGCCATGGAGTGCAACACCGCCTTTTTCCCCCAGCCACCGTTATAACCCGCCCCACCGTTGTATCCAAACCCAAGATTGTTAGTTCCCACAAGAATATAAATCAATTCAGGTTGGTTATATCTATATTTGATAAGTCTTTCTTTAATATGACAAATTTTTGCCCCTGGATTCATATCGATAACCGCCCCACTTCTTGAACATTTCAACCCGGAATACCTCAAAAGTGAGTCACCAATTATAAGAGTCCTTTCGAATGGCAACCCACCCAATTCACACTCTACTCTCCTATCCCCCAATGCATTCTTACCTCCATTAGAACCTACATTCACTTCCTCTAGTACAGTCTTAGTACAAACTTTTAAAGTGGAGTTTTCTTTGTATGAAGACAGGTTCCTGTCTGATAATGTTTTTAATTGAACATCACTCGGCCTAGTCTTGTTTACTTCCCACTGCTTGGATTTATTACGTAATTTTTTACTACCATCTTCTGGGACATCTACGTGCAAAATATCAAAACTGTTCTTACAATTACACTTCTCTGATCTACTACCATGCTGTTGTACTATATTAGCTTTTGTTTCCTTCATTTTCTTTATATTTGTATTTTTCTTTGGTACATGTTTCTGACTATCCTTATTCATATCTGTATTCAGTTTATTCAGCAGGGAGAATCTATTGCAAACTGGAATTAAATAATCAATTTCCATATCGTCAACAGTAGTAACATTGATTTTATTGTGTTTTTCAACATTTTGTTTGACTTGATCACTTTGAGAATCAGATAGGCTTATACAACTTTCAGATAGATCTTGGTTAATTACTGGCCTTTCATCGAAAATCACTGAACGGGATTCTTTCAGTTCTTTTTCCTTTGCTTGAAGTTGTAATTCAACAGCCTCTAAATTGATCCATAACTCTTCAAGCTTTTCCATCAATCTTGTTTTCTTATTTGATAGCTCTTCAATTCTATCAAGCAAACTTTTGATGGTGAAAAGTTCAGTATTATCTGTTTGACATGATATAGATCTCTTGGTTATTTTCGTTTTAGAGTAACTTAAACTATCATCTATAGATGGAGTCGAACTTTGATTCATTATGAGCACAGGCTCGTCTTCAGAACTCTTGAGGCAACTGTTTTCCTTGGAGAGATCATAACAAACTTCTGAGTGGTTTAGGTTCAAGACTGTGATGTTGGTCATATCTTTATCAGACTTGATACATGCTTTACAGTTGAGGGTTGTACAATGCCAACAAATGTTACCATTTCTTAGTGTCAATGCCTTGAAATATTCTTGGCTTTTATGTATTATCAACTGCTTTCCTTCATATATTTGGTATGATATATTACCACAACTTATAAAAGAATATAACAATAAGTATCATCGAACCATTGGTATGAAGCCTAACGAAGTAAATAGTGCCAATGCTAAAATGGTATTAAAACGTATTAAAAATAATACTATTCCTAAACGTGAAAAAATGCAGCCCAAAACATTTAAAGTTGATGATAAAGTTCGTATAAGTAAGTACAAAGGAGTATTTAGCAAAAGGTATCTGCCAAACTGGACTAATGAAGTATTTACAATCTATAAAGTGCAACCAACAATACCTGAAACCTACATTTTAAAGGACAACAAGGGTGAATTACTTGAAAGTGGATTCTACGGACATGAATTGCTAAAATCATCAGTTGGTGATGTATATCTTGTTGAAAAAATTTTACAAAGAAAAAAGGATAAGGTGAAAGTACGTTGGTTGGGATTTGATAAAAGTGAAGACTCTTGGATCCCTACAAAAGACTTAGTGTAGCAATTTATGAAGTCATTACATGTTTAACCTTTACACAAGATGGAGATTGTGCAACAAAAGGATCGATTTTTTATTAATAATATTGATGAATTAACAGTTGACAACGACAAGTTAAATCATGGAAAACATGGTGAATTACTGCCAAACACAATAAGATGTTTAATAACTGGACCATCAAATTGTGGAAAGACAAATGTGGTTTTTAATTTAATAACAAATCCTAAGGGATTACGTTTCAACAACATTTATATCTTTTCCAAATCTTTGCAACAACCCAAATACCAATTATTGGATAAGGTACTCGCAAGTGTGCCTGAAGTTAATTTCTACAAGTTTAATGCTAGTGAAACTATAATGGAGCCAAACAAGGCTAAACCATTTTCTATATTTATATTTGATGATGTATCTTGTGAAAATCATGACACTATTAGAAGTTATTTTGCCATGGGAAGACATTACAATATTGATAGCATTTATATTGGTCAAACTTACAGTAAAATTCCAAAACAACTAATAAGAGATAATGCAAATCTACTTATTATCTTCAAGCAAGATGAAACAAATTTAAAGCACATATATAATGATCATGTGAATGCAGACATGTCATTTGATAAATTTAAAGAAATGTGTGGCAAAGCATGGGCTGAAAAATATGGATTTCTTGTTATTATGAAAGAAGAAGCTATAAAAAATGGAAGATATCGTATAGGGTTAGATAAATTTGTATTAATCCATTGAACAATTGATGATACGTTTAGTAATAGATTGGTCTTCGCAGTGTAAACATGGTGAACCAAGAAAAACTATTAAAAGAAATAAAATCACTGAGTGACTCGATTAGACTTAAAAATCGAGCATTAAGAATGGGTTTGAATGAAAGAGAAGAATTCCTGGAGACTACATTTAAGCCTATTACAGAACCTTTAAAACAGATAACAGAAACTAATGGTAAACCTCATTATGAAGGAGATGTTTTACTACCTGTTTCTAAATTTGAAGTAAAGACTTTAAAAAAGGAAGAAGATGATGATTCTTACACAAGTGATAGTGAAGTTTCTCAAAAAGAAGAAGAAGAAACAAGACAGGAAGAACCAGAAATAAATGTTCAAAAAGAAGAAGAACAAGAACAACATATACCTGAAGCAGAACAATCAATTCCAAATCTAACAAAATTAAGTAGTGATATATTGCAACAAGGACCTCTTGGAAGAAAGTATATCATGAAGATGTTACATGAAATAGAAGATAACTCAAAATTACACAAGTCACATGTATATGGTGCGAGAATTGATGGAAATGAATTAAAAATAGGTGATTCAAAAGTACATTTGACTGAAGATGATGATATTGTTATTGGTGAGCATAAATATAAAGAAACAAAAGGATTATTTGAACTGATTTTCAAAAATATACCTATAAGATATACGCTTCAAGATTTAAATACTTTTAAAGAAATTTTGCAAAATACTAATGCTCATAAGAAGAATTACTCCAAAGATTCAATGATAAATAGAACACGTGCAACTAAATATACGGTTGTAATAAAAAGATTGTTTCCCCTGAAAAAACTACCAACATTACGAACTGCACCTGCTGTGAAGAAACCGCTAAAGAGGAAGTCATTATCACTTATGGACTTATCACTTATTGACGAATATGGTAAAAAGAAAAAAGGAGAAACTTCGACTTCTGGTAAAGGTTTAATGAAAAACCTATATAATACAAATGTGATTTACTATAATGATATAAACAAATTGGTCGATAGAATGAGACTATTACATGAAGCCATGGAAGCTGGTCATACAGGTTTAAATAATGAATGGGTGGCTTTAATTGACGAACTTCGAAATCGTGGAATAGTTGTATAAATCATCACGGTTATATAAGAGAGCTGTTAGCATACAATGGATCAGTTCAATCATGAGCGTCGACAAGTTCGGACGGTACTCCAGGCTAGGAGTACAAGGAGGAGAAAACAGAAAAAGAAGTGGATTGCCAAAAACACCTGAAGGTGACTATGATATGAGTAACAAACGTTTAAAATTTGTTAAAGACCCAGAAGAAGATACTGATGGAGCAAATTTAAAAACAGTAAAAGAAGCAACTTTAACATCATTGAAATTAAACAAGAATACTTACGATGTTAAATCACATAGAATAATTAATGTTGGTAAACCAACTGACAGTTCTGATGCAATTAATAGAGAGTATTTATCATCTGAACTTTTAAATACTTTAAAATTACAGTGGGGTAACAATTTAAAAGATGGACAAACATATGATGCTGGAAATCATAGGATAACCAATGTGGCAAATCCAAAAAATGATAAAGATTCAGTTAATAAAGAATATTTACATTCTATAATACCGGAAAAGACTCAACGAGGATTTTCTTTTTATAAGTTTATTATAAATGACATTGGATACCCAAAGGAAGACGGCGATGCTGTAAACCTGAAATACATCAAGGACAACTGTATTTTACAAGATGCTGATAAAATCGATTGTCATGGAAAAGCATTGTCAAATGTAAAATTTGGTTCTCAACCAAAAGACGCTGTTACTATGGAACAATTATCTAAAGAATTAAAAAGGGGAACATCAAATTTTGTAAAACATGAAGATGCTGTGCTAAAGCGAGGAAATACATTTATACATGGAAATGAAAAGTTTGATTTAATGCAAGGAAGTAATGATGAATGGGATGCGGGAGGTAAAAGAATAACAAATGGAAGATTTGGTCAAAAAAGTTCGGATGTACCTTTAATGGCACAAACATTAATTGCGGGCGGTCCTTTATTAGGCACATATGAAGGTCATAATAGAAGAATAAAAAATATAATACCTGGTTATGAAGAAAATGATTGTGTTACAGTGAAACAAACAATAACTTGGGATAAACGCGATGGAACCAAATTTAATGCTAAAATGAAGAAAATAATTAATATTTCACCAGGTGAAGATTTTAATGATGCTGCTACTATTGGACAAGTCATAACAACATCAAAAAGTGATTCGACCGCTTACACGTGTAATGATAAACGTATTATGCAGTTACACGATCCTCAACATCCGAAAGATGCTGTAACTTTAGATTGTTTAATAAGAATAGTGGGCAATTTACTTATTGATACCCACAATCATATAGCTAGTACAACGAGTCATGTGATAATTCAACCCGATGAACGAGAAGCTTGGATTAAAAATAGAATCATAAATCAGTATGTAATTAATTTGAATAATTAAATATTTAAATATAAAAATTGTGCATAAGGTATTCATTTATGTAAAGCAGCTCGTGGAGTAAACACGCTGGTTATATAAGACGACATAATGAAGACCGCACCACTCAGTCTTCGTCAAGACAGCGGCAAGAAAGGACGTGGTATTACATCAGCTGCGTTATCCCTGCTCAGACAGATTCCTGTTGGTGCTGTTCTAAATAGAACCATAGACGCTCTACCATACGAATTTCATCTGCCCGGAGGTTATCAATATTGTGGACCTGGAACTAAGTTGGCAAAACGTTTAGCAAGAGGAGATCCTGGAATTAATAAATTGGATCAAGCCTGCAAAGAACACGATATAGCGTATTCCAAGTTTGCAGATTCAAAAAATAGATCGATAGCAGATAGAGTGCTAGCGGAAAAAGCTTGGCAAAGAGTTAAATCAAGTGACGCCAGTATTGCAGAAAAAGCAGCAGCTTGGGCAGTGACAACAGCCATGAAGACGAAAGCTAAGTTTGGTGGTGGAAGACGACGCGGGAGAAAACCTAGTAAAAAAGAAGCTGCAAAAAGAGGCGGGAACATTAAAAGAAGACGTCGCACTAACCCTAAAAGGAAAGTCAAGAAAACATCCATATGGTCAATGGTAAAAAACGGATCGGGTCTTTACTTAAGACCATACCGTGTGTATTAAATGAGAAGAATAAATTGATAATTCCAAATGAAGCATTAACAAACTATCAATTGTCAAAATATGTGAAATGTTTAAGAATACCATTCTTCAGAGGAGTTTTTATGAAAGATACATTACCAAATAGAGTGTGGAAAAATGAAACTGGAATAGTAAATTTGGACTCTAATTATGGACCAGGTACTCATTGGGTATGTTATAAAAAACTTGGAGGAAATGTTTACTACTTTGATAGTTTTGGAAATTTACCGCCACCAAAAGAACTTCAACATTATTTTCGGAACTGCAATAATATATTCTACAACTACAAAAGAGAGCAACCTAGCAATACGGAAATATGCGGACATTTATGTTTGGAGTTCTTAGCGAAGAGCGTCAGTCAACTTTAAGATGTCATCGTATACAGTGTCGCTGAGTGGAAATTCATCAACATTGAAAAGTACACTTTTCCCAGCGTTACGTTTATCTACGGACAAACTATGGGAAGCAGCATTATTGGATTTGACTACATACAATTCAATTCCCAATGTTACAGAAGGAAAAAATAATTTACTACATTATTATGAAAGTAAAGATGAAAAAGGAAATTATTTACAATTAAAAATAATTCCATTATCTACAGGAGCATATGAAATAGACGATATAAACCAAGTATTACAAAAGAAACTTGGAGAAGAAAATATTTCTATAAAAGGTAATAATAATACATTAAAAGCAGAAATAAATTCAAAGTATTATATAGATTTTAGCTTAGACACTCAATCGGCAATTTGCTCGGATTTTCAAAGAAGAAAGGAATTTTAGCTCCTGGAAATGATTATACTGGCGATACAACAGTAACAATATTAAAGGTGAACAGTATTGATGTAACATGTAATATTATACACGGATCATATAGAGATGGAGTAAATCAACATATATTACACACATTTTACCCAACAGTAGCTCCTGGTTTTAAAATAGTTGAGAAGCCACAAAACCTGATATACCTACCGTTAAACACCAGTTTCATTTCAGATATCGTACTGAACATATTAAATCAAGACGGCATTAGTGTTGACTTTAGAGGAGAAACAATAACTATACGGTTACATATCAGAGCAGCAACATAAAGTCAACATGGGATTATCATTTAAACCACAACGGAAGAGTCGGGAGCTCAGTAGCTCCTCAACATTTGACGAGTTAACACCGGACAACATACGCTTCCTACAGAAGATCGGACTAAAACTTGCCAACCATGGATATACTGGATATAGCGCAAGGACCGACATTCGACGAAACCCTATGGGAGAAGGAATATCACACTCACAACCCTTACACTTCATCAAAATTAAATAATAATGATGAAATAAAGATTCCCATTCAACAACAAGATATCTACACATTACCATGTGAAAGTTATTTATATATCGAAGGAAGAGTAACAACATTGGATGGAAAATCTGGTTCAACTGTTCCTTTTATAAATAACCCAATGGCATATCTGTTTGATGAAATTAGATATGAGATATCTGGAGTAACAGTTGATTCAACAAAAAAAGTTGGTATATCAACAACTTTAAAAGGATTGACTTCAATAACACCTCATGAAAAGAATTCTTTAATCTCGGCTGGATGGGTGACTCCTGACAAAGACACTATTACTCCTAATTCAAATGGTTACTTTGACTTTAATGTACCTTTACGATTGCTTTTGGGATTTGCAGAAGATTACAAGAGAATAATAATAAACGTAAAGCAAGAACTGGTACTGCTCAGATCTTCAACGAATAAGGATGTAATACAAGCGCCAAGTGGAACTAAAGATGCCGATTTGGAATGGCAACTTCAATTAGATAAAGTTGTATGGAGAGTACCACATGTCAGATTGGCGGATGAACATCGAGTATTATTATTAAAAAAATTAAAATCTGACCGTGATATTGTAATACCATTTAGAAGTTGGGAATTTCATGAATACCCCATATTGCCTCAAACAGAAAGACAAACATGGACTGTTAAAACCTCTACTTATTTAGAACGGGCAAGGTACATAATAGTTGGTTTTCAGACTAAACGAAAGGATATTATAACTGCGCACGCTGGTCAATTTGACCATTGCAAAATAAAGAATTGCAAAGTTTTTTTAAATTCTCAGTTTTTTCCATATGACAGTTTAAATGTTTCATTTAACAAGAAACGTTATTCCATTCTATATGACATGTATGCAAGATTTCAATCGTCATATTATGGTAAGACCAATACACCACTACTATCACCAGAACAATTTTATTCAAAAGCTCCAATTGTTGTAATCGATTGTTCAAAACAAAATGAATCTATAAAATCTTCAAGTGTAGATATAAAAGTTGAAATGGAATTTGAAGATAAAATACCAGATGGAACTTCAGCATACTGTTTAATTCTACATGACAAAATAGTTACCTACACACCACTAACAGGAATCGTGAAGAATGTGCTTTAAGAAGGATTAATCCAACATCTGCACGATTTGTAAGGTTTTTACAAAAAATCAACAATATCTAGGTCATCTGCGAGTATAAAAGCGAGAAAAAAGAGCTGGAAATTCATTTCATCTTTGATTGTCGTATGGGTAGCATCGTCCGCAAGATGAGTTCTACTACATCAAGTGCTAATGAAGAAACTACACCTTTTATGGCTGACAATAGTTTGGATATAGAAAGACAAGTTGAACAGGAAATGGATGAGTTCCTCAAGTTTAAACATAAGAAGACAGAAGAAGAGGAAGTTGAAAAAGAAACAAAGAAAAGAAAAATTGCAGATAACATTTCCACCAACATCTTAACGGAAGTATTTCTTCGAATATTTTATCCTATTTCTTCTTGTATGACAAAGACTGTATCTCCTGGAGTGATGAAATCATTGGATTACTCTCCTACTGTTATTTTAAATCATGGATCTAAAATGGTAACCTTCACTGAAACTTCTTGGGAATCTTTTATGAAACATATACATCTTTTGGAATGTTATCTGAGTAACAATACATTTGGAAGAAAAACAAAACTAGGTTTGTTGGAATCAAATATTGAAATCGATATTGTTAAACAACGTGGTCAACAATTAGTTCGATTTAGAGATTTAACTAAATATAATATAAAAATACATTTGACTAAAGAAGAGTTTTACACTTTAACTTATGCTACTGGTCCTATAACAAGATATTTAAAACAGCTAATATTCTCAAGTGCAATTATCAAAGACTATTTAATTGATGCATTGGATAAACAACCATATGTTCCAATCCTATATGGTCCAGTAGATACTTCAATCTTCAATAGGATACCACATGAAGTAGATATGTGGAGACAGTTACACCACTATCAAACCAACTTTAATTTAGATGAAGAAAAGCAAGAAACCAAGCAAAACGAATCATGTTTCAACAATCAACAATCGGCAACAAATTAAACAAATAAAAAATATTGTAAGTAAAAAGAAGAATATTGGGGGTATAAAAGGTTGTCAATCTGGATTAACATACCAGTTGCCTACTGAACGTCATCATGGATAAACAAGTTTCATTCTCTAAGAAGATAGAATTAATGGAAGTAAAGCAAGGTATCATAGAGTTTCAAGCATTCCGTGGTAATGATGGAAATTTTATAATTAAAGAGTTAGTGGTTCAGATATGATAACATCTGTTGTTTATCACTTTTTATTTATGCCTCCTTTACCATTCAACAGATTAACAACCAAAGCTAAAGTAACAAACAAATGGTTGATGAAACATTTTCATAATCTAAGATGGGATGAAGGTTTTATAACCTACAATATGATGCCACACATTATGAATCATTTCTGCAAAAAGTTTAAAACTATTTTTACAAGAGGATTGGAAAAAGCAAATTGGATACAAGCATATACAAACCATGAAGTAATAAATGTGCAAATGGAAAAAGATTTTTATTGCTACTTTGATAACATCTGTATTTCATCTAAAAACTTTAAACATCAACAGTCTCAATGTGCTTTAAAGAACGCATATCGTTTAAATGTCTATCTCCAGCAAAGTGGTGGGGGAAGTGATGGGTATAAAAGCGAGAGCAGCACTAGGACAATGCATCAGTATTATTCGAACCTCCGGGGAGTCAACACCTCTGACGCGCAAACACAAGAAGAAGAAGACGAACAATAGCAAGAAGAAGATAATGTCGTCACAAAATTTTGTACAATCGCTTGTTGATCAATTTAACAAACATTCTAAATCTACTATACTACCGACAAAAAAATGTTCAGAATTGAAGGAAGAGAAACATTATATTATTCACACTATTAAGAAAATGGAAACATCAATTGGAGACGCTATCAATTGCACACTAAGTGAAGCACCCTACACACCTGGTGATGAACCAAAATTTCAAGTATTTCTTCCCAAACGCTTTGTTCAACTGCTGCAGAATGAAGATTTACGACTGATTCACCCTGGCACACTCTACTTAGCATCTCACGGTCCTAGCGGAAGCAACTCTACTGAACTTACACTTCATGTTATGCCTACTAGCAACTGATCTGTAGTTTATATATATACTGTTGTACATGTGTGTAACTGATTATAAATAAATAAAAAATAAAAATAAAAAAATAAGAAAAAGGCAACATATCGATAGTGTTTCTGCACTATCGATATGTTGCTTTTTTAAAAACACGTTTGGGTGACCTTGACCTAGTTTCGAGGGTATATAAAGGCCGTAATTTTCTTGAGAATCTCATCAGTCTACGACTACCTTTCGTGCTGTACGCATCTCTGTTGGCTCTCCAGTTATTACAAATAACAACATGTCTCTTAAGGTGAAGTGTGCATCATATGATACCACCACCATCACAACTTTTGAAGAACTCGACGATTTTACTAATGAATTGCGAGTGTTACTTGCCGGTGGTTATCGTTTAAATATTGATGTTTACGCTAACAACATGAGGATGTTTCCTAAACAAAAATTCTGCAATGAAGAAGTATTTGTTTCCACACAACCTTCAACTACAACACCATCTACTCAAAGTAATGTTAAGTTCCAGAAATATTACTGATGTTGAATAATATTGAGTGGTCGCTGTGGCATCTATGAAAGGAACGCGTAACCTAAACAGAATCATCATTTGCTTCCCAACTAACGCAGCGAAAACAACTACCACTACCATGTTGTACAGAATGATGATTGAATTTAATGGAAAAATCTACGGAAAAGACTATCAAAGTGTAGAACAAATGACATCCGATCTTCAAGTATTGACTAAAGAAGGATTCCAACCAAAATTAATTCTAAAATTTCCAGAAGTACATCCACTGTCCACTGAAGATCTCATTGCTATGGCTAAAGAAGAAAAAGAAAAATACAAACAAGATATAAAGAAAGAAAAAGAGGATGAAAACTCACTATCTTAAATAAATACATCTTACACTTGTAAGATGTTCTTTTTTAAAACTCCATTTGGATGACCTTGAGATTACCCCCACCACTTTTTCTAATCTATAAAACACGCTATCCTACACTATACACCTTCATTTCTTGGCTAAACTTAGAAGCATCAACATGGAAAACAAGAAAGACGAGTACAAACCACGCTATTGTTGTGAACAAAAATGTACCGATATAGGAAGATGGATGGTAGACGGATTAGCTTGTAGAAAATGTGAATTCTTCGGATCCTGTTACTGCAAATGCAAGACAAAACAACTACCACCACCAGAATTGCGAACCTTCAAAATTTATAAATCAAGATACTTCCACACTTGCTGTCCCCAGAGATGTATCAAATTTCATCCAGAAAAAATTGTTAATTGCCGAGAGTGTAATGCATGTTATAAAGACGACTTTTGTACATGCATCATAAATGCATGCAAGTACAGATCAGATTGGTCTTCTCATCCTATTGAAGCTTCAGATGTATAGCTGTAGTCACTAACTGCAGCTCTTTTTTAAAATTTCATTTGGTTGCCCTTGAAATTGTCCCCACCAACATATATTCTACGGATCCTTCAATACATTTCTCATTCCGATTTCATTACTCTGACTGGCAACAACATGGGTGACAGGTTTATTTCTTTTGAACATTTAATTACCGAAAGGGATGAGATGGAAGATCTATTTCACAACTTACTCACACTTATGGATAAGTATCCTTTAAGATGGATCAAAATCAAAGTAAAATATGTGGATCCTACCAGAATATTTTCATCATCGTCATCTTCCAACAGTGCAGGGGAAGAAGATGAAGAAACAACTCATGGTATTAAAATTATTGAATTTTACAACGAGGAACAAGAAATGCAAACTCTGGTTAAAAGTAAACTTAATATTTGATTTAAAACAATTATTAGTGTTTCTAATTTATATTACAGCTAATACTTATTTCTACACACCACCCATGACCTACCCAAATGGGGTTTTGCGGAAAAATGCTCTGGCCGCCGGTTCGCATATGGGTATATCAACCTTCCCCCACCACTCTACCTTCCCCACTCCTCTACTTCCCCCTCCACCACCTTTGCCCACATATAAGCGACCCTCTGACCATCGCTCACCATTTGTTTGCCAACTTCCGAACAATGAGCTCCTCTCCTTTAACAACAAGTAAATGTACTTTTCTTATTCAATCACAAGAAGAATTACAAAATATTTTTCAAATTTTAAGTGATCTAATAAACACTCCAAATAACACCATTACTATCACTGTGGAAGTTTCTTACAATTCTTCTGATTACGAAAACATGGAAAGCGAAGACGTCGAAGTTTTACAGCTGCCAAACAATAGTCTTCCATCTTCCAAAGCTGCAACACCCGACACAGCTAATAATGATGTTTAGTCGACTATAATTATTTTCTTTACCCCTCCACTATTTTACAGTAATATATACCCTGTCCCTATATCTGTTTCTCATTTCATCGCCAACTTTCTTACCGTCAACACCGCTCCCATTTTAACTGCACACATTTAATACACGAAGATGATGGATGATTTTTCATTTACATCACAATTGGAAGAGGATAAACTCAAACTCGAAATCAACAGACTACAATTGGAAATGAAGAATCAACAAGAAATGATTCAGCTTTTACAACTATTCAAATGCGTACTGTGGATAGTGTGTTTTTATCTTCTCATCGCTATCACCTTTGGCATCTACCACTCCATCGCCAGTAAACAATACTCCAACACTTCCTCAAATAAAACCACTACTTTTCTTTTATTAAATAAATTTCTACCCACCTTCAATCTAACCCCTCGGGGCTCACATTTTTTAAAAACCCCACCAGATGACCTTGACCCACTTCCAAAACCCACCCATCACTGTCAAAAAACCCCAGCCGCTACTACCCCTACAACAGTTACAACCACTGACCTTGAACTGGACCAGGAGTAGGCAAACCCCACTACTTTGAGCTGTAAATAATTAGTCTACTTGTGGGTCACAAAATTTACAGCAGGATTTTTTATTTTTGTTATATGTGTTTTTTGTTTGTTTATTATAAGCTTGTTGATCTATTATCAGTCTAGAGTTTACCATTACCTTTTCAAACAACTATTTTTATTTATTTTTTTAATTTATTTTTGTGCCGATCTACGCCAGTGGCATTTTTTAACATTTTGACGGGGAACGGTCCAAACCCCAGTCTTGTTACTATCTAACATCGACCAGTTGTTAGAAAGCATCATTAATTAATAGCCCAATAACAAATGGCAACCAAGGTATGTAGAGGAAAAAGCATAACTGCTTCCAAGGTCTGCTGAATAACAATTTTTTTCGGATATGAATCGTCAAAAGTACAACGGAAGTTATATTTACCATTACATAGCTGAACGAAAAGAGAATGAAGCAGTCTTGCCACGGGTACGATATTTATCGTAACGACACCATATTACGTTATTTTACCTTTGGATTATTGGTTAATAACAAACCATTAGGTAATGGTCAAATTAACATACAATCAATCAAGGTAAATCTAAAACCATAAATTCTACCCTATAGTTCGTTTTGAAATTCCTTATTTTAGTACTAGTTGAGACAAAAAATCTCCAACGAAAACAAGAAAGATTGTTGTTTCCTACAACGTTGCCAACACTAACACTCGCAGGTAACAAAGAGTAAAATGTTGTTTTTTAACACTTTTTTAACCAATAAAAACTCTATGGCGACATTTAAGGATGTAGCAGAAACTGACACCATTGCTCTTATGGGATGTAGTTCACCTGTGGCACTACAGTCATCTTGAATGGCAACTGGGTCCGGAATCGGTCCTTTTAAAAAGCTACTAACTTTCTTCTAGATCGAACCGGCAACCTTTCGATTCATAGGCGAGCACTATAACCACTCAGCTATACCCAGCCAGATAACTGAAAACATCTACCAAAGGCATTAATCGCCCTCCGTTTTGTTAATAACGCCAATGCTCGTAAAAATACATTTTAAGCGTCAAGACTTGTTGATATGAAATGCTCGTACCACGCAGTGCCCTACTATAGTATATGTGGGGTCTGTAGTTCATATAAGCCTTACTTACAATTTTTTTTAATTGTTCGATTAATTATAAAAAGAACTAGGAATTAGTATGCAATTTTTGTCTGATTATACGATTTTTATTCTAGGATTAAATTGATTTGATAACAGAAGTGTATGAGAACTTGCCACGCTAACTTTCAAAACTTGAAACAAAATGTACTGCAAATATTTTTAAATACATAAATAGAGTTCTCCGGGGGTAAACACGCATTGTTAAAGTTGTGTTTTATCCTAATGCTGCCAACACTTGAATAATTATGTTTTGCCTGAAACTTTTTTTTGACAATCCTATATTTTATTGATGTATTTACTTATAACTCACACTAATTGCAAAATTGAATGTGATTATGAGAAATATTTAAGCAGAAAATTAAAATAATGGTATTTTATAAGGATGTGTAAATAATTTTATTTTACTTTAATGAGAGTTATTCGCATTCCAACCAGTTGCCGTTCTGTTGCACCCTGGAGACGAGCAGAACAGTTTTATCGGCCTCGGAGGAACTAGTGTACGGAATGGATACTAACGCAGTTGAAACTCGAGATTCGAACCCGATACCTCCGGCCGGGTCTCACGAGAGTTCATTGGCTCCCGCTACAACTGAGCTGTGTTGTGCTGTGAGTTACCGCGTTATTTGTGGCTACCCCTGCAATGTGTGGGCCTGCAATCGCAATGCGAGCGGAACAGTCCAGGTGTGGTGCGGTGGACCACCGAGTATTGTCAGAATACGGTCACTAAAGTTATATTTAAATGGATACAGCGCTAATAAAAAAATGTTCTTAACTTAATTTGTCACAGGAAACAGATACCTAATATTATATTCTTATGACGATATTGTATGGTAGCAACCTTGTATAGTAAACACAACCCCTCATCTACTTTTTGACTAATTTTAGCTATTGATGTGTTAAAACCTAGCCTCAGATGGTATAGTTTGCAAAACGATAGATTTTGAATTTTCTTAATCTGTAGGGCTCGGACAGCCCTTAAAGTTCGTTTTTTTGTTCATACGTTTCACAGTAAAACGTAGTTAGTTTAAGTGAAGAACACTTGTTAAAAGTCGGGATAAAACTAGTCTACTGCCATTGCGCTGCACTGCCAGGTAATATTTTCAATGGGAAGAGGAACAATCATAGAGCTTTTCGTTGTAGCATAGAGCTCAGTAGAAACACTACAACTTTACTTCCGTTTTAAGACCTAACACTGGTAAAATATACTGACTGGCGATGAACGATTGCAAACGTTATAGCAGTCAGTCAAGCTATATGGTAGCCTATGGCAACTTTGGCTCAAGAGGTTTGGGACACGAGTTCGTCATTCTCGTAGTGCTCATAAGGGTTTGTGATCAAAGATCACGAATCCTTCCTTTATCAAAGATCTTCTCGGATAAATATATAAAACGCAGCAGGATTTTGTAAAATTTTTAATTTCCCATTTGAAAACTACTATGTTTGTAATAAGGAAAACTATAAAATTGTACAGAGTACCAGGACTGTGGAAAGAAAAAAATATCAAAAGAAGGAATTTCATTCTTTTGATGTTTCGAAATGCCGCTTATGATTCAGGCCGTTGACGTAATCATCTGATGTACATGCGAGCAAGTATCCAGAATAAACCAAGGTAGGTGAAAAAGTGACACCAGCAGTTGATTGAAGCGGTCCTGCACCTTTGACATTATGTTGTTTACACATGAGTTGTTTGCTTTAAATTTTAAAAGCTGCACCTTTGACGTCATCGGTTTTGTTTTTGTTTTTGTTGATGTCACCCAAGTCACCTACTTCCTTTTCATTCTAGATTTCTTATGCATAAGAGTAACATCAATGTATACAGAACCGAATAAGTAGGGACATCCTTATGGGGAAGTGAGAACGCCGCCCCTGAAACACAGATAGCACCACCAAGATGGTAAGGATTATGCTGATTGGTTGAATGGAAACAGATGACTAGAATAATTTTACAGAGGTTTGTTATTGTTTTGATTTTTTGTAAACAAATATGCTCATTTTGACATTTGAGAGGTAAAAAGAGCGCTTCCCGTGACAGTAGGGAGAAGTAATCCTAGCATCAGCGCTTTATTTTCCTCTGGTTTTCGGGGGCAAAACTAAAATTTTTTAACATGGGATGTCCCTACTTATTTGGTTCTGTATACATTGGTAACATGCACCGACCAGCTTTTTTGTGTTTTTTTTTTTTTTTTGTGTGTGTGTTTTTTTAGGTCGTTTTCGTATTGAGTACATCGTTTTACTCGCTAATGAGATAGCCCTTGTCTATTACATTTCAACAGTTTTCCCCAGTCCTAGGAGAGTACTAAAACGATACGTATTAAGGAATTAATGCAGTGTAACTGTCTGCATTAAATGAAACTGTAATAACAATATCAGTTTTTATTCATATATTATACTGATTATGGTTGCTTAGGTAAACTAACTAAAAATATAAAACCATCATTTAATATTTGAAATTTACTATAAAACAAAAAAGTGTAACCATAGTAAAGTAAACACAAATTTTTATGAGTAAAAAAGTAATATTAGAGTGCAGCAACCATAGGCCTATATTATAATATTCTGAAAGGCGAGTAAGTGAAGCGAACGAGCTCGCCTTGAATAGAAATAATCTTATATTGTTTGCGCTTGGCATTAGCGCACTGTCTATGACTGATATTATTACTGCAGAGAATTTTTAAGTTTAAAATTACCGCGCAAATGCTCAGCCTGGCCCAAGGTACTTTGAGGATATAAACATAAAGGAACAACAAATATTATGACCAATGCAACAGTTATTACTAATGTCTAGAACTGAGTTAAAGGTTTTTAGATAAATTCATTCAATAGGTTCTCTGCAGTCGTAATCATTGAACATTTATTTTATTAAAACTTGTTACAAGATTTGATTAAACAATCTTCTAACAATTTCAAAACTTTCCTACAACTTTAGCAATAAAGTGATTCTTACCAATTCACAATTTTTACTTAAATGTCTCTGCAATTATTGCATTTAATAGTAGACCAATCACTAAAACTTTTAAAAGTGGTAAAAACCTTGAAAAGTGGTATTGCTACCTAGCGACATCCCGTTATAAATAAATGGGTCTAAATTTAATACGCTAAGGGTTTTTTTTAGAGAACTCCAATTCTCAACCGATTTTCAGGTTTTTAGTGTCGTTGGATAGGGCTTGGTCTGTAGTTGTTTCTGCCAAAAATTGATGAAAATCAAACAAATATTAATGTGCTATCAACAAATTAAATTTGAAATTTTCCAAATAGAATAAAATTTAGATTGGTTTGAGCGTTTTAAACATCTGTTAACGTACAGCTGTAGTTTTTTGTGATCACTGATATTCACAATATTGGATTGGTCGTAGCCTATGTCATTCATTTAAAACTAAATGCAACTTTTGAATGGTGTGAAAATAAATTGCTCGATTTCGAGAAACACGCGCACTAGGTTTAATAAAAAGCGAATTAAATAAACAATCAGACAACTCACCAGTGTTTTGACGCGCCCGATCTCCGGCGTTCCTCAATTTGTTCTACCGCAATGCTTGTTAATTTGCATCACGTCTCGGCAGGCAACATTTCGCTGATTTTTTAGGACAACGAAAGCCATTACTGTATGGTTTCGGCCCTTTTCTCCAAATAAACTGTAAAATATTCATATATCTCAATTTGCCAAATTTTCTCGGCAAATGGACTCGGTTCTTATGTTTTATCTAGGTTAATATAAAATATTAACGGGGTAGGCTATAATATGCACTGTATTTAAATTCATGATCTTTCATCAACGTAGAATGCCAATAAGCAATAAACATTTCATTTGAGTCTTCTTCATTTTATTTGCAATCTTAATCGTTCCATAGCCTTCCCTCCTCTTTGGAAAATGTTATCTGTTTGTTGAATAGTCTGTATTTATTGGTATCTGGTACTCTAGGATGTATAAATTGATTTTAAAAGTTGTAAAAAACATAGAACTAGTCCATATTTTATCTAATTTCAAACTTCAATGCGAACTGTACTGCAAATTTTGAGGAAATAATTAGTATTTTTTGGAGTTTCCCTAGTAACACAAAAATGTAATATTTTAAGCAAAATTAAGAAAGGTTTTTGAAAGACATTCGACAAATATTAACGACAGACGTTCGAGCTCTAGCAAGGCTCTGTTCGTCTTATTACCCATAATTTTAAAAGACTGAATTTTGCAAAAAATGCCCTTTAGCGCATTTCTTTGTTATTTATCTGTATAAAGTGTAATCCCCATTTTGTTTTCCTTCGATCAGTGTGTTATCATGCTCGATGTTTGCGATCATAATAATGTTCTTCTCCTTTTGCATATTATAATCCCTTCAAAACTTCTGTAAATCAGGCCAACTGGCGAATGTTGCAATCGGATAAATTTTGCGAACAAAAATAAGTTTTGCTGGAGAGACTCTACATGCAAGCGGAGATGCGCGATGTGGTATAGAAGACCATGATAAAGTTCTTTATTTTCTTGGAGGAGGCCATTACAAATTTCAACTGCCCTCTGCTGGGCCATTGGCCTGAGGAGAAGGAGGATGATAATGCCTCTACCTTAAAACCTAATTTTCCAGCAAAAGTTTGCATTTCTGATGAAACCAGAATCAGTGCCGTTATCTGATCTCACAATGCCATAGGAATTATATGTGACGAGAGAAAATTTAAAAGTAGGCTTGTTTGGTGTTTGATAGCTCTGTATTTACACTGTTCAAATTTGACAATTCAATAAATTTTGAGAAGTAGTTCTGCATGCAAATGTAGACATTCCTTTAGTTTGTTTTCAAATAAATTTGTCCCTACGACTTCCCAAGCGAGTTCGGGAACTGTGGATGGGATCAGAGGTTCAGCGGGATTAACGAGATTTTTTAAACAACTAGAACAGTTTTCCGTCAATATTTTCATGTCAACCGATATACCTGGCTACGAATCCTTGCTGATATACCAGCCTTGAATAAGCCAGGCACTTGTTTACTCCTTAGTGCCATCTGTGTAATTGGTTTTTAAAGTCTTTAATTTCTATGGGATTAAAATTCTCATTCCTTTTCGAATTAGGCTATCGCTAAAGTCTAAATTCCCATGTTGCCTGAAAAACTCAGCATTTTTTATTTCTGCTAGTAGTGCAAAAAGGGCACACCTGGGACGTGACGTCATCACGATGACGTCAGCAGTGATGACGTCATCAATGACGTCACGAATGACGTCACTAATGATGTCATATGACGTTATATAAATGACGTCATGGTGACGTCATTACCGCTGACGTCATCATGATGACGTCACTGACGTTAATTAGGTATCACAAAAGTGCAAAAAAAATATATTTTTTTTATTCCCCAGCGATCAGACTCGACCTAATTAACGTCAGTGACGTCATCATGATGACGTCAGCGGTAATGATGTCACCATTACGTCATTTATATAACGTCATATGACATAATTAGTGACGTCATTCGTGACGTCATTGATGACGTCACGTCCCAGGTGTGCCCTTTTTGCACTACTTCTGCTCTGTCCTTACTCTCAATAGTTTTCTTTTATATATTAAATGTGTTTATGTCTTTCGCAGCTTGACGAATGATTTCCACCTTTGAGCTTTCTATTTGAATACGACAAATTGGAAATAACCGAATTCACAAACACTTCAACGTCTTCCTCTAAATCATCACTCTCTGCCGTTGGAGTAGACTGCAATGGAACTCTTGGTAGGGCAGCAGGAGCAGGAGCGTAGAAGCTTTTCCCAGTTTCATATCCCATTTCATTAATAAAACAACACAAGTCTTAGATAGAACCTCTGCAACCATGAGTTAAATCGTACAAAGACTTTTGTCCTAAAAGCTGAATAAGAGGTTTGTGATCTGTAGCTAGCTCAAACTTCTTCCCCAAAATAAAAGAGGAAATTTTCTCACATGCCCAAATTTAAGAAAGAGCCTCTTTCTCACAACGTATCTTCTGAGAATGTGTCCATATGGCAAACATTTGATTAAACAAATAAATTATTTGTAATTAAGGCTAAATATATTATTACAGCAAAATTTATTTCAAGAAAATTTTGTCCAATAACTAGGCCTTTTTCAAAAAGAGAAAGTCGAATCTATATCTATTAGTTGGTTTAGTAAACATTGTATTTATGTTGCAAATTGTCATTGAGTATATTGTTTACGTTATTATTAACCAACTAAGATTATTTATAAACCTTTCTTGTTAAAGTACAGTAACCGGAAATAAGTACGTGTAAGGCGTAAGTCACATTGGCAATAATAGGGCGAGTGAAAAGAACGTTACTACGGGTCGACGCCAGATTTAAAAAATTACATCTGGATCGGTAACACAATGTTGCAAAAACGAGCCTTCACCCTCACCACTAGTTGGGGTTAATCGGAGTCAATCCACCAATAAAAACGATTTCAGCTGAAATAAAAGAATGTAAACAAACCAGGCGCACCAATAATCATGATGCCAGCTGACATAGAGGGGCCTTTTTGGGCGGTAACCCAAACTAGTGGTGAGGGAAACCGGCTTGTTTTAGCACTATTCCGCCATCTCAGTTACCGATCCAGATGTAATTGTTTATATCTATGTTAGACGCACGGCCATATCTATTACAAGGCCATGGTGTTTAGTATATATCTATTGGCCATGGCCTTCGAACTGCCAACGCCGCAACGGTTTAGACCCGTAACGTTCTTTCCACTCGCGCTATTGTTGATAATGAGACTTACACGTACTTATTTCCCGTTCTTGCTTTTTAAAACGAAAGATTTGTAAATAACCTTTGTCAGTGGGTTAATAATTACGAAAACAATATAGCATGTTTTAATCGAATGAACATTTCCTATAAAAATACAATGGTTATTCAACCGACTTATAGATATAGATAATACTTTCTATTTTTGGAAAAGGCCTAATTATTGAGATATTATTATTATTATTATTATTATTATTATTATTATTTAATTTAGTTGTAAAAATATATGGTTACTTATTTACAAATTAGTCCTACTTACCTACTTTATTATTTCAGATCTAAAACTTAAATAAGCCATATTTATTTCTAAATAAAATGCTTTTTGGATTTTTTTTAGGCTTATTTATTTTTTATATTTTAATCTTGAAGAGGTCATCAAAATAAGCCTGTACAGTACTAGCTGTCTCCCAACATGGCTTCGCCCGTGATTGAATTTATTTTTTATGTAGAAAAATCTTTTTAAAGAGCAACAAAATCTTCTTCTTTAAGAATGACATTGAAACAATAAAGTAGTTTGAGTTGAGCTCTGAAGGAATTTTATAAAACCTTTTTTTTAAGTAGAACCAATGAACAAATTGGAACGAGCATGTCAAATTTCAACCCCATAGGCCCTACAGTCATTTTGAAATCATATGGGGCGGAGCCCTAATTAAATTTAAAACTATATTTGCAAAACTGTTTCTTAGTAAACACCTATTAGCAAAACGGAACATAAGCGTCAAATTTAAACCCGTAGGATCTATGGTGGTTTTAAGAGTGGGAGGAGCACTAAAAGGAAATTTGCTTGCAAAATCGTTTCTTATTGATCACCTATGATCAAAGATGAGGAATGACCATGTCAAATATCAAACACGTTATTAGCCCTGGATTAACTTTGTAGTCATGTGGTGTGGAGCTCTAAAGAGCTTCAACAAAAACTATATTTACAAAACCATTTCGTAGTGAGCAACTGTTAGCAAAACGGAACATCCACATTAAATTTATACCCCCTATTATCTATGGTAATTTTGAGGTTGTATGGGGCAGAGCCCTAAAGGAAATTTGCAAAATTATTTCTTGCTCCTATGAGCGTAGGGGGACGTCCATGGTCCATGTCAAATTTCAACCCCGTGGGCCCTATAGCTGACAAGGCGGTAACCCCAAGTAGTGGTGGGGGAAACCATCTCGTTTTTAACGCTATTCTGCCATCACAGTTAGCTATCCAGACTAGATGTTTTTGTTTTTTTGTTTATATCTATGCCTTGTACTAGAGATGGCCGTGGTCGACGCCTTTGCTGCGTTGCCAGTTTGAAGGCCATGGTGGTGGCCTTGTACTAGAGATGGCCGTGGTTTTACTAATCTAATAATAATAATAATAATAATAATATATAATAATAATCTTTATTTTCCCAAAAACATCTTATCATCCCATCTTTATCATCCCAATAATATCTTATCAGCAAATTCCTGGTCGTCAGTCACCATAGTAAAAACCTTATTCTAGTTTCGGTGCATACATTGTAGTAGTTGCTCTGCTTTGCAGAATGTTTTTTATTATTTGAAGAATTTGGTGGATGACTTTGAAAGCCATATAATAAATGATAAAGGTTTTCATGAACATCAAACTTTTAAATCAAAAGAGAGGAATATATGTGAAGCTTTTACATAGTATTCCACTTTAAATTGCTTATGTTGACAGCCCTGTCTTAGTTCCTAACAAAGTAGGAAGCGCAACATATCAATGACGTCACACGTCGACATCCTTTGACAAAATGGCGGATATAGATCTAAATATTGACAGCCTCATTCAACGGCTTCTTGAAGGTATTTATGGTTATAAAATCGTCAAATAATCCTACAGATATTAGTATTTAAGTTCTTTGACTTAATAAGTAACCACAAGCAGAAGTTTTCTTCTCTACAATCCTTCGACGATATAGTTAAGAGTGCATCACTTCAAGGTCTACTTACGGGTTGTTTTCACTTGGTCCAAATCTATGTTGCTTCATTTGTTATGTTGTAGTTTATAATTTTTTTTTTTAACTTTTCTCCACACTTATTAGTACATTATCAAATTGCAATTGAACAGCTCATATGAAGAGGATTCAAGTGAAGCTTAGGTCATAATCTAGTCATCTAGTCAAAGGTCTTGGCCACCTGGGTCTAACTTAGGTGTCACCTAAAGCCAATTGCCTTGGCATTTTGTTTCAAGATAACTCATTAAGCGGAGCAACTTCACTTAGGACTAATAAGTATATCAAATGCTTCTGAGGGTTCCTCATGTTGTGGATCAATAGGTGAAACTTTATCCTAAGTTACTCCACCTTGTTATTGATGTTAGGCTAGGCCTAAAATTTTGATTTTGTAATAGGCCTTGCTATTGCCAATATTGCTATTCTATCGATGATACAATTACAGTATGCGATTAAGATTTTACCACCTGATTTAGTTTTGTTCTAAGATAATTAAACATACATATTGACAATAGGCCAAATAATATAGGCTAGCCTATTGCAAACGAGTAGGCCCTAACTGAAAATTAAAAAAAAAAAAAAAAAAACAAGTAACATACAAATTTTAACTAATGTAACCTCAATTGCAAACAAGTAACTGAAAATAACAAAAACAAGTAGGCCTAAAACTTACAAAATTTAACTAAACTTTAACTAAACTTACAGGCCTAATGTAACCTCAAACTTTAGCCTATCAAAGAACAACACAAAATAAACTAAAGCAATCCAGGTTTATTTTGAGGTGTAGGCTATCTTAGTTAAGTTAAATGCCCCAAATACCGACAAGGTCATATTTTACCACAAAATTACCTGAAATTAACTTACCTCCTCCTTCACCGAGACCAGCAGAGCCGGAAAGGTTGCGTCACATTACTAAAAACTAAATTCTTGATGGAATAAAAAAATATACCGTAAGCCATTCGTCGTCTGTATTGGCTACTTTCAAAGTCAGATGAGTACGTGGTCCTTTTTTTCTATGAGAAAAAACAAGTTTCCACCTTTTAAGTTAGAAGTTTGTGCTTGTATCTTAAGTTTTTTCTGCCCTTGTTCCTCTATAAGTTAGTAGGCTATATATATATATATATCGTATGGCTCATTCAGCCAGCCACCATGGTTCAAGAATAATAAAAAAAAAAAAAAATTCTGCGGTGCAGAGCACCTGAGTCAGTATACGTAAAAATCTAAACACTAAAATTAAAAAAAATAAAAATTAGATCTCTCTTTATAGAGCTAAATCCAGGGCGCTAAGCCATTGCAGCCCAGCTTCACTTGAGCTATGCAGACCGGCCAATCCTTCGGGGAAGGCACTCAGTGGGCACTCTTCGACTATGTGTTCCATAGTTTGATACTCTCCTCCGCAGTCGCATGACTGGTCTTGTGTCATTCCCCATTTGTGCTTCCAATAATTACATCTCCCCACTCCAGTGCGGAAACGATTGAGTATAGTCCACTGCTTCCGAGGAAGATTCATACCACCTACCACTACGGTCGGGTCATCTATCAAGAAGTGGTTCCGACCTTGAAAAGCGTCCCAGGAGGAAGTCCAGTTTGTATGGATGGTGAAGTTCGAGTCCATCAACTGGGAGGCTGTTCGTAGAGGTGGTTTTCGGGACCTCAATCGGCCCGCATTCTGGGGTAGGTAATCATGGATGGGCAGCTGTGGAGCAGATAAGATCTTTGTGTATTCCCTAATGAGTGCATCCCTTCGTCTTATTTCAGGAGGAGCGATATTACACAGCACCGGGAGCCAGGGTACAGGAGTCACCATGAGTGTACCACTAATGGCTCTCATGGTCCTGTTTAGCTGGACGTCGATCTCTCTAACGTGCACACTATTTAACCACACGGGAGCACAGTACTCAGCAGTTGAATATACCAATGATAGAGCAGTTGTTCGCAGAACTTGTGCGTTAGCTCCCCATGTGGAGCCAGCAAGGTGATGGACAATGTTAGTCCTGGTTCTCACCTTAGCTGCCGTTTTTTGTAAGTGGCTTTTATACGTGAGAGACCGATCTAAAGTGACTCCCAGATACTGTGGGTGGTCATTATGTTTCAACTCAACCCCGTTGAATACGATTTTAAGCTTTTGGTTGGCCAGTCTATTATTCAAGTGGAAGCAAGCAACCTCAGTTTTTGTTGGGTTTGGATTTAGCTTCCAGGCTTCAAAATATTCACCGAGGGTCGTGAGGTCATTTGTTAGTGTTTCCTCAGCTTGTCGAAAATGCTGGTGTTGATATGCCAATGCAATATCATCTGCATATATAAACTTTAAGGACCGAGTTACAGGAATGTCGGCAGTATACACATTAAAGAGCAGTGGGGCGAGCACTGACCCTTGTGGTAGGCCATCCTTTAGTTGCCTAAACGTACTTTCTCTGCGTCCCAGATATACTTTTATCATCCTATTGGAGAGCATTGAGTTGAGGAGACGCAACAAGAAAGGGCAAGGAATAAGGTCGTAAAATTTAACTAGGAGGCCTTTTCTCCAGACGGTGTCATATGCTGCAGTCAGATCTAAGAAAGCCACAGAGGTTTTCAGTCTTCTCAAACCCATCCTCAATGAAAGATGTCAGAGCTAAAACCTGGTCACAACAGTTGCGACCAGGCCTAAATCCAGCTTGTTCGACAGGGATGCTGGCATTGAGAATAGGGAGGATTCTGTTATAAATCAACCTCTCTAGCAGCTTATAACAAACACTTAAAAGAGCTATAGGCCGATAACTTTCAGGCAGTTTTGGATCCTTTCCGGGCTTCAGGATAGCTATGATCTTGGATTTTCTAAATATCCCAGGCATGTCGCCGGTTTTCAGAGTGGTGTTAAAAACTTCCAGAAGCCACTGTCTAGCCTTGTTACCCGAGTGTTTTATAAACTCCGGGAAAATGTCATCCAAACCTGCTGCTTTGCCAATTGGCATCGCATCAATCGCCACTTCCAGCTCGTCGTAAGTGAAGGGTCTAGAGACTTCCAAGGGTGCTTGCCGACTCTCCTTTACCTCATTAAGCTTGAAATTAATTTTTCTGTCTGCAGACGTACGCACAGGTTTTGAAAGTACGGAGAGGCGTTTTGCAATTTCACGAGGGCTAGGCTGTGAGGCATCGTGTTTTTCACTTGATTTACCAGTGGAGAGTTTCCTGAGCAGAGACCAAGCTTTCCGACTACTTTTGGTGAAGTTCAGGTTCTCGACAGTTTTCACCCACTTCTCTCTCCTGGAGTTGTCGAGAGAGTTAAGGAGTTGGTCAGCTACATCTCTGTCAGCAGTGTCTGTAAACTCACTGTAAAGATCTACGCACTCTCTGCTCCATCCTGGAATGTATTCTTTTCTAAAACCTCTTGGGATTGTCGCCTTAGCGGAAGACAGGACAAGGCGAGTGAACCGATCATAGTTTTTTATTTTAGAGGGGATGAACCTGATGCCGCTATCAAGCCTTGATGAGAAGGCCTCCCACTCAGCTTTATTAAAGTTCCACCTAGGCCGAGGAAAAGATCTTACGAGAGGAATTTGCATTCCTACTGATATTATTACAGGCCTGTGCTGAGAGTGGGGGAATGCACCAAGGACCATCCTGGAAGTAGGCACGGGTGTTGCTGATGGTTCACGGGAGCAAAAGCACAAGTCTGGAGAGTACCCACGACGCCATCGGGCTGAATGGAAGGTGTGTGGGTCCTTGGCATTATATACCAGGAAAAGGTTGTTATTTTCAGCCCAGCTTGAAAGACGAGTGCCGTTGTCATCATCGGACGAGTATCCCCACTGGGTATGATGACTGTTGAAGTCACCTACATATACCACAGGATGTTCAAAAGTTGGGAGAACTGTGTCTGACCACTGGGTGTTTGGTGGTTTGTATACATTTACAATAGTAGTCGCAGACACCTTAACAGCAACAACAAATGTGTTGTTATCACAACTTTTGTGGGAGACTGATACGTCGTCTATGTCCTGTCTAACGTACGTCGCCACTCCGTAGACCCTGTGACCTATTTCCTCCACAAGCTTATATCCTGGGATGTTGCCCCTCGCACTGTTTTCTAAGTCTTCTGCATGTGTTTCTTGCAGTGCGAGGACATCGACCTCATTTTCCAGCAGCACCTTGCTGAGGCAGTCACTTTTAGATTTGCTCAGACCCTCTACGTTAAAATGACAAACATTTAAAACACAGCCTAAGTTTCTAAATTGGCCCTGGAAAGGGCCGTTTGGATTTTGTCTGGCAGCTGGCATAGCTGAGAGATCACTGTGTGTGACAGTTCAGCTGCCAAAGTTGTTGTTCGTTTAGCACCACCCGGGGAGTACGTGCAACTTTAATGGAATGCTGCGGACGCGAACAACATCACCCCCCAAGTAAGTTAGTGATTTTAGTTAAGAATCTTACCGGTTTTCACTAAGCTTGGGGACATAGAGATCTGCTTTTGGGAATAAGTATTTGAATAATTATATGTTATTAAACTTATGTTTTAATTGGAGACCAAATAACTTAATAATTTTGGGTAGAGTTTCATATAGCGCCTACATTTCTACCGAATGAAAATATCGATCGATATATCGCATCGGATGAAATATTGATCCGCCACATCGGATGAAATATCGATATATCGCATCGGATAAAATATTATGAACATATGTTTTTTGAGAATTTTTTATATTTATTTACTAAATATTATTGTTTATCTAACATTTAAACAAAGATTTTACTAGGTGATTTCATATTCAGTATGGATAGTTTAGTTATTTTGATTAGTCTCATGAGTTTCAGAGAACTTTCTATTAACCTATTTATAATAGAAAGTTTCTACTAGATAGTTGGGTCATAGAAATGAGCAATGTGATAGATTTTTACAAGATAATGAACTGATACCGTACCAAAGAAAATGTGTGAGCAGTGTGGTGCACTGGTGAGGGGATGAAAATGAAAATAGATATAGTAGTGTTAGTGTTCAGTTTTCATGTTAAGGGGAGGCGGAATCCCTATCTCCGTAATGCTGATATAATGTACCTTTTCTCAAAAACTATTAGGCCTATCATTTTGAATTTTTTGTCAGTTGTTTGTATACCTTAGATACAAATGCTGAGTTTTTTTTATGCACTTCCACCGAAAAATAGCTGAGATACAATTTTTATTCTGAAATACCATAAAAAATTTAAATTTTTCTTGGTTTTAATTTTATTCTGGCCGAGTTGGTTAAGATTAGGTTACAAAAAAAACTCAGTGTATGCAACACCACCACATACAAGTTGTGTGAAAATTTCAAGTCTCTACCTATAGTAGTTTCCGAGAAAAGGTACATTTTTACATGAAAAACAACAAATTCGGGAAATGGCGTGGCGGAGCCCTAGGGGCCGAGGGGAGTTATAATGTGATTCTGCTCATCTACAGCAGATACATTATATATATACATACATATATATATATATATTATTATATATATTATATACATA
Source organism: Neoaliturus tenellus (assembly GCA_030545055.2). Taxonomy (NCBI): domain Eukaryota; kingdom Metazoa; phylum Arthropoda; class Insecta; order Hemiptera; family Cicadellidae; genus Neoaliturus; species Neoaliturus tenellus. The sequence continues at coordinate 97,921,267 of CM061537.1, forward strand.
ATATATTACACATATAAATATATATATATATTATATAATTATTATATATATATATAATATATATATACACAAAATTGACAGACATACCGTTATACATAGGCCTATGTTTGTTGTAATTTTTAAATATGTAAAATTCTTATGATATCATCATGTTATATATCATTGTTTTCAGGAAAAAACGCTTTTCAAATAAAAAAAATAAAAATAAATTTAATAAAATTTGAGTTTTCACCTTTCCGCCTTCCCTTAAAAAAGAAAAATCAACCGTTATAAGTTATAGGTAACTTACATTGACTGATAAGTTTTTTGAGAGATTTAGGTCTAGATTTTGATCAACATTATAACTATTGTACTTTTTAGCAACAATAAGTTGTACCAAATTGTGAATTTTGATGTGCAAACATAGTTACCTATATGATTAGATATACATACATAGAAATTTTGACCCGATGCGATATATCAATCGATCCGATGCGATATATCGGTCGTATCAATCGATATTTTCATTCAATGGAAATGTAGGCGCTAGGCTATATGAAACTCTACCCATAATTTTTTAAATATTAATCATAATTACAATACTGCTGTCTTTTTTCCTTGTAATTTTATTTGGCGATGTTGAAGCAAAATTTCACCACTTCACCAAATACCGACTAGAAGTGTTGTCACCATTGTCGGTACCTTATTATTTTTTCCCAAGTAGGCCCTATTAGGCTTAGAACCAACACTTGATCAAAACATGTTTTACTTTCATATTTTATATTTATTGTAATGAATTTTATAAATAGTGTCTATTCACTATAATGTGGTAAAAATATTAAATTCTGATATATTTGTGGTTTAGTGTTTGCCATAAATTTTTAAAATTCAACAAACATTTGTACTTGTAATATATTGAGGTTATGTGTTAACTTACGTATTTTATAACTCTTTTCTAATAAATAAATAATATGTAATTCTACATATTGCATTAAATGCTTCTCATTCTTATTGGTTTAGTTGTTGTTCTAATACAGAAACTAACTCAACAGTTTTTAATGTTGGCAGTAGCATACAAAGCGAGTGTCAGCAGCGTCAGCTGCTGCCTGCCACCATTAGAGCTGTCGTCTGCCGGCTATTCATTCGTTTTTTACTACTTCATCTCTTATCTCATGGTGTAAATTTGTAGTATTTCGGTATTTGTTAACAATTCAAATTCAAATTCTATATTAGCACATATACATTTTACATTACATCACAAGGACATAGAAAACAGGTGCTTTGTCATATAATGAAACTTAATATAAGCATTTAATGAGATACAATAATAAAAAATTACATACAAGCCTCTTCCTTCTAATATAAAGCCTGTTTGCGGCCCAGGGGTCTGTAAGCTAATAAAAAAGTCAATCAACCAATACCAGATCCCTCTTCAAAAAAAGTCTGACACCTTATAAAAGCTTTTTCTATGAAAATTGTTTAAATTTAGATAACAATATATTAGAATCTAGATTCTTAATTGCAATTTGGTAGCCTATATTATTAAAAACTTTAAGGGCCATATACAATGGGCTCTTTTAAAAAAATGTTAATTTGTGGATGGGATAACTTAGTTAAAAACAAATTTAGCCCTGGTATTTTAAAATTATTTTTAGCTCTAAATCTATCAAAAATATCGGGATTTTTTTATAACATAATTGACTAATTCAAAATATAAATACAAGGAACAGTCAAGATTTGCAAATCTTTGAATGGTTTACAACTCTGACGCCTTTTTGCCTTTACCATAGCACAAATGATACTTTTTTGGGCTTTAAAAACATTTTTGAACCTGAGGCAGAACCCCAGAGTACAATACCATATTTGAGTATTGAATAAACGTATGCAAAATAGACAACTTTAATTGCAAGTAGTATCCATTGAGGTGGAATCTTCCAAAATTGAAAGAGCAAACCTGAGTGAATTTAATCTTTTGAAAGATTATTTAGTGTGGTTTTTCCAATTCAAATTTGGATCTATATTTATACCTAGCACTTTATGGTGTTCACAGAAATATAGCCCAGAATTTTCTAACATCTACCTGTCGATATGATGCCTTAAAAACAATTTTTGCTGTTTTATTAAAATTTAAAAGTAAACCATGATTTTGAAACCAATTCTTTAAATTACTTAAAGATTCATTTATCAAATTTGACAGGCCATGAGAAGAAATATGCTTAATACAAGTGATGTGTCATCTGCAAAAATTGTGAATTCACAATTCAGATTAGTTGATAGTGAATTTATTTAGACTAGAAACAGTGTGGGCCCCAAAACAGACCCCTAAATAAGACTTTTTTTTTAAAGACAGTGCATCCCCCCAAACTCCAAGCTGTTGTAATTTACTAATAAGAAGGGTTAAATTAACATAATCGAAAGCCCTAGACAAGTCACAGAAAATTCCAGCAGTATACCAGCGACTCATCCGACATTTAGTTGACAATTTTGCATCTAAATGATACGGTACTGAATAAATTTTATTAAACTTTTTAAATTGGTTAGTTTTCCATAAAATTAAGAGTTAGGTTGTCTTACTCACCCAATTGGAGAATCAACAGACCTTGGAGTATTTTATTTTTTGAGATGGCTAATGACAAAATATTAAAACAAAAGTTGTGGAATTAGTAAATAAAAGAACAAACAACTATAAAATATTTTGTATTGGTACGATAATGCTCCTCTTCGCTCTCAGAATTTTGTTGAAATGTTGATGTTGGTAATTAGGACATGAGATGTCGGTTTTTTTTTCATTGTTGTCGGTATTTTTAGAAAAGTAAGTGACAAACTTGTTTCACCAACTTTTAGATGCTTAAAAACTGTCAAGCTGGTTGTTTTTCTTTAATCTTTTAATGTAAGGTAAACTGCCTAAATTCCGTGACCTTAAGGGAAGCCCGTCTCTTTTTCTGTACACGAAAAAATAAATAATGCTAAAAAACTTATACCATACTACTAATTTTTTTGTTATTAAATTCTGAACAAATCTATTGTTTTTGTTTGTAACATTATATGAAATTAATTTTACTGTCACCCTAAGTAATGCTGTTTCATTGTTTTGCCATTTATAACTCCGTGAATCACGCGACCAATGTCCGTGATTTTGCTGCTAAAATCCGTGACTCCTAATTTCAGAGGCAATAAATGTTAATGACATCCTCAAAATTACTGAAAAACAATGTAATATTACTTCATTAGTAATGAGAAGTCATTTCTTAACTTAAAATACGACTCAAGATAGAACAAACGACAGCTGTCTGCTGATTTCACAACTTATCATGTTGCCAACATCTCATCCTTAGAGGAAGACCCTGATGGCGATATAAATATGCTTTACCAACCAGATAGAATTGATTTACCTAAAAACGAACTTTAGCAGATGATTTGGGAATGTTTAAAATATAGGTTTGTCAAACTTAAAAATATGTCTCTGATAAAAATAAACATTGTTCAGCCCAAACACAAAGTCAATCTGCCGTTACCAAAATCCGTGGTTTCACAAAGTAAGGAAAACTGTATTCTTCCTCTTCTGCTAAAATCCGTGATAAAAGCGTAACAATTTTATGAATGCTTTACCAACCAGAAACATTGATTTATCTAGAAACGGACTTTAGTATACGATTTTGGAATGTTAAAAATTTATTTTTCTAATCTTTAATTTATTTTTTTTTTTTAAAAGAAACATTGTTCAGTCCAAATTAAAACTCAATACGTGTTTCCTAAGTCCGTAATTTAATCATGGAATTTGGAAAACTGTATTGTTTCACTTCTTAAGTCCGTGATGCCTTTTTAATAACTTAAATGTTTTCGGCATCTATAAAAACACGAATAAACTTTAAATTCATCATATAAATAAATAATAATAATCGTATGGCTTTTAGTGGAGGGAGATCAGCAATTAACTGATACTTCTCCTCGCCTGAAATGCCTGCACTTTTTTGTTTTCTATGCGGGTGGACCAATGGCTTAACTTGACTTCCGAACCACGGGAGCGTCCGAACGATCTTTTTATCCCCGAGCTGGGATTTGAACCAGGGCCCGCTGGGTGCTAACCCAGAGCTCTACCACTGAGCTATGGCCGCTGCCAATTCATCATATGATTATTCACTATAAATATAAAATTCATGTGTAGGCCTAGGTCTAAATAGAAAATATTGGAAATTAAAGTTTTTTCCTTTTATCTCTATGGTAGTTTGATTACGTATCATAAGCCAAACGCCTGTCTCAGAACATGCCAAACTTTTAAACTACGTTAGTTCAGACTGCCTGTTCAAGTCAAGACAAAGACATTCAGAAATAATCTCAAAACATTGAATTTGGTTGTAAATGTTAAAATGGACGTCTTTGACTGTCGGTTTTCTTATTATTGGTGAAAAGCTACATGAATCACAGTATTTGGTAGGATCACGGCATTTGGGTGTTTTACCTTAATCTGAAAGTTTTTGAAATGGCAAAATTAATTAATTCATAATACTCAAGCTTTACATAACCTATAAGTGTTTTCTGCTAATATAAGGAATTCAGCCTTAAAGTGTCGGTATTTGAGGCATTTACCTTAATTGTGAGAAACAGCCATCGTTAGACCTAAAATGGCGTCACACTAAATGCTGCCAAATATGAACCAAGCTTTACATAACCTATAAGTGTTTTCTGCTAATATAAGGAATTCAGCCTTAAAGTGTCGGTATTTGAGGCATTTACCTTAATTGTGAGAAACAGCCATCGTTAGACCTAAAATGGCGTCACACTAAATGCTGCCAAATATGAATCTGTCAGTTCTAGACTAATAAAGGCCTTCTTCATCTTTGTTTCCAGTCAGAGGATGTCGTCCAGGCAAATCTGTCCAGATGAGCGAGGCCGAAGTACGAGGCCTCTGCTTGAAATCAAGGGAAATTTTCCTTCAACAACCGATCCTACTTGAGTTGGAAGCGCCATTAAAGATATGCGGTAAGTGTTTGTAATAGGCCAAAACAAATTAAATCATACCAATTCAGCTACTGTTTTGTGGATTATTTAAAAGAACAAATAACTTATTTGCAAAGTCAGCTGACAAAGTTTTATGGGTACACTAATACACAGGGCCTATTTGACTGAAAACCAAAGAATGATTTAGAGAAAATTTACTGAAAGAAAACTCTGCATTGTCAGATTTATTATAATCTTTCCCAATTCATATCTAGAATAATAAACAGTAGTACTGACGATGGTACAGGTGTAGATGAAGTCTTGCAAAAGAGAAACACTCTTCCTTCAGGGGTGCAGAATATGTCCGATCTGATGATCTAGGATCGGGGAAATTTCAGGTGTCGGGAAATTGTAAAAACAATTTTAATTTTTTTTCTACGACAGTGGCATTTTTTAACTATCATAATAGTTATTAAAATTAAAAATAGTTGTAAAGAAATACTTTTATAAATGTACTGAAAGTAGTTTTGATTTGATTTTAAGTAGGCCTTCTTTTGTTTTAATATAATAAACTAAAATAAAAATTAAATCTATATCATTTCACTGCCCCATTATGTAAGCTGTTGAGTTTATAGTCTTATGCGTATCTTTGGGGGAAATCTTTGATCCGTAACAGTAGAATTGGGGAAAATTTAGGAGTCGATACATTTTCTTCACCCCTGTCTTCCTTATGATGAATCTGACTGAATTTGGCCAATTAAACTTAAGTGGTTTATAAACTATAATATACAGAACACAGACTGGATCATCAGTTCAATTGCCATTTCAGAGTCTTGAGGACTAATGTCATTTGACCCGGCTGTACTACACGGAGGTTGGGACACCTTAAGGTGTGGGGACATATTACATTTTATTTTGTTTTAATAACTCATTTTAAAAATTAAGTGTGTCTTCACCTACAAAATGTCACATTCTTTAAATAAATTATTGAAACAATTCAATATATTTTTTCACCTCCAAGTGTAACAACGCCCAAAATCTTAGTCTTATGTTTTTAGTTTAGATAATATTTTTGGATGTGGTGAGATTTGGACATCACACAACGTTCACTTTGTGTATGAGCAAAATGTTCTTATAATGCAATTTAAAAAAATTTTATTCTTGATTAGGCCTTACTTTTTATGGCCTATGAGATACAGCCAATTAAAGTTTGTCCCATGTTATTCTTATGATAGAACTAAAAATAACTTCAATCAATCCTACATCAGGGACCTTAGTCAGGGAGTGCGGCATGGATGCAGGGATCGGACTCTGCATTGCCACGGTGCGACCCCCAGCACGTCCGGCACATTTTGTGTATCGGTGCTGGGCAAACGGAGGTTCGGGCCCCGGAGTTCCGGGGTAGGGGTGTCTTATCTCCTACGGGGGGTAGACCTCCGAGGGTGTACCCGCTCTCGGCTGATGAAGGGCCGCCCCTTGCCGCACGATGCGCTGGTGACATGAAAGCATGGCTTTTATCAACCGAAACACGAAGAACGTAAAGGAGAATGAGCAAGCCGCTTTTAGGCGAAGCTCTATTGTGCAGAGGTCTCCGACCTCGAAGACTGGGACGCCGACAGTGGGAATTAAAACCTCCCCCCCACCGGCACCGTTCAAGACGTTAAGTGACGCCGGATCGTCGTCCGATCCTGGAAAGAAGAAAGTGGAGGTCAATCTAGCGATGAAGGTGACCGAGGCAGAAACCTCAAAAGCGAGGCTCGATGGAATACCTCCCAGGAAGAGCCCTCTTCGTGCGGCATTCGAGCTGCAAATGCTGCGACAGCAGCAGGACGACGCCCACGAGGAGGAAGACTCATGTCTGAAGAAGATGAAAGCTCTTTTGAAGGAGATGGCCAAGGCCCTCTTAATTCAAAAGAACGTAAACAAGGCCATAAAAGAGGGGATTCCGAAACTCGAAGATTCTCTAGAAGAAATCGAGGAATGCCGGAAAATCAGGCTAAAGGCAGTGAAACAGGAGCGCGATGTCACGAACCGAGTCATCTCTGCTTCGCCTCAAGCTCATCTGGCTGAGTCCCAGACTCAAGCAAGAAAGCGAAAGAAGAGGCAGAGCGGTTCATCGTCGGGAAGCCCTGAGCTCGGGGAGTTGGACTTGGCGCCGAGGCCGGTTTTTGTCACTGCATCATCGCAGACATCTCCTGTCCCGGCTGCTCATTCCATCCCGGGCGCTGTCGTTGTTCCAGCGGCTACTCCTGCAGAGGTTCCTGCTCCGGCGGCTAATCCTGCCTTGGCAGCAAACTCTGCCTCAACACTTTTGGGGGGCTGGAAGACGCGCCTGTCTAAGAAAGAAAGGAGGAGGCAGAAGCAAGCGGAGGCAGCTTCGAAAAGTGCGTCGAGGGTGGAGCGGATGCAAGTCTCAAACCCGGTTGGGGAGGCCTCTGGCAAGTCTGTCAGAAAGCCTAAACAACCCAGGCCTAAGAAGCCCAGGACGGAGGCAATCTTGATCAAGCCCTTAGGGGGGCGATCTTTTGCCGATGTTCTGGGTCAGATTAGATCGCAGGCCAAACCGGAAGAGACCGACACCGTTATCAAGTCTATTCGGCGAACCCAGAACGGGGATGTCCTCCTCGAACTGGGGAAGTCGAGTGACAAGATCGGTTTTGCCGCTTCCCTCAAGACTGCACTTGGGGACAAAGGCTCCATCAAGGCCCTGGAACCGAAGTGTTCGGTCCAGATTCGGGACCTTGATGTCCTCTCCACCGAAGATGAGGTGACCCGTGCGATCCAGGTGGCACTCCCGGAGATACCGGCCGATGGAGTGAGGGTATGGCTGACAAAGCCTAACCGAAGTCAACTCCGGATGGCTGTTGCTGAGATGAGCGAAAAGCACGCCAATAAGCTGCTTAGCCTTCAGCACCTCAGAGTCGGTTGGGTCAGTTGCAGGCTCAAACGGAGGGTGGTAGTTTCGAGATGCTTCCGCTGTCTCGGTTTCGGCCACTCCTCCCGAAACTGTAAAGGGCCCGACAGGAGTGCCAACTGCTTCCAGTGTGGAAGCCAGGGCCACAAACGTAAGGAATGTTCCTCGAGCCCCTCCTGCTTCCTCTGCAAGGATTCAGGCTCCAGTGCCCTCGGTCACTTACCCGGGTCTGGTCAGTGCGGTGCCTTCAGAGCCGCACTTGAACAGGCAAAAGGCAGCGGCCGGTAATTCGCATCCTCCAGGCCAACCTTCATAGATCCTGGGGAGCTGATAACCTTCTAGATCAGCTCGCCCGAGAACTTGGTGCTGACGCGCTCCTTATCAGTGAACAGTATCGGGACAGAGACCCAAACACTTGGATCTCGGACAGCCTCGGTACTGCTGCATTTTGGGCACGTAATACACGAGATGTTTTGGTGCGGAGTCACGGGCGCGGCCGAGGATTCGTCTGGGTTCGGTGTAGGGACGTGACTATCTTCAGTTGCTACCTCACACCCAACGAGGCCGTCCAGGACTTCCGCGACAAGATAGATAGCCTAGAGGAGTGCGTTCTCGGCACCACCGGGCATGTCGTCGTTGGTGGCGATTTCAACGCCAGGGCCGTCGAGTGGGGAATGCCCTCTACCAGCTCCCGGGGGAAATACATCCTGGATTTCATCGCCAGGGCCGGTCTTGTCGTCCTCAACCAGGGCGACACACCTACTTTTCGGCGCCCCGGGCAGAGAGGCACGATCCCCGACGTCACCTTTGCGTCTGAGTCGCTCCTTCCGAGAATCTCTGGCTGGAGGGTTGTGGAGGACTACACGGGTAGCGACCACCAATACATCGTTTTTGACCTGCATGATCAGGCAAATCGTCGAGTTTCCGCATCTCGGGAAGGGCCACGCCGGTGGAACACCAACAAACTGGACGTGGTCAAGTTCACCGAAGTCATCTCTCGGGGAGCGCAGGGGAATCCTGGTGAGGCTGGGGCCGAGGCACTAGTAACATCCACGATGGAACTGATCGTCTCGGCCTGCGACCAGTCTATGCCGCGAAGGAAACCCCGACGCGACAAACAACCCGTTTACTGGTGGACTGAAGAGATTGCGGAACTCAGAAGAACATGTTTAAGAACTAGACGAGCCGCCACAAGAGCGAGAATTCCCGCAGACAGAGTTCGTAAGTCGGAGGCCTATAAAGCTGCGAGAAAATCTCTCCGCCAGGCGATAAACAGGAGCAAGGCTGGAGGAGACTTCGTGACGACGTTGACTCTGACCCGTGGGGCCTGGGTTACAAACTTGTAACACAGAAACTCGGCGCCCGCTCTCCACCTTCCATCATGGAGGGCGCCACCATGGGGAGGATCGTCGCTGCGTTGTTTCCTGAACATCCACAGCGACCGCCGGTTGACTTCGGACGGGTAGAGGACGTTCCACTCTTCACCTTCGAGGAGCTGGAAACCTCCGTTCTCTCCCTGAAGAGCAACAAGGCTCCTGGCCCGGACGGGATTCCCAGTGAGGCTTTAAAGAAAGTATTTTCAATCAACGCTGACTTGTTGTTGAGAATGTACAATGCCTGTTTGGTAGAAGGGGTGTTTCCGGCTCCCTGGAAAACAGCCAGGCTTGTACTGATCAGCAAGGGCAAAGGTGATCCCGAACTGCCGTCGTCCCACAGGCCTCTCTGCATGTTAGACACGGCTGGGAAGCTGTTCGAGAAGCTGATCCGTTCCCGCCTGACTTCTGCCGTGGAAGCTGCCGGGGACTTATGCCCCCGTCAGTACGGCTTCAGAAAGGGACGGTCAACAATCGACGCTGTCACCGAAGTTCAGAGAGCTGTGGAGAGAGCCGAGAGCCACAACCATTTCTCCCGCCGAGTAGTGCTTCTTGTTACGCTTGATGTCAAGAATGCCTTCAACTCGGCGAGGTGGGTCGATATGTTGGATGCGCTTCGTAACACCTTTCGTATTCCTGCATATCTGTTGCGGCTCATCGAGGATTATCTACGCTCTCGAAGCCTGATCTATGACACGAGGGACGGAACGCGGACGATGGAAGTCACTTCTGGTGCCGCACAAGGTTCAATACTCGGCCCGGATCTCTGGAACGTTGCCTATGACAGCCTCCTGAGGTCCGAGATGCCTGAGGAAACCACTTTGGTTGGGTACGCTGATGACGTCGCAGCTCTCATTGCTGCACGCAACGTTGAGCTGGCCCAACTAAAGTTGAACCGAGTTATGCGGGTTGTCAACAACTGGATGTCCGATCACGGTCTCTCGCTTGCTCTTAGTAAGACGGAGATCGTGATTCTCACGAAGAAGAGGATCGACACCGTCGTCCCGTTTCGAGTGGGAAGGGAGGTGGTCACATCAACTCGTGCCGCCAAATACCTTGGGGTTATGGTGGACACCAAGTTAAGCTGGAGGGATCAGATCTTCCGTACGGCGGACAAGGCCGCTAAGGTAGTTACTCACCTTAGTAGGCTGATGGCCAATGTCGGGGGTCCCCGATCCAGCAGAAGACGTCTGTTGATGTCCGCGGTCCAGTCCGTGCTCCTTTACGGGGCAGAGGTGTGGGCAGGCGCTCTAGATAAGGAGTGCTACAGGTTGCGACTCGCCCGGGTTCAGCGTCAAGCTGCGCTCCGGGTGTGTTCCGCCTACCGGACAGTGTCCGAGCCTGCCGTCCTGGTGGTCGCCGGAGTCATCCCTGTCAAGCTCTTGGCAGGGGAGAGGAAAGCGATTCATCAGAGACGTGGCGAGATCGGCAAGGACACGGCAAGAACAGAAGAGCGCTCCCGAACCTTCCAGCAATGGCAACACAGCTGGGAGCACGACACCCGAGGACGATGGACTGCGCGACTTATCAAGCAGGTCCAACCATGGGTGGAACGGCGGCATGGGGAGGTGGACTACTACCTGACCCAATTTTTGACAGGTCACGGCTATTTTCGATCGTACCTGAACCGGATGGGAAAGACCGGTTCACCGGACTGCATTTATTGCCCGGGTGTTCCCGACGATGCGGAACACACATTCTTCCGCTGTCCCCGTTGGGAAGGGCCCCGCCTGGAGGCCACACAAATATTTGGTGCATTTTCGGTGGACTCGGTCTGCCAAAAGATTTTGGAGGATGAGGGCAACTGGGATTGTTTGTCACAGTTCGTCCGGGGCATCCTCCTGGAAAAGAAAACCGATCTGGACCGCGAAGTGGCCCAGATCCCTTGATAGAGCGGCTGGATAAGGAGCGAGCCTGACGGGCGTAAGCCAAATTTAGGCCTAGCCTGACGTAATGTGATAAACAATTCCAGGTTAGATTCCTAAAGAGTAGAGGAGGTTTTTTAGTGGGTAAACCCGTTTTTTAGGGGAGCCCCACACTACAGGCTGGCCACCTGTGTGCGTAATGCATTTTTCCGCCTCTCCCTCAAAAAAAAAAAAAAAATCAATCCTACATCCCTAACTGTTAGTTAAAAAAAAAAAAAAAAAAAATTGAAGAATAAAAAGTCTTTAAATAATAATGTATAAAATAAAAAAATGCCCTAAAAATGGAAGGTGTGAAATTGTTAAGATGGCTGCCATATTCCATTAATGGCGGGAAATTTAGAAAATTGAAATAGCCTACATATCTGATAACATCATAATGAAATAAAGAGAGAACCCATAGTATAATGTCAGATAGACAGTAAAAAAGTTAACTACTAGATCACTTTTTGGACATTCGTCCTGTATAGGCTACCTTAAAACAAAAACCCTAATAGAACTTTTAGGCACGTGTAGAATGTTTTATTAGGAATCAGGAACTTACAGAATCATAATTGAGCTATACGAAAATGAAAGAATGTTTTGTCTTGTCTTGGGACCTCAAAATGAAGAAGAAACATTGACCCACGTTCAGGACATAGCCAGGTGTAGTCTTAACATGGCTACTACCTTAATAGTGTATTCCCTATTAAAAAAATTTGTTAGCCAGGTGTAGTCTTAACATGGCTACTACCTTAATAGCGTATTCCCTATTAAAAAATTTGTTAAATTATCGATAAATGTTTAAATTTAATCAAGTTACCTTAGGAATTTTATAGTTTGATACTTTCAAATCCTCTTAATTGTGTATCAGCCAAGTAGATTGCCTAACTTAGGTAAAAAATATATCTTTCTGTTTGCATACGTGGTCAAGATGTTAAGGTAAATTTTGAAATGCAGGTGACATCCATGGACAGTACACAGACCTTCTGCGGCTGTTTGAGTACGGAGGCTTCCCACCTGAGGCCAACTACCTGTTCCTCGGAGACTACGTGGACAGAGGCAAACAGTCGCTGGAGACCATCTGTCTCCTGCTCGCCTACAAGATCAAGTACCCTGAGAACTTCTTCTTGCTCAGAGGGAACCATGAGTGCGCCAGCATCAACAGGATATATGGATTCTATGATGAGTGTAAGCCTTGATGTTGTTAGTGTATAGGGTGAGGCAATAAAATTGTACCATTTTGAAAAATCATCAAAAAGGTATTTAAAAAAATTACGGTAGTTTTGGTATTTACTTATTAATCATAAATGTTTTATCTTTATTCAAAATCCTATAATAAATTTGTTTATCTACATAAAATGTCATTATTGTTACTTCATGATTGGATTTATATTTTGCGAGTGATAGTGGAATTTTTTGGAAAATAATATATTGGAATTACTGGAAATACTCTGGAATGATAAAATCACATTTTAAGAGACACCCTGTAAAAGGATTGTTATAAATAATTGATGAACAGACTTATGTTTAGTACGGTAGCTAGTTTTAACGTATTGGATAAAAGTACAGTAATTCTTTTTAAACTTGAACAATCTTTTAGGAATTGGCCAAATTTTTAGGTAGTGAAAAATGTATTTACTTGTTTTTTATTTAATTGGCCTTAAGTTATTGATTATACCTTGAGAATGAATTGTAAATATTAGCCTCCGAAAATGAAACCCAAACGTCTTCAACACTTAAAGATATTTTCACACCTACAGTGCATACAGTATAGTACAATATCAGTCTTTTTATATGTCAAACTATAAGGAGTGTCGAACTATCGAGGTTCTACTGTAATAACAAGTGTTTAAATTTAGCCTATAGGTAATGTAGATTAAGTTCATCAGCTCCTGATAAAAAATTCTACAAAAATTAATATGCTTACAGTAATGATCTTTTATTAATTACTTGTGACAGGTAAACGAAGGTACAACATAAAGCTGTGGAAGACATTCACGGACTGTTTCAATTGTCTGCCGATCGCGGCCATCATTGATGAGAAGATCTTCTGTTGCCATGGAGGCCTGAGCCCTGACCTGCAGGGCATGGAGCAGATCAGACGCATCATGAGGCCCACAGACGTGCCGGATACCGGTAAACAACTCTACGATACCCAATAGGCCTACAAACCCAAAATATCATATATCATTCTAATATCTTTATTGTCTGAGAAGCTTTGCCTTTAGAAACTGTCCGTCGTACAGATCCAGTATATTGTTTTCTTAACCTACGATTTTGGGCAGTAAAACAATCACCGCTAATAATAAACAATGACCCTTAATTTTCTCATTGAATTCTTTATTTTGTCAAATCTCAGGAGAATTTTTACTGTCTCCCCCTATACCATAGTATATGGAGAAAGTATTGTTTTCGTAAAACACTTTGCATTAGTTTGATGATGTATATATCCATTTTGGAGCCCCCTTCCCCCTATAAATGTATATATCGAGAAAGTATTGGTTTCGTCAAAATTTTAAAATTTGAGTTGTTGGTAAATTTATCAGTTTTGGTGCCCTCTGAGTCCAAAAAAGTGGTTTTCGAGTGATGTCTGTGTGTGTGTGTGTGTGTGTGTGTGTGTGTGTGTGTGTGTGTGTGTGTGTGTGTCTGGATGTATACAGAGCTAGAGAATGCCCCAATGGTCCGATTTTACATGATACCCATGATAATTCCAAGCGTTTTTTTTTATTTTTTTGAATTTTTGATTTTTAAGGGCGTTTTGCCCCTAAAAACCCTTAAAAATCGTGAAAAATCCAAATTTCTCAAAAACGGCTCTAACGATTTTGATTAAAATTTTGTGGTTTATTAAGCTTAAAATGGTGAATAAAATGACACACCCGCATCTCCGAGAAAATGCTCGTTCAAAAGTTATGGCGTAATAAGTGTTTCAAAAATCAATTTTTTGGATTTTCAAAATAACTGTTATTTTGAAATAAATTTTACTTATCACCATTAAATCAAGCTCAAAAAACTAAATAATCCAGTATTTAAATTTTTGCTTTATGTCAAGTGGTTGCGGAGAAAATTCAATTGTTCGTTTAGCGGTAAACGCAGTACGTTGTTAAAAGTCACAGACGCGCGTAGGGTCACGTTGCTCAGCTGGTAGCTATCCGACTGAGTCATCAAGACATTAATGTTTGAAGCTTTTAACATCTTTTTATATTGTTGGGAGAAAGTATGTGTCAGTTAACTGATACCGTTTATTTCATTCCTTATGAAAAATTATGTTCTCAAGAAATATAGCAGTTTTTAAAACTGATAATCTGTTTTTAGCAAAAAAGAAATCTCTTTCTCACATCCTTAGTAAACAAGATCTGTAGAAGTGATTTTCCTTGTATCTTATTTAATTCAAGTGAAGTGTAATTATTAACTCTATTAATTATTAAGAAATTACTATTATTATTTTTCTCATGAATCCGAACTTAAATTATTCGTAACATTTCTTAATTTGAGAGCTAGCCTTAGTTCTTTAATGTATCAAAAGTGAGTTAACTCCTCTTGGTTTGTTTGAAAGGCCTGCTGTGTGACCTGCTATGGTCGGACCCAGACAAAGACGTGCACGGGTGGGGAGAGAACGATCGTGGCGTCAGCTTCACCTTCGGGGCCGATGTTGTCAGCAAATTCCTCAACAGACACGATCTTGATCTCATCTGTCGGGCACATCAGGTATTTAGGCATATATTAAAAACTAATCGGTTAATTGTTTTGTTTTGTCTTCATTAAAAAATTAAATTTAATTGACAGGCTGGGTAGCTGAGTGGTTATAGTGCTCGCCTTTGAATCCAAAGGTTGCCGGTTCGATCCTGACAAAAGTTCATAGCTTTTTAAAGGATCGATTCCGGACCCAGTTGCCATTTGTCATTGGGCTATTAATTAATGATGCTTTCTAACAACTGGTCGATGTTAGGTAGTAACAAGACTGGGGTTTGGATAGTTCCCCGTCAAAACGTTAAAAAAATGCCACTGACGTAGATAGACACAAAAACAAAAATACCCCCTGTCGCAGCAGACCTGCGTACTCAGCGAATTTCCAAATTAGTAATATCATTAATTTTGACTAGATAAACCTGTAACCAAAATATCATCCCATGCTCATAAATAGGGAAATAAATGTCTATTCTCCTTATGATAAATATAGGAAAGGAGTATGCAGGTATGCTGCCATGGGGAACACTAAAAGTAGGTTTTTAACAGAAAAAAAATTATTTCAACCATATGAATCCATATACTAAGTTTCATCAATATCTGTCTATTGCTAAAGGAGTTTGATGCCTATTCTCCATATGGTTAATATGGGAAAAGAGTATGCAGGTTTGCTGCCATGATAAGCACAAAAACCAAGATTTTTTAACCATATATGGATGAATATCAACCAAATAATGCTGAATACCAAATTTCATCCAAAAATATTGGTTAATAAGTGAAATATTAACACATCCTAAGATTAACATTGGAGCACCGAAATACAATGTACTGTCTTAAGACTTTTTAATATCTCGGTAACCAATGGAGATAGAGCAAAGCTTTAAGATACTAAATTGTGTGTTTTTTTGAGCTAAATCCAATGGTCAAAATAAAAATTTAAAATTTTTAAAATTTACATATGAAAAATGCAAAAAAAAAAACATATTTGGAGTACAAAACTACCCCTTTTGGTTGGTCAATATTTTTTTTTTTTTTTAAAGAGGTTGGCGGACCTCTTTTTGCCTTACTTTGCCTCGTCCACATAGACTATTTGATCTGTGCGTGGATCGTATTAGACAAAGTAAGGGGGTGAGCCGCTACAGTACAAGGTGAAAGGTACTGATAAAAGTCACTGGCAGAACGCGGATTCGAACCCACGACATCGCTGCCATGGTCCCGAAGTCCGGCGCGCTAACCACTACGCCACCGACTCACCCTTAATATGTCTGTGGTTTACAAACTCGTGCCAATAAATGTAGGATTACACATCTCAACCAAATTTGGTGTTGATCGGACCGTTTTTACAAGAGTTATTGTGTCTAGGGACACACACACACACACATATATATATATATTAATTACTATTATTTTTGGTCTCTGGGCACCCCAAAACAAAAAAGTACTGTAACATGGTCCCGGGCTTAGGTCTTACCATGAGACCTACGGTAATAGCTTATTCCCTATGGAATATTCGCTAAAAAACAAAAAAAAAATCCACGAGTGGCCAGATGGTCATTGAATCTTTCCTCCACTAGTGATTACAACTGCTTAAACCTCGTGCGGTCATTTTTAATTCTAGTTCAAATATAGACATGCTGGCAAATCTGTCTTATCAGTGCCTTATTATCAGTTAAATGAAAATTCCTAACCAAAGAATCATCCATGTATTATTTTTTACCGACTGCTTATACAAACACCGTGGTATACTACCCATACTACTCTATATACCATCAATCTCTTTTTTGTGTTCTAGGGGTTTGGATTCAGTTTATTTTTTTATAGGATTTTTATTTTACTTATTTTAATATTTACATCATTTGTTACAGGTTGTTGAAGATGGTTATGAGTTTTTTGCAAAAAGACAACTGGTTACATTATTCTCAGCACCAAACTACTGTGGTGAATTCGACAATGCAGGCGGCATGATGTCTGTAGATGAAACTCTTATGTGTTCCTTTCAGGTAACAAGCCATTTTTTGACTATCAAAGTTTTCACAATATTTTGATGATATACAAATTATTTTATCAATCAGTAGCAATGTTGACTCGCTACCACTAACTATCCATGCAAATGCAGGTCTCTCACATTCCAGTCCCTGAATGCCCCAAACTGTCAGAAGAAGTTAATGGTTTTTACATCTGCCTTTTTTTTAAGCTACCTATATCACTCTTACAATAAATACATTTTATAACTCAAGGGAATGGGGATTAAATAAAAAGAAAACACATTTAGACTAAGCCTATGTAGTAACATATTTTAATTCTAGGGGTCTGCGTGCTAGGTACAAGGTGAAATAATCGGTTTGGTACAGTTAAAGGTATCGGTACAAATACGGTTCGGTACAGATTACAAATGTTAAAAATAATTATGTATCTACTACTTATATTTGACTTTAGAAAAACGGAATTAATTAATATTTTGTTGTTATCTCTTTGTTTTTATGGATTAACACATAAAAAGAATGGCTTGACATTGTCGCTCAGCAACAAGATTACAAGTTAACTAACGATGTTAGCCCCCGACTGCCGAGTCCACGGATAGGAATACAGTTTACAATTCGTGGTCCAACACCATTAAGACAATCATGTTCTCGTTGGCAACAGCACTCATAGCGGCTGATCAAGTACTTTAGCTCTTTATTCAATGACAACTACAACAAACTACAGTGATATGAATGCCCGCTGCCAGAGACGCTAGCGCCAGTAAGGACATTGTTTGATAAGAAGTGACGAGAACTATATCGACTGCCGATTGAAAAGATATCTCCTAACCTCTAAGGTGACCAGGATTAGCTGAATACATTCAGGAAATAATACACGATCACTTTGCGCAAAGAGTAAGACCATCCAAAAGCGGTTTGTTCATATGAATTTATGTCGATAAAAAAAAAATTAGAAACATTCGAAATTTTTTAATTTGTTTAGCCAACACCACATTGGTTTTTAAAATATGGGAAATGTTTTCAAAATAACCACATTTTACATCGTTATATATTAGGGATGGACGGGAATGGATTTTTAGTGCGGGACGGGACGGGACGGGAATTTTTTTTTCCTATCCAATTTCGGGACGGGATCGGGACGGGATTGCTCTTCTCGACGATATCGGGAAATATTCGTTTTGACTTTTATCTGAATGTCGTATAAAGTGAATTATATAAAAAAATTAATGTTAAATATCAACTGGTTCTGTTTCCAAACTTGTTTTTGTATAAGTTACAATAAACCTCCTTTTGTTGAAGATTTAAAATATCGAATTTTTATATTTGCAGGATAAATGAGATAAGGATAAAGTATAAATTTTCTTGTAGGGTCACCCTTGCTCAATTTACTTGTAAGGGTGATTTGATTTAAAAAATTTTTAAATCAAATCACTAAACAATATACATATAAAAAAAAGTCCATTGAAAATGTTATAAAAGTTTTGTTGAATGAAATAATAAACGTTTTCTATAAAGAATGAAAATAAAAATTATGTACATAAAAATATAGATTGAAACAATTGGAAACATTGTAAAGAAAACAAAACTGTTTTACATAAATAGGCCTAAGGCTTGCTCAATTAAAAAAAAAAAAAAAAAAAAAAAAAAAAAAAAAAAATTGAAATCATAAGAAATATTCACACTAAGGAATGAAGTGGTTCAACAAACCAACGCCATTTATAACCCCAAGATCATTTTTTTCATTTTTTACACTTATTGATTTAACTGAGACAGGTTCTTACTTAGAGATTATCATAAAAATTGAAGTTTGAAAATATACACTATTAGACCTAATTGTTTTTATTTTTATTTCTATGTATTCATTTAGCTATTTTTTGCTATTTAAAAAAAGGAGTGTATGATGAAAAAATCAATAAAAACAATGAAAGTTTAAAGTTACCGCAAAATCTAATATGTATATGTAATGTTTAATTTTAAAAAATATATTTAATGTGGTTTGAAGTTTTACATCTAAAAATTATATTAAATTATAATAAGATGCTTTTAACATTATAAAACAGTAGGCCTAATTCAATTAAAGATTGATTTATTTAACAATACTTTGCCATTTTCCCTTTGATTGGAAAGTCACACAACTTTGGTTGACATTTTGCTTAATTTGTAAGAATTAGACGAATCAAACGAGCCTTCCCTTAGTTTTCTACGACTATTGGTTCAGAAAGTAGCATTTGGTACTAGGAACAAAAAACACCCCTCTGAATAAATTACTGCGGAGGTCGAACAATAGGTAAGCTGAACAATAGATCGTCTCTGGCGTCCGTGGAATGTGGCCGCGTGTATTTGTACCGTTCCACGTTAGCGAGACCGCCGACCGCGATCGCCGACCGAGATCGCTGGCCGAGATCGCCGGCCGAGATCGCCGGCCGAGATCGCCGGCCGAGAACGCCGGCCGAGAACGCCGGCCGAGAACGCCGACTGAGAACGCTGGCCGCGATCGCGGCCGCCGCGCCGTTCGGCAGTTCCCGTCCCGATAAATTCCCGAGTAAAAAAAATTCCCGCCCGATGATCGGGACAAATTTGCTCCCGAAAATTTTCCTGAAATTTCGGGTCCCGTCCATCCCTATTATATATGTTACTTCCAGAGGTTTAGATGTTGTATAAACATACTCTGCGTGGTGTTTACTTTCTCGTTGTACTTTGTCTACCCTAGTTGGTTTGGTTCAATTGGTTATTACGCTTGCTCTGTCTCTAGTCAGGCGTACTAGCCTACTAATTAATACATCACGTCTTTGTTAAATAACAGTTGCCCTGGAAGTTTTAGGAAATAAGTTTAAAATTTAAAGCTAAACAAATGTGAAGCACAAATAGTTTAGTTGTAAATAAATAGTTAATCGTAGTCATGAGTGATTCTAACACTGGCTGTACCGCTCCAATGATGGCATCTGCCGTGAATGTCAGCCTTAGTCAGTAACTAAACTACAGGTTTGCGCCACAATCATCCTACACTCATCTCTCATTCATATTCAGGTTAAAATACCCACTATGGAGGTCCCTGTCTCAAAATAGTGATATAGTGCTTCTACAATAGGCCTAGCCTACTGCGGCTACGAACGCCTGCTAAAAATAGTTTTTGAGTTCCGCTTTGAATTTTTTTCATTAAGTTAAAACTTATTTTGTTTTTTATATATTTAGGCGACGAATTGAAAAAGACTGATACAGCATGTAGGCTGTAGGCTTTTTTTTAAAATCTCTCTTGTTTGCAAGTTTTTATCAGCCAAAAATAAATCTGTTTTCAATTTATTGTTGTGATGCTGCTACTCACTTCATGTTAATTTTTACTACATAGCATTAAACTTATACTACCAGCATACATGTACATGTGTAAAGTACAAGGATTAAACTTACGTGATTATGATATTTTTCCTATTAAAGTTGTAACCTAGCAAAATATAGCAAATTAGGTAATTAGGTATTTGAAGTGTTACCCATCGATATTAATACCGCTAGGCCTATATTGATAACTTACCCATTGATATTAATATTGCTAGGCCTATATTGATAGTGCGTACCTTTCCGCACCGATTTTGTACCAAACACCGAGGTACACAAAAATTGTACCGTACCGAACCGTACCAACCTGAAAATTGCTGTACCGCAGACCCCTATTGAATTCACTGCTCAGCTTGATTTTAACTGCTGCCTTATTGATTGATGCCTTATTAAATCGGTAGTCACACGTACTCGCTCAATCTTCAAGTATAAAAAAATACTTGACAGATATTCAAAACTCAAGGATTTACCCATCAAATCACATATTTTAGTGTTTTTTCTGCCATCTTTTGCAGAGGGGTTATACCTTGATTTAATGATGCTTAACCTTTTCCCGGTTTATTTCCAATAATCTAATCTGTCTTGTAGAATCCTATTTAATTGCTTCATTCCTGTTATGTAAATCAAACAATGTTTGTTGTTTTTTTTAACATTATTGTTGAAAAACATACTAACATTAAGCTGAGAATAACCCCTTTTTTTGGAGTTTTGGCTTTTATTTCAAAATGAGGATATAATTATTTTGTCCACTTTATAGCTTTAAAATGAACTCTAGAGGTTTGAATTTGTTTGTCTTAGATTCTGAAGCCGTCTGAAAAGAAAGCCAAGTATCAGTATCAGGGAATAAATTCGGGTCGTCCTTCCACCCCGCAGCGCAACCCAATCAAGAAGAAATAAACTGGTAAGCTAAGAAGCAACATGAACTTGCCGATTATTTTGATGAACACTAATAAAATAATTTGAATTACCCATTGAGTCTGTGCATCAGGATGGACAATTTATATCATAATGATATTTTCGTTACATTCTACGAATGTATAATTCGTTAAATTATAATTTAATACATTATGTTAAATTATTATCACCCTTTAGATGTGTTAACATTTACGCATTTTATAAATACATACCTCTTAATAAGGTATTTTAGCTGGAATTTGTGCTGTCCTGGCATCATGTCCGTGATTCAGGTGACAAACATCAGTGACTGTGCTGTTAAGTTCTATGACTCCTAGTTTCAGAGGAATTTACAGATGATGCCATTCGTAGACTGCCTGAAAACAGCTTAATATTACTTTGAAGGAACATTAGGAACAATGTAGTATGAAGGTAAATAGTAAGGGTTTGTATGTTCCAGGCCGCCGAAGAAACTTTTCACTAAGGGATCAGAGCAGGAATTCAAGCTTGCCTGCAAGAGAAACTTCATTTGTAATTCTTTAATTTTAAATGCTAAAATGTTTTTATTTGTCAATGCACCTCTCATAGATTTTAAAAAGTAATTTTGTTTACTTCTTTATATCATCTGTCTCACGTTATTACTTGCCTTTAAATATACATTTTTTCTTCATATATCCTTATAGTAAAAGATAGAAATAAAAGTAGGACGTGACTAAATCATGTTGCGAACTACTAATGGTAAGAACAAATGTAAAAATACGTAAGGCAAGTAATTATGTGTTATTTAAGTGCAAGGTTTAAAACAATGCATTTTAAGTGCTTTTTACTCTTAGTTAATACACAATGAATTTCATATTTTCTTCTATGTCTGTTAATGTGTTTTGTCAATGTAATTATCATAACCATTTTACTTCATTTTCATTATTATCTTTAATCCAAGTGTAAAAAAAACTTCTTTGTGTAAAATGAATAAGTTATTTTTAGTTTCACAAAATCTTGTGAAAATTGTCACGGATGTAAAAATGTATCAAAATTAAGCAAAACGCCAAAGAGTGCAAAAGTAAATATTTCTTTTATAATTATTTTTATTGTAAATAAATTTATCTTCTTAACACAAAAGTATATGTAAATTAGTACCTTTAATTTTATCCTTATTTATTTTTATCATTAATTTAAAAGAATGCAATTTTTGAAGATATCTATTAATCCAAAAGCTGTATCAAGGCTTTTCAAAGTAATAACTACATATATAAAAATGTGTTTGACTTTAAAAACCCCTAGACCTAAAACTTGATCAGGGCCATAGTCAACTAACTTGTTGTGATTGTTGCCTTTATTGTAAATAAATTAATTTTGTCTAGCCTTTCTTTGGTTTCTATAATAAATTTAAAGACAAAGCACCAATAAAATAATGAGTTGTTTTATTATATTCCTCTATAAAGTCAGTTTTACACTACTACACTGTGGCATTGCAAGTTATTCATCTATTTGTTATAAATAAAAGTGTCATCAACAAGAATTTCAAACAGACTTGTTTAGTATGATAGTGGATTTGGAGAATCAAATTAAACGTGATAAAGTAGTTGTAGAGTTCTTTCTTTCAACAAATATCTGTATGAACAGGTCCTAACCTGTTGGTAGGTTTGTCAAAATATTTTCCAGGGTGTTTTCAGCCATGAAAAATAAGGCTTGAATACAAGTGATTATCTTCATATGGTTCCATTCCAGCCATTATAAACATGATCTTCTTAAAGCTAAATATCTGAAACAGCAGTTTTGATGTAACATCTTATTTGTAATTAAAAAAAATTATTCAGCCACAGTTATTCTGGGTGACTGCAGTCCTTGTTTCATGAACTGGTGACTTGTAGTTTAACACGTTCTCTCCGAGATAAATGTGCTAGACTCATTTGTTTAAAAAAACAACTAAATGCAAAATCTCAACAGCGAAGCTGCCATTCTGAGTATCACTCAACTCAAAAGACTTGTTGAAAAAGATTTATAATAAATAATTTGTAAATTGAATCATTTGGTGCCATCTTGGCACATATTGACATAGCTGACAACTAATCGGCATTCAAGAATGACTAAAAGAATTTGATAAGTTTGATCAATATCGAAAACATTAAATGAGTGAGAGAATGGCAGTAGTAAACATTTATTTCTGCTGGTCTTTCATATCAAATTTCCTTCGGCTCCATGAAGAATCACTGCAAGGTAAGATTAAGTGTCAAACAATTTAAGGATTTGCTTTGTATTGCTGGAGTGAACGTGTTAAACATATTACTTTGTTTTTAGGTACTGGAATTGTTGGGTTTCTGTTATCGCTTTGTGTCTTATTTTGCCATGAAAGCAGAGTTCCTCATTCGACTATATGTTAAGGTTGCTCATAGTTTATTTTAAATTAAGGGGATTTTGTTGTTGATAGAAGTCTGAAGTTTCAGAATTTTCCCTTGAATTGCAACTTATCATTAAAGACTGAGTATTTGTTCAATTAGCTGTCATTAACATTGACATTGAATTTAAAATGCCACTCAAAGCATCAAACCAATTTTATCTGTTCGCTTATTCTTTTGAAAATGTTTGAGATAAACATAAATTAATTTTTTTAGGAATCAAACCTTAAAAAAAAATAAATATAGACTCTAGTTTTCTTTTGGGTAGATATTTGAGGTATTTCTGCTTTATGTTGTAAATATTACTTGCTTCCTTGCTTTGACACACTTATTATTTTTCATAGAACTAAAAATCACAGAACTGATAAAAATAAACTTCTCTATTTGGTAGAACAAGATGGAAACGTTTAATTTTCATTATGAATATTTATTTATGGTTTAGCAATATCTGATAGTACAATCATGGTTGTTTGTCCAATAATTCTACCTTTAGATGTATATATTATCATTCTTTAACAATGAATTTTTAAATGTCTTGTCTTTAATGCTAGTTTGGTGTAATTTTACACTATTGCGGTATTTTAGAATTGAATTGAAATTTATTTTTTTATGTTCAATTAAACAACTTTACTGTGATTCACATTTCTACACACTTTTTGTTGATTATTTAATGTAACTTTGAATTTTTTATAGAAATGCATTTATTGTTATTACATTTTGACTGTTTACCTAAAATAAATGTGGCACTCATACATTACACCTGTAACCTAATGTTCGGCCTTAACATTAGGTTATTGCACCAGCACTCGTATTGCTACAGTGACCATGATATGTTTGATGTAACCAACTTAATTCTAAATATACTTTTTTTCAAGTAAAACAATAGGAATCTTTTCTGTAGGAAATGAAAAGTGTGTAGTGGCAAAATTGATATTAGTTTTCTATAAAGTCATATTGTAGCCATACCTTCATTTTAGTGTAAAATATTGGAAAATAAAAAATATGTATTTTTTATTCCTTTTTTATTGGATTCCTTTTGTTTTTTCATGGTGAACAAGTACTGTAATTGAAAGGATTGGACTGAACCAACGACCCAGAATGAAATATATCTGCTATCCAATAAATAATAGGTTACAATCCCTTTACGTCTTCAATCCAAAAACATTTGTCTTCAGATTACTAGTTTTGGGCCGCACGTCCCATTTTTTAAATCTTGAGTCAAAAGATAAGATAACACTGTCAGTTTGTCAAATTAAAAGAAAACACACATTACACTTACTCCACACAACACGGCCATACCAAGGATACAAAATAAAAACATTTAATTGCGATTCACGTGTGGCCGGCCAACGACACGTCCAGACTGTAGACTTGGACTCTCCACTGGAGTCTGGACTTGTGTTGGCCAGCCAAACATGAGTCGCGATTAAATGTTTATTTTGTATGTTTGTTATGTCCTCCGTGTTGTGTGTAGTAAGGGTAATGTGTGTTTTTTTTTTTATTTGACAAAAACTGAGTGTTCTTTAACTTTTGACGCAAGATTTGAAAATGGGACGTACGCCCCGAAACTAGTCATCTGAAGACAAATGTTTTTGGATTGAAGGCGTAAAGGTATTGAAACCTATTATTTATTGTCATCATCAAGAATCAAGAATCAAGAATCAAGAGTTTTATTGTCATTGACCTTTTTTTTACAAAGGAATAGACATTGTCAATATAAAAACACAAAAATACAAAGCCTGAAAACCTTACAAAGTCCAGCTGAGATACTATATCAACAGATATAGATTAAAGATAAAAGAGAGAGAAAAGGCTTAACTGTTACTTATATATTAAAATTCAATATTTATATTCGTTTCCAAAAATTCGGTAATGTCATAAAAGGGATTGTCAACCAACCATTCACATATTTTAGATTTAAATATCTTAAAGGAAACAGTTCTGGCTGAATCGGGCAGTTTATTAAAAAAACGTATGCAATTAATTTTATGACTGATACTACTTTTTTTTAATCTGTGAGCCGGTATATCTAACTGAAGTTTACATCTTGTATTATAAGAATGAAAATCTTGTCTAAAATTGAATTCATGTAAGTTAATTTTAGTATATTGTAGAATTTGATAAATGTATAAATTAATTACTGTCATAATTTTAAGTCTGATGAAGAGAGGTTTACAGTGCTCCACAGGACCCGCCCCACAGATAGTGCGAATCACTCTCTTTTGCAAAATAAGAATTTTGTTTATATGCGTTGAATGCCCCCATAGCATTGTTCCATAAGATATATGCGACTGGAAAAACGCAAAGTAAGCTAATTTTAAATAATCAAAAGTAACAAAATCTTTTAGCTTCCAGATCAAGTAATTGACGCGGGAAATTTTTTTGCAAGTATTATCGATTTGTTCTAGCCAGTTTAATTTAGAATCTATATAAAAACCAAGCAATTTGACAGAACGTTTTTCAATCTCATTGGAGAGGCCAATTAGAATATTTTGTGTTTTGTCTTGATTACATTTGAGCTTGTTGGCCGAAAACCAAACAGATGCTAGATTTATGGCTTCATTTGTAATTGAGTTGAGAGTTTGAATGTCATTATGAGCTGCTATTAGGGTAGTATCATCTGCATATATTACAGAGTCAACACCAACATTATGTGGTAAATCATTAATACATATTAGAAAAAGAAATGGTCCAAGGACCGAGCCCTGCGGAACACCTGATACCACCTCCCTTAATCCAGATTGCATCCCTCCAACAGAAACATACTGCCTTCTATTGCTAAGGTAAGATTGAATTAGCCCAATCTGTGGATCCATGATGCCATAAAATTGAAGTTTTTTGATCAAAAGGTTGTGAGGAACACAATCAAAAGCTTTTGTTAAATCGAATAATGTAAGAGATACGGTTTCCTTATCCTCAAAAGCATTTAGAGTTTTATTTATTACATTTAGAACTGCTGAAGCAGTTGACTTTCCTTCCCGAAATCCAAATTGTGAATCTGTCAATAAATTGTTATTAACAAAGTACTCATTTAGTTGTTCATAAACTATAGACTCAAAAATTTTAGAAAATATTGGAACAATCGATATGGGTCTATAATTTTGAGGCATAAGTTTATTTCCTTTCTTAAACACTGGTACAACTTTTGATATTTTTAGAAGATCAGAAAAATAACTAATTTTTAAAATCATCAATCCAGGGGCCATACATGAATAAATCTGCTATCCCATTAGCTTGTACGAAGCGAAGCCCAAGTCGGCCATCTTAGTGGAGTCTAGAAACGTGACGCAAGAAAAGCTAGAAATTCTCAATGCACATTTTTTTATTCACACCATAGTTTAACTAGCTTAAAATGCTCTAAATGCTTTAATCTGAATCACTTATGGAATAGTGTGTAATGTAAATGGAGTGGTTTTAATTTGAAGGTCCAAACTTTTTTACACATTTTAATTTGTGAAAAAGCATCCAGACAGTTATGATAGGAAGAATTAATTATAATGAAATATTTTTGCCAATTGTTATATCCATAAACAATTTAAAGCACAAACTCCAAAAAAAAAACAAAAAACACTGACATGGATATGTTTATGACAGTTCTGGAGCTAAGCCCTGAAGGCTGTACAAATACAAGTGGTTTACAAACTTTCTCCATGAAATTTTCGAGGTATATAGACCAAGTTTCATGGCAAACGGTCCAGTGTTCCGAGTCCATCAGTCACAAAATACAGGGTGTTCAGCTTCCACCTTTACAAACCTTTCCAGGTTATTAAGCATGCAAAAACAAACAGAAAAATCATGAACTTGATACAACAAAAGACACTAGTTAAATCATATAGCCTAAGAATAAGCAGATAATAAATATAATGTTCATGAAGAAGTGACATGTACAGCAGAAAGTGGATTGACTTGAAGAATAGACATATTTAGCTATTTATATTGACAAGAACAAATCTGCTTACATTATAGACACAACAGTTAGATTTGAAATAGGAACAGCAGGCAGTTAGATGTAGAATGTAGGAAAAAATTATTTCAACCCAAGGTATTTATTTTTTTCTTAGAGATCTAATACAACTACAAATAAATAAAGTGGATTATTATTAAAAGCCTGATTAACAAATTTCAAGAATTTTCTAATCAGTTTTCTCGGTTTAAATAAAACGTATTTTAAGTATTGTAATTAGGGATGTATCTGTATCCGAAGTCGGTTTTCGGGAACCGACGTTACTTACGTACCATGACTGTCGTTTTTACAACAAAAGAAACTAAAACCAAGCTCATAAACTATAAAGAAATGTCCACAGTTCTCGGAAAATAACAATACGATTGTAATTTGAGCCGGCCAGGTTAATAAAATCGCGACTCGTAGGTCTATCTGTCAATTGTTGTTCGGCATTCGGGACGGTCGGCCACAATAACTGACTGATAAGGCCTCTTTCACACAGTGCGGCGCATGCCGCATGCCGGTGAAGCGTTGATGTTTTCTCATCATCTGGCACGCACTGAGTGGTGCTAGCACCTGTATTAAGATTTTTGTAGCATTTTAATACAATCAATACCACTAAATTTAATTTGTATTAATACAAATCTATTAACAATAAAATGTACCTGTTAAATATCTTATGTTTATTCACTAATTTGTGGAAAATCAAGGAAGGTTCCATAAGTTACCGCCTTTACAAAGATAATCTTTTTTTTTTAATAAAATGCCAAGCAGAATTTCAACCGCAATTACAAATGGTATGTATGGTGGACCTAACAAAATAATCTATATTTATAAAAGAGGATGATGATATATACAGGTGTCCAGCTTCCACCTTTGCAAACTTTTCCAGGTTATTAAGCATGCCAAAACAAAGAGAAAAATCATATTTATATCTGTTTATAAACATATGTCCTAAAATGGGACAGCTAGTGGCTTCGTTAAGCCGCTGGCCGCCATTTTGTTTTTTGCACTTAAGAATTTTTATTTCCGTAACGGGGTGTTGTATTAAGTTCATATTTTGCATGTACCTCAATCACACCGATGCTCTTATTTAGAAAAAATATTATTTTTTTCCTATGTATGTTTTCAAAATGGCGGCCATTTTAAATTTTTAAACTCAAATACGTCAAAAACGGTACATTTTATATAAATGTTACAAGAGACAAAAAAGTTGACAAATTAAATTATCTAAACAGTGATACCTAGTTTGTAAGAATCCAACAACAAATAACGGCGTTATGGTGATTTTGCACTATGATTATTGCCAACTTAGGTTATTTTAAGAGAAAAATATCAAAATCAGCGTTATTAGTTGGCGGATCCATACAAACTTGGTATCACTGTTAAGATAATTTAATTTGTAAACTTTTGCGTCTTTTGTAACATTTTTTTTTATTTATTGTTTTTGAGATATTTGAGTTTAAAAATTCAAAATGGCCGCCATTTTGAAAATACACACGGAAAAAATAATATTCTTCCTAAAAATGAGCATTGGTGTGATTAAAGTACATGCAAAATATGAACTCAATACAACAACCTGTTACGGAAATAAAAATTCTTAGGTGTAAAAAACAAAATGGCGGCTAGGGGCTTAACGAAGCATTTTAGGACATATGATTTCCATCAGCAAAACCTTTTTAGTGAATTTCCCTATAGGGAATACGCTATTATTGTAGTAGCCATCGTAAGACCTAAGCACGGGACCATGTTACTTTTTCATTTTGAGGTCCCCAGAAGCCAAAAACACCGTTCGTTAATTTTCATATATACCGTATATCTATAGATCTATCTATCTATATACAGGATGAGTTTCTTAAAGTGATCCAATAGCTAACTTTTTTATTTTAAATGTGACAGTATACTTCTTATGGGGGACCCCCTTTACTTTTTTATTCTGGTTTCAGATATGTATTTCACTTTTAAAAAATTACCACCATTTTTCCAATATGGCGGCCAACTTTAAAATTTCTTATGGAACACCCTACATTTTATGGTGTTTTTGAAATTTTCATGTTATTTTACGACTTTTTTATTCTTTGTAATTTTTCTCTAAACCTAAAGGTTAGGAAGCTAGAGGCAATTAAAGTTCATTTTTAGTTCCATAAGAATAACATGGGGCAAACTTTATCTGCCCATATCTCCGAAACCATTGATAAAAATAAAAAATACTCAAGAATAAAAATGTCTGAAATTGATGTTTTAAGAACATTTCACCAATAAAAATGATCATTTACGCATAAATTAACTTCTTTCCAATATGGCGGACAAAATATAAAATTTTCAAAAAAAGGTTTTTTTTATTATGAAAAAATATTTTTAAAACATCAATTTAAGATATTTTTATTCTTGAGTATTTTTTATTTTTATCAATGGTTTCGGAGATATGGGCAGATAAAGTTTGCCCCATGTTATTCTTAAGGAACTAAAAATGAACTTTAATTGCCTCTAGCTTCCTAACCGTTAGGTTTAGAGAAAAATTACAAAGAATAAAAAAGTCTTAAAATAACATGGAAATTTCAAAAACACCATAAAATGTAGGGTGTTCCATAAGAAATTTTAAAATTGGCCGCCACATTGGAAAAATGGCGTGAATTTTTCAAAAGTGAAATACATATCTGAAACCAGAATAAAAAAGTAAAGGGGGTCCCCCATAAGAAGTATACTGTCACATTTAAAATAAAAAAGTTATCTATTGGATCACTTTAAGAAATTCACCATGTATATATATGTGTCCGTGGTACCGATAACTTTTGAAGGGGACCTCCGATTTTGATGAAATTTGGTATGAAGGTGTAAGACCAGGTCTATTTTCATGAGTTCACGAACCAGCATGATCGGGTTATGGGAACGAGGTTTTATGGGGTTTTAAAAGAGTCAAAAATGTCTTTTTGGCATTTTTGACTTCAAATATAAAAATTCAAGAATTTTAACTAAAACGATTTAAAAGAGCTTAAAAAAATAAACAATTTAGTATTTTGAATTTTTAACTTAGCTTAACGGATTACGGAGAAAAGTTAAAAACAGGTTTACCATGTTAATCTTATGGGAAATCAATAGAACCCTGTATTTCGCTTATTTATTGACAAAACTTTGTATAATTTGGTATGTACCTTCACTAGGTAGGATTTAACTGATATTTGCTTACAACACCCATATGGCGGCAAACCTACATACTCCTCACCCCAATGGGGTTTATGGGGAAAATTAAAAAGTGCCGAATATTGACACAATTTTATATTTAAGTTAGGGACCTACCTAATATTTCCTAACAACTAACATTTCTAACAATATCCCATGGCAGCAAACCTACATACTCACCCCCATGGGGTTTATAAGAAAAATTAAAGTGGCAAATTTTTATACAATTTTATTTTTACCTTGCCTAAGCATTGTATTTCCTAACAACTAACATTTTCTAACAATCTCCCATAGCAGCTAACCTACCCTGCTTCAACTGGTCAACTTCAGGATCCCTTCACCTACTAGAGCACATTACCTCTTCGAGATCAGGTATAGTTTGTACAACCTACCTTCTTCACAGTCCTATTCCCAGAGCTGAAGGATATGCTGAGAATGCTGGAAATGCTGAGGGCTGGAAATGGCGTTTGCAATCTGGTGGACTTCTCCTCAGACTCCCTGGGAACTTTTAGACGTTCGGTCCTTTCTCTACCCAACAACGATGGAGAGTAGTCTTCTTTGTGCGTGGAGTGTATTCAGTGAAATGTGTGCTTGGTGGCTGCGTTAAAGGGCCACATTTGTGTTTGTTGGCAGCATGGTCTCCTCACATTCCCTACTCATCAGTGTTTGTGATTGGTTGGTAGCTGCGTTAAAGGGCTACACCAGTGTCTGTGGGGGCATGGTCTCCCCACAAAAATAATCCTAAACCAACACTATGTTCATATCTATTTTCTTTGTTGTCTTCCGTTTTAAGTATATTGTTATAATATTCTTGTTATTATATTGTATATCTATCTATATTGTTACTCGCTATTTTTGTTGCATAGTTTATTAGTCAAAGTAATTTTATTTCATGTCATAGTCTACCATCTTGTATACTGATGTACTTGTAAAATTGGTTCAACAGTGGGAAATAAAATAAAATAATATGGTGTTTATGGGGAAAATACAAAATCTCAAATTCCCATGGAAATTCGCTGAGTACGCAGATCTGCTGCGATGGGGGTATTAGTATGGATATAATCTTTTCTTGTAATATTACAACTACTTTTTTAATAAAATACCTTACCTTAACCCTTTCAGTCCCAGTTACAGAAAGAATCACGAGAAAAAATTCTCTTGTAATCTTCATATTAATACCAAATTTAGGTAGTATATGCTTAGTATGTTTTTTTGGACATCCAATAAACAAATTGTCATCAATTGAGAACAAAATAATTCAAATATCTAGGATTTAGTCAAAACATATCATAACATACTGTGTATTTTTTGTAATTACAGTAGAACCTTGATCGTTCGACGCTTTGTGGACTATGAGGTTGTCAAACTATCGAAATGTCGAACTATAGGGAGTATGTGATTGTGACTATAGGAGTATGTGACCAATCTTAACAATGGGAACATAAAAATCATAATTTTAATTTAGGAAACACTAAATTTTAATGTAACCACAACTTAATTGAACTTAAACATAACCAATATTCAAATCATTCGCCACTTTGTTTCCATTTTCACCTTTGTCAGTCTCCAACATAGATACTAATAATTGTTATTAACATGTTAAGTTGTCATGGACCGTGTCGAACCATCAAGGTTCTACTGTAGTCTAAAAAAAAAAAAAAAAATAGAAAACACAATAGTGTATTGCATTAGAAAATTACACTTCTGTTTAACGGAAATAGTATGCTCGGAAAAAGTTCTGTTCTTTTGTAAGACAAAGATATATCTGACATTTTTCACATTGTATTCTTGATTTACCAGTACATTTTGGCACTTTGCATCTTCCAACTGCAATACTTATACCTAAATTAAGTAGTATATGCTTGTTTTTTTCAATCATGTTGTCAAAAACAGGAAACAATTTGACATATGACATAAATAAGTCAATTTTTCAGAATGTTTGTATGTACACTAAATATTTATTTTTACACCCTTTTAGCCTCAGTTGTAGACTTAAAAGTTTGAGGTCTTGTACACCGTCCAATTTATTTGTCCTTAATTGCAAGCAATCTTCTGAAGGCAAAGCAATTTTCTTACGTCTTGACAACAACATTTCTCAACCACAACTGAATCCGAATCTTAGCATCAACCGTCAGAAGCACTTGCCATGGCAGTTCTGCCATGCCGTGTGTTCTGCACCCAATTAGCCATGGCGAAACCGCCGTGATGTGTGTCCCTAGCCTAAGCGCTTCTTGTACTGGACAAATGTGCCCAGAAAGGACACAGAGTAAAAATTTACAGCCAACTTGTGCCAGAAACATATAGGGCACAGATGTTTGAGACTTGTCAGAATAGAAACCAACATTGACAGCACACAAGTTAAAAAAATTTTCATGCAAGCGTTTAACTTCCGTTTCACAGCTACAATATCAACAGCTTCTGAATTGGGACTTCTTTGGAATAGGTTAAACTCAGATACTTGTACCTGCGCGCTTAATCCCACGTAATAACTTACCATTTAATCTTCACGTAATAACTTACTGTTTATTGTTTAATCTTTGTTGTTGTTTATCTAGCCTATCTCAATGGTTAAGAAACTAAGCTTGTTTTTATGTAAACTCTAATTATTTAAATATTATATTTTTTCATATTTTAAAACTGTAATTAATTAAAACTATCTGTGGATACCTTGGGTATAAAAATAAAAAAAACTGGATCTGTAATAAATCCTCAATCAATTAAATATTTATTTATTAGCGGCTGTTCACAAATAAATTAGTAACCTATGTATATTAATAAGGACGAAAAACAAGAGGAAAGGTATAAAAAACAATCAGTCATTGGAAAACGAGAAGTATCGATTTATTTACTTAAATATCTTGCCCTGGTTGAAATCCCGGCCAGCCTTGTCTTTGCCTGTCCAGGAGAAGTACTGTTGGACAAGCTGCTTGGTCTCGGGTGAGGTGGGATCGAGCTTCTTCCAGTCATACGACTCGTAGTCGACCTGCCAGTCAGGGCTCAGCTGGAAACGTAACAAAGTCTTAGATGCTTGGCAATGCAAGGTTTTCCTTATGTAAACCATGAGTCAAGAAGTATTGGAGGAATATAAATTAGGGTAGTAAACAATGAGTATTTATCTAGAAAATGTCAGTACTATAACTTTTTTGCAATCCTTTTGGGTATCTCGCTAGCCTAATGATTTGCGTCTTGGACATCAATTCAAGAGGTCATGGGTTCGATTTCCGAGGTGTCCACTGACTGATGGGTTTGGACCGCTTTCCCTTAAAAGCGTTTATTGTACATTGTACTATCCTCTAACAAAATGCCACTGGCGTATATACAAACAAAACAATCCTTCCTGATATTTTATAAAATCTTAATATCTACTCTTGTGGAATAGGCACTCAGCTAGAATATATTATTAATACTGATTTTCAAGTTATATCAATGTTTAATGTATGACAAATAAATACATTATTGCACTAACAACAATGTTAGCTTTGTCAATTTATGTACCTCTTTTAGTTACGAAAGAAGCCATTCAGCTTATCTCGCCTTTGAAAGAGGATCTTAAGCCTTTATGGAATTTTTGACATTTTAAATAAATGCCATAATCTCTAAACCGTATGAAATAGGACTATAGCCTTATGTAATACATTGTAAATATTAAACAGGCCATAAATAAGCCAAGTAAAAACTACTCCATATTAAAATAGATATGTTACTCACTGTAGGTGCACCGAGTCAAGTTATTTGAAAGAATATACAGTAGAAGCCCTTTAGTTCGGCCACGGATAGTTCGGACGCCGGATAATCCGACCACGGTTCTCCAGAAACGAAATGTCCAGCCACGGGCATTTCCCACACCCAAAATAGTCAACTTGTTCCATGTTATATCACTATAATATACCAGTTCAACTGTCAATTTCCAGACTATTCGTTATCAGATACCTTCTAAAACATTGTGTTTTATGTTCTATTTTCAATCGTTATCTTTTTTTTGATGATTCGCGGAATGATGTAACACGGAAGTTAAGATTCTGTTGCTAATACAGTCCCATTTATACATTGGGGCCTTCGTTCGTAAAAGGAGACCAGTGCCCATTAAACGTAGTTTCATCGCTAGCGACTGCTTGTCTGTTATCCTATCGTTATTAAGGCTCTATCACAACATCTGAGCAAGCAAATCATGATTGTTACAAAGTCGATACCCACTATTGATTGGGCGAGTATGATACCCCTCATATACACCCTAATAGAGCATTGTTGGAACACACATTTAATACAAGCCTCTGTTTAATAAAACTGCTGGTTAATCCTGCCGATGGTCCAGTCCCGAGGTGGCCGGATTTTAGGGCTTCTACTGTAATAAAATAGGATTGTGATATAATTTTTTTATAAAAATATATAATATGCTAAAATAACAATAATTTTTTTTTCATCAATTTTGCCAGTGATTTTAAATTTCTGCCTAAATACTGCGGTGTTCTCCAGAAAAAAATTTACCCCCCCCCCCCCCGCTCAAAAAAAAACTCATTAACACTAAGATTGGATTGCATTAGTAAATTGGACTAACAACCACAATTTCAAGACCAACATTTTTAAAGTAAAATTATAATCTGAAAATAATACGCACTTAAAACCACTGCGGACACAATCAGTTATGATAGATCTTTAACTTCTTGTTTTATTTTAAGTATATGACGGATAATGATAATAGGATTACTGTAGGGTAAAAACAATCTTAAATTGTTCATTTTGTCTCAAAAGAGTTCAATCTTTTGTTGTGTTGAAGGTGTTTTTGTTCAACTTTATACAACAATGGTGTAACTCTCAAGTTATAAACAAATTGCATGTCTATCAATACTTAGTCATTCATTCCTGGAAATTGTACATGCTGAGTTGCAAATAGGTTAGTCTGCAAAATTACTTGCTGATCTAAACTGTCTGCACAGGCAGAACAATGGTCTGCTTGTACAAGCAATTCTGTGAACTGCTACGGGCAATGAGTCACTAGATTAAAACTGCACCAGCAATGCACATGTACTTTAGTTATTCACAAACCTTTTTAAAATTTATGTACATTATTTTGCCTTCAAACATTTAGCCTAATTGAATATTTTTTACGTACGGTAATTTTTAACACTTACTTCCGAAATTGTTGCAAAATAAAGTGTAAAATTTTAACAATTCCTTTGGGCCAAAAAGGAAATTATGTACTGAGTAAAATTTGGAATACTATCATTAGTCAATTCTTTGTATTTTTTCTGCTTAAGAATAACTATAAAAATCTAAGTAAATTGTGAGCTACTCAAGCTAATAAAATCCGCTGATATCTTGATAACTTTTTTTAACCTTTTGATCGCAAGACTAGAGATCAATTCAAGCTTTACTTCAGTGAATTGCATTAAATACTAGAACTGTATTTTGGTTTTGGATGTTTTCACAACAAATACAGAGAGCAATGAACAAGTCCAGTTGAGGCAGATTTGTATTGAATGTCGAGCGACAGAATTACCTCGAAAGCGAGACCCTGGCCTCTCCACACCCACACGCCAGAGATGGTGCTGTCATCATCCTTTCCAAACAAACAGACTGAGGCAAAGGCTTGCTTCCTCATCTTGTCTAATCTCTGGAACATCCCTATGAAAGAAAGGAAAGAAACATGATTAATCAGAATGTATTAAATAAATTTCATAGAAGAAAGTTTATCTTTCTGTTTAATGGGGCTTTTACCCATTTTGGGTGGAGTAAACCTTTGAAAATTGCTTGGGAAACAGAGAAACTTAACATGATATACGATGAAGACACGTTTTAAAAGGAATAAATTTGAAAGAAAGGAAGTACTGCTTTAAAATAAAACTCGCAGTACTTTAGCACATTATAACCTACAAAATTTTAAAGGTCAACATATTTTGAAAAGCTAATAGGTTGACTTTAATTCTAATCAGTGTGATCGTTCTTCTGCCAGTTTATTACAGTGTGTAATGTGCAGTGTATTTGAAAAAAGATTCTTTTAAATGCACATTAAATAATGTGGTTGATTACCTGTGATTAAGTTACAGCTCATGTAGACTTTCTTGAGCTCCTCGGGGTATTTGTATTCACCATACCAGATGGAGTAGTTGTCCTTGTCAAACTTCTCCCAGAAGTAGGGGATGGATTTCGCTTCGTCTTCATTGGAATAACACCTCTTGAAGTCGTCCATGTTGAAAGTACTACAAGGCCCCAAATAAAAAATCAATAGTTTCAAATTAAGTTAAATTTTTTATATTTTTTTAATAAATACAAAATTTTTATGTGATAATTTTTCTTATTGAACACACATATAAAATTAGATTCTTATTATAGGCCTAAGTCGTATTATAAATTAATTTTTACAACATAGAATTCTCTTAATTAAGTTATAAGTAAAGTATATTTCGAGCCACGGCCAAGTTAATTCCCACTTTGATGCCTATGTGGGCATCTCTCATGACAAGCAAAGATAATTATAATTCATACATACAACCCTATGAGAAACACTAGAAAAGTAGACAATTGCCAAAAAGCTAATGCCACCACTCAATCCACTCAGAAAATCCTTTAACACCATCACCAGGTTAGTAAAATCAGTTAGGATTTTCATCATTTGCGGATTGCAAGCACATGCAAAATATCCCACCACTTAGAAATATTGTATAGTTTTAAATAAAGCCTTGTACCAAATCAAAAGCATAGTTTACACTGAATGTAATTTCCATATAAAATTAGATTCTTATTATAGGCCTAAGTCATATTATAAATTTATTTTTACAACATAGAATTCTCTTAATTAAGTTATAAGTAAAGTATATTTCGAGCCACGGCCAAGTTAATTCCCACTTTGACGCCTATATGGGTATCTCTCATGACAAGCAAATAATTATAATTCATACATACAACCCTATGAGAAACACTAGAAAAGTAGACAATTGCCAAAAAGCTAATGCCACCACCCAATCCACTCAGAAAATCCTTTAACACCATCACCAGGTTAGTAAAATCAGTTAGGATTTTCATCATTTGCGGATTGCAAGCACATGCAAAATATCCCACCACTTAGAAATATTGTATAGTTTTAAATAAAGCCTTGTACCAAATCAAAAGCATAGTTTACACTGAATGTAATTTCCTATTATAATCTAAAGAGACAATTCCAAGAAGCTACCACAACATACACCATAATACACTCGTTATTATTTCCCATTCTAACCCTCATCACATGAATAAGAATGGAAACAGAGCATACACCTCAGCTTGGACATAACTAAATATTATTTTAAAAATTACAATCTAAGTTCCCACACGTTTCAAATCATCAAAACACCAGAAAATTTATTAAAAGTTATCTATCTTAGAACAGAAATCATCACATTTCTACCCTGTAAAAAAGATTTGCCCACGTTTTTTACAAAATCCTTCCAGCCGTCCTTGTGATGAGCAAACAAAACCCCCAAAAAATTATTAACACTAGTTTAATTTTGGGTTAGGACTTGAAAAGGTTTAAGTGTAAGCATCAAATTAACAGATGTCTATAAATCCTAACTGGTAATTTTGGAATAATTTGGTATTTAAATGCTCACATCAGAATTAGCATGGCTACACAGATCATGGTGCTTTGCACTCATAAGAGGTGTCAGAAATAAATGTATCATCATAGTAAGCATTCAGTTTATTTTTTGAAAGTACTACAAGGCCCCAAATAAAAAATCAATAGTTTCAAATTAAGTTAAATTTTTTATATTTTTTTAATAAATACAAAATTTTTATGTGATAATTTTTCTTATTGAACACACATATAAAATTAGATTCTTATTATAGGCCTAAGTCATATTATAAATTTATTTTTACAACATAGAATTCTCTTAATTAAGTTATAAGTAAAGTATATTTCGAGCCACGGCCAAGTTAATTCCCACTTTGATGCCTATGTGGGCATCTCTCATGACAAGCAAAGATAATTATAATTCATACATACAACCCTATGAGAAACACTAGAAAAGTAGACAATTGCCAAAAAGCTAATGCCACCACTCAATCCACTCAGAAAATCCTTTAACACCATCACCAGGTTAGTAAAATCAGTTAGGATTTTCATCATTTGCGGATTGCAAGCACATGCAAAATATCCCACCACTTAGAAATATTGTATAGTTTTAAATAAAGCCTTGTACCAAATCAAAAGCATAGTTTACACTGAATGTAATTTCCATATAAAATTAGATTCTTATTATAGGCCTAAGTCATATTATAAATTTATTTTTACAACATAGAATTCTCTTAATTAAGTTATAAGTAAAGTATATTTCGAGCCACGGCCAAGTTAATTCCCACTTTGACGCCTATATGGGCATCTCTCATGACAAGAAAATAATTATAATTCATACATACAACCCTATGAGAAACACTAGAAAAGTAGACAATTGCCAAAAAGCTAATGCCACCACCCAATCCACTCAGAAAATCCTTTAACACCATCACCAGGTTAGTAAAATCAGTTAGGATTTTCATCATTTGCGGATTGCAAGCACATGCAAAATATCCCACCACTTAGAAATATTGTATAGTTTTAAATAAAGCCTTGTACCAAATCAAAAGCATAGTTTACACTGAATGTAATTTCCTATTATAATCTAAAGAGACAATTCCAAGAAGCTACCACAACATACACCATAATACACTCGTTATTATTTCCCATTCTAACCCTCATCACATGAATAAGAATGGAAACAGAGCATACACCTCAGCTTGGACATAACTAAATATTATTTTAAAAATTACAATCTAAGTTCCCACACGTTTCAAATCATCAAAACACCAGAAAATTTATTAAAAGTTATCTATCTTAGAACAGAAATCATCACATTTCTACCCTGTAAAAAAGATTTGCCCACGTTTTTTACAAATATCCTTCCAGCCGTCTTTGTGATGAGCAAACAAAACCCCCAAAAAATTATTAACACTAGTTTAATTTTGGGTTAGGACTTGAAAAGGTTTAAGTGTAAGCATCAAATTAACAGATGTCTATAAATCCTAACTGGTAATTTTGGAATAATTTGGTATTTAAATGCTCACATCAGAATTAGCATGGCTACACAGATCATGGTGCTTTGCACTCATAAGAGGTGTCAGAAATAAATGTATCATCATAGTAAGCATTCAGTATATTTTTTTATATTTTCTTTAAGCTGCCAAGTGCAAAATGATTTCTAATTTCTTTCTGCGTTCTTGACAATAATTCACATCCTGTAACTTGATAAAACAATAGTAAAAGAGCACTAGATCACTCAATGATTAAAATCCTCCTCGATCTTTGAACATGATTTTTTTTACCAATGTTGTTTTTAAATTCTCTAATATAAATCACATAATTCAAAATGTACTAAATAATCACAAATAATAATATAAAAAAATGGTTTAAATAATTTTTAATCATACTCAATCTTTGCAAGTTAAAAAATGGGCAATGGTTGGCCTAATCCAAAATGATTAAAATAAGAAATTTTAATTCCAAATGCAGCAAGTAATATTGTTATTTTCAAAATTGTCTGAAAACAATAATTTAAACAAATTGTAAGCAAAAGATTTTACTTCCAGATTAATCAAACCATAGTTTGAAGCTCATTATCAGAATTAGCTAAATATCACAGAATATGTTCAAACAAGAGGTGTCATTACAGTTCATCATAGTGAGCACTGTGGTAAAAAGTGACTCTGATTTAAGCCCGGAATGTTTCTTTTTAACAAGGATTTCAAAAGTATTCATTTAAGGACTTGAAAAGCCTTAAGAGTGAGCATCAGATTAACAGATGTCTAAAAATGCTGATTGATATTTTTGGAATAATATGGTATTTAAATGCTCACATCAGAATTAGCATGGCTGAACAGATCATGGTGCTTTGCACTCATAAGAGGTGTCAGAAATAAATGTATCATCATAGTAAGCATTTGTTTTATTTTTTTTTTAATTTTCATTAAGCTGCCAAGTGCAAAATGATTTTAATTTCTTTCTGCGTTCTTGACAATAATTCATATTCTGTAACTTGTTAAAACAATAGCAAAGTACACTAAAAGAGCACTAGATCACTCAATGATTAAAATATTCCTCAATCTTTGAGCGTGATTTTTTTGTTACCAATGTTATTAAATTTTCGAATACAAAATCACATCACTTCAAAATATATTAAATAAATATTTACAAATAATATTGTTATTTTCAAAACTGTCTAAAACAATAATTGTGAGGCAGAAAGGAAAAAGGGACCTGTTCGCGGCAATTTTCAATTTTGAGTTATTCATATTTTATAATCCTCATTTAATTCCTAACGTGCAAGTCCCGCGAGTCTACGATTTTTTTTGTTAAAGCTATAGGACTTTGAAATTGCGTGAAAAAAAAGGCCATTTTGAGAAAAATCTATTTGAAAATTCAAATCAGCATTAAACATTTATTTTCCATATTTAAGAGTCTTTATCACCTTTGGCAAAATATCCATCGTACACTCTGATTTCCATCACAACTGTCCTAGTACAGTCAGGTGCCCCCAACTAGGGCGAGGGGTGAGGCGCGGGTAAATTTCTAAAAACATCGGACTGCGACGTCCCACACACGCACGCGCAGACTCGCTACAACGAGAGTTCGGCCAGTCCGATGCTATTGCAGCGTTGTCCTGTCTACATTTGAAATTTGAAGAGTATTTTAAAATTATTACTAGGCTTGAACTTTTCCATTTCAATATAGCCGATTAACATTTTACAGCGATTAATGGTTTTCAATTATTATATTAGCTATAGCGTTTGAACAGAACATCCGATTTAGATTAAATTTGGTTCAGGGGTGTAATGCAGTATCTACTTGAATGAGTTCGCAAACAAGAATGATCAGACAATACAGAAACTAAACAAAATAAGTAATTTTAAAATGATGGAACTAAAGTAATTATTTTCTTTAGAATAATCTGACGCAACGTATAGAGGTAACCCCCGCACACCAAAAACAGTTAGTTGACACCCACTAACAAAGGACATATGAGTCGTATAGTTCCAAAACGTGTCTTATCCCCAAAAATTCAAAATTGAGATATTGGTACCACTGGATGCGTTATTTAAATCTGAATCTGATTCTAAATAGGTTTTATTCCAAAAAAAATTATATCCAACGTAAAATCAAGTTTGAAAATTTAATTTTATTCCACAAAAGGCCTTATCCAATTCAGTTTTATTCCAAAATGTTCCTAATCCATTTGTATTCCAAAAGGTCCTACGTTCATTCAGTTGTAATGCCATTTCCAAGATGAGTGTAGTTTAGCTGTGTGTTTTAGCAAATTTCCCTATAGAGAATACGCTATTACGGTAGTAGCCATGGTAAGACCTAAACCCGGGACCATGTTATTTTTTCATTTCGAGGTCCCCAGAAGCCAAAAACACAGTTTTTTTAAGGGGACAACAGATTTTGATGAAATTTGGTATGAAGGTGTTAGACGAGGTCTATTTTCATGATTTCGCGAACCAGCATTGTCGGGTTATGGGAATGGGGTTTTATGGGGTTTAAAATGTGTCAAAAATGTGTTTTTGGCATTTTGGGACCTAATTTTTAAAATTCATCAATTTTAAATTAAACCATTTAAAAGAGGTTAAAATATCCAACAATTTGGTATTCTGAATTTTTATCTTAACATAACTGGTTAGAGGGAAAATCCAAAAATGTGTTTCCCATAAATTCTTATGGGAAATCAAGAAAATCCTATATCTTGCTTATTAATAATTATTAATAATAATAATAATTAATAATCAATTATTGACATAACTTAGTCAAATTTGGTATGTGCATTATCTTAGATAAGGTTTAACTTATACTTGCTTACAAAACTTATATGGTGGCAATCCTACATACTCACCCCCATGGGGTTCATGGGGATAATAAAAATTGCCAGAGCTTGATACAATTTTGTGTTTACATTTACCAATTATTGATGAATTAAAACTAACAACACCCAATAGCAGAAAACCTACATACTAGATCTTATTGTGTTTTTATGGGGAAAGTAAATAATTTGAAATTCCATTGGAAATTCACTGAGTACGCAGGTCTGCTGCGACGGGGGTATTTAAATTTACATTTTTTTTAGGTTTACGGACGGTTTGTTCTTATTAACAATATTATTAATCCTGTTAATCAGCTGGTAATTTTTAGTATTAAACAATGCTTTTTCAAACAAAGTCTTATTCATTTTATTTATTTTGTTCCATAAAATGCCTTATCCAACCAATTATGTTCCAAAACAAGTCTCATTTAAAATTTGTTCCAAAAGGTTCCTTATCCATATTAAAATATTAAATTAAAAATACATCTCTATCATTAAAAGTCTATATTGCTTTTTTATTAATAAGTCCTAGGCTCCTGAAATATATTAATATTTATTAAATATCTTAACAAAAACATTACTAAACAGTTTTTCCTCTCCCCTTTAAATTTTTAAGAAGTGGAAAAGACACGTTTTGGAACTATACGACTCATATAATCAACCTCTTGTAATGTATGCTAAATTGCATATAGGGCCTATATTGATAATTTTATTCAAATTAACCGAACTATGAAAGAGTTATACGAGTTATACTCGTATACTTATAACTCGTAATATAATTAATTAAATAGCCTAATTAAAATTACAATTTTGTTTACTAATTGCTTGGAACCATGAAGTTTTTTTATTTATGTTTCTAGCCTCAGTGTTTGAAAGTTGAAACATCTAGCTGTTTTTATTTTTCGGTGCCGCTTTTTTACAACAGTAAGTTAAATTTGTACAGCATAATGGCTTCACTGGATTTTACTTTTAATGTTTTTTTCTGTAAAGCAGTATAAAATAATTGTAATTTGAATGACATGTGCGACCGTACCTCTTTTCTCTCAGACCACGGAAGGCTCTAATTAAATAGTGGTCAATGAGACTCTGGCTTAGAGTCTAAGAATAAAATACATAATCAAAGTAATTAAATATAGTAATGAAATCAGCCGATCATAATTTTGAAAATTCAAATGCAAATGTCAGTATTTTATTAGAACAACTATAGGCTAACAAAATATTCCGGATGATGAAGAAATCTGCTCAGATGAGATAATTTTTCCCTAATAAAATAAATAATTTTTCCCTTATAAACAGAACTGTATAAGATTTATTTGTCTTTTTAATTGCTTCATCATCACGTTATCCTATTGAGAACTGAACAAATCAGTGTACCAAATTGCTTGGCGAAATGTTTGGAGTAAATTTACGTCCCTTTATGATGTAATGTACGGGAGGCCTACGATGCTCGGTCCGATGTCTTGCTCGGAGAAATGTTTGGAGTAAATTTAATTCCCTTTACGATGTAATGTATACGGTACGATGCTCTTTCCGATGTCTTGCTCGGCGAAATGTTCGTAGTAAATTTACGCCCCTTAACGATTCAATGTCCGTTACGATGCTCGGTCCGATGTCTTGCTCGGCGAAATGTTTGTTACGTCCCTTTACGATGTAATGTACGGTACGATGCTTGGTCCG
Source organism: Neoaliturus tenellus (assembly GCA_030545055.2). Lineage (NCBI taxonomy): Eukaryota > Metazoa > Arthropoda > Insecta > Hemiptera > Cicadellidae > Neoaliturus > Neoaliturus tenellus. The sequence continues at coordinate 97,965,322 of CM061537.1, forward strand.
ATATACGGTCTGATGGGAGGTCCAGTAGTGTGTCGCCGGCCTTATAAAAAGGAATTTCCTTCAGGTGGTATCAGGCGGAACCGTATTCCGCGCACTTCCGGTGAGTATTTGTTAACACTGTCATTAGAAAAATTGATGAACGGTTTAGGCTATTTGTTTGTAAGATTAAAATTTGAATCACATCTGTGAGAAGTTGAAAATAAACTTACACATTACTAGTTTTCTGCATTATGTACTGTAAGAACCAGTATAGTGCAAATAATGTACTGCTCGTCTTGAGTACATAAAAAACAATCGCCAATCAACCATAGTGCTTTATAAACACACGTGTTCTAAAATTGAATTGTACGAGTAATTTAGATGGATAAAGAAGTATTCAAATAAATACAAGGAATGTGTCCCCCAACATCACTGAGTGATTTATAATGCGATAATGTTTGTGTGTGTGTGCTTGTGTTAGTGAGAAAGACGACGTTTGCGAAAAGGCTAGTAGCGCCTCGAACGGACAAATTCCCAGACCCCGTTTTTGCTCAAAACATGCGTTCGTAGTCCCCTGTTTCGGACGACATTTTTTAACCGATTTTACTGAAAGTGGTCTTAAACTATTCAGAAAGAGTGCCTGCGTGGTTCTTGTACCTCGATAATTCAATAATGTTTCTTAAAAGTATTTTTTTTTTAATGTTAAATATATGGTAATTTTCTCCTTTTTTAACTGTATTTTTAAGTACTACCGAGTACGTTTTTTGTTATTATGAGGTACAAGAACCACGCAGGCACTCTTTCTGACCAGTTTGAGACCAATTCCAATAAAATCGGTTCATAAATGTTGTCCGAATTAGGGCACTACGAACGCATGTTTTTGACGTTTTTCGCAGAGGTGATGAAGACTCTTAAGAAACAATTTTAGTATTAAATGAAAGATTGAAATGTCTTCTTTAATGGGAACACCTATTTATGTCTTAATTCACAGTAGTTTTCAAGTAAATAATGTTTTTATCGAAGCATGTCCGATAAAAACATAATAAAAGTGATATTTCAGAAAAGGGACCTCTTCACGGCCCTACGTTATTTCTCCATAATGAATTGCAAAACTAAAAAAAGCGACCTCTTGGCGGCATTTTCTGGTTTTAGTAATTAAAAGACGTTCTACATTTACAATAATCTCGTAGTAGTTTACCTCATTGCCGATAGAATTCGTCTCGAGTTCAGTTTTCAAAGGGTAACATGGCTTTTTGATTGGTTTTGAAAAGGGACCTGTTCACGGCAATGTTATTTCCCCATAACGCGAAGAGGTACCTTTTCCCAAGCTAGACATATCAACTACTTTGATCATTATTTTTAATTTTTTATGACATTACAAGTGTTTTGTAATCTATTTCAAACGGTAAAGGACGAAATTAAGCATATTTAAATTCAAACAACTGAAAATCGATATTTTTGACCTCAGTCGATAAAACTGACCGTACTGAAATTTTTACTTTGCCGCCGAGACGTCCCTTTTCCTTTCTCCTTCACAATTAAAAAAATAAATAACTGTATAATAACTGTGTATAATAATGTAAGCAACAGATTTTACTTCCAGATTAATCAAACCATAGTTTAAAGCTCATTATCAGAATTAGCATAGCTAAATATCACAGAATATGTTCAAACAAGAGGTGTCATTAGAGTTCATCATAGTGAGCATTGTGGTAAAAAGTTACTCTGATTTAAGCCTGGAATGTTTCTTTTTAACGTGGATTTCAAGTGTTTTCATGCATTTTTATATACATATATGTATATTTTAACTTATATACATTTTTCAGGATAAAAAGGGCCTCCAAGTTATTTGTACTTACTAGCTCATATCAGAATTAGCATAGAAAGATATCACAGTACAAAATTGTACTCAAATAAGAGGTGTCAGAAATAAAGATTCATCATTATGAGCAGTAAAATACAAATTTAATTCAACTTCCATTTTTTTAAATAAGAGGGAAGGGAAAAAGAAACTTTCTTTCTTCTCTTAAAAATAAAACAAAACCCCAGATTAAGTACAGTATGTAAGTTCAACAACCCAAGACTTTTTTGTTCAAGCACATTCGTTCAAGAAATATAAGTGATTGTAACTATTAAGGGCTAACTATATTGTTGTTCAAACAAAATACTATAACAATAACAAGCAGTAATAAGTATAAGCAGTATAAGTTTTAAAGCAGTTATTCCATTTTTAACAAACTTAGATGAATAAAAATTTTATGCATGTATAAACAAGAATTTATTTAAAACAAAGAGTGTACGAGTAAATACATCAGAGGGAAAGAGTGAACAAACCAAATTGTGAAATAAGACACTGAAGTAGTTAAAAATTATTAATAGTAAACAAATCCTTTAGTTTCAATGTAAAGCTATAGAAGCTTTCAAAGTTTAAGTGACTGGTCGCGGGTAGTCCCTGCCCCTCCTAATAATTTGTTGACAAAACACCCCCTATTGAAGTGCGGCCGACCGCTTAGGCACTGGAAGGCCACCCAGGTCGGCCCAACTACCTATAGGGGTGGTTCTCAGAATTTTGACCACTACCTAAATTGTTGAATAATTGAAACAAATTTGAATCATAGTTTTACAACCTTTAATACAGTACACTCTCGTTCATCGGAACTAATGTGGCGGACGGCCGGTTCGGATGTCAAAAAATTCAGATGAAGTGGAGTCATCATTTCCGCCCGTACGGTGACCTATCGTGATTGTATTCACTCTTGTTTTTAAGATAACACAAGAGATTTTATGAAACTAAGGCACTCAAACTTTGAACATGGTAACATTGAACCTATAGGAATAAAAACAACGCAGGAAATAAAGATCCAAAATCTTTATTCTCATATTCCATATTCATATTCCAGCAGTCATTTGACTTCCACATAGCACAGGTGCAGTCGCGACGCGAGACAGACTGAATGACAGTTTGGGAAACGGTCAAAGCGGATGTATTGTTCACTTCCTGCCCCTTCCTCTTTCTATTTTTGTGTGAATACTCCACGGCCTCGTAAATCACATCGATGGGTACAGATTATGGAAAACGCCTGATGACTTTTGATGCAAAATGTGATACTTCACTGTTGTGCGGATCGAACGAATGGAAATTGAAGGCGCTAAAACGGAAAAATTATTTATTTTGTAAGAAAAAAAATTAATAATGTCCAGATTTTCAGTTCCGATGAAGCGGAGTTCTGATGTCGCGGAGTCCGATGAACGAGAGTGTACTGTACGAAGAAGAAAGGGATAAGACAAAAAGAATTCATAACTGGACAATTGGATTTCCGGAGAATCCCCCGAGGTTCAGGCAGTCTTCCAGTGCCTAACCAGACGGCTGCGCAACAACAAAGGTTTTGTCAACAAACGATTAGGACAGGCCGGGGCTACCTAAGGTAAACTGCCTAAATGCCGTGACCTTAAGCATCCTTCAGCCTGGTTAAGTTTCTTTTCAACCATTAAACACCTTTTTCCACAAGTAAGGTTGTATGTTGTACTATTTTTTTACTCCTCATTATTTCCCCTTCAATATACTGTTTTCAGGTGGTAAGTAGCTTCAAAATGTGATTAACTATAAAATATTTATGAGAGCAAGTCATTTTTGCACCATTTACATAATTCCGTGAGAACGAAACATAACTCCGTGATATGCCAGCCAAATTCCGTGACCATCCTGTTGTACCCATATTATGGTCAGAAACTTTTTTTAAGATGTTATTTTGGCAATATAGGCCCTAACTACTTATTATTGCTAAATCAATACTTACACCCATATAAGAAATGTCTTTTACAGGCTGACGACAGTTTAGAGCATATTATGTCAAGACTGCATACAGTAAAAAATTTCTTCTCATAGAGGAATAAAATAAAGGAAACCCAAATAAAAAAGTTATATTATATCAAATTCGTTTCATTTTACCAGATTAATAGCCTCTTAAATAAAATCCTAGTTTATTACACAATAGATTAGAAAGGCAGTTAAAGTAAGTTACATCAACATTTATTGCAAAAGGAGAGAACTTTTTGTGCTAAGTACTTACATCATTGACTATGGTTTCTATAGTATCCATAGTCAATGCTTATATCTTTGGTCAAGAAATAACTACATTCTTTTAAAAGAGCATTGACATACGAAATATTTAAGGTCATTAAAATGTTAAGACAATATTTCTACTCCTACATTGCTTTAATGTGTTAAACATCTTGTTAAAAACCTTGCACAACAAACGTGTTTTCAGTAATGTTAACACCAAAATGTTGACCACGGATTTTGGGATTTGTGTATTTTAGTGTTATATAACACTTTTTCAACTAAACTTGGATCAAAATGGGGAAAAAATTAGATATTTCGTTACTAAAGACCACCTCTTCAAAAGCTTTAATCTGTGACTCCAAGCACAGAATTTGAAACATGCATTATTTGTCATTCAAATCCCGTGACCATTGATAATTGGAAATAAAAAGGTTAGATCACATTTTAAACAATTTATTTATTAAAATCCTTATCTGCAAAATGCTCTGAGTAAAAATATATTCACACAATTAAAAATAAGTGAAAAGACAAATAAATAACACTCTCAATAATCAAAGCTTAATAAATGTCTTAGTAGATTCTTTGACAAGAAACAAGTTATTTACTTGAATAAAAGTTAAAATATCAACCACGGAGTTTAGTATTTATATAAATTAGCTCTTCCTCTCAAATTTCATACATTATAACTCGTTTGAAACGTAAAAAAAACTATTTTAATGCATTACTGAACAGGCACATATAAAAATCAATTTCCGTGGTCGTTATCACGGGTTTTGAAAACTGAATGATTTACAGTTTAAATCCCGTGACAGTTATTTTAAAGACATTCAGAAATGAAATCGTCTTAATGAAGCAGTTTTAAGATAGAAAAGATTATAAACAATGTTTAAATCGATGAAAACCCCCATTTATATGAAATATAAAGCATCAATAACTTATTTGGCTTTCCCGTATCCTTAGTAAAGAAGCTAAGAAAGTAAGCACTTCTGCACCGGGCAACGTTTGACCGCCAACTGACGAAAATTTAGCCGCCGCGTCCCGCCAAGAAACACACAGAGTAGTAAACAAAGAGTTTTTGAGTAAAAATAACGTCGTTATTTCGCCGTCGGTTTGCCGATTTCGTCAGTATTCGCACGTAAAGTGAGGAATCACGGCGTTTGGTATGTTCACGGCATTTAGGCAGTTTACCTTACGACCAGTCTCTTCAACTTTGAAATCTACTATAAAACAAGGAATAAAAAGCACATCACCCGAAATCCTTCTCCTTACACAAGAAAAATCATTAAGTTTAAATATTAAAGTATAATTAAGTATGTTTAAGGGTTAAAATAAAAACCTATAGCTAGTATTGCCTCATTAGGATTCCTTCTACAGATTCAAATAGTTTCCTAGGAGCAGTAAATACGAAACACTAATTATCTTCAAACACAGGAGAAATAAAGCGGCAGTTGAATAGATAGAAAATATGAAGAATGCACCACCAACCCAAAAAATAATTACACATTTATTGGAATTGAACTTACCCTTTGGGCATTTCATCGAAGGGGTCCTTGGACTTGGGCTCCGCCGCCAGGAGTGCCTCCGCCGCGTCGGGTTCTTCCTCTGGTTCCTCCTTTTCCTTCTTCTTTTCCTCCTTCTTTTTCTTCTCTTCGGGAGCCTTATCCTTTTTCTTATCTTTCTTGGCGCTCTCCTTAGCCGTTGCACCTCCCTTGGTGGCAGCTGCATCGGCCCATACACCCAGAGCAAAGATTCGATTACAACATCAACCAGGAAAGAAAGATGTGAGAAAGAGTTTAAACTGGCTCATTTGGAACAATATATACAGTATAAAAAATTCTATAGGAGTATGCCTCCAAATAAGTTGGAAACCATGAACGTTGGAAATTAAAATATTTAATTCTTGACTAAACATGCAATTAAAATTCTCAAATTCAACACTTATCATAATTTCATCAAATAATTATAAAAACTTAACACTGGATTTGGACTGAGTCTAAGACTAGAAAGGTACATTGTGATGAACACTATACTTTCTAATAAAACTAGCAGGACATTATGCCACTATAAACAACAGAGAATAAGAGGATGCATGCTTAAGATGTATGTTTTAAATAAGTATAAAAACATACTGAATATATTGCAAGCAATTTGTCACAACAAAAATAATGATTCAATAAGACTTCATTTTAAATTTTTTTATCAACACCAAAAGCATCTATAGGGGTACATCGCATGGGGTAAACCTAAAGGATGAGTTTGGGGGGAAGTTCCAAAGTGTAATACCTAAGTAGAGATAAGAAGATTGTTTACTTGGAGGAAGCTTATTGACGTGATCCTGAAACTTGGCTGAATAAAGTGTTACATTAGTATAAGCTCATGGGTTGAAAAAAAATAGTAAAAATGTAGTCTAATCTTAACCTTATTTGCTACGCTGACATCAGATTAGCATGGCCAAAGCAATCACAGTGAATTGACCACTCAAAATAACAGTTTGCTAGACTGGTTTATCATCACCATCAGCACATCTGAAAACCTATCAGCTCTTTAATCAGGGAAAGAATTGTAGAGAAAAAGATGGTCCAAACCAAAATAACCGAGAGATACGAAGAGTCTGGTGTTGAGAACTAGGTCTTAAAAACAATATACCTACGCCAAGCTCATTTTCACCCTTTGACAAATAAGGTATTTTTACAGAAAATGAATATGGATGTTCTTTAACATCCTGCATCAAACTGTCAAAATATTTTTAAGACTTTCCAGAAAGTTCTTGGGTATTTAATATTTTTTTTAAGCAACAATTGAATACAAACTAGATAAGAGTGCCTTTGTAACCAGTTTAAAATTAACTTGCTATTCAAACTTTATACATTCAATTGTTAAGAGAAGGGCTATAAAACGCCACTTCCTCCACCTGCACTGCTTGCATTGTAACTTTACATTTATGGGAGGTTATAACACTTTGATACGGACCTAGTCTTTTGTGGTAGTATTATACTTTTATGCAAAAAATAATAATAATAATAATAATAATGAACAAAAACAGACTCTGAAAACACTGACTTCTAAGAAATTATTAGGGACAAATATACCCACAAAATTTACTCTTGACACTGATCTTTTACTTTTAGTTATAAACTTAGGCCTATGTAAAAATAAAGATTTTATACAATTAAGAAACTTTTTTCTTACTCCTTTAGGCCACTTAAGAAGGTTAATATAGGCTACTCCTACACTGCATCAAAATGTATGCAACTTCTAAAATTTACCTAAAAAATAAAATCTAGCTCAAATCAGAATTAGCATGGCAAAATAGATCACCGTGCACATAGCACTCATAAGAGGTGTCAGAAAATTTGTATCATCATTATAAGCTAGCTATTTAAGTAAGACTATGAACTGAATCAGAATGTTATTTGCCATTCATAATATGCATTAAAATAAATTATGGGCACAGATATTTTCTAAACTCGTAATCAATCTTCAATTGTTACCTTGGACTTCAGCGAACTTTTTGGCGTCAAATTCAGCCATCTTTTCGCAAAGCTTGAAAGAGCCGATGACGGCCTTCACCTGTGGTTGATTGATGATTGTAGTGAACCACCTGTTGACGTTCTGGTAGGGCTGTCTGTAAAAATGTTAAGAATCATCCACAAATATGGATAGGCTCAATGGGTTAACGTGAAGGAATAACTTTTTCAGAATGGAAGCGTAAGAGCTACTGTCATCAATTTAACATGTGGTCAAAAACTGTTTAACTGATATAAAAATGTTAAGCCTAGTAGAAGGTAACAGACATAAGTTAACGTGAGAAATAGCTCAAATTATGTGAAAATGTCGATATCTCATAAGGTTATTGTCTTGCTTATTTCCTTTTGTCTGAGAAGGAAAACAGTACAATATATATACAAAGTCGATTATCCAAATGTCTACTGTCTTAAGTTCGAACCCCTGAACTGCTTACTATCTCACACACACATAGAAATGTGTAGGCTATTTTCAGCTTCGATCTCTTTTTTTATCAAAGCTTACATTATTTTAAAAAATTTTTAACACTCAAAGAACTGTTACAAAGAACTGTTCAAAGAACTGTTGTTTGTTATTTTAGCGTCATTTACCTCCCCTTGTCCCAATTAGCCCGGATAAACAATAGACCACTTGTCTATTGTTTCAAAGATTAAAATTGACCCACATACCTGAAGCTCGGGTCGAGGACATATTGGTAGAGGTGGAGCAGTGTACAGCACACACAGATGTCAGCAAGAGTGACCCTTTCACCCACCAGGTAGGTTTTGGTCAGCAAGTGAGTATTCAACACCTGTAACGCGGCCTTCACGTCTTCCTTCGCTCGCTCCGTTGCCTGAACCGTCAACCATTATAATAAATACTCTTGGCGCTGAGGAAACACAAATAATGGCAAACAATGTGATTGGATTTAAATTGTTATTAAAATAATAAAAAAAATCATGGGTGGTCTACAAACTATCCAAGAGACAAAGTATGCTGAAGGAAAGTTTGACAGGACTAGCCAACAATTATTAGTTTGATCAACTGCTTTGTTGAACTAACCTAAATGATCCTTAAAATGAAAAATACCAGTTCTAAAAAAATTGCTCCTAACTGGTTTGTTGAGGTTAGTCTGACTAAAAAAAATTGTACATAACAATTAATTTTAATTAAGAGAGGCATTCAAACCCCATCCAAAACCTGAGATTAGTAAAGAAATAAATTTAATAATAACATCAAAGTATCCCCAAATTTATTTATTTCATGTCGATTGTTTGGATATATTCCATAAACTCGCCTACGGCTCGATGGGGGCTCCGCCCCCATGCCCCCTTAGGGGTTGCCCTAAATTTGTAGAATAATTTAAAGTCAAGTATTGAACAGGATAGTTCCACCAACTAACTGGACAGCGAAGACAGTAACAAAACGGGCTAATACGCACTACTCAAATCAGTAATAATAATAACAATAATATCCTTTGAAAATATTTCACGGGACTCAGCTCCCATGCCCCCTAGTTGATTTTACTAATTTCGTTAATCATTCACAAAGTCTCAAATAATGAACTGTCTAGTTCCACCAAAGTACTGAACAGGCTAGTTCCATCGAAGTTTTGAAAAGCTAAGTTTTAAATTACGTGTAGCTCTACTACAAAAATGTGTGATACTAACTCCTCCACGTTACCAACCACTTGGTCTGGAACGTCAACGATTTTAGATGCGGCACAGAAAAATTGCAATGGGGCAAAATTAATCTTAATTAAGTATCTTTAAATTAAATTTTCATAGGTAAAAAAATGTAATGTGCCCACTATAGCAAAACAATAATGCTAAAAATAGACAATAATTGATTATGTGAAAATAACTATTAAAATAATAAAATAATCAAGCTATAATAATGCATAAACTAAAGAAATTGAAAGTAACACTTAAACCAAATCTAGGATAGCCAACCACGATATTAAAAGAATCGGAAAATAAAAACTAATAAAATTCGAAGTATTGAAAAGCTAAGTTATTAATTTACTTGTAACTCTACTAAAATGTGTGATGCTAACTATTCCACGTCACCAACTACTTAGTCTAAAAACGTCAACGAGTTAACATGCGTCCAATTAAAATTGCAATGGGTCAAAATAATTCCAAATTAAGTATTTTTACATGAGATTTTCGTACATTTTAAAAATAAAGTAATATGCCTATTAGATTAAACAATAATGCTAAAAAATAGAAAACAACCAATAATAAGTGTGAAGATTGCTATTAAAATAATAAAAAAATCAAGCTATGCTAGTTAATAAACTTAAGAAATTAAAAATACAATTTGAACTAAATATAGAATCGCCAACCACGATATTAAAAGAATCGGCTGATACAAACTAATTAAAAATAAAAACTTGTAAATTTCAGGATATAGAAGAAAAACGTTTAAATTTCTGAAATAGCAAATAACATTCAAATCAATAAGCGAAAACAAGAATTGAATAACATGAAAACAAAATCATAGGAAATAATAAAAACGGGGAAGATCCGCAAAAAACCCCTACTATTACAAACTACTAATTATAAGAATATAAAATCTAGACCTGTGAAATAATAATTTATTCATAAAAACCTGTTAGTTTTGTTCAATAGCCGTTTAAAAATTATTAAAAACATATTTTAAGTGTGTATTAAAATAAAATATAAAACACTGAATATAAATAATGCAGAAATATAATAATTAACTGTCTATTAAGTATCGTACTAAGTAATAGAAGTATGTAACGTTAAGATCACGGCACGATCTAGACAGAAATAGAATAGAATGCGATATTCGGCTGAGAAGTTCACGTGGGGTGAATTTGAATAAGTAATCTAAAATAAATTGAAATGAAACGAGAACCTAACATTTAAATCTGTTCTTTTTGTTCAACACTTATTTAAACATTCTCAAAAACAAATTTTAAGTGTGAAAAAATCTAATATAAGACACTGAATATAAATCAAACAGAAAGATAATAATTAACTATTAAGTGTTGTAATCGAAGTATGTTACGTTAAGATCACGGCTCAAGCTTCACAGAAAATCCATTTAATGCGAAATTCGGCCGGAAGAATATTCCCGTGTGAATTTGAATAAGTAATCTAAAATAAATTGAAACAAAACGAGAACACAACATTTAAATCTGTTAGTTCTGCTCAACAGTTATTTAAAAATTCCCTAAGACATATTTATGATGTGTGTAAAAATATAAAAGAAACGAGCTTTCAATGCAGCACAATCTCATTGCTATTTTGAAGGTGAGTGGATAACGGTTTGTTAAATATGAGGGATACTAACGTTGTCAACAGCAAGAAAGCAGGTGTAGTTAAAAGACATGATTTAAATACAAGCGAGAACTAAGCGACTATTCACCCGCCATGGGAATTCTCCATAGTAGGAGAAGAAAATTCACCTTTGGTAAACATTCAAGATAGCGCATATGCTGCATTAGCTACAAATTAGGCATTATCACTGTATAAAAATCATAACGAATATAACCCTGGGTACCTGGTGAAATGACCCGCTCTCAATGCAGTAGAACACCATAAATCATATTAAATTGGAGTGTATCCATCGAAGGATACAGTGCTTATATCAAACACGGGTGTAGTTGAAAGAGATCATTTAAACACGAGCGAGAACTAAACCTGAAGAGTGATCTACGATACCACGCGGTGATATACGCTGATACGGCTGAACTACGTTACCGACAAAACTATATTTTTTACCTTTTTTATAGTTAAAAAGTAAAAAAGTTGTAGTTTTATGATTTTCCCTAAATTGAAACAACTCAAAGAATGTCCATGCCAAATTTCAAGTCTCTAGCTTAAACGGTGGCTTCAGGACTTTAATATCATAAGTGAGTGAGTGAGTCAGTTACACATGGGGCTGTATATATTATTGATTCATATGTATGAACATCTAACCTCACCAATGAGGGGCCTAGAAGCCAAGGGGTGCAAAGTGACAAAAGTAAGTTTTGAGAAAAACCCAATCAAAGTTTTAACCCATGATTCACAGTTATTAAAAAAGTCTACAACTAGTAATCTTACAGTCTACTGTTAACCAAGAACCTAGAAATTGAGGTTTAGGTATCATAGTATGAACAGAAATTTTTGTATAACTTTTTTTAAGATTATACATCACTTGTGCCCCTTGGCAGCCATTGCGATAAGCACCTGCTAAACGAATAATGGTTGGAGGCCAAGGGGTACGAGTGTTTGCCATGGGCAAGTACATAGAAAAATATACACGTGTATCCATTAGCTTTTAACGAAAACAGCTGAAGTAGTAGTTTAACATCCAACACTAGATATCAGCACCTGTCAGGGATTCAATTGTATCTCTTTGCCACTGGAAAATATAGAATTTTGGCTACACAAATATATACTTATCTCAAAATAGTCAATTTTGCACTTATACCCCTTGGCTTCCAAGGAACCTCAATTAACAATTTGTAACTAGTAAAATAAGATTAAATAATATCAATAGAGTCAGTCATAGTCATAGTCATTTATTCTGTCCTTAAACAATGCAATATTGTAATAGACGTCTTATAGGCTAATAGTAATAGGAACTTCCCAACCAGACCTATTTTACTTTTCAGTATTACATTATATCATGATTTTTTTCACTTACCAACTACAATATCACAGTTTAATTAGGGCCTATATTTAATATCACAGAAAACTCTACAAATATTTGGGACAAAACAAAATGTCAACATAAAAGAACGGAACACTAATAAGCTACCAGAACATGATTTAACAGGAACATTAAAAAAATACCAGAAAATTTAATCCTAAAAACAGTCATTAAATATGACCAGCATACATCATTAGGCCTATAACTTAAATCATTTTTTCACTGCTAGTTTATGACAGTAGTAGGCTAAGCCCAAAAATAAGACATTTTTAACAAACCAAAACATAAAAAAATCAAAGAATTGCTGTGAATTAAAAAATACAACAAACAAACCTCTCTAAACCAACTAGGTTGATAAGTTTCAAGCTGCTGACACAGGCCTGATAGTGAAATTTAATATTTCTCAAATTATACCCCATAAAAGTGATGGATTTCACAAGGTAAACACAATATTGAAATAAATTATTTCATAAATATGATTAAAATTAAATCAATGTTTTAGTACAATTATGATAGGCCTACATGATATAGGTTCATGAATAAGTTAGTCTAATGGAAATTTAAACAGCTGTGCCCCCCTTACCCCCTGCAATGTTGTCATTTGTGGTTATTGTTACCTTGTTTACCATTGTATAAAAATACCCGCCTACCGCTCGATGGGGACTCCGCCCCATGGCCCCTTAGGGGTTTCCCGTTAAAAGCCAATATGCATCAACTCTCACTGGACTATATTCGTGAACCTTACTATAGTAAGAATTAGTCAATATTAATAGCCTATTGACTAATTCTTATTTTCTGGTTAATTAACCAGAAAATAAGAGGAAACACAAGGTTATCACCTGCTTGTTGTACTGCATGATGCCAAGAGTGGGGAACACCCATGTGCAGGACGCAGGCAGAATTTCACTGTCAGCGAAACTCAGCCACTGCAAGATTTGTGCTTTTTCAACATCGTTGGCACCTCGAAGTTGTGCGTTGGCCACTACAAACAATACATTACCATGCAGGGTTTCTACAGAATTTTAATTTTCCATTTCCCTAACCATAAATTGTAATTACTATATGAATAATTCCCCAGCAATAATTTTATCTTAGTTTATGTTTTCATTTACCCATTCCACAACTTTCGTTTTAATATACGGTAATGTTTTTATCCATCTTCAACAATCTATTTATTGAAGTATGACGATTCTCCAATTTGGTGAGTACAACTAAATGAATTGTAAAGAAAAATAAGATAAATAAGTTTAATAGAACTTGTTTAAGTGTGGCATTTGAAAGTTCAACATCTTCAATTAAAATGGCGACATACAACGAACACGCAATTTTATGAGAGAATAAAAGAACAATGAGAGAACATTTTGCCTTTTGTTTTGTTGATAGCTTAACATATGGTGGAATAAATAAAAAACAAAAAAAAAACCTCAACGGCCAACAAGTCATCTCCGGACAAAATATGTTCTAGCTGGATTAAGTTAGGTAATTTTATTTTCAGTTACACTTTAAATTTAGATGGAAGTGCCACTTGTTCAAGGGATCGTCCAACAAAACTTAATTAGGCTAGGATTATAAATAGGCCTAAACTAAAATAATTTATTAACTTCAAATTTAATTTTAAAAACTGTTCAGAATCTCACCATAGTATGCAATGGCATTGCTTTCAGTGATGCACTTGCCATCAGAGGACTCAAAGGCAGGGACCTGTAATAAAAAAAAGATTTATAATAGGCTAACACACAATAGAATTGGGCTAGGGAGTAAATAGGCAAGGAAAAGTTTTATAGGCTATGTAATGTAGACTATGGGTTTAGTACCTAGACAATTCTTGTCAGTTACCTTTCTCCACAATAACGCTTACCTAAATTAACTTAAATTTTAGGGTTTCAAGTTAGGACTAGGTCTGGTTTGGATTAGTTCAGTTACCTCACAGATCGATTCCGGGAAATCCGTCTCCTGCTAGAAGGTATCATGGTATAGATTTACATTGGTTGAAGTTACTATGAAATTCATGATATAATTAACTACAATAGGCCTCTCCATAATCCAATCACAGTATAAAGGCAATTGGTCTAGGGTAGGGAGACCAAACAACCCGGAAAACTGGGTTTGTTCCGGTTATAAAAAACCGGAACAAACATAATATAACATCATGCGATGTCCCGTAAAATTGTGTCGGGACACCCAAACGTCCTGGAATTCTGTTTGTAAAGGGATTTAAAATATATTGAGACATAAATTTAGGCCAATTCAGATTTTGACGAACGGGAAAGAATAAAAGTGGACTCGCTGGAAGCAACCCTCCAGATTCTTTATCTAAATATATATTCATATGCAAGCATGTTTCATTTCCTCCTTTTTTCTCAGCGTGTGTGCAACATAGGAGGAATCCGCACATAACTTACATTTTTAATGACAAAGACATGATCATGAACGCCGGAAGCAGTGACAAATATCATTTTCTGCAAGGCCGATCATTACCATCCACAACTAGTACTGAGTAAAATCAAATGTAATAATTTGAACTCTATTAAACTTATTTCAGTATTTTTACCTTAAATAAGTACATTGACCTATAATAGTCCACATTAGGCCTATGTAGTCGTTATGTTATCAAGTATTGTGATATTTATTATTATCAATCAATGACAAGTTAAATAACGAACAATGCTTAATAACTTTTAACTATTAACATACATCACTGGTGCCGTATTAAGGATTTAGGTTAAGGAAACTCACAAAACTTTGTTTTAGTGTGAATCTGATAAATTAGGCCTAAATGTAATTAAAAACACTAGTGCTAACATTGTTCGAGAGTACAAATACGCTATTATGTTTAGTTCACAAACAAATCAATAAAAAATAAGTCAATAGTCAAATCCAATATTGTGGCCCTGTCAGTTCCGGTAATCGCCTAAAACTACTTTTTACAGCTGTATATTAACCTATGTTTAAAATTCTTGCCACAATCCCAATGTTATTCTGATGGGATTAAATTTCAAAATACAATGATGAGTAGCGCCTCTAATTTAAGCCCAATTCTCAAACTTTCAGGGGAAACAACTACAGTATGAGCCCTATCCAATGAAACCAAAAACATGAAAATCGGAGGAGTTCTCTTAGCAAAAGAGATGGTTTGAATAAAAATAATATTTAAAAACGTATTAAATAAGTAGCCTACCTATAAACATGCGAGGCCTATGAATCCTGAGTTCTTATTGAGCCTAATTGTAATCAAGGGAACAATAAACCAGTTGATTGGTAGGATATACGGTGAGAGGGGGGGGGAATGTACATATTCGGAGCTGTCCCGATTTCCTCAGGGAATGATTTCGCCACCCTAGTCTAAGGTACTCCTAACCTCAAATAAAAATACTAACTGATGATACTGATAGGATGGAGTTTAACTTAATCCAGACAACTCAAGACTTACCTTCCCAAGGGGAAACTTCTTCAGGAAACTCTCAGATTTGTTGGTTTCACCAAAAACAAATCCAGAGGCTATTTTTACGTTTCCTCCAGCATACTGAGCCGCAATAAGAGCTTTGAAAGCTCTGAAGTTTTCTGGATACGTGTATAGTGTCTGGAACAAAAATAACATAATATCAATAACATATCATAATCAATATAATTATTCATACAAAAACTAATTAAATACAAGGATTTAATAACTACACTTCGGTAAACTTAATAGGTCAAAATACTTACACCAGACGCCATGGTGAAGCTGGCCGGAAGAGAGAGCAAGTTGGTGGCACACCGGAATATGAATGCAGAAGAACCAGTTTGCCAACACACCAATAACTCGTCAAGTAAATTACCTAAGGCAACTAACAATAAAGTTAATTTAACCAAATAACCATGCTATTGCATAAATTCAGCATATATTATGCTTGATGTATGGTACAGTTGAATTTTTATATTCTCCCTCTACCGTAGTATTTACCATTTACCAAGTCCTCTTCGCCACGGTCTTGAAGATCGGGGAATCGTCAGTTACTGTGAGCCTTTTAGGGCCTAATAGGGTAGTTATGTGTACCTCGTAAAAATCATTTATATTGTAATATGGTCTGTCAAGGAGGTATTGTTTTAATTTTTTGAAAAAAATTTTGTTGTCCTGAATTGATTTTAAGTTTTCGGGTAACAGATTGAACAATCTGGTACCCATGGATTGGGGGGTTGAGCTAATATATGCAGAATGTATTGGTTTCGTCAAACAGCTTGAACGATTTTGATTTAAATTTTGTGGTTTATTGAGGATAAAAATTCAATTAAAATGACACCACTTGCATCTTGGAGAAAACAACTGTTCAAAAGTAGTAAAGATTAAAGTGGTTAAGAAAAGCAATTTTTTTGTTTTAAAAAATCTGTAAACTTGAAATAAATTTTATTTATCACCATTGAATTAAACTAAAAAAATAATCCAGTGTTTTAAATTATTATTGCTTTACGTTATTTGGTTGCAGAGAAATTCACTTTTTCTTTTAGCGATAAATGGAGTAAATTGCTAAACGTGTGTTGGCTTAGAGCAGCTAAAATTGTTCTAATTGCACCATTAAACACAATAAAAAAATGTTATATACCTTTAATTGAAATGGCGACCTAACTAATAGCATAGATAAACTAACCAGGTACAGAAGCCGGCCAAGCAATGTTTAACGATCCGTGGACTCAGCCTGGCCGGCTGGCCAGCAGTCGACAGATCGGCAACGTAGCTTGGCCGGATTTGCTAGCAGGGCCTCCTATGATCTGGCCGGCTCAACTACAAAATTTCGCGTTACAGAAATTAGCATTGCAAGAGACTTCTGTACGTAGTTAGTTTTTCTAAGTTAATAGTTAGTTTTAAGCCAAGTATGAATGAGAGATGAGTGTGGCATGATTGTGGCGCGATCTTGTAATCTTGTTACTGACTAAGGCCGACATTCTCCTTAGACAGGACTGTTAAATTAAGCCCAACAGCCAATGTTATCTAGGGATCTATATAGTTTAACCTGAGATCCGAACCACAATTTTCGATCTCAAATATATACGAATTGGTCTAATTATGATGATTGTCTTTAAGGATAAACTAATATTTACTAGTGAGGACGTTAATCCCCACCAGGCATTGGCGCCCACATGAAAATTTGTAGGGGGCCGGTAAATACAAAGCTATAGGGCCTCCTGGACGAATAAACATTGGCAAAAAATGTGTAATTGTCTTTTATACATAAGCCAGATAATTAGCAACTTTTTATGTTATCTTGAAACACATAAATTGACAGAAGACTATTTACCGAACATAGAGTAAAAACTACATGTTTCTATGTTTTACAGTTTTTGGATTGTTCCAAAGCTAAACATCTATGTATATATATATTTTTTATTGTTTGTGAGAGTGAAGTGCCATAAAAATCCAAAATTGAAAAAGTGCGTTTATCTAAGTAACTAAGCATATATCTTCATTCATACTTGATTTAAAACTACCTATTTAGTAGATTACTGAGGCATAACTGCTAAATGGCAATGACGTCATTTTGGTACACGACGTAGTAAGTTTGAACATCTTACGACGTCAATCTCGATCTCAAAGCACCGTCAACCTGGTAGCGACGAGGATATGCAAGTATGTGTTGGTTTTCTGATACAAGGCATAATGCCAACTAACAGTTGTGTAGTTGGTATTGTCTGACACAGTTTATTTTATCTAGAATAAGCGGTCAATATTAGGTTGACCATTTTTGACAATATATAGAAAAAATGAGAAACACAAACAATATTAGGCAATGTGTTATGGATAACTTATTTGACGATCAACAAAAATATTATGATTGGCAAAACACAAATGATTATACAATGAACAAAAGATGTGCTGTCAAAGATACCCTAGACCAAGAAATAATGAACCACAATCAAAGATAGCGCATCAATCGGTTACTTCTTTTTGAACGGCCATCTCTATTTTAGTAAAGATGGCCGCGATTCCTGTTAAAAAAAAATTAACTGTAGAGTATTGGATTTTTTCTTCGCATCTTTCGACGCGTGTCAAAAGACGAGCGTAAAATGGGTAATTTGCACTAGACAAGATCATTTATTCCAGGCGCCCGAAGGTCGCCTGCTTTCGCTAGTCATCTAAAGTAACTCTTCAACGTTCACCAGACGCGTGTCGCTCCGTGGAGTCCCATTATGCCGATTCCCATTATATCGACAAGCGCAAAATCTTCCCATTATTCCTACACATGAAACCGTCCCATTACGTCGACAACGTCGGCATAATGGGACGATTCGATGTTGGTGTCGATATAATGGGAAAAATAAACTTTGGTGTCCCACTATGTCGAATCCCATTGTTCCTACAAACGCAAAATCGTCCCATTATTCCTACACAACGAAATCGTCTCATTATGTCGACAAAATTTAACCGTCCCATTATTAATACATAGGCGGGAAAAGCCAAAGTTTGAAAATTCCCATTATGTCGACAGAACCGATCCCAAAAGAACAGTTCCCAAAAGAGTCGTTCAATTCACATCGTTCCCGGCCAAAAGAGTCGTTCAATTCAGATCGTTCCCGGCCATGCGCAGAGTTGATGCGCAGTCGAACGACACAACCTGTTTCCCTCTCTTTCTACTTCGGCACCGTCCTCGCCTTCTTTGCAAACCACGCAACCCCGTGCTGGTGTGTGTGTAACAGCGACCACAGAATTAAATAGACTGGCTATCCCATAATTGTCGTATTTTAAGCTAAAGTCGGCCATCTTAGCTGAATACAGAAACGTAGAGCGACGATGGAAAGGCGAGAAATTATAAATGTGCGCTTATCATTTACACCGCAGTTTAAATACCTTAAAATGCTCGAAATTCTTTGAAATTTTACACACTCATATCATAATAGTGCGTGACGTTAATGGTGTGATTTTAATTCGAAAATAAAAACTGCTTGACACTTAAAAAACTAAATAAATTCCAATCTTTTTTGTACATTTTAATGATTGACATAAAAAAGTTACATTGCGAGGAAAATTTTTGTTTTAAGGTCAGGTGCGTTATGTAAGCGAGAGAAATGTAGCCAAAAAGTTATTTTTTTCGAAAAGTATTTTTTGAAAAAATTAGCTATTGTTGTTTTTATCATAAGACAGGTAGAACACGAGCTTCGTGACGCGGTAATGCGGCCTCTCGGCTCCGCGGCGGCCCGCTACAAACAGGGGAATTTAACGTGGCTTAGCTTCTTGATTTGATTTTCAAAAGATCTCATGATTACATGTTTACAAAACTTCTTCTTGCATGTTTGTATCTAATACTAACTACATTTACTTGTATTTAGAATTATAAATTGTTGGCCAGATAATTTGGAAAACAAACAACAATTATAATCAGAACAGATCTATTTATTTTACATCAATTCAAATTTACAAATCAATAATTAAAACTATGTTTTAATAACATTACTGACTGATTTGCTACTACAAAGTGTTTGTGTGAAAACATCATCTAAGCAATAAATTGGTATACTAACAAGGTTATAAAAACAAATAAAGGCAATAAACCACAATAAATAGTTTAATAAAATATGAGTCTACCATAGGGACATATTTCAAAATACAAAGACAGTTTAAATAAGCAAAATATAGCCATATAAATGACAAAGTACAAATAATGAAGTAAGAAGAATAAAATGACGAACGTCTGCAATAAGTTTCTTATTGTTTTACTGTCCCATAAAATGTGATTGTTTTAGTTAGGAGGTTTCTGATATTTTGTTTGTGTACAGCGTCATTGTAAATTTTAGTGTAATGATGTATTCTCATTATGAAAAATCTGTTGCATATTACTTTGGTAAGCAAGACGAAATGGTTTTAAAAAAGATCTTGATCTAAAATGTCACCGTGAAAAAGGTTAAGACTAATACAATAGTTTAAAATTTAGTCACCATCACGTCTACGACATTTTTAACTTCATAACTTTGTTTGGAGGCCTACGATAGCACTGGAAAAGCATGTGGCATATATTACTATAAGACAGTTAATAGTTTATGCCTACTGAAGTAAGACGAGATCAAAACCGAATAAAAATAACAATCTATATATTTAAAACACAAAGGTAAAAAACCTTTGGACAGTTCGTCTGTGATTTCTACTGGACCGATATACATGCCGGTTGTACCAAAATAAACGTTTTTGGTTCTATATTAGCAGGTTTTATTCGTATTTCAAAAATATTTACGTTAAATCGGTCAAAAATGAAAAATATACTTTTCTTATGGAGATTTAACATGGGAAAAAAACCAACATTTCCAATCCTTTGGACAGTTCGTCTGAGACTTCCACTGGACCAATTTACACGCAGTTTGTACCAAATAAAACGAAAACCTTTGTATATTAGCAGACTTTATTTACTTTAACACTATCTTACTTCCTTAAATTAAAAATATCAACATTTTCAAACCTTTACAATTTATTTATTTTACACGCTTTCAATCAGCTGATTGTAAACACACGAGGTATTTAGTCTAAATACAGAGTGGCTGAACAAAAGCTCATGAAGGATTTGGTTTATTATCGTCAGTACCTAAAAACGTTTACAATTATTATGATGTATTATCCTTCAAATGGAAATAAAGTTGCTTAATTATGTAAAATAGTTGATTGCTTTAAAATTAAGACTAAATTTTTAAGGTTTAGTTTAAATAAATTGCTCACATTTGTATTAACAGAAACGGCTGTACAGTATCGGACATTTTGTGCAATCAATTTGTCGTTTGCAACGATCTAATGCTTTACATTTACTTCCCTAAACAACAGTGTTTGTGGCTCAGTCGGTAGCGTGACTTTCTCCAGATCAATTGGTCCGGCCGGGTTCCAGACCGATCTTCACATTTGAACTTTTTGTAACGTGTCCAATAACGGCGTCTCTAATAAATGTTTTACTGATGGTACCGATATTTATTTTAAGCAAAATAGATACATTAAAATATTTATAGGCCTTTTCAAACTCTCAAAAAACTTATTTATTAAACTAACAAGTTTACAAATTGATAGTTTAGGCTTGCTTATTTTTTATGTTTTTAACTAATATAACGCTTTGATTAGGCTACTAAGGTTTAGGCCTAAGTAAACAACCGATTTTTTATGTTTATAAAATACTAAACAGTGCCTGTGTTACATAGTAAGAGTGCAGCATTATTGTTTTTAAGGAATATGCCTATAGGCCTACTTTGACAGACACTCCAACTAAAATTATGTAATTTTGTGTGAAATAACTTAAATTTGTATTCTTTAAATTTGGATAGTTATTGAAACTTGCACACTACAGCATAGATATTGCGATATGACAGTGGTTATAAATGGTTTTTCTACCCTTGCTATCTTACCCTAATACCAATTTTAGTTAAAGCCAACCTTAACTTACAACACTGTGGGCCTTCTTTCTTAATTCTTGAACAAAACTGTTAAGAACAATTTATCCAATAGGCCTACAAGTGGCGCGGTGCTGTGGTGGGGATTAGGGGAAAAGGTCACTCTGCCACATTGCTTTAAAGGCCCGTACTGGCTTTCGTTCAATTTTGTTAAAATAATATTTTATACCTGGCAGTAGTTGCTAAAACATTTAAAAATGATTTGTGTTTTGCAATCAGTAAACTTTCCGACACGGTAGGCCTACTACTACCGTACCGGTAATAGTAGGTCTACCGTGTCGGAAAGTTTACTGCGATTGCAAAACACAAATCATGTTTAAATGTTTTTGCAACTACTGCCAGGTATAAAATATTACTTATAAAAAATTGAACGAAAGCCAGTTCGTCTGAGTTCACAGTGCTGCTATTGAAACGTTGACCATTACAGAAATTTATGATAAAAATGGGAAGCTAAAATAATAACGATAAAAGAATATTTCCCAATTAATTGTTATATTAGCCAATGGATGTGTTATTTGAAAATATACATAATTATATATTTAATTTTCCTTCAGTAATACAATTACATTTGAAATTGGTTATCTCTGGCATAACATTGATAATAGGCTCATGAGTTAACAATGTTGACTACCAAACAATTAAGTTATAAATTTATTTCCTTAATACAACAATATATCGTTCGAATGGGAAACGTCTTTTCTTTGAATTTGGTACCAAGTCGAAGCATACACCATGCCTATCCTAGCCTATCCTAGCCTAGCCTAGCCTAGCCTAGCCTAGCTTAGCCATTTGTGAGAGTGCACCAAAATTAGAAGTAAACCAGTTACACCATTGAATGTTCACAAGTAAACATTGACCTAGTCAATCCACTACTCCATCCAATGTCCGGAGTTTATTTTTTCCCCTGAATTATAAATTAATGTAATGAGCTTACACCTTAACCATATTGTACATTAGGACTATTCTATTTGTAAGAATTGTTTATTAAATATAATTTGCGTTATCTACGCTATTTTCAGTGCAGTTAGTAATGATTTCCGTATTACAGTGGCCATGCACAACAATCGATATATACTACTGGATCACGCGCTGCTCATAAGGCCCGTGTGGAACTGGCCGGTCCTCGCACAGCGGAGTACTGTATTGCGGTTGCATCCTGGGCGAATTAAAGGAGTTGGGTGGAAAGAGCGCCAAATCGCACTAAGCGTCATATGTGTTGCGTGTCCTTAAACTAAACATAGCACTGAAGAACTTGTTGAAAACCAATGTATATCAGCTGATTAGTCCCTCCTTATCCCTCCTTAGTTGCGGAGTATTGGTTGATGAAAGGTCAATTTATTATACAAAAATTCTCATTATTAAGCCTATCACCGAAAACCAAACAAAAGGTGAAGATGAGTGCGATTTATTGCTTAACCCATGAACGATGTAACTAACATGTGTAATGTTTAGAGCAATGAACAGCACACTCCAACTGATTGAAATAAAAACCTTTTCTGCAATTTCTTCAATTAAATTTAATTTATTATAATTAAAGAAAATGTTTAATTTGTTTTTAAATGACAATGTTTGGAGATGTATAAATGTGTGTTTGGTGATGGGGGAGAGATGGGAGGAGATAGGAGAATGGTGGGGACGCGGGAGAGGGGACTCTCCCACCACTGCCCTACAGCTGCTTAACCATATTCGTCTTTCATACAGGGCGCGACATTCAAAATTCGAAGTGGAAAACGCCGCACCGCAGCGATTTGGGATTATTACTTTTAGCCACTGCTCGTTGCGCAGCGCACCGTACTTGTAGCAAACTCATTGTCCTCAACACATTATTAGTAGGCTAAAATTCACCTGAGCATATTTCACTTACATTTATGAAGGTGAAACTAAAGTGAATAACATTAACTTATGTGTAATGCAATTTTTTTCAATCCTATACTATAATACGAGAAATGTCGAAAGTGATGTGTGTTCCACGATCTCGAAATGTAGCGGGTAGATTTTGCTTAAACTTTGCACAAGTAAAATGTATTTCAAGATAACAGCTATTTTTAAAATAAAAAAAATTGATTTTTAAACACTTATTACTGTATACCTTTTGAACGCGTATTTTCTCAGAGATGCGGGTGGTGTCATTTTATTCAGCATTTTAATATGAATAGACCAAAAATTTCAATCAAAATCGTTAGAGCCGGTTTCGAAAAATTTTGATTTTTCACGTTTTTGTCCAAGCACACTCTTAAACACGTTTAGTGCTAGTAAAATTTTTATAAGTCACATGTATTGCATAAAAACGTAAGTTTTAACGTTTTTCTCTTATTTGTAGGTGTTGAAGAAAAACTTTGTCGGATTGGATCTAGTGTTTAGGAGATGATATGCAAATTCCAGAATGTGGCAAATTAAATTAGACCCTGAGTCAGGGACATTATACCAATAATGTAATCGGTAAGACAATTGGAATCTAACAAATCGAAACAAAGTTAAAAAGTTTTATTATTTACATTCCCATAGACCTACTATTGTGAAACCATATCATAGTAACTAACTGTTATAAACTACTTATGAACATATAAACGATTATTGTTGTATAACATTTCATAAGTAAAAACATTACTAACTATGCTGTATAAAAACAGTACAAAATTTATGGAATTAAAAAATTATCTTTTTCTTTGTAAATGTTGGATACGGTTGGAATGTAATTGAATTTGTTTAACATAGCCTATAATTATTATTTTAATCTAATATTATTTTGTTAGAAAATTATAAAATGTACCAAATAAATCCATTACAACGTGTTAATCTAAAATTGTTACCCATCATAATAACTAAAAATCTAAACAAGTAATTTAAAGTTTCCCTTAAGAAAGTTTTAGAACAAAAATCATCGTCACGATGTCTTAAGATACCAGTGTGTAACACGCCTTACTATCTAACTTAGCGCAAACGGAACATGGTTAAAAGTGTACTGTAAAAAAAATAATACATACCTGAGTCCGAATACGTGAGAGAATTGCATACGGCATCTCTACTGACAACCTTTTTGATAGGGTGAAATATAAATGGGTGGGTAATGGTGACATAAAAAATGCAATTCATTTATATTTTTTATTTATATCCTCAAAATAACAAAAAGTACATACAATAGAAAACACAAATGATAAACTCTATTAGAGATGTTTTCCAACATCTTTAACTACATTACATAAAATCAAAATATGGCTCCTAAACATGACACAAATTTATTCAATTAATTAATTATTAAATGGTACACTTATGCAAATACGTATAATATATAGGGTGTTTCAGAACTCCCTAACAATGTTTTAGGGGATTGTTTCTGGGTTATATAGAAACATATCTAAATATCATATTTAAATTTCCGGAAGTCTTTAGTTACTCACACAGCCGCCATTTTGTTTTTCTTCACTTTTTATTTTTATTTCCGTAATGGATGGTTGTATCTATAATATATACAGCCGCAGTTGTAACTCACTGACTCACTTAGGTATACACATTTCTGACCCCACTGTCTGAACTACGTGATTGGAAGTTATTCACCTATCTACGTAAAATTGTGTGCATCCAAATAAAATTAAAAAAGCTGCCAACTTGAACAAAAATGCAGCAATAACAAGCTCGCAAGGGAATAATTTACCATAGTTTAGTTCCCATATCGTCCATCTATCGCGCCACCTGCGTCAGTAACAGTAATAACAACTAGTATACGTGTTGCTCGAAATCGAGCAATTTACTTTAATACAATACAAATGTTACTTTTAGCTCAAAATCAAGGACATCCGGCCAATCCACTATAGTGAATATCTTTAATCACCAAAACAACACGTAATTACAGCTGATTATTAACAGATGTTTAAAATGCTTTATTCAATCCCAATGTTATTTAAATGGGAAATTTTGAGATTTCAATGGTGGATAGCGCCTTTATTTTTAGTCCGATTCTCATCAGTTTTTGGCGGAAACAACTACAGACCAAGCCCTATCCAACGACACCAAAAACTTGAAAATCGCTTGAAAATTGTAGGAGGAGTTCTCAAGACAAAAAACCCTTATCGTATTAAATAAGTATAGATGTCGGTAATGTAGTTCAACTAGCTCACTCCACTTCCGCCAAGTTTGAAGATTAGTTCTCGTATTTATTTCACTACACAATTTTAACTACACCCCTGAGAACTTCTCCAACCATCTTAGCTTGTTCAATGTTCAATTAAGTGTGAATTTCAATTTGAACTGTGTGAAAATCGTTAGGAATGATGTTTACACCCTTTTTAAGAAATACAAAACTAATTTATAATATTAAACCATTGTGCCTTTATAGGTAAAGCGGTCTATCCACCGAGAGTAATTTCAAATACGAACCCTCGCTTAAAATAATTTTTTTTTAGTTTTACACGGTTTTTAAGAAAACTTTACAATTTGATCTTGTACGCGTAATTTAGCAGTTTAGGGAATATTTGCGTTTGAAATTTAGATTTTCCTCATTAGAATAACACGGAACAAATTTACAATTTTTCTCTGAGCATTTTAGGTTAAGCAAAAATGTCTTAGACTCTTTTAAATGCGTTTCTAACAAAATTTATCAGTTTGGTCCAAAATGTTTTTTATTAAATTAATAACATGACGGAGATTAATGAACATGTATTTAAATGTTTAGTAAAACTAATCACGTGATAATTGATGTTTTATGATGGTAAATTATTTTAAATGAGGTTTCTTAGACATTTACATGTTTGTTGGTAAGTTATGTCATATGTAAAATGTTCAGATTTTACTGATGTTTTTAAGATGTTCAACATGATTTTAAGATGTTCAATTTAACTCCGTGAAAACATTGCTTCTGCATTAAAATCAATGCAAATTAAGGCCGTTTTAGCAGCAATGTTTGCACGGAGTGAAATCGCAATATCTCCGTTATTTGCAGTTAGATCCTTACAACCTTGGTATTATTGGTTAGATAATTACATTTGTCAACTTTTTTGTGTCTTGTAAAATTTTTATAAAATTTACAGATTTTTAGATATTTGAGTTTGAAAATTTGAAATGGCCGCCATTTTTAAAATATACCGTGGAAAAAATACTTTTTTCCTGAAAATGTACATTGGTATGATAAAGATTCATACCAAATATGATTTTAATAGAACCATCCGTTACGGAAATAAAAATTACCAAGTGAAAAAAACAAAATAGCGGCTGTGTGAGTAACTAAAGACTTTCGGACAATTTAAATATGATATTTTGATATATTTCTAACCAAGGAACAATGCCCCGGAAATATTGGTAGGGAGTTCTGAAACACCCTATATATCTTTGATTTGCCATAGATAATGTTACAGAACGAATGGAAAGAATAAATATTTTTGGTATAACAATACATCCTACTACTTGCCATACTACAAGTAACATTTTTTACATTCCTTAGAATCTCCAGTTTTGACTATTTTCAATTGAAATCTAACAACAAAGAGGACAAATATATTGTTAACACATAAAATACTTACATAAAAATCACTAAAATTTAGCACCTCTACGCTTACAATAATAAGAAAGGATAGTTTCTATTTATTTCACTTTTAATTATAATAATAAACAATACAAATTAAGGTTTAATTATATCAGAACCATTAAGTACTCTCACCGAATAATATGGTAATTCGTTTACGTGTGTTGGACGGAGGAAAATAAGTGCGTGCGGTTCGTTCCCATCCCTTTTACTGTACGTGAAACGGCTGGCCGGCCCCCATCCAACTCGTCGACATGCCCGACGCCACCTAACCAGATTTTCACTCGCGCATGAAGGAGTGAAGGCGTTCGCAGCAAGAGCGATCAGAGTGAGCTCTAGCGGCGGAACGCGAAACAAAGAACCGTTCTCTGAGTCGTTCTTCTGAGCCGTTCTGAACGAAGAACCGATCTGTAGGAATAATGGGACGATTTCAAATGTCGGTATAATGAGCGATTTTAGTGTGTAGGAATAATGGGACGGTTTAACGTGTCGACACAATGAGACGATTTCGTCTCATTGTGCCTACAACTGAAATGTCGACATAATGGGACGATCTGAAGAAATTGTCGATATAATGAGACGATTTGAACTTTTCATTTTCCCGCCACTTTGTCGACATAATGAGACGATTTCATGTGTAGGTATAATGGGACGATTTTGCGTTTGTAGGAACAATGGGAATCGACATAATGGGACCTCGCCTGTCGCTCTACCAAAGCCATGCTCGATGTATAAAGGGGACCCTAAGTGGACTATATTTGACACTGAACTTATTTTATTTGTGGCTCAAATATATGTGTGTCCTGTCCATCGAAATATATTATATACTTCGTTGGTCCTGTCAATCATGTCATATTTTTTACTACATATACTTTAGCATGTATATTCAATGCTAATTTCATTGCTTATCATAAAAACATTTAAACTAATGTACATAAATATCAACGAGGTCTAACGATGTAAATAGATTTAGAGTGCTCAACACATGTTAATTTTTTTTCTCTGATGACTTGCACCATTTAACCCCTAATTCCCTACAAGCGAGTGCGTTCACAAGCATCCACCGCAAAGCAGTTTGTTTACGTTTGAACACACTCATTATTATTATATATTATGAACAAAAGGAGTTCAGCGTTAAAGATAGTCCACCCTATCTTGACCGCTTCTAGTTAAAATATTCAACTATAACTGTACCAAGGCAGTTCGAATAACTGTACTATCCAATTTTATACCACACATTTTAATGATATTAAATTTTGTTATATAAAATCCTAAATTTAAAAATGAGTATGAATTAAAATCTTCAAGTAAAAATATATTGATCCTGCTCACATTAACAATACGTTAAGATTAAGAATGCAGTATATAAAACCAAATTACCAATAAGGTTCCAAGAGGATAAGTAAAAGTTTTTCTTGAAGACACACGGCTTCGTATGAAGCAGATCCCTCAAGATGGTCCTTGCAGACTTATATGACTAGGTCGGTGGAATATAGAGAAATCAACGAAAACCCGTCTTGAAAAGGCTTTCGATGACCTATATGGAAAAACTTATTAAATAACTGTTTGATTAGCATTATACGTGCTGGTACTGATATTCAGGTTGAAATAATAAAACGTCTTCCAACACTACTCGATATATTTACACTTATACTGTAATATTTTACAAGACGGTAAATATATATCAAAGATCTTATAATGGCGATCGATTTCGACCAGTCACACCTCATCATTCAGGCCCAATCAGAGACCCAATCAAAAACTTATTCACACCACTGCTGTTCGGGAGGATGAATTTAGTTTAAGAAGCTGCTTAATCCCCTAGTTGTTTATCATATGGTCAAACAGAAATACTTTATTATAAATTCCTTTCCAAAAATACTCAACAATATGACAGATCATGCACAATATGTTTACAGATAACACACATCATCCCTACATTACATCTAAAGAACAGAAAAATCCTGCAAACATGGACTATACTTTTAGTACATTAACTAACTTATCAATGAATCTTTTAAAATAAACATTAAAACATAGATATAAATTTCAAAATTAAAAATTATCGATTACTGAAAATTACTACAATCCATCTAACCAGCCTATACAAAATTTATCCTTTTAATACTGGACAACCAAAACTATTAGAATAATTACAAAGAGACACTCCACAAAAAGTCAAGTGCTGTAAGCCCTAAAAAGACTAATATAAGTTATAAGAGTCAATACTAAATTATAAAAAATCAATTAAGTTACCAAATTTGAAGCGAATCAGTCAACCGAAAGTACCCAGTCACCCAGTCAGTCAAGAATTCTTCTGGTCAGCAAAATAGATAGTCCCTACTAACGCCATTATGGCACACATGATCTACAAGCTGCTCATTGCGGGCCATAGGCTGGGTCATTACAAATTTTGAACAGAATGTCAGTTTCTGATTAAGGGTGACGCAGGAACTGATTGCACATTTTGTTAAGTGAAAAATTATGTTATTATAGGTCGCCTATTTTACCGTGAGGATTTTCCTCTTTCGCTTCTTTTTCATTACGAATTTTTTAAATTCTTCTCCAATTAGTTAATTGTAGTGATTGTTAACACCAAGGTTAACACGAATGAAAAGGCTCTTTTTGTTACATGTTGAAGTTATGTAAATTTTATTTTTCAACTTCCATGTATCATATGGTTTGTGACAAAAAGATCCGAATGAATCTGCCAAGAAAGACCAGATGGCAGAAGAAGATACAGAAAGTTGACGATTGACGATATGTTTGGCAGTGAATTGGAGGTGTAGAAGTTCGTCTTGCCGTGATGTCAAAACATTTTGCCGTCGATCGTTTTTTAGATTTCATGGAGTGAAAATGGGAAAATCGCTTTAGTGAAATTGTGATCGAGAACCCATTGAAATGGGCTCTCAATTATTAGAAATCCTCCGTCAAGGGATATGGGCTTCCTTGACGGGTGGATGGTTTTACGACCCTCATCAGGATATGTTCCATAACACATTCCATCTTTATATCTGGCTGTTCCTCCTTTGTCTGCCATTCACAATATTCGTTGTAAGTAGCCAAACTTTTTAAGTATTGATTGTCGTGATTTATAACTCACGTCATTCTAACAATTTTTATTATGTTTAAAACCTGTCCCCTGATTTTACATCTATCAGATGTAGGTCACCCTCTTTGTAGAGTCCAATGAGCCCTAGGCTATTTGGGCCTAGGACTAGGCTACTTAAAAAAAAACAATTTTTTCAACTATCTTCACAAAGTTGTATATGCTTAATTGAGCTGTATGCTATAGAAATAATAGTGACCAGCCTGTTTATGTCTAGGCTTTACCTAATAATTTTTTTAACACACAGAATTATAGGCCTACGCCTATGAATAGGTGGGAGGGGGTAACTTGAGGAAGTCTCAATTTATTATTTTGGAGGGAGAATTCAATCTCGATGCAAAGGTGTATTAAACCCTATGATCAGAATTGCAGGAGAAAAATAGGCTAGGCCTAATTGAAATTGCCAAAATGTTAAATAAGGGCTCATTGGGCAACTTATCTAAATTCTTCCTTTTGACTAGCCTAACTTAAGCAAAGTGTTAAGGAAAGGATGCAGTATGATTTGTTAAATTTAAGTTTTTATGTCTTTGTACTTGTTGTCATGTGTGTCATTATTTGGTTAGCTGTTAGCCTCATGTCAATTTACCAACCACCTTTTTTGTATTGCTATTGTAACTTGTATTGCTATTGTAGACCAAACTGTTTAGAATTGTAATGGCTATTTTGTATATACTCTACATAGACCTAGTACAATCATTGTACCTAATTTTTTGACCTGGCCTATTGTGCTCATTAATGTACTTAATGGCAATAAATGAATTTTGATTTTGATTTTGATTTTGATGAGTATGCTTGGAAGTTAAATAGTTTATTTTTTATAGAGAGGCATAAGTTTAAGTAGGTAGCTCAGTAGAATAGGTCTATAATTTTGAAAAATGTTGTCTAAAATTAATTCTTAAATGTTTTAGCCTACATTGCATTCTTTTTACTAGGTTAAATGAGGCTAAACCATCATAGCCTATAGCCTACCGTAACTCCTGAAACGCCATGAAACATGGTTTGTGGTCTTTAGACCTCTTTTTAAAACAACTAGGCCTAAGTTGTAAACTTTTGAAGTTAACCTTAACTTAAGATTCTCCTGATTGTTCTGTTGCTCAAATTAATTTAAGGACCGTGTCCATGATAAAATTGATCTTAACAGTATTTATACCGCGCTTCATGTACACTCATCAACCAGCGGACACAACTGACTATAGAGCTAGCTTCGGGGGTACCGTATTCAAAAAGTCCCTGGTCAGCTTTAGGCCTATAACTTAGATACCTACAATTAATTACAGATAGATAAGTTAAGTAAAACCTTGAATATAGTTAATGTACATAAAATGCTAATCAACACACTTTCAGTACTGTACTGTAAGTCTTATTTTCTTTCTTCTTTTACCTGTTACCTGTTACCTCCGGTGTAGTCTCGCAGACCCTCTTCATAGGGCATGAGATCAGTCATTACCTATCTTCTTCTTACTCTCCTTGCAGAGTTGTCAATGAAGTTTGCTTAATGAAGGAAAGAAGGTTTGAACTGGGTTGGTAATGGAATATGATATAGGCCTACTTCAGAGAAGATAATCAGGAATTTCATAAAATCACTTTTCTATGATATATTGTTTTAAATATTGTTCTCTGGGGGACGGCCCAAGAGGAGCCAAAAGATTGATAAGAACATCAAAATTAAAGATCTCAACTAATAAAAAACACTGCGAACTTAGCATCAAATGGATTACCAGTTCAAAAATATTATTCAACTGAAATATCAAGCATTAAAATCATGTCACAAAATTTCTAAATGCAATAACTTCTGACATAACTTATTCAACCTTTTGAGATTGGGTTTATGGCAAAGTTCTCTGAATTCTAAAGCCTTTAAAAAATTATAGATATAATTAATAAAATCTACTTACCTAGCAGCCTGTAGGTATCAAATTGTTGTGATGTTGAGCCGAACATGTTTCAGGTGAAATTACCACCCGTCTTTAGCGGCAAATTATAGCAGTCAGTTCATTAGGCCTAAAATAAAGCCCATACTTTGATGGTTGTCATAATCTTCACAAATAAATACACAGACAGTCACACACGTTACATAAAGGTGACAGAAGCACAAATATAATAGGTACTGATACTGGCACACCAGGTACTATCACAGACATGTAAAGTACCACGGGCCTGGTGAATTCCTGTTTGTGTGGGGGTATAATTCGCTTTAATTTGATTTGTGGCACATATTCCATAATCTTCCAAGATTATGGCAATATACTGGCAAGACCGGCCCAGTATGTCAAAAGATAGGTACGGGTCGCCCGCATTGGAAGGGGGACCACCATAAGGCTACGGCCTTTTGGATGAATCAAACGAATGAGAATGGAAAAAATGCACCTTCTTCATTGTACACATTTAGTTTCATTGCATTTATTTTTATTGAACGTTATAATTTTAGCGAATTTCCCATATAGGGAATAAGCTATTACCGTAGTAGGTCTCATGGTAGCCTAAGACCTAAGCCCGGGACCATGTTACTTTTTCGTTTTGAGGTGCCCAGAGACCAAAAGCAATAGTTATTAAAATTTATATATACATAAAATTTATCTGTACTTTATACCTTTATACTTTATACTTTAAAATTTATTCTTTATCTAATACCATAAAATTCACATCAGAAGTACAAACAAACCAAATAAATTTCCTAGATGTATCAATATCACAAAAAAATGGGAAACACGATTTTCAAATATATCGCAAGCCAACGACCACAGAAGTTATTATACCGGCAGACTCAAATCACCCATGGTCCCAAAAAATGGCAAGTTTCCATGCTATGATATACAGACTACTAAATATCCCGATGGACGGAACCCATTTCAAAAAAGAAAAAGAAACAATAAAATATTTAGCATTGAAAAATGGATACAAACCTCAAATGATAGAAAAAATGATTAAAAAGAAACGTAACAAACTAAAGAATAAAAATATTTTGAGAGAAAACCAAGACGAAGAAGTAGGCTACATTTGTATGCCACACAATACAACCTTAAATAAAGCAATAAAGCAGACCTTCAAAAATTACCCGATTAAACTAAGCTATAGAACGAAGAACAACTCATTCAGAATGATACAAAACACCCAGCAAAAACATGAGAAGAAAACAAATGTAAATAATTACGACAAAGCTGGAGTCTATCAAATTTCATGTGGTACGTGCGATAAGATATATATTGGACAAACGAAGAGAAACTTCACTACTCGGTATAAAGAACATATTCAAGCTAATAATTCGAGAAATATGACGTCCATGAAATCGAACTATGCAGACCACCTTTTAAAAGCAAAACATAAATACACAAATATTAATGACGATGTGATAATACTTGACTATGAAAATAACAAAGACCGATTAAATGTTAAAGAAGATTTTTTTCATATATATACAAAACAAAAAATGGCCAGACAAACTACTCAACACAACGCATGTAAATAAAGAAAATGCCATTTTTAAGAAGATTTATCAGTTCAAGTATGAAAATCAATAATTTAATATAGTTATTACCTAAAGAAGAAATAATTTACTAACCAGAAACCAAACTTAGTCATATAAGTGTAATCATATGATGATGAGATGTTGTTGTATTTAGTTTTAAGGTTATTTATTTATATCGACTTGAAAATGGCCTAAAGAGCCGAAACTAGTTGTCGAATAAATTATTTAATATGAAAAAGGGTACTCAGTTTTATAATGTACTTAATATTAATAATATTAGTAGCCCTATCAAAAGAATTTCTTACTTTCCAAATAGAAATGGTTAACAACCACAAAGCTGTTCACAAATACAAATACCTTTGGTTAAAAGAACAAAAAATACGAGAAGATATACGGTTCAACAAAACATGTTTATCAAAAGGTTTAGTCCCAAACTATGTACAACTGCATACGAAATCAACTTCACAGGCTGCAAAACGAACACTAGAAACAGCTAAGAAAATATGGATCAAAGAAGAAGGTAATTACTTATATGCCAAACTAAAGACAACAAATGATTCTAAAGAAAACGCATACAAAGATTTGACAAAACAATACCATAAGGAGAGTATAGAAGAAATTATAATAGATATTTCAAACTGGATAAAACCGATAATAACGAAGAAAAGATCAACGCATGAAAAGAAGTTGCATAATTTATTTGAAAGACAAAAAGATAAAGAACTAAAACCATATGAAAAGATCCAATCTCAATTCTCCTCAGCATTGAAAAACCTCACATCGATTGATTTTACACAAGATGAAACCTCTTTACTCAATAAAAGTATAAAATACAACATCAATCTCGATGACAGAAAAAAAGTAATCGAAGAGGATCTGATTGATATTGAAGTCTCTATAAGAAAGAAAAATATACATATCCAAGATCCTATCCGATATAATTTGATCCATGAAATTGAAAAATCAAAAATAAAGACACTGAAACCTAGCATAAAAAAGAAAGCAAAAGAAGAAATAAATATAGTCAATTCAATTTCTACCAAACTAAAAGAAACTAATTCTATAATCACCAAAGCAGATAAAGGTAATACAGTGGTAATCATGAATAAAGACAATTATAACTCTAAAGTAGAAGATTTTCTAAAAGAAAACAACTTTGAAACTCTCACTTCCGACCCTACCGAACATTATACCAAATCAATTAATGCTGTCATAATGAAATGCAAAACTTTATCACGAAGAGAGAAGGCGGAACTGAAAATGGAAAAGCCAAGAGCGCCAATGCTACGCGGTCAACCAAAAATACATAAGCAAGATATTCCTATCAGACCAGTAGTAAATTTCCAAACTGCACCCAGTTACAAAGTATGTAAGTATTTGCAGACTAAAATAAAGAACAACATTAATTGGAATGATAGATTTGATATAACAAACACATACGATCTTCTTAACAAAATTAAAGACATTAAAATACCGCAAAACTCATTATTCATATCCTTTGATGTTAGTAATATGTACACAAACATTCCTGTACAAGAAACCTTAGAGATACTAAAATCAGACCTATTGAAAAGTAAAACTTTAAAGAAAAACGAAATAGATGATTTGATTAATTTGACAAGAACATAGCTAAACCAAAATTACTTTAAGTTCAACACCTCCTTTCATCTACAAAAAGATGGATTACCGATGGGTTCCCCGATTTCAGGATTGTTAGCTGAAATATTCTTACACAACCTAGAAATCAACAAAATTATCAATGAAGAAAATCCTTTGAAAAACAAAATAAAGTATTGGTTTAGATTTGTAGATGATGTATTATGCCTATTCGAAGGAAGCAAAGAAGAGTCAAAGAAATTACTTACATATCTTAATTCTTTATCTAATACCATAAAATTCACATCAGAAGTACAAACAAACCAAATAAATTTCCTAGATGTATCAATATCACAAAAAAATGGGAAACACGATTTTCAAATATATCGCAAGCCAACGACCACAGAAGTTATTATACCGGCAGACTCAAATCACCCATGGTCCCAAAAAATGGCAAGTTTCCATGCTATGATATACAGACTACTAAATATCCCGATGGACGGAACCCATTTCAAAAAAGAAAAAGAAACAATAAAATATTTAGCATTGAAAAATGGATACAAACCTCAAATGATAGAAAAAATGATTAAAAAGAAACGTAACAAACTAAAGAATAAAAATATTTTGAGAGAAAACCAAGACGAAGAAGTAGGCTACATTTGTATGCCACACAATACAACCTTAAATAAAGCAATAAAGCAGACCTTCAAAAATTACCCGATTAAACTAAGCTATAGAACGAAGAACAACTCATTCAGAATGATACAAAACACCCAGCAAAAACATGAGAAGAAAACAAATGTAAATAATTACGACAAAGCTGGAGTCTATCAAATTTCATGTGGTACGTGCGATAAGATATATATTGGACAAACGAAGAGAAACTTCACTACTCGGTATAAAGAACATATTCAAGCTTATAATTCGAGAAATATGACGTCCATGAAATCGAACTATGCAGACCACCTTTTAAAAGCAAAACATAAATACACAAATATTAATGACGATGTGATAATACTTGACTATGAAAATAACAAAGACCGATTAAATGTTAAAGAAGATTTTTTCATATATATACAAAACAAAAAATGGCCAGACAAACTACTCAACACAACGCATGTAAATCAAGAAAATGCCATTTTTAAGAAGATTTATCAGTTCAAGTATGAAAATCAATAATTTAATATAGTTATTACCTAAAGAAGAAATAATTTACTAA
This sequence comes from Neoaliturus tenellus, assembly GCA_030545055.2. Classification (NCBI taxonomy): domain Eukaryota; kingdom Metazoa; phylum Arthropoda; class Insecta; order Hemiptera; family Cicadellidae; genus Neoaliturus; species Neoaliturus tenellus. Next base: position 98,001,831 of record CM061537.1, read on the forward strand.
CCAGAAACCAAACTTAGTCATATAAGTGTAATCATATGATGATGAGATGTTGTTGTATTTAGTTTTAAGGTTATTTATTTATATCGACTTGAAAATGGCCTAAAGAGCCGAAACTAGTTGTCGAATAAATTATTTAATATGAAAAAGGGTACTCAGTTTTTATAATGTACTTAATATTAATAATATTAGTAGCCCTATCAAAAGAATTTCTTACTTTCCAAATAGAAATGGTTAACAACCACAAAGCTGTTCACAAATACAAATACCTTTTGGTTAAAATAACAAAAAATACGAGAAGATATACGGTTCAACAAAACATGTTTATCAAAAGGTTTAGTCCCAAACTATGTACAACTGCATACGAAATCAACTTCACAGGCTGCAAAACGAACACTAGAAACAGCTAAGAAAATATGGATCAAAGAAGAAGTTAATTACTTATATGCCAAACTAAAGACAACAAATGATTCTAAAGAAAACGCATACAAAGATTTGACAAAACAATACCATAAGGAGAGTATAGAAGAAATTTTAATAGATATTTCAAACTGGATAAAACCGATAATAACGAAGAAAAGATCAACGCATGAAAAGAAGTTGCATAATTTATTTGAAAGACAAAAAGATAAAGAACTAAAACCATATGAAAAGATCCAATCTCAATTCTCCTCAGCATTGAAAAACCTCACATCGATTGATTTTACACAAGATGAAACCTCTTTACTCAATAAAAGTATAAAATACAACATCAATCTCGATGACAGAAAAAAAGTAATCGAAGAGGATCTGATTGATATTGAAGTCTCTATAAGAAAGAAAAATATACATATCCAAGATCCTATCCGATATAATTTGATCCATGAAATTGAAAAATCAAAAATAAAGACACTGAAACCTAGCATAAAAAAGAAAGCAAAAGAAGAAATAAATATAGTCAATTCAATTTCTACCAAACTAAAAGAAACTAATTCTATAATCACCAAAGCAGATAAAGGTAATACAGTGGTAATCATGAATAAAGACAATTATAACTCTAAAGTAGAAGATTTTCTAAAAGAAAACAACTTTGAAACTCTCACTTCCGACCCTACCGAACATTATACCAAATCAATTAATGCTGTCATAATGAAATGCAAAACTTTATCACGAAGAGAGAAGGCGGAACTGAAAATGGAAAAGCCAAGAGCGCCAATGCTACGCGGTCAACCAAAAATACATAAGCAAGATATTCCTATCAGACCAGTAGTAAATTTCCAAACTGCACCCAGTTACAAAGTATGTAAGTATTTGCAGACTAAAATAAAGAACAACATTAATTGGAATGATAGATTTGATATAACAAACACATACGATCTTCTTAACAAAATTAAAGACATTAAAATACCGCAAAACTCATTATTCATATCCTTTGATGTTAGTAATATGTACACAAACATTCCTGTACAAGAAACCTTAGAGATACTAAAATCAGACCTATTGAAAAGTAAAACTTTAAAGAAAAACGAAATAGATGATTTGATTAATTTGACAAGAACATCGCTAAACCAAAATTACTTTAAGTTCAACACCTCCTTTCATCTACAAAAAGATGGATTACCGATGAGTTCCCCGATTTCAGGATTGTTAGCTGAAATATTCTTACACAACCTAGAAATCAACAAAATTATCAATGAAGAAAATCCTTTGAAAAACAAAATAAAGTATTGGTTTAGATTTGTAGATGATGTATTATGCCTATTCGAAGGAAGCAAAGAAGAGTCAAAGAAATTACTTACATATCTTAATTCTTTATCTAATACCATAAAATTCACATCAGAAGTACAAACAAACCAAATAAATTTCCTAGATGTATCAATATCACAAAAAAATGGGAAACACGATTTTCAAATATATCGCAAGCCAACGACCACAGAAGTTATTATACCGGCAGACTCAAATCACCCATGGTCCCAAAAAATGGCAAGTTTCCATGCTATGATATACAGACTACTAAATATCCCGATGGACGGAACCCATTTCAAAAAAGAAAAAGAAACAATAAAATATTTAGCATTGAAAAATGGATACAAACCTCAAATGATAGAAAAAATGATTAAAAAGAAACGTAACAAACCAAAGAATAAAAATATTTTGAGAGAAAACCAAGACGAAGAAGTAGGCTATATTTGTATGCCACACAATACAACCTTAAATAAAGCAATAAAGCAGACCTTCAAAAATTACCCGATTAAACTAAGCTATAGAACGAAGAACAACTCATTCAGAATGATACAAAACACCCAGCAAAAACATGAGAAGAAAACAAATGTAAATAATTACGACAAAGCTGGAGTCTATCAAATTTCATGTGGTACGTGCGATAAGATATATATTGGACAAACGAAGAGAAACTTCACTACTAGGTATAAAGAACATATTCAAGCTTATAATTCGAGAAATATGACGTCCATGAAATCGAACTATGCAGACCACCTTTTAAAAGCAAAACATAAATACACAAATATTAATGACGATGTGATAATACTTGACTATGAAAATAACAAAGACCGATTAAATGTTAAAGAAGATTTTTTCATATATATACAAAACAAAAAATGGCCAGACAAACTACTCAACACAACGCATGTAAATCAAGAAAATGCCATTTTTAAGAAGATTTATCAGTTCAAGTATGAAAATCAATAATTTAATATAGTTATTACCTAAAGAAGAAATAATTTACTAACCAGAAACCAAACTTAGTCATATAAGTGTAATCATATGATGATGAGATGTTGTTGTATTTAGTTTTAAGGTTATTTATTTATATCGACTTGAAAATGGCCTAAAGAGCCGAAACTAGTTGTCGAATAAATTATTTAATATGAAAAAGGGTACTCAGTTTTTATAATGTACTTAATATTAATAATATTAGTAGCCCTATCAAAAGAATTTCTTACTTTCCAAATAGAGATGGTTAACAACCACAAAGCTGTTCACAAATACAAATACCTTTGGTTAAAAGAACAAAAAATACGAGAAGATATACGGTTCAACAAAACATGTTTATCAAAAGGTTTAGTCCCAAACTATGTACAACTGCATACGAAATCAACTTCACAGGCTGCAAAACGAACACTAGAAACAGCTAAGAAAATATGGATCAAAGAAGAAGTTAATTACTTATATGCCAAACTAAAGACAACAAATGATTCTAAAGAAAACGCATACAAAGATTTGACAAAACAATACCATAAGGAGAGTATAGAAGAAATTATAATAGATATTTCAAACTGGATAAAACCGATAATAACGAAGAAAAGATCAACGCATGAAAAGAAGTTGCATAATTTATTTGAAAGACAAAAAGATAAAGAACTAAAACCATATGAAAAGATCCAATCTCAATTCTCCTCAGCATTGAAAAACCTCACATCGATTGATTTTACACAAGATGAAACCTCTTTACTCAATAAAAGTATAAAATACAACATCAATCTCGATGACAGAAAAAAAGTAATCGAAGAGGATCTGATTGATATTGAAGTCTCTATAAGAAAGAAAAATATACATATCCAAGATCCTATCCGATATAATTTGATCCATGAAATTGAAAAATCAAAAATAAAGACACTGAAACCTAGCATAAAAAAGAAAGCAAAAGAAGAAATAAATATAGTCAATTCAATTTCTACCAAACTAAAAGAAACTAATTCTATAATCACCAAAGCAGATAAAGGTAATACAGTGGTAATCATGAATAAAGACAATTATAACTCTAAAGTAGAAGATTTTCTAAAAGAAAACAACTTTGAAACTCTCACTTCCGACCCTACCGAACATTATACCAAATCAATTAATGCTGTCATAATGAAATGCAAAACTTTATCACGAAGAGAGAAGGCGGAACTGAAAATGGAAAAGCCAAGAGCGCCAATGCTACGCGGTCAACCAAAAATACATAAGCAAGATATTCCTATCAGACCAGTAGTAAATTTCCAAACTGCACCCAGTTACAAAGTATGTAAGTATTTGCAGACTAAAATAAAGAACAACATTAATTGGAATGATAGATTTGATATAACAAACACATACGATCTTCTTAACAAAATTAAAGACATTAAAATACCGCAAAACTCATTATTCATATCCTTTGATGTTAGTAATATGTACACAAACATTCCTGTACAAGAAACCTTAGAGATACTAAAATCAGACCTATTGAAAAGTAAAACTTTAAAGAAAAACGAAATAGATGATTTGATTAATTTGACAAGAACATCGCTAAACCAAAATTACTTTAAGTTCAACACCTCCTTTCATCTACAAAAAGATGGATTACCGATGGGTTCCCCGATTTCAGGATTGTTAGCTGAAATATTCTTACACAACCTAGAAATCAACAAAATTATCAATGAAGAAAATCCTTTGAAAAACAAAATAAAGTATTGGTTTAGATTTGTAGATGATGTATTATGCCTATTCGAAGGAAGCAAAGAAGAGTCAAAGAAATTACTTACATATCTTAATTCTTTATCTAATACCATAAAATTCACATCAGAAGTACAAACAAACCAAATAAATTTCCTAGATGTATCAATATCACAAAAAAATGGGAAACACGATTTTCAAATATATCGCAAGCCAACGACCACAGAAGTTATTATACCGGCAGACTCAAATCACCCATGGTCCCAAAAAATGGCAAGTTTCCATGCTATGATATACAGACTACTAAATATCCCGATGGACGGAACCCATTTCAAAAAAGAAAAAGAAACAATAAAATATTTAGCATTGAAAAATGGATACAAACCTCAAATGATAGAAAAAATGATTAAAAAGAAACGTAACAAACCAAAGAATAAAAATATTTTGAGAGAAAACCAAGACGAAGAAGTAGGCTACATTTGTATGCCACACAATACAACCTTAAATAAAGCAATAAAGCAGACCTTCAAAAATTACCCGATTAAACTAAGCTATAGAACGAAGAACAACTCATTCAGAATGATACAAAACACCCAGCAAAAACATGAGAAGAAAACAAATGTAAATAATTACGACAAAGCTGGAGTCTATCAAATTTCATGTGGTACGTGCGATAAGATATATATTGGACAAACGAAGAGAAACTTCACTACTCGGTATAAAGAACATATTCAAGCTTATAATTCGAGAAATATGACGTCCATGAAATCGAACTATGCAGACCACCTTTTAAAAGCAAAACATAAATACACAAATATTAATGACGATGTGATAATACTTGACTATGAAAATAACAAAGACCGATTAAATGTTAAAGAAGATTTTTTCATATATATACAAAACAAAAAATGGCCAGACAAACTACTCAACACAACGCATGTAAATCAAGAAAATGCCATTTTTAAGAAGATTTATCAGTTCAAGTATGAAAATCAATAATTTAATATAGTTATTACCTAAAGAAGAAATAATTTACTAACCAGAAACCAAACTTAGTCATATAAGTGTAATCATATGATGATGAGATGTTGTTGTATTTAGTTTTAAGGTTATTTATTTATATCGACTTGAAAATGGCCTAAAGAGCCGAAACTAGTTGTCGAATAAATTATTTAATATGAAAAAGGGTACTCAGTTTTTATAATGTACTTAATATTAATAATATTAGTAGCCCTATCAAAAGAATTTCTTACTTTCCAAATAGAAATGGTTAACAACCACAAAGCTGTTCACAAATACAAATACCTTTGGTTAAAAGAACAAAAAATACGAGAAGATATACGGTTCAACAAAACATGTTTATCAAAAGGTTTAGTCCCAAACTATGTACAACTGCATACGAAATCAACTTCACAGGCTGCAAAACGAACACTAGAAACAGCTAAGAAAATATGGATCAAAGAAGAAGTTAATTACTTATATGCCAAACTAAAGACAACAAATGATTCTAAAGAAAACGCATACAAAGATTTGACAAAACAATACCATAAGGAGAGTATAGAAGAAATTATAATAGATATTTCAAACTGGATAAAACCGATAATAACGAAGAAAAGATCAACGCATGAAAAGAAGTTGCATAATTTATTTGAAAGACAAAAAGATAAAGAACTAAAACCATATGAAAAGATCCAATCTCAATTCTCCTCAGCATTGAAAAACCTCACATCGATTGATTTTACACAAGATGAAACCTCTTTACTCAATAAAAGTATAAAATACAACATCAATCTCGATGACAGAAAAAAAGTAATCGAAGAAGATCTGATTGATATTGAAGTCTCTATAAGAAAGAAAAATATACATATCCAAGATCCTATCCGATATAATTTGATCCATGAAATTGAAAAATCAAAAATAAAGACACTGAAACCTAGCATAAAAAAGAAAGCAAAAGAAGAAATAAATATAGTCAATTCAATTTCTACCAAACTAAAAGAAACTAATTCTATAATCACCAAAGCAGATAAAGGTAATACAGTGGTAATCATGAATAAAGACAATTATAACTCTAAAGTAGAAGATTTTCTAAAAGAAAACAACTTTGAAACTCTCACTTCCGACCCTACCGAACATTATACCAAATCAATTAATGCTGTCATAATGAAATGCAAAACTTTATCACGAAGAGAGAAGGCGGAACTGAAAATGGAAAAGCCAAGAGCGCCAATGCTACGCGGTCAACCAAAAATACATAAGCAAGATATTCCTATCAGACCAGTAGTAAATTTCCAAACTGCACCCAGTTACAAAGTATGTAAGTATTTGCAGACTAAAATAAAGAACAACATTAATTGGAATGATAGATTTGATATAACAAACACATACGATCTTCTTAACAAAATTAAAGACATTAAAATACCGCAAAACTCATTATTCATATCCTTTGATGTTAGTAATATGTACACAAACATTCCTGTACAAGAAACCTTAGAGATACTAAAATCAGACCTATTGAAAAGTAAAACTTTAAAGAAAAACGAAATAGATGATTTGACTAATTTGACAAGAACATCGCTAAACCAAAATTACTTTAAGTTCAACACCTCCTTTCATCTACAAAAAGATGGATTACCGATGGGTTCCCCGATTTCAGGATTGTTAGCTGAAATATTCTTACACAACCTAGAAATCAACAAAATTATCAATGAAGAAAATCCTTTGAAAAACAAAATAAAGTATTGGTTTAGATTTGTAGATGATGTATTATGCCTATTCGAAGGAAGCAAAGAAGAGTCAAAGAAATTACTTACATATCTTAATTCTTTATCTAATACCATAAAATTCACATCAGAAGTACAAACAAACCAAATAAATTTCCTAGATGTATCAATATCACAAAAAAATGGGAAACACGATTTTCAAATATATCGCAAGCCAACGACCACAGAAGTTATTATACCGGCAGACTCAAATCACCCATGGTCCCAAAAAATGGCAAGTTTCCATGCTATGATATACAGACTACTAAATATCCCGATGGACGGAACCCATTTCAAAAAAGAAAAAGAAACAATAAAATATTTAGCATTGAAAAATGGATACAAACCTCAAATGATAGAAAAAATGATTAAAAAGAAACGTAACAAACTAAAGAATAAAAATATTTTGAGAGAAAACCAAGACGAAGAAGTAGGCTACATTTGTATGCCACACAATACAACCTTAAATAAAGCAATAAAGCAGACCTTCAAAAATTACCCGATTAAACTAAGCTATAGAACGAAGAACAACTCATTCAGAATGATACAAAACACCCAGCAAAAACATGAGAAGAAAACAAATGTAAATAATTACGACAAAGCTGGAGTCTATCAAATTTCATGTGGTACGTGCGATAAGATATATATTGGACAAACGAAGAGAAACTTCACTACTCGGTATAAAGAACATATTCAAGCTTATAATTCGAGAAATATGACGTCCATGAAATCGAACTATGCAGACCACCTTTTAAAAGCAAAACATAAATACACAAATATTAATGACGATGTGATAATACTTGACTATGAAAATAACAAAGACCGATTAAATGTTAAAGAAGATTTTTTCATATATATACAAAACAAAAAATGGCCAGACAAACTACTCAACACAACGCATGTAAATCAAGAAAATGCCATTTTAAAGAAGATTTATCAGTTCAAGTATGAAAATCAATAATTTAATATAGTTATTACCTAAAGAAGAAATAATTTACTAACCAGAAACCAAACTTAGTCATATAAGTGTAATCATATGATGATGAGATGTTGTTGTATTTAGTTTTAAGGTTATTTATTTATATCGACTTGAAAATGGCCTAAAGAGCCGAAACTAGTTGTCGAATAAATTATTTAATATGAAAAAGGGTACTCAGTTTTATAATGTACTTAATATTAATAATATTAGTAGCCCTATCAAAAGAATTTCTTACTTTCCAAATAGAAATGGTTAACAACCACAAAGCTGTTCACAAATACAAATACCTTTGGTTAAAAGAACAAAAAATACGAGAAGATATACGGTTCAACAAAACATGTTTATCAAAAGGTTTAGTCCCAAACTATGTACAACTGCATACGAAATCAACTTCACAGGCTGCAAAACGAACACTAGAAACAGCTAAGAAAATATGGATCAAAGAAGAAGTTAATTACTTATATGCCAAACTAAAGACAACAAATGATTCTAAAGAAAACGCATACAAAGATTCGACAAAACAATACCATAAGGAGAGTATAGAAGAAATTATAATAGATATTTCAAACTGGATAAAACCGATAATAACGAAGAAAAGATCAACGCATGAAAAGAAGTTGCATAATTTATTTGAAAGACAAAAAGATAAAGAACTAAAACCATATGAAAAGATCCAATCTCAATTCTCCTCAGCATTGAAAAACCTCACATCGATTGATTTTACACAAGATGAAACCTCTTTACTCAATAAAAGTATAAAATACAACATCAATCTCGATGACAGAAAAAAAGTAATCGAAGAGGATCTGATTGATATTGAAGTCTCTATAAGAAAGAAAAATATACATATCCAAGATCCTATCCGATATAATTTGATCCATGAAATTGAAAAATCAAAAATAAAGACACTGAAACCTAGCATAAAAAAGAAAGCAAAAGAAGAAATAAATATAGTCAATTCAATTTCTACCAAACTAAAAGAAACTAATTCTATAATCACCAAAGCAGATAAAGGTAATACAGTGGTAATCATGAATAAAGACAATTATAACTCTAAAGTAGAAGATTTTCTAAAAGAAAACAACTTTGAAACTCTCACTTCCGACCCTACCGAACATTATACCAAATCAATTAATGCTGTCATAATGAAATGCAAAACTTTATCACGAAGAGAGAAGGCGGAACTGAAAATGGAAAAGCCAAGAGCGCCAATGCTACGCGGTCAACCAAAAATACATAAGCAAGATATTCCTATCAGACCAGTAGTAAATTTCCAAACTGCACCCAGTTACAAAGTATGTAAGTATTTGCAGACTAAAATAAAGAACAACATTAATTGGAATGATAGATTTGATATAACAAACACATACGATCTTCTTAACAAAATTAAAGACATTAAAATACCGCAAAACTCATTATTCATATCCTTTGATGTTAGTAATATGTACACAAACATTCCTGTACAAGAAACCTTAGAGATACTAAAATCAGACCTATTGAAAAGTAAAACTTTAAAGAAAAACGAAATAGATGATTTGATTAATTTGACAAGAACATCGCTAAACCAAAATTACTTTAAGTTCAACACCTCCTTTCATCTACAAAAAGATGGATTACCGATGGGTTCCCCGATTTCAGGATTGTTAGCTGAAATATTCTTACACAACCTAGAAATCAACAAAATTATCAATGAAGAAAATCCTTTGAAAAACAAAATAAAGTATTGGTTTAGATTTGTAGATGATGTATTATGCCTATTCGAAGGAAGCAAAGAAGAGTCAAAGAAATTACTTACATATCTTAATTCTTTATCTAATACCATAAAATTCACATCAGAAGTACAAACAAACCAAATAAATTTCCTAGATGTATCAATATCACAAAAAAATGGGAAACACGATTTTCAAATATATCGCAAGCCAACGACCACAGAAGTTATTATACCGGCAGACTCAAATCACCCATGGTCCCAAAAAATGGCAAGTTTCCATGCTATGATATACAGACTACTAAATATCCCGATGGACGGAACCCATTTCAAAAAAGAAAAAGAAACAATAAAATATTTAGCATTGAAAAATGGATACAAACCTCAAATGATAGAAAAAATGATTAAAAAGAAACGTAACAAACCAAAGAATAAAAATATTTTGAGAGAAAACCAAGACGAAGAAGTAGGCTACATTTGTATGCCACACAATACAACCTTAAATAAAGCAATAAAGCAGACCTTCAAAAATTACCCGATTAAACTAAGCTATAGAACGAAGAACAACTCATTCAGAATGATACAAAACACCCAGCAAAAACATGAGAAGAAAACAAATGTAAATAATTACGACAAAGCTGGAGTCTATCAAATTTCATGTGGTACGTGCGATAAGATATATATTGGACAAACGAAGAGAAACTTCACTACTCGGTATAAAGAACATATTCAAGCTTATAATTCGAGAAATATGACGTCCATGAAATCGAACTATGCAGACCACCTTTTAAAAGCAAAACATAAATACACAAATATTAATGACGATGTGATAATACTTGACTATGAAAATAACAAAGACCGATTAAATGCTAAAGAAGATTTTTTCATATATATACAAAACAAAAAATGGCCAGACAAACTACTCAACACAACGCATGTAAATCAAGAAAATGCCATTTTTAAGAAGATTTATCAGTTCAAGTATGAAAATCAATAATTTAATATAGTTATTACCTAAAGAAGAAATAATTTACTAACCAGAAACCAAACTTAGTCATATAAGTGTAATCATATGATGATGAGATGTTGTTGTATTTAGTTTTAAGGTTATTTATTTATATCGACTTGAAAATGGCCTAAAGAGCCGAAACTAGTTGTCGAATAAATTATTTAATATGAAAAAGGGTACTCAGTTTTTATAATGTACTTAATATTAATATATATATATATATATATGTGTGTGTGTGTGTCCCTAGACACGATAACTCTCGTAAAAACGGTCCGATCGACACCAAATTTGGAATCGATCAGATTTGGATTGATACCAAATTTGGTAGAGATGTATAAGCCTACGTTTATTCGAACGTTTGTTCGTAAACCAGACATATCGACCTACCAGAAGAGGTAGTTATGGGGGGTTTTGTACCCCAAAAATGGGTTTTTTTCTTTTTTGATGTGTAATTTAAAAAAAATTAAAATTTTTGTATTTCGCCACTGGATTAAGTTAAAAAATCACACAATTTAGTATTTTGAAGCTTTGCTCTGTCTCCATTGGTTACCGAGATATTAAAAAGTCTAAAGACATTACATTGTATTTTGGGGCTCCAATTTTAATCTTATGGAGAATAAGGATATGTTAATACTTCACTTATTAACCAATACTTTTGGATGAAACTTGGTATTTAGCTTCATTTGCTTGAGATTCATCCATTTGTGGTAAAAAATCTTTGTTTTTGTGCTTATCATGGAAGCAAACCTGCATACTCTTTCCCCATGTTAATCATATGGAAAATAGGCAAAACTCCTTTATTTATGAACAGGTATAGATGAAACTTAGTGTTAGCTTCATATGGTCGAAATAAATATTTTTTATGCTAAAAACCTAATTTTTGTGTTCCCCATTTCAGCATACCTGCATACTTTCCCTATATTTATCATAAGGAGAATATACATTTATTTCCTTATTAATGAGCACGAGATGAAATTTTGTTTACAGGTTTATCTGGCCAAAATTAATATTACTAATTTGGAATTTCGCTGAGTACGCAGGTCTGCTGCGACGGGGGGTATTTTATTTTATATTTAACTTTTATCCATCAACGTATTTATTGCCGTTATTTATGATTGTTTCTGTTGTAGTCAATTTATACTCTGTTATACATCCTGTTATGTCCACTTGAATTGTTCTTGTTACCGTACTGTTATTGTTTTTTCTGTTATTCTTCACTGTTGTTAAATATTGCTTGTTAATCTTTTCTGCATAATCATTTGTATCTTATTATGTTTTTATTATGCTTATCTTAGTGGTGAACAATGTTTGTCGTTATGTATTCTTGACACATGCATCAACTGTTAAAAGGGTTTTCCCTCAAAATAAATAAAAAATAATTCCGTAACCGGCGCAAAGTTGTTGCAACCAAATGAATTCTAGCATTTTTAGCTCTCATTTAAAAATGAGTCTATCTAGTTATCAATGCAATATTTGTATCGTGTTTACTAATAGTAAAACTCCGCAAACAAGACACAATAAATATGGACTTAAGGCACTGTGAATTTCTGTGAAAGTCGAGTACTCCCGTCGTTTAACCCTCTGCTGGTCGCACCCAAAAAGTTTAGGTCTTAAAATTTTGGAATATCTGAATGTCATTTAGGCCTAACTTAAAATTGCTTAAAGTTATTAATAACAAAATTATTGCATACCTCTGTGTAATTAAAGTTACCATACTCTGTGGGATGAAAATGAGGACACCTAGTAATCATCGTGAGCCCGGATTAATCAACCACAAAAATCTTAAATCCTGACCCCCCTGTAATTCCTATAATTAAATATAACAGAGTGAGAAACAGTAAAATGTTAAAATTTACTACAATAAATTGTAAATCTCACCTTTTTTTTAAATAATTAAAATTTTCTTAGGATACTAAAGAAGGTTCAAATTTTTCATAATTTTATTACATAGGCCTATTTAAGAAAGTAATTGGAAGGTCTACCAAATCAGTAGGTTTCATTTTGTTATTTTATTAGATGTTTTCTAAAAACGATATCTACACACATATATGAGAAAAAATGTTGTGAAATGCCAAGAGGTCATAATTTATTACGTACACTGTACGTAACTGTAGTTAAGAGGAGGTCTTTCAAGATTAACCTTAAATTTAATCAAAAAATTAAAGTTAAGTAAAAATTGTTTTAAAAAATTACAAGTTAGTATTTGATAATGATATTTAGTTTCAATAGACCCTTAACAAAGACCCTATTAGGCCTACTATTTCACAATTATCAAATAGGTACTCTTAGACTCTAACAACTAATCAAATCATATCCAAAAACCAATAGTCGCATTATTCAAACTAAAATGTAATGAGTAAAAAACCTCCCGTCGCAGCAGACCTGCGTACTCAGCGAATTTCCAAATTAGCAATATTAATTTTGGGCAGATTGGAACCTGTACACAAAATTTCATCTCTTGCTCATAAATGAAGAAATAAATGTCTATTCTCCTTATGATAAATATAGGGAAAGAGTATGCAGGTATGCTGCCATGGGGAACACTAAAAGTAGTTTTTTAGCATAACAAATTTATTTTGACCCTATGAAGCCATACACTAAGTTTCATCAATATCTGTCCATAAATAAAGGAGTTTGCCTATTCTCCATATCATGAACATTGGAAAAGAGTACCTACGCAGGTTTGCTGCCATGTTAAGTAAATACCCCCGTCGCAGCAGACCTGCGTACTCAGCAAATTTCCAAAGAATTATTGTTTCAACATCAAAGAACTTTGTGGCTGTCTTATATAATTAATAATCTTTACAAGAAAATATAGTTTATGTAATGGCATTATATTTCTGAGTATATTATTTTTATTTGATAATTTATATATTAATATTTATATTGCAATAAATGACTTTTTTTAACAGTACAGTAATAAAAGTGCATATCCAAAGCTTCCATGCAAAAGGAATGATACAGAAGACAGCTGATTAGGAACAGATACCTTATTATCTCCATCTCTCTTGCTCCCATTATACACTTATTTTCCATGAGAATACCATGGGATTTAGCATGTAGGTTTGCTGCCATGTGGATTTTTTATCAAATCTTAACTACTCTCACCCTTGTGAAGGTTTATAAAAATTTTTATTAACACGTTGAGTGCGGAATACGTTAATTACCTGCGTACCAAAATTGCGGAAATAGGTTTTTTTGTTTAGTTACTAGGTACTCCCTTGTATTTTGCCAAAAAGTCGTCAGAAGTTGTCTAGGCGTCCATTTTCTGTCAAATATCATGACGTCATTTCCGGTACGTAAATTAACGTAGTCCGCCGGTGGTGCCGGGGATAGTCACTTAAAACTCTCATCGAAGCGCTTTTTATCATCAGAATACACGTTCTCCATCGATTATTCTTAATTACCTGCTAAACTGCGCAAATAACACCAAAAATAACAATAGAAAACACTGTGAAGCCCTATCACTTCATTCACGACGCGCCCCCGGGGGAACCGGCAAACGATCGTCTGCGAATGGACTGCACCAATAAACGGCGAGCACTTATAACCTCTCCCGGCAGTGGCTAAAGCCCAAACTAAACAAATGAACCAATGTTACACAATTCGAGAGTGCTACGTAATATTACACAGGCCGCTGCAAGTGCCGCTGCCCTCCCCACCCCTTAAAAATGACGGACCGGGAAACGAACTACGCCGAATTGAGCACATAAACTGGCACAACAGGCGGTGAGGGAATCAACCTCCCCCGGCAATGGCTAAGCCCACACTGAACCATTATGTTTCGGGCCTTAGCGCTACGTAAATTAACGTAGGCAGCCGCCCGCGCCACTGTGGGCACTACGTTAATTAACGTACTCCGCACTCAACGTGTTAAGATATGTTGAAAATAAGCGATATATAACTTTTTAAAGATTTACCCATAAGAATAACATGGGAAACTTGAATTGAATTTTCTTTATAATCAAGCTATTTTAAAGATTCAAAATACTAACTTGTTTGTTTCTTTAAGCTCTTTTAAATGGTTTTATTTAAAATTGATGAATTTTGAAAATTTAGGTCCAAAAATGCCAAAAACCCATTTTTGACCCCTTTGGAACCCCATAAAACCCCGTTCCATAACCGGACAATGCCGGTTTGCAAACTCATGAAAATAGACGTGGTCTTACAACTTCATACCAAATTTCATCAAAATCGGAGGTCCCCTTCAAAAGTTATCAGTACCACGAACACATATATGGTATATATATACATATATACGAGGGCTATTCAGAAAATAAGGAACGTTTCCGTCTTACGCCTTTAGGCGCGCACGTATCGCCTATATTAGGGTATGAGAGCACTCGGGGCCTCAGTGGCTATCCAGCCGTGATACTAGGAGCATTGTCGCGCTGCTAGTTTTCTTTATTTTAAAATTCAAAATGGCCACTTCTGTAAAAAATTCCGCCAGTTGCGAAGTGCGATTGGTAACACGGTTTTTGTTGGTAAAAACCTTAAAATTGATAAAGATTTATCGAAAAGTGTGTGAGGTGTATGGGAACAATGTCTTGAATGAAAGTTCTGTGCGTAAGTTGTGTATTCAGTTTATAAATGACCGAACCAGTACTTGATGAGCAGTAGAGTGGACGACCAAGCATTGTGACTGACGAACTGGTCACTAAAGTTGACGAGAATATCCGTGAAACCCGCTGCTCCTCCATAACAGAACTTTCGTTATCTTTCCCTCAAGTTTCACGGACTTTGCTGTGTTGAAATTGAAAGAATAAAAATCGATAAATCTCTATCGGTTTTAAATTTTTTGCCAACAAAAACCGTGTTATCGATTGCACTTCGCAACTGGCGGCATTTTTTATGGGAGCGGCCATTTTGAATTTAAAAATAAAGAAAACTAGCAACGCGACGATGCTCCTAGTGTCACGGCTGGATAGCCACTGAGGCTCCGAGTGCTCTCATACCCTAATACAGGCGATATGTGCGCGCCTAACGGCGTAAGACGGAAACGTTCCTTACTTTCTGAATAGCCCTCGTATGAAAAAGAACGAATGGTGTTTTTGGCTTCTGGGGACCTCAAAATGAAATAGGAAGTGGTCCCGGGCTTAGGTCTTACCATGGCTACTACCGTAATAGCGTATTCCCTTTAAGGAAATTCGCTAAATGCAAGATTTTTTACCATAAATGGATGAATCTCAACCAAATGTAGCTAAATACCAAGTTTCATCCAAAAAATATTGGTTAATAAGTGAAATATTAACACATCCTTATTCTCCATAAGATTCACATTGGAGACCCAAAATACATGTAACTTACTGTCTTTAGACTTTTTAATATCTCAGTAACCAATGGAGATAGAGCGAAGCTTCAAGATACTAAACTGTGTGTTTTTTGAGGTAAATCCAGTGGTGAAAATCAAATTTAAAATTTTTTAAAAATTACATGTGAAAAATGCAAAAATTTGCTGAGTACGCAGGTCTGCTGTGACGGGGGGTATTTATCTATACTAATGGTTGAAACCAATTTACAGATCATCATTTTATAGAATTCAAGATGGCTTTAAGGTAAAAAGCAACAACAGCAATATTACAGTACTAAAAAATAAAACCTAAATAACAGAGATAGGCCCTTGAAGTAGATTTTAAATTAATGCACAGGTACTAATATTCTAAAAATTTTTATAACTTATAGGCGTATATTTTTTATGTTTTTATTTACTATTTAAAAAATAACGAATACAAAAAATAAAAACATTGGTACATGTGTACTTATTTAGATATTGGTATTGTCAGGGCTATCACTTTGGATTCCTTTACAAAATCGTACAACGTAAGTTAACCAATATTTTGCATCAAAACAAACTTTGTCCATTTAAAAACAAAATTTGCAAAGACTGGGAGAAAAAAGTATTTTGTTCACAGTGTGTTTTTAGTTCAAATTTTGTTTAGTCCCCAAAGCCAACAGTGGACTAAACACACTTCGCAATATCTTGTGTTGTACTTTGTTGACACCATTTCTAAGCTCTAATCTTATGTAATAAAGTATCTCTCTCTCTCTCTTTCTCGACCCATCTATATCCCTTCACAATTCCTTGACTGAACCATCTAAGTTTATATTTTCCTCCAGCAACAATCACTGTCTCATGGTCTTGGTTAATTTCTAATTTCCATATTTTTTTTATTAATGAGTTGATTTTTTTGTTCCAGTATGTGTCGAGTGTGTACGTGTGGACATTGTACTGTGTTGTGGTGGGGGTATTCTTCACTGTGCTCAAATGTGTCAACCTCTCGCTGCACCACATGTATGACACCTCCGAGTGTATTGTGGAGGAGGATGATGATCGTACGGAAGCAGAACGAAGGCGACAACCAGTCAACAACAACAGGTAAACAATAATAACTCGGAACGGATAAAACATCATAATAAATTTGTAGTAAAGCTCCTTTTTAATTGAGTATCCTCGGAATATACGTCATACTCATGCGGCTGTATATTTATCTAGGTTTTGAGTGTTATTGTACAATTATCAACGAAATTTTGATTTTAAGTTTTTGTTCTCAATCAGGCTAAGTGAAGGAAGGTCCAAATTTATGGCCAAAATGAGGTTTAAAAAATAGTTGGTGGTTGTCACTATTCGACAGGTATAAGAGAGAATAGATTCGTCTTTTTTTGTTCTTAAATAACTCATCAAACTCAGTGGCGGAATCAGGGGAGGGGACACAAGGATCATGATCCCCCTCCTCAAATTAACCCAAAAAGTGGCAATGAAATGTTCAACACTAATCACTCAAATTATTGTGATTGAGAAATTGAATGGTATTATAAAATACTGTGCGGTACAACCTCACAAACTCAACTTTAGTATCAAGACATCTCCCTCGTAACTTGTAACTAAACATCAACTTCAGTACTGGTATCTAGACATCTCTCTCATAACTTGTAACTAGACATCAATTTCAGTATCTAGACATATCTCTCGTAACTTGTAACTAGACATCAACTTCAGTATCTAGACATCTCTCTCGTAACTTGTAGCTAGACATCAACTTCAATATCTAGACATCTCTCTCATAACTTGTAACTAGACATCAACTTCAGTATCTTCCCTCGTAACTTGTAACTAGACATCAACTTCAGTAACTAGACATTCAATACTCGATCGTTTGCCTTCTAACTCAATATTTTTTGCTATTAGTTATAGTATACCGAATTGAATATTCTGTCCTGGCATATCCTATGTTCTCTATACCATTGAGTCAATGGGACGAAGAGGAAGCATTGCAAGCTTCGTTTTCGGCGGTTTCTTTATGACCCAATAGTCGACATTACTCAGAAAAGTTATGGACAAGATTATAAAAAGTCCATATTATCCATATTATAGAAAGTCCTCTGTAAAAAACTCTCCATTTGTTCATAGTTTTTACAGGGTGTCTACTGATACTGGAATTACTGGGAATACTGGAATTATACTGGAATTTTATTTCCATACTGGAATTTTATTTCCATACTGGAAATACTGGAATTATACTGGAATTTCAAAATAGATACTGGAATAATTGAATTTTATTAAAATCAGGAAATTGTTGTCTTTAAAATGCACAAAATATAGATTTTGTCATTTGATCCGTACATTCCAATGTAAAACTTTTTCATATCTTATTATTGTCTTTCAAGTATGTTTACAAACCAAAATCAGAAAACTTGTAGTTGCGTTCAAATAATTAATCCAGCAATTAAGAAACCTAAACATTTATGTAGAGATTAAGCTTAGACAATTTTGGATTTTGTACTAAAAATTAACTTTTCTTTCTTAAATTTGATTCATCAGAGTATTTTACTTTTAGTATTATTCTATTCCATTAGTGTTTTGCAGTTAACTGTACTTTTTTATTATAATTTTGTACGGAATCGAAAAAATAAAAATAAAGTGGGCGATATGGAGGGCTTTAAAGAGAGTTTAAATGGCCTAATAAAAAAATTAATATTAAAAAGTGTTATCATTGGAAAGTATTTATTAATCGCAATCATAAGTATCTATATATTAATAGGCAAGCATGTTTATTTTCCTCCTTTTTTCTCAGCTTGTAAGAGAAATCCGCGCATACTGTTAGAAAGGTTCATCCTGTAGATGAACAGAATGCCATTATAATAATTCACATCAGCCTTTGAATTTTCAAAGTTTCAATGTTAATCTTATGGAAGAAGGGTAATTTATTAAATAAATTAGAGTCCAAATGAGGTGATTGTTTGGTAGAATTTTGACCAGTGGCAATCTCTAAATACAAAGATCCATGTTAAATTTGTTTATATGTGTAAAATTTTGTTATTGTTACTCCATATTTAGATTAATAGTTCGCGAGTGATACTGGAATTTTTTTTAAAGAGGTACTGGAAATATAGGCCTACTGGAATTCCAAAATGAGATATCAGTAGACACCCTGTTTTAGTAAAACATATCTGAAATTAAAATTATGTCTGCTGTAATGGTTTACATTGATGACGTAGTTTCAGCATCAATAGAAACACACACTTCATTTAATCCTGTTATCAGTTGATTGTTAATATGTGTTAAGTTAATCTGAACAAATCAAATATAGTTATATAACTGATAATATATTGTCTACTAAATATTGTACAGTGCCAATTTTTATGAAAGAATGAAATAAATAAAATTCTATTTTTATAACAAATACTAAGTAATGAGATAACATTTATTTATCAATGAAATTTTAGTGCTTTGTTTCAATTAGTAAATCAGAGGCATTAAAAGTGTCAACATAATCCATCTAAAATGTAATAGGGTATCTACCTAATAAGTTGAACTTTTTCTATAGCACATTGATCAAATCTAGCAAATACCTTGCGAGCAATTTTAGTAATATAATTTTCTTATATTTAGTAACTGAAACTTTAATTAGTTGTCAGATGATTTGTTTTGTTAATTATACCTTATCATATGTTTATATGATTATTACGTACCGTTAACCTGTATTAACCATTATCCTCAGGACTGGGATTTATGATGATTAAGTGAATAGATAGATAACGAAAATAATGTTAAAAACCTGTAAGTAAATTAAAAAGGTTTTGGAAGATATTTAAACCCCATACAAGTGGATAATACATATTTGTATAAAAATGATGTAATACAAGAGTAATATAAAGCTGCTATTCAGTAGTTCTACATCTTGTTTTATGTCATTTATGAACTATCTACACCACTCTTTAAATCTGTGTGATTGTAACTTCCTGAAATGTTGGAAAACTTCCGTTTTTTAGAAATTCCTAATTCTAGATGAAAATTCTTACACTCACCACAGCTGTCCTAAATTAGCTGGAGACAGCTGAAATCTGATGTCGTCTTTTCTTAATACAACTTGTTTTCTTTTTTAACCATTTTCGAGGTACCTACAACAAATTAATAGTTACTGGTAGTTAATAAACAGTAGTCACTATAACAGAAAACACTATGTGCCTACATTTCTAGTGCATTGAGTACAGTTACAGTGATAACTGTAATAAGTAATAAGTATTGGGAGACAGTTGTGACACTCGGCCAGTTTCCGTGGGTCCCGGAGAGATGGAACTCTACTAACCCTCCCAGTGTCTACACTCGCAACCACTGTAGTCATTTCTTGTCTTAAGGATTTTATTAATGGATTGGCCATAAAAAAGTGCATCCACATATTTTTTTATTAAGTAACATCTTTCATGCGACATCTTTTATTTTTTAATGAATGGAATGACAAATTTCATGCACTAATTACTAGGCGGAGATCTTCTTACAGGCATCGGAATCAACAGGAAACCATTGGTGTTTGTGACTCTGAGCACCAGGAACTTATTTCTGTTTCCGGGGGTCACGCTTGAAACATATTTGATTGTCAGCAATGTCTTATGCTAGACCATGTTACAGTACTGAGCTACTGCAATAACAACTGAATTCATTTTCAGTGGACTCGCCTAACTCCCCTTCCCCTAAAGAGGCGGCATTGTTTTTCCTGTCGAAATCAAGGCCATCGACATAGCGTTTGATCGAAATGGTGCAAACACTTTCACTATGGCATCAATTACAATTCTGTAAAAGGATAATCAATAAAATGTACATCTGTGGGGTGGCGGATGACAAGAGGGACGGTTAATCGAGTTTTTACTGTATAATGCTTCGGTAGAGTTCGTAATTTAACCAATGAACACACTATGAACTTAAATATGAATTTTACACGCTCAATGATTATGGAACTAAATACAATGATTCTGAAATAAACCCGTATCTGGAAAATTGAAGATGTATAATATTAAAACATAATATTATGAAGTATTGAGTTGACAATTTTTGATCCTCTATAAAACGGAATTGAAATTTTAAGGGCGTAACTAAAAAATGAACCAGATGGACCTCATAGAAAGTTATTGAAAGATGACTGACTAATATGCCTACCAGAATTATATTTGCTACTGTAGTTCACTTTATTGTTTTTTTTTCCCTAGCATTGTGGTTTGAATTCTGTAGATTAGCACGTTCGCTACCACAAAAATAAAAAAAAATCATAACCACAAACCGCTGCTGCAATTTTGCGGCGGGCGAGTTCTACTCAGAGCCCACAGATGCTGGGCTCATTAAGACTGCCACCGCAGATTCCGCAATTCCATGATACTAAATACGAAATTTCTTCGGTACGGTCTATTTTAAAGGTTAGATAGCTTAGGCATGGTCTACTGGATCGTGTGGCGAGGACGATCACTGAAGTCACTGGCCAGTTGTCAACACTTGTGGGCAGATTCTATTGATTCTATTCGTGGTCTGTGGCGTACATTACTGCCACTAGGCCCGGTCTACAGGGAAGTCCATGATTTTCTTGGTGGGCTGAGGGATTGGCCCGACTGCCACATATATGCGGCGGCTGGTAGCGAACGTGTTAGATTGTGGTTGAAATTGGGGAAGAGAAGTTTTATGATATGTTTTCCTTTGGTTTCCCAGTAGCCGGCCGGAGGAAAGCATAGAGCTGCAGGTGCTGAAGACGTCCCACGGCAGTCCGCGGACATCCTCGATAGAGGCGACCATTGGCTCCGAGGACAGCAATGAGAGCACTGACTACAACCAGGCTGCCGGCACCGACCCCCCCACCATCGGTCAGAACAATCAGTCACTGTTAATTAATAATCATAATGTTACAATAAAAATAATAATAATTACAATAAAAAAATTGTTCAAGTAAAAAATTTATAGGCTATTTGGGTTTTAGAAAGTTGTAGTGAAGAAAATAAAGCTAGTACTAAGAATAGTTTGGCTCTCATTAACTAGTTCGAAATTTTCTAGGATGAAAAAAGCCAAAGGGTGCACGGCAGAAAATCTTTGCCGATCAGTAATCTACCAAACTTTTGCTTGTCTGATGGTGTTCATATAGAATATAAATTGTAGTGAATGTTCAGTTGAACTGTTTGGGGGACATTTTCTATCACTAGTGATTAGTGATCAGTGATATAAAATGTCTGCAATAATTTACTAAACTTACTGAACGTAAACATACTAGACATAACTAGTGCACGTGTTGCTTGACATTGAGCAATTTATTTTGATACAATACAAATGTTACATTCAGTTCTAAATCAATGAAATCCAACCAATCCAATATTGTGAATATCAGTGATCACCAAAAACTACAGCTGTACGTTAACAGATGTTTTAAATGCTCAAACCAATCTTAATGTTATTCTAAAGGGGAAATTTCCAATTTAATTTGTGGATAGCGCCTTTATTTTAAGTCCAATTCTCGTCAATTTTTGGCGGAAACAACTACAGACGAAGCCCTATCCAACGACACCAAAAACTTGAAAATCAGTTGAGAATTGTAGGAGGAGTTCTCAACACAAAAAAAAAAAAAAAAACCCTTAGCGCATTAAATAAGTATAGATTTTACAATAACATCACTCATATCTTTCTTCTTTGTTTTTTAATGTCGTTTATCAATCAATCTATTATTTTAGAGTTACAACCATTTCTTGCTACGAGGTACTTAATTGTGTTAATTTCTTTTTCATAACCATCTCTGCTCATTGGTGTGTCTAAATCCAGATACCATCTAAATGAGTGATTTGATCTCTCATATCAGAGGGCATGAGAAGATCTGTATGGGTAATCTTTTTGTATATTTGAAGGAGAGGTTGTTTCCCTCTTTATTTTTTGCTAGGGCAAGATAGTTGATTGCCTACTACTTTCTTTTGTAAAATATTTTGTTAAACGATTCATTATAATAGGTTAAAAATTCTCACTCTCTACGGTACCTTTTTTATTTTTAGGAAAATAATTTTACTAAAGAAATGACTGAAAAATGTGTTCATTCCAGACTTGAAGGTTGATGTACATCGCAAGAACAGCTCAGAGAGCAGTGAAGGGGTCAGTGTCGTTGTGGAAAAACCTCACTCTAGTCAAACTTCTGAGTCCAAAGGTAAAGTTTCATATATCTTGATGAAATTAGATTCTGGGGAGGTGACAGGTAAACATTGCTTCATGCAGAAGGTCATGGAACCTTGTTGGATATTATTTTTAGCAAAACTTAACAAACAACTTCAATGCTTGAAATACAATTATTATTTTGTTTTGTGATAAATCTTATTAACAAATATTAAAATTTTAGTCTGCTTAACTTTGTTATTTCTATTATGTAATTTGTGTTAGTAGTTGATGTATTAGGCCCACACTATTCACTCGATTACAGTACATTCTCGTTCATCCAATTTGGTAACAACAGATCTCTGCTTCATCGGAACTGATGATCTGGATATTATTACTTTTTTCTTACAAATTAATTTTTTTTATGTTTTAGTGCCTTCAATCTCCAATTTGTTATACCCGCAATTCAGTAATGTATCACATTTGCCTTACTTGTCAACATGCACTTTTCCATAATCTGCATCCCTCGATGTGATTGATGAGGCCGTGTAAGAATTCCCACTAAAATAGGTAGAAAGGGGGGGGGGCAGAAAGTAAACATAAGCTTCCTAAAATGTTTGTATGTCTCGCGAAAGTGCACCTGTGTAACATGGAATGTCAATTGACTTTTGAAGCATGAGTAAAAGGCAGATGTCGCGGATAAACTTGAAGCTTCAATGCTTGTTCACACGGCTTAAAGAATCAATGCCTATGAGTTGGCAAAAAAGATTGCTATGGAATATGGAGTGGGGACAGTATATGGATCTTTTTTTCATGCGGTTTTTATTCCTATACGTTAATTGTTACCATGTTCAAAGTTTCTGTAGGCCTATCTTCTTTTCAGAAAATCTCCTGTTATCTCACCAACAATAGTCAATAGTTGGTCACCATAACAGAGAATACAATGACTTACTTCGGACACCGCTTTTAAAATTTTTCAACATCGGAACATGCCGTCCGCCACATTAGTTCCAAGGAACGAGAGTGTACTGTACTAAAACATTAATAAAGTCATTCCATATCTCAAATTCAAATTCTTTATTAGCACATATACATTTTACATTACATCACAAGGACATAGAAAACAGGTGCTTTGTCATATAATGAAACTTAATCTAAGCATTTAATGAGATACAATAAAAAATATAAAAACGTACAAGCCTCTTCCTTCCAATATAAAAGCTTACTATATACTTAAATATACTATCTGTGTATAGCAAGGTTAGATTAATTTAATCAAAAAAATTCATCCTACTTAGTATGCTGCCATTTTGGCCTTGCGCTCATTACTAAAATAGGAGTTTTGAGATTGGGTAATTAATTCATCAAGAATGTAACAAAAAGCAGCGTTCTTCACTTGTGTACTCTCATTTAAAGTACTATATTGTGCTAAGAGGCGAGTAAGAAAAATAAACACCTTAAAAATGATCAAACATTTTTAGGGTTTTTATTGCTATACATGTGGTGTACCACTAGGTATGTGATAAATGGATTTCTAAGTGTTGCAACATTTTGGTCTTGATTCAATCAAACATGATCTTGTTGCAGGAGAGAGTAGTAGGTGGGGAGGTAATGGCAACGGAGGAGGAAGGGGGGAGCCGTCGACGTCAGCTGCTGAACCTCCCAGCAGCAGCGGAGGAGGAGGGGGCGTGCGCAGGCGCACCTCCCGTCACAACTCTGTCGACTCTCCTGGCGACACCACGCTAGCAGCCGTGGTACTTGCCATCTAACTCTTCTTGATAGCTGGATTAGTAATTTTTTGTGTTTGGCAAAGAGCTCAGTGAATATGAGTTATTTCAATTTCCCAAATGTTTTTTTTTTTTTTTTTTTTATATAATTGCATAATTCAAAGTTGACTTGCTTTTTTTTATTTTATACAGCTAGGGATAGTCAGGTATTCAAAATTTATTTAGGGAAGGATAAAAGTGTCAGGGAACTTAAGGTTCAAGTTTATTTTCTTTTGTAAAGGGTTCAAAATACATAAATCTTTTTAGGAAATTCTTGTTGAGCTTAATTAATTTAACAGTAGCTTTATAGGAACGTAAAAAATACATAATGCTTAGAATATTGTTTCATGTGTTCACTAACTTGTGTTTATTAGTAAATACTCGATGTTAAAAAACTAGAAATGTCCTGCCTAAGTTCTGTAAATGTGTTAGAGTCCGTAAATGTTTTCAAAAAGGGGTATTTTTCCAGAATGGTCAGAAAGGAAAGCAAAGTAGAGTTTTAACTTAAATTGTGTCGAAATAAAAAATACATGGGGCCCCACATCCTTGAACATAACCTCATTCATTTACAGTGTTTCTATTCTTTAAGATCAACTACACCCCTTGTTTTGCATCTTTATAACAACAATTAAGAAGTACTCTGTTGTTCCAGGAGTGTGTGCGGGCAGGCCATTCAAGGTTGTCCAGCAGACGACATTACTCCAACAGTTCGGGAGCGGGACTAAGCGAGGCGACAGCCCCCATCAAGCCCACCGGGTCCTTAGAACTTGGCCTCACTCACAACGACTCCCTGCCTACCATCCATAAAGGTACTGGTAACCGTTGTAGTTAATAAGAAAGTGTAAAACATATTAGTTTATTTTCTTTTTATGTTAGTATATGAATATTTTGTTCAGTGTTCCTAGTTGTAAAAAAATATTCCTTAAAATATCAAAAGTCTCTCTTGTGAATACAGAGTTTTTTTAAGTTAGTGTTTCGAATGTTTAATACTTATTTTAACTCCTCAGCTTTTTTTTTTCTTTGGCGGGGCCAGGTAATGATACCTTTCTCTAACTAGGCCTGAAAGCCTGAAAGGCCTTTTGTAGCACCCCTGTTAAATCAATTTATCAGATGAAGGCTCTTCGCGAAGCCTAACAGCTGGTTGATTCCGTCTCCCTTATTTTAGTTGGCTTTAATATGGCCTTTCCTAGGAATTTCAACCTTCTCTAGGCGATGGCCGGACAGTCCAACCATAAGTGTACGGCGGATTCTACCTCCATTGTACAGAATCTGCATAGTTCGGATTGACTAAGTCCAATTGTATTGAGATGTTTCTTACTCATGATCTGTTACCATCCGTATTAGAAGACTGATATCCCTTTTGTTTAGGCTAAGTAGCTCCCTCCACTTTTTTTAAAAGGGTCAATCAGTATTTTTGACTGTCTCCCACTCCTCAGATTTTATGAATGGTCTCTGCTTGAACCAAGAAAATGTAATGGACTGCTTAAAATGGGTCTTTTATTTGTAGTAGAAGATTAAGTACTGTAACTTCACTCTTTGGGAGGAAGACTGATGAAGGTCATATGGTTAGCGGAAGGAAGATTAGATGGTAAACAAAGCGTCCCCACTATTATACATGTGACTGCTCTGTGTAGGGCTGGTGTACTGGAAGCAGCGGCCCAACGGGAATGGCTGGCGGCACAACGGGGAGGCCAGCAGCATGGTGTTGCGCAACCGGCTGCTGTGTCCGTACTACGGCTACGGCAGCGAGATCGTCTACCCCATAGCAGAACAGAGCGACGAGCCCTCGCACGCGGTAGACAGTGACGACGAGCCTACCGGTGAGCGGCTCTAATTGTTTGACTTTTTTATCTAAATCCTATTTGTACCTACACTAAACCTAACATCTAAAACAAATTTAAAAGCTAAGTCCTAATATTCAAAACCCTAATATTCCGAAAACCCACCTAATCTGAACACATTTTGGTTAAAGTGTGGTGTGAAAATAGGTCAAAATTGTGTCAAAATTGGTCATTTTGGTGGTATTATCAAATCGGGGTGAATCCAATTGTCAATATAAGGCTACATGAAATTTACAGTTATAAGA
Source organism: Neoaliturus tenellus (assembly GCA_030545055.2). Taxonomy (NCBI): domain Eukaryota; kingdom Metazoa; phylum Arthropoda; class Insecta; order Hemiptera; family Cicadellidae; genus Neoaliturus; species Neoaliturus tenellus. The sequence goes on from CM061537.1 coordinate 98,028,936, forward strand.
CACAATAGTTTGATTGCTGTTGATGAACTTTATTACAATGCTTTATCAGTGACAGCCGCTAATTAATGTGGTTCCATATACTAGTAAACGCTCTTTGCGGACCAATCGTCTCTGAATTCCGGCATTATGCGTACATATTCTAGTAAATGCCAAGAATCAATGGATAATTTCATGCATTACTTATGAATTCCTGTTCTAAAAATTTGCTAAAACAAACAGGGTCCAGTCCCGATCAGTTTTAATTAATGAGACTCTACTGTATGTATTCTTAAGAGAAATCCAAGTCCTATAGATACACTGCATAATATACTACTAATTTTCCTGGCGCTTACACCAACCAAAACCCTCAGACTCACTGGTTGCTACGAATCATCTTTCAAGAACATAAGAGCATGAATATCAACGATAACCATGTCCACTTCATGTCTAACTATTTTAACACCACTTTATACCATCATAAAAAAATTGGTCTCTTAAATAAACTTTACACAACGCATTCTAAACTAATCAGCCAGATATCTTACCATCTAGAAATCTACTGTTACCTGTCAGTAGGGGTGAGTGAGTATCATATTTTTTGAACAAGCCGAGTTGAGTTGAGTAGTAAGTAAAATACTCGAGTTTTGTGTTAAGTCGAGTGGTAAAATATAAAAAAAGAGGACTTAAAATAACTATTAGGTCTACTGATAACCACTCACAGTTTTAATTTTCTAAGTACTTGAGGGAGAAAATATTAGTTTGTAAATTGCTTATGTCGAAAAAATTTAAGTTAAGTAACTTGAGGCCAGTTACTCAAGTTCTCCAGATTCAATTTCAATAACTACTGAATTCAAGTATTCACAAGTACTCTTTCTATCTTCAAGTATTAAAAAATACTCGACACATGTTCGGAAATTCAAGTACTCGTCTACCCCACCTGTCGGATTTTTTTTCGCAAGAAATATTACCCCAGGAAGCTTGACTGTATTGTTATCACAGGGAGCCAGTCACCGCTGCTAGTGAGAGGTCCGAGCAGTGCCACCAGCAGCCTGGAGAAGGTGTGTCAGTCGCTGTTCCAGAAACACTTTGGTAGCGAGGGGGAGGTGCAGCGGGAGAGGGTGAGGGAGGAGGAGGGGGCGAGCAGCGAGGGGGAGTGGGACAGGGAGGAGCGCGAGGCCGGCACATCAGGTGAGAAACCATCCCTACTCTTTGTTTTTAGTGATACAGTAGAATGTTGATAATTCAGACCTCAAAATCGCGGACTGTCAATAATCCGGATTTGTATCCAGCAAGAAATAAAACGTTGAATATATTCTGCCAATGTGCTATGCTCTTTAGTGGAAGGTGATGGGGAGTGGTTGATCACGTCAGTCTACTGTCAGTAGTTGTGCTTAAAACCTATCAAAGGTGATTGATTTTAATTTTATACTGATTATCTCATTCACTTTAGAATTCTTAATAAAGAATTTCCATCCAACATTTTCATCCCTTGTATTCTTTATTTCTATTTAGTAAAATTTTTAGTGACTACTTATTATTTTTTAAATTATAAACTTTGTCTATATAAATTGCTTTTGTGCATGATATTTAGTGATTATCACTAAAATAATCATCTCATCATTTAGGTTTCAGCAAGCAGCAGTCAAAGGAGGAGGATGAGGGGGCAGGGGCGATGGTTGCAAGTGGGGAGGGGGAAGAAGAGAAGGAGAAAGAAACGGAGAGGGAGAGAGAGAGTGACAACCAAACGTCTCCCGAAGCTCCGAGTCTGTTGGGTCTCAACTGGCTGTTTGAACACACCGACAGCGATACAGAAAACTCCAAGACTGCTGCTAGTGAGTCAATTCACATGTTATTAGCGAATTCACCCAAGGGTAGGAAGAAGCTTTTACTGTAACAGTCACAGTTTGGTTGCCTAAGCTTTTGACCATGATAACTTATTGCTTTGTTGTTTCTAAAAACCTTTCTTAAAATTTGTTCAGTTTAGTAAGTTGAAATTATGTGTAAATAAAAACACATGACAAATATATGATAGCATTGAAATGATGTCCTGTTTTAACATTGGAAAAATGGTTTAACATTTCTTCGATTCTTTGTTTGAAGTTCATTGTTGGTGATGGTGAGTTTGTTATTGTTTAGTAAATTATTGCAGGAATTTTCATCACTTATTAATAAAAACAATTCACTTCATGCCTGGCATTGCTGGTGTGTCGTTGGCCCCAGTCTCCTGATTGGTGCAGTGCATTTCATTTTTTGAGCTTTGTTTTGACTGCTTTCACAGTTTTATGTTTAAGCTTTGTGCATTTATTCTTGTTTTATTTAATTTTGGTGACTGCCTTTTCTAATTTCAGGTTTGGCTATGGACTTCTCCAGGTTCACCTGGTGTGTTTTTACTAACTTTGTTATATTGTAGATATTACTTCCACCTGTAGATAGGATCAGATTCCAGATTCCGAAACGTCGTTTTGGCTAGTAATTTTGTTTACTAATTAATTAGTGATAGAAAATGTCCGCAATAATTTACTAAACAATAATATTCTTCAATGGTCAGACCAGTAATACAAAAATAAGTCAAAGAAACCTTAAAAATTCAAAGAAAATGAATAGTGCTTAATACAAATGAAACTCACTTCATGTAATATTTAAGTCTAAAATTACCTAGGTTGCGTAACCTCATAATACGTAAATCTACTCGTATATTTTGTTTATTATTTGAGTTTGACAGAATTTTAACTTTTAAATGTTGTTGCATTAATTGTTTTAATTGCTTCAAAGCCGAATTATACAGTTTTTGACTTTCGTATATTTACTGGTGATGAGGAGCCATTAAAAATGAATAACTTAAAACAGGCGATGTAAAGAAAATATTTAGGAGTCATTTTTAAAGTGCTATTTTATTGGTGTAACTCCTTGAAAGTGTTAGGGTATCCTAGCGGCAGAGGCACTCATATAATAATGAAATCTGTAAAAAATATTTAAAAAAATTTAAGAAAACTATAGTATGTGTCTCGACTACACAGAGAATGGAATGATCAGTGTTTTAAAATAACAATTGAGTCAAGCGGTGTTCTTGTTTGAATCCACAGCATCGAAAGTAGTGGCTAGCTGATATATCGTTCCTTAGTACTTTTTGAGCATTAGACTAATAATGAAATATGGTTCCTTAGTACTGAAAAGGATTTAACAACTAGAAAGATTAAAAACCTTTTTTTTCCAAGTATCTTCCAAAATATGTGGTTGTATTCACAGGGTTGTTGAATGAAGTAGTGCCGGCGCCTCCACATTGGCACTACACATTGGGGGTGTCCGAGACTCTCTCGGATGATACCACTTCCGACACCTCCAACAGCCCGCCTAACTGTGAGTAAAATCATAAACGTTTCTACGTGGAAAAATGGTGGAGGAATTGTTGCATGGATTTAATATGGTGAAACTAAATAACATGTTGTGACTAAATAACATATAGTAGTTAGTGAGAATAAGATGTTGGCAAACTGAAAAAATCCCTTTTGTATTATAATTATAGCTTCTATTATGTAGGACTCTTAAGTGTTTGGAATACAGTTGCCTAATAACGTTAACCTGTGATTGAATTTGATCATGCACGGAGAGAGCAGAGAATGATTTAGTGTTATAATGAGGACTCCTTAACTCAAGGCTCTTCCAACCTCAAAATATGTCTGTAGCATTGTAGAACATGTAATCAAACGGTGCAGATGCAAGTAAGTCTATATGTTGTTGAAGAGTTGCTCACCATATGAGTACAAGTTATTTAGCTGATGCTGTTCTCCGCTTCAAAAAAATTCTGGGGTTAGAAACACCCAGCCTTAATCAGGATTCAGTGATTGCCGGCCTTCTAAACAGTTAATAACAATTTTAGTTTTTCATTTTAACATAATTGTGGATATAACTGTAAATAACTATTCTGAGGATAACTTAATTTAATTGATTTGTTTCCAGACTTAAGATCAAAAAGGAGGGATGATTCGGGCAGTTCCACAAACACAACAGCGAGTGTAGAAAACGAAGGTGCCCAGCTTTGGAAAAGCACTCCACCAGGAGTGGTGAGTCTTAGTTTCTCTTCATTTTAAAGTTTTTACTTAATTTTAAAGTTGAATGTTCTGTAAGGACATACAATGAATACAGGGTGTCCGGGCTAGAGGTATCAAGAAACAACTATCTCGTGCGAAATAAAATATTTATTTTAATTTTAAAATAACTGTGCCATAATGTCAAAAAACAACCAAGATTGTGTAAACAACGTTTAACGGCTATATTTCAAACACAATGCCTAAAAACTACAAGTTAAGGAAAATGCAATCTTTCCATGTGACGAAGCTGAATCATTGCTGGTCATAGCTATTACTTAGCCACATATTGTGAGTATTGCCAGATATTACCCTTTGGATCTTTTTTGCATGGGGTTTAGCAAAGACAATGTGTAAAGAGTGCCAAGTTTTTAGGAACTACGGCACAGGATTAAGGCTGCAGTTGAGAAGATGGCGCCAAAAAGTCTCACAAATGCATTGCAAGAGATAGATTACCAATTTGACCTCTTGAGAGAGACTTATTAGTGATCACATTGAACTTAATAAGAGCCAATCTTGGTTGTATTTATGACATATTGGCATAGTTATTTTAAAACCTAAATTATATTTTTACATCGCAGAAGATAGTTATTTCTTGATACCTCTAGCTCGGACACCCTGTATAAAACCATCTTTAAGATGTGACTCCCTCAAAAGCTTTAGACAAATAGATAATACTTTGAGTTTTCACCACCCTAAGCATTACAATTTTACCCTCACTAAATATTATATTTCCACTGAATGGTGTTTATATTTGTAGCCAATTATATTTGTCTTGGCAGACAGTAAAATTGTGTCATAGATATCCCACTGCACCTCAGCTCATACAGCAGTATCAGGTCAAGAATGTACTGACGACGTTGTCTGTCGCCACCGAGTGGCACGTACAGTCAAATAAATATATCCATATTTAAATTTCAAGTGAACATTTATGTTCAGGGCCAGCCAGTGAGAAGCGGAAACACAGCGGGGAGGCGGCGTCAGTAGAGGATGCGAGGCGGAACAAAAGGAGTCAGCAGCTAGATAGAGGCGAGTGTGAACAGTTACCGTCGTGACAGTAAAATAAAATTATACAGTGTGTAAATTTAGTATGGAAACAACATTTTGATTGCCTGTCATTTTTGAACGGATTAATACCTATCCATTTGAAATTGAGTTTATGGCATTAGTTTCCTTTGTAAAAGGATGATAAGCTCTTCAGTGGGTGTTATAAACAAATTAAATTGCCCCCCCCCCCCCCCACACCCCAATCCTATTCGAGAGTTGAAAAAGTTTTTGATGTCAAAAAGTCTGATACAGTTAGTGCCACAAACCAAACTTTTCTGTCTAGTTTTTTTTAAGAATGAAAAGTTTCATTCTTAATTTACACACTGTAAAACTTATCTAGATACCTAAGATTATTAAAATATTGTATTTTAACTAAGCCTAGCTGCATAAAATTGAAATAATTAAATAGTCTATAACTGAAAGACATCTTTTTAAAGAGTATAAAATAAAAAGTTTATCATTAAACTTAAATAATTTTTACTAAGGTAATAATTTGTTTGTAGGCTTATCCCATACCTGAAAAAGTAATTAACAAGCCAGATTAAAATTATCTTTACAGTAAAACCCCACAAATTCTACTCCAAATAGCAAATTGACACAATAAATGCCAGATTGTATGCTTCAAGACTCATGATTTGCTATTTTTGTCACTTTTTAGTGGTCTGGTCGACAGTATTTTTTGAATTTACAGTTATTAGACGCAAGTCCCACACTACTGCGGTCACATTTATTCAATTTGCCTTTGTTGTCAGCCAATATTACAATGTCTAGTTGTTATTTTCGGTTAATAAACGCGATTCGATTCCTAGCGATTGCTTTGGTCCAATTATCATCATGGGCCTTTTAACCTTGGTCTAACGGCAAGAGTAATATAGGCTCCGGAACACGAACAGTTTCACCTAACACAATAGAGCCTCAGTTCACATTGAGTCGAGTTTGTGGAGATTTCCTGTAGCAAAATACACGTTTTTCTCATTTTTTTTGTACTGTGTCAATGATTGGTCAGCTAATTGTCTGCTCCTGCTGTTTACAGGAGATTCGTCGAGGCAAAGCAGTTTAGAGACTGCGTCTGGTGGGGCAAAACCTGACGACATCAACAATAACAAGGAAAACCAGCAGTTTGGTCGGCAGAACAGCTCTTCATCTGGGTATGGACGTTAATCTTCTCTGTAAATCTGTTATGTAGGCTTGTTATTGATAGGGTTGCATTTTAAAATAAATATATACTTCCCCCAATTTTTATGCGGCTAGTTGACTTACCATCTATATTCATATCTCTCTGAGGTGTTTAAATGTAGAAGTTCTGCCATTTTAACATTGAGCCCTTTTAAATTTTAAATTTTTTTGGGTGAGTCGGTGGTGTAGTGATTAGCACCCCTTCAGGACCATGTAAGCGATGTCGTGGGTTCGAATCCACGTTCTGCCAGTGAATTTTATCAGTTCTGTATCAGAACTGTTGTGGTTTACCCCCTTATTTTGTCTAATATAATCCACGCACCCATCAATAGTCTAAGTGGACGGGGCAAAGTAAGGCAAGAAGAGGTCTGCCGACCTTTTAAAAAAGTGACCAAGTCAGCACTGTACAGAAGGAGAAAGTAAAAAAGTGACAGAAGAAAAAAGTACACATCCCAAAAATGTGATTTTTTTTTTAATTGTTAAATTGGAATAGTTGTTATGTGTGAAATAATTAATTAAATAATGAGTTAAATAAAAGAAGTAATGTAGCATTCTCTTATGCCATCAATTGTCATTATGGTGACCAATTGTAGTTTCCACATAACATATTTCCTCTGTCCAGGTCTAACACGGAGCTGAGTTCGTTGCTGCCCCCCGCCACCCCTCTGCTGGCGCTGTTCCTGTCAACGCGTCAGGCCGCCCCCCCGCACCCCCACCCTCCGGCCGCCCCCGACCCTGACCCTCCATCTCGTGCCGACGGGCGCAGCAGCCGCAACCGCCACCGCAGACTCAAGCGGTCCACGCAAACTCACAGGTGTGGGTCACGAGTTGAGGAAATTTGAAATAAAATTAGGCTAAATTGGAAAGTTTCTAATTTCAGAGAGTACAGCTTTGGTTGGGTTCAGAAACAAGGAAAAATGTTCATATCTTATCCTAGTCATGAACATTTTTAAAAGTTTTTTCTTTATAAACTGTAAGTGTAATTTTTTTGTTTCGTCATGTATGTTTTAAAGTGGTGTAAGATACCTGCATAAAGTACGCAAATCCAAGTGCAGTCGTGAATATGAAAGACACTCCTGGCATATTTACACATAAATTATAAAAATGGGTTGATTAGTTAGTCTCCTAAGCACTCAAACTTAGCAATCTTTTTGGCGAAGTTGGAAATACTAATGGAAATAGTTTATAAAAAGTTTAAGAATATAATAATTGCAGGTGACTTTAACGTAAATGTTTTGAAAAGAGACAATGTGTATGATAACTTTGTCAATATATTAACAATTTTTAATATGAAATATTTGGTGGATTTCCCAACAAGGGTTACTGACTCCACAGAATCCTCAATTGATAACTTTCTTGTAAACAAAGAATTTCAAAATATGACAGTAACAGGTATCATTACACAAATCTCTGATCATGATGCCCAAATTTTGGAAATATTACATAATGATTTTAAAAAAGTGAACCATACTAGAAAGTTGCGAAGAGAGTTCAGTGAAATCAATATAAAAACATTTATTTTACAGCTGGCGTCGGAATCCTGGTTGGGGGTTTACCAAGCCGAAATAGACTATAAATATGATATTTTTAATTCTCTTTTCAAACACTATTTCGATGTAAATTTTCCAAAAATATATGTTACAGAAAAGTCATTTAAAGAAAATAGGTGGATAGGCAATAGTGTAAAAGATAAAAAAGCAGAGATAATTAACTTAGAATCCGAATTCAGACATTCAAAAGACTATTGTTTAAAGCAATTAATCAAAGAAAAGAAAAAAGAGCTTAGGCAAGATATAAATAACAGCAAGAGAAAATTTTTCAGTGACAAAATTCAGAACTCAGAAAATAAAATAAAAACAACTTGGAAAATTATTAACTCCGAAACAGGCAAACAGACTGAAACTAAAGATAACATTTCATTGATGCAAAATGGGAAATGCCTAACAAATCCAGCAAAAGTTTCTGAAGCTTTCAATACTTTTTTTCTAAATGTAGTTGATGACCTAGTTATTCCTAGCTTGGGTCCAAAATCAGTTTATAATCATTCCTTGTCAAAATCATCTTTAGTTCTTTCAAAATTTAAATTTTGTCCCGTGGCTGAGATTGAAATAGGAGAAGTAATTAACTCTTTTTGTAACAAATATTCTTCTGGATACGATGATATACCGATCACGGTAGTAAAAGAGGCACTGCCTTTTATCATTAAACCTTTGACACATTTAGTAAATATTTCTTTGATGTGCGGAAGATTTCCAGAAGCATTGAAAATTGCTAAGGTGATTCCAATATTTAAAACAGGAGACAGAGAAGATGTGACTTGTTACAGGCCAATCTCTCTTCTACCAGTATTCTCTAAAGTATTTGAAAAAGTAGTTTACAATCAATTTATTTCTTATCTTGAAACCAATAACTTACTTGATCCTCAACAGCATGGTTTTAGGTCAAACACATCTACGATTTCTGCAGGCATTGAATTCATTAAAACCATCCTCGAATCTATAGATAGAGGAGATAAGGTGGTTGGTATCTTTTTAGATTTAACTCGAGCTTTTGACAGTGTATCTCACAAAAAATTGATTGAAGTACTCTACTCTTTGGGAGTGGAGGATGTGGAACTTTCATGGTTCACATCATACCTTGAAGGTAGAAAACAATTGGTTGAAGTAGATCATTATCATGAAATCAAAAATTTTAAAATAGTTTACAAGGAAAAACACAGATCTCAGTCACGGATAATAAACCATGGTGTTCCACAGGGGTCCATTTTGGGCCCACTGCTTTTTCTGTGCTACTTAAAAGGGTTACCTGGGTTAGTATGGGGGGAAGGCCACTCTTTGTGTCTCTATGCTGACGACACCAACATTATTGTTTCAGGTAAAACCCAAAATAGCATCGAAGTGTCATCTCATATTGGGCTATCTATGATAAAAGAATTTTTAAATGAGAAAAATTTGCTTTTAAACTCAAACAAATCAAATTTTATACCCTTTTGTACAAGACAGGCTAGAGCAAAATTGTTCCCAAATATTTTTATTGATGATGACGAAGTTTTAGAACAAGTGGAAGACACCAAATTTCTTGGGTTGACCATTGATGAAAATTTGACATGGGACAATCATGTAAATCTCATTATTAGAAAAACATCCAGTGGTCTCTATGCCTTAAGGCGTATGGTAAACCAATGTGATGAAGAAAGCCTAAAAGTCATATATTATGACCTAATACATTCACATATTGCCCATGGAATAAGTATTTATGGTGCTACAAAAAAAAAAAAAAAAAAAAAATGGATAAAATCTTGATCCAACAAAAAAAGGCTTTAAGAATTATTTTTAAATTAAAACCCACTGAATCAGTAAAATTTCTCTTTTTCAAATTGAATATTTTAACGGTCTACAGTTTATATATTTTTGAAACAATTAAGGTTGTGTTTATCAATAATCAAATTTTAGAAGATAAGAAACATCAATACAATACAAAAAATCATCGCTTTGTTGAAAAACATAAGTTAGCTCTATATGAAAAGGGCACTGGGTATACAGGAAGAAAGTTTTTTGACTGTTTGCCTGAAAAAATTAAATTAGAACCAAGTAGAACCAAATTTCTGAGATTAACCAAGACCTATTTGTCTGATTCGACTTCCATTGATGACTTCCATTCTGGTTTCTACTCCATTGATGAGTTCAAAGAGAATAAGCTTAATTATGAGGGCAAAGGAAATGTGATAAAATTAAATTAAATTAAACTGTATTGTACATTTGAATTCCTCAAATTGTTGAACAGTATTAAATATGACGACATTTCTCTACACGATGTCCATCCACAGGGTGGCGCGTATGAGGGAGAGGCAGAGCTTGCCGTCCACGTCAACACAGCCCCTGCCGAGCTCTTCCATCCAGTTGGCAGCACTGATCGGGGGCACACACCTAGCGTCATCGCATGACGACACCAGCGAGGGCGCCGTCCACGTCTTCCGTGACGAAAATGGCCACTGGATGACTTACACGTTCGACGAAAAGGGGCTCGGCACAGCCAACCCGAACAGGCCGACGGCCGGGAGCAGGAAGCTGTTGCATTCCATCCTGCGTAGACATAACAGCCAGTCTGAGAACAACTGGCTGGACAACTGGGAGTGGCAGTGTCCCGAATCCCTGAGTGACTCGACGGTGTCTGTAGATCCCGCGGTTGCCCAAGTCGCACCCTCCCCTGCGCGGCCTCTGCCCTCCATCCCTTCCCAGTCCTCCTCGCAGTTACATCAGCTACACCAGAGCAGCAATGGTGTCTATCTGCTAGAGACTGTCGCCACGCATATCCTCAACAACCCCAATAGACGAGCGTTTCATCAAATCTTCTCTGAAGCGATGGCCGAGCGAAATATGCAGACACGGTCGAGTCCTATAATTTCGAGATCTCATCACTACAATATCGGCACAATGTCGCTTTCCATGAACCCTTATTACGATCGAGGGATGAACTCTTTCGAAGATCCTAATCCCATCGTACCTGTGCCTCCCCCCTCCAGTTCGCAAGGAGAGACTGATGACTTTGCGCTTACCAGAAGTAGGTTTAAGTTTATGGATCCGGCTGAGTTTGGTATCCCTGAATGCCCGAAAACGCCTAGAAGATATTATAAGTATAAAATATCACCTTGCTCTTATATTAAAGTTAGGTTAGACCGGTTAGCTCTCTTAGCCCTATTAGATAGAAATTTAACAATGACTGAAATGTTACTCTCTTTGTTCCTCGCCGTTCTAGTTTCTTGCTTAGGAGCGATCCTGTTGAATTTAGGGTTTTATAGGGATATACCCGCTTTTATATTTTGTTTTGTTATTGCTAGTTGTCAGTATTCGTTGATCAAAAGCGTTCAGCCCGACGCTGCCTCACCGACTCATGGGTTCAATAGAATCGTGGCGTTTTCACGTCCTGTTTTCTTCTGTTTGTGTAGTGCCTTGGTGCTCATGTTTCCACTACGCAGCACTGGCCGCCAACAGAGAGTTTACTTTCTACGGTATGTTGATCAGAAGTAGTGAATTGCTCAACTTAATGAAAGACTGTGTTACGACGTTTATCCTGTGGTTTCCCCTTCTGTTCAGTTTGGGGTTGTTCCCTCAAGTTAATACATTTGCAATGTACCTCTTAGAACAGATCGACATGCATATATTTGGTGGCAACGCCACTTCCTCGCTCACAGCAGCTGTTTATTGTGTTTTCCGCAGCTGCGTAGCTGTCGTTGTCCTGCATGGTTTCGCCTATGGAGGCCTCAGTGAGGTCAAGTCCACGCAACACATTCTGTTTTCCATCTACTGCGGTCTGTTGATAGCCACCTCATACCATCTTAGCCGCTGCAGCAGTGATCCAGTTCCCATTTGGAACATTTTAAAAACTCATTTGTGGCCGGCTGAAGAAGAATTGCAAGAAGCACAAATGAGGAAGAGCGAAAAAAGAAAGCAGTACGGAAGGGACAAACGGGAAAAGAAGCCAGAGACAAAAAGTCATTCGCACACTGTGAACATCCCTATCACTGAGACCAAGGAGAAAGCTGAAGATACGAGTGAAGAATTAGTGGACCCCCTACCCAGCAAACTGCAGAGGACTGTGAACTGCAGATTGAAATCCGATCTCATAATATGCACAGTCACCGCAGTCTTTGTCTTCGGCATCCATTGCAGTACTGTCTTCTCTGCTCTTCAACCAGAGCTCAATCCTGTGAGTAGAACAAAAGTATTAAATTGATACTAGTATACCATGTACACTGACTCTTTGTATGAACCAATACTATTAGGCGAGTTAAATAGTCATATACCTCACTATCCCAAGTAAAAACTATAAAATTATTTGATACTTTGATATTGAGACACCGTCGCATTTTTAAATATGGATATGACAGAAGGGTGAGTGTGATAAATTAGATGAGTTATAGCTTTGTTCCTGACAAAGATCAGCTGATTCATTTGTCAGTTTTTAAGCATAAAAAAACTTATAACTTTTCTTAAGAATGAACCTGCAACCTTGAAATTTAACGGCGAGTTCTATAACCACTGAGGCACCTAGCCTAGTTATCTACAGTATACTTTTTATTAAATGAAACTATTATTTTTGTAAATAGTTCACATATTAGTACCCAGCTATTAGATAGTGCTACCTTACCTAAATACTTAAATATACTCTGCTAAAGATTGCTCAGTAGAAAAGTTTTTTACCTTTTACAGTGGTTCTCCCCATGAATTGGTTATCCTATTTTCATAAATTGTATACTGTAATTAAGTTTTTTCAGAGGTGTCATGTCAGTATTGTTTAGTATTGAGATCTGGTCAGAATGTCTCCTGGATGTCTAAACATGCTGGTGACCGGCAGGTGCTGTGGTGTGTGACGAGCGGGGTCGGCCTTTTGCTGCACTACATGATGCCGCAGTTGCGCAAACAGCTGCCGTGGCTATGTGTCGCGCGGCCGATCCTCCGCTCACACGAGCACTCACAGTTTGAGGTGCGCGACGCCGCCAAGGTCATGTGGTTCGAGAAGGTAAGGGACATTTCCATCCACTTTTGAGTTTTTAGTTAAAGTTCTTAACTTTTTAAAATTCTCTGTTATTTCCTTTATCAACCTGGATCTTTGGTGAGTGGAAATAAAGAAAATTAGCATCCACAACACTAGTTCTCAATTTTTGTCCTCCAACTACGATTTAGGTCTAGGAGACAGACCTACTTGAGGGTAGTTATTACCCTAGCTCAAGTAAAGAAAAAGAAGGGAAATTTGTAAGGTCAGGATAAGTAACGAATTAGTAGGAAATTAAGGGTTTTGGTTAGAAAAACTCATTTTATAACAAACAATTTTATGTTATTTTTATGTTAGTATTTTAAAATCTTAACAATTTATTTTGAAGAATTTTACAAAAATACAGGTTGTTGGACTGATCTTTTGGTGGTGGTTTTAAAAAAAAAAGTGGTCTGAAAATTTTTATAAAAAGTGAGGAATTCATGTGTGAAATTTGGTAGACACCCTGGATAAATTAAAAGTTTTATGTCACAAGCTTTGGTAACCAATCATGAATGTTGTCAGCTGTACGTGTACTTGTGTGGCCTGGAGCGCAACATCCTCTACCCAGTGGTGTTCCTGGCGTGTCTGACGACCGACTCGCCCAAGATCGTCAAAAAGCTCGGCCCGTACCCCGCGTCCATCGTCATTACTGTCTGTGCACTCAAGTGTCTCCGCAGCACCTTCTCCCACCCGCCGCTGCAGTACTTAATCCTCGCATTCGCCTGCCTCTTCTTCCAGCTTGACTACGCCGCTGCTAGCGAGACGTTCCTCATCGACTACTTCATCACCGCCATCGCGTTCAGCAAGACTCACGAGTTCCTTTTGAAGGTGAGATTACTAAAAATTGCAACTTAGTTTTTGTTTATTTATTAGATACAAAAAAAAATATTTAAAGAAAATAAAAATGCCATTTTTGCCATATTTATCAAACAATTAACTTTCACAAAATGGAAGTTAATCAGTGCCCTTCAAAATAAATTGACGGACGTTTTAAGTAATGAGTGCCCTCTCCTACTTCTTTTGTACATGGTGACACAATGAAGATGTGCGGTTTTTAATGAAATAATACTCAGCCAATTAAAAAATAATGCATGTTTATGTACATAAAAAAGCTCATTCTTGCCTCTGTAGTTAATAAAGCTAATATTTTTCCTCCTATGCCAATCTACCATGCAACCTGCCTTTTCAGTTGTTTGGGAAAAATAAGTCTTCAAGATTATCCATCATTTTGAATGCAGGACTCTACTCTCTTCTTCAAATTTCCATCACATGGACTAACATTCTGCTGGGATGGTAGCAATTTATTGAAAGATTGCAATCTTTTACAAATTTTTTAGCTTGTGGTTATAGACACAAGTCTTAAGGTACCCTTCTTGGATAAAAGTCACACACCGGTAAGTCGAAAGACCACTAGGCCCAGAAACATTGCCAAAACGTTACAGTAGTTAATTTGTAGGAAAAAATGTGTCTAAGAATTTTCATTGAAGTTTTTGTGGTGTGTAATTTTGCCCCATCCTGCTAAATCAAACTAGGGGATTTGTCGTTTTCTTGGTTCTATTGTGAAGAATGTGTAAAGCATACTAATGTATTAAGCCGAATTGACAATAACCGTTTCTGCGATTTAACTTAATAATAACTTACAAGTTCAAGATACTGTTTTTTATCCTCCTCGTAATGTGTTGTTTCCCAGGTGCAGTTTGTGGTCACCTATATCGCTCCGTGGCAAATCACCTGGGGTTCCGCCTTTCATGCGTTTGCTCAACCATTCTCAGTGCCTCATTCAGCCATGATGTTTCTTCAAGCTGCCATTTCAGCAGCTTTATCTGCTCCCCTCAACCCTTTCCTTGGTAAGTTTGATTACAAAGTATTAATTTGATTTTTTTTCTTTATCTTGTGTGATTTCAAATGCAGCCTTAGGTCAGTGGTAGTTCTCTGGGATATCACCCAGCGGGTCCGGGTTCAACTCCCAGCTCAGGGAAAATAGATCGTTCGGCTGCTCTTGTGGTTCGGGCATCACGCTAAGCCGTTGGTCCTCCTGAAAACAAAAAAGTATAGACCTTTCAGGAAAGGAGAACTGTGAGAGAATTGCTGATTTCCATCCACTAAAAGTCATATAATTTGTTATTATTAAGTGATTTCCTGAAAAATCTAAAAATAGTTTGACATAGTCTTTATATAAGTTGAAATAAAATACAAATAATTTTAAAAATAAATACTGAAATTTTATAGGTTTGAAAAATTTTTTATTCCTCTAAATTTTTAATGTATTTCTTGTCTAATAATGGTTAGTTGTTGGTTGTGAGACTTAGTTTCATAAAAGTTGAAGAAATGGGAAGAAAAAGTCAGTGTTTGGTTCAAAATTTTTCATTATAAGTATTACAATGACTCGCTCTCTGCCTAACAATATTCCAAACTTCTTGAACCAACAAAAATAAATTTTAGTTTTTGAGTATTATTTTATAATAGATAATGTATTATTATGTATAGTGATGAAGTCCATTGTAATCTTTGTTTTACTTAACAACCAATAAAGACCTTGATTCTAAAATAATCACTCTCCTAATGATTCATCTTGTCCCAAAAACCAATATGGATCTTAGCGCTTACTCGGCATTCCTACCATTTAGTGAAGGGAATCACTCTGTTTCGCAGGCAGTGCAGTGTTCCTGACGTCGTATGTGCGGCCGATCAAGTTCTGGGAGCGGGACTACAACACGCGACGGGTCGACCACTCCAACACTCGACTCTCGTCGCACCTTGAGCGCAATTTGGGGGCAGACGATAACAACCTCAACTCCATCTTCTATGAACACCTGACACGCTCGCTGCAACACTCCCTCTGCGGTGACCTCATACTGGGTCAGTTACTCACATTGCACGCTGGATTTGAGCTTGGGAGGGATGTTGTTAGACCAACAGAAGTAATGTGATTTGTAGAGTATATTCCCCATAAAGTCACATAAATAACTCAAGAAATCATTTTTGCAGAAAGTGGCTCAATTGAGAAAGTAGCATGTTGCTGAGTATTATGTATTATTTGTGTTACTTTAGTACCAGTGGTTTATATTAATTCACTTTACTTCTCTTGGTAATAAATTATATGGGAGTTGAAGTGTCAAGATAAAGTTTTTTTTTCATTTTTCATTAAGAGTTGTATGTTTGTGAAAGAGGGGTTAATATTCTAGCTATTAACACGTTGGCTACCGAACGTCACACATATGTGACGTAATGTTAAAAGAAAACCTTAAATATAGACCAGCGTCACATATATGTGTCACTCACTCAAGGTGTTTCCAGTGTACCGACGACACATATATGGGACGCTCAGGTCAAATCCAGTGTACCGACGACACATATATGGGACGCAGTCACGGTTCAGTTAAATGACTAGCCACACCCATTTGGTCCACTGAATCAACCTAAAACCTGTTTATCGGTCTATAGGAATATGTGACACACGTGTGTCGCTTGGTCTCTGGGTAGGATCTCAATTTTTATTTTTTACAGATTTTCAAAGTTGACCATCTTGTCTGCTCACATGGTGCCATTAGTGTTTGTTTACTACACATTCCAGGTGGCGTTTTTTATTGTGTGACACATTGTCCTGTACATTTTAGTATTTTTTTAGTGTGGTAAAACTATTTTTCATTTATTTACAGTCATCCACCTCATGACACATATGTGAGACATTCGGTCTATAGCAAACAAACATAATACAAAATATTACTATAGACCAACGTCACACATATGTGACGCAATTAAAATGCTAAAAGAGAATTGAAATAAATTTGTTTTCCCAACTTTTATGAGCAAATATATATATTACACATCAAATTATATAAAAATAGCGAAACAAAATTTTTGGTCTCTGGGTTAGTGTTTGTCACAATGACTCGGTCTGTGGTGAGAGTATCGAGTACTAGGATCGGTCTGCTGGGAACTCCCGGTGGCCCGAATACCGACCGTCGGTAGCCAACGTGTTAATAAATGTTCTGTCTGTCAACAGTACATATTGAGGCCAATTATGATCCATACTATTTCTTTTTACTCTTCCAATTAATTAACTTTTTCAAAATAATCAGTAAGCATAAACAAGGAGCTTTTTACTTCAATTTAAGCAATACTATCCCCTTAGCATTATGCAATAATTCACCTTGTTTGTCAATTTTTTTTTATGTAAGATTTACATTTCCTAATATCAGAGACTTTATTATTTTTAAAGAGAGAAAAGAGAGTGTATCATACTTGTTATTGTTTAGTGAATTATTGCGGGATAGAATCTGATCCCGTCTTCAGGTGGAAGAAATATCTAGAACATAACAAAGTTGACATAACCACCTGAGGGTGGGATCAGATTCCAGATTCCGAAACGTCGTGAATTTGTTCTTACTAATCAGTGATGGAAAATGTCCACAATAATTAAACAATAACATGGACTTACCGTCACCAACAATAAACTTTAAAAAACGAATTGATTCTCAGTAAACAGAGTTTTATCATACCTGTTTGAAATCTGAAGCTTGGTCAGACAATTTTCTGTGTCGTTATCTTTTTTGTGTGTTTCTTCTCATTGTCTGCTCTGTCCCGCAGGGCGCTGGGGCTCGGTGGCACAGGGAGACTGTTTCGTCCTCGCCTCCGACTACCTCAACTGCCTGGTTCACATCGTAGAGCTGGGCAATGGACTGGTTACGTTCCAGATGCGGGGACTCGAGTTCCGCGGCACCTACTGCCAGCAGCGTGAGGTTGAGGCCATCTCCGAGGGGGTCGAGGACAACGAAGGTACACTCGGAATCATACGTGTAAATCACTTGCATAATGTCATCTTTAAGTACATTTATTTTTTTTAACACTATTAGCAAATAAAATTAATTTACTAGAGAAAATATACATTTATTAGAATTTATGTCAGTTACATAGAAAACACTCACTGTGCTAAAAAATCTCATTTCGTGTTAAGAAAATACCATCGTAGCAGCAGACCTGCGTACTTAGCAAATTTCCAATGGCAATCTTTACATACCTGTACCAAATTTCATAATGATCAGACAATTTTTGCAATAGTTATCATGTTAACAAACACTCGAAATTGTAAATTCTATTTCCCATATAAGCCATGTAAAAGTTTTGAGTAAATTGTTATTTATGCAGTTTTAAATGTGTTTCCGATAAATAACCACTTCGTGTCCAGAAAGTACACATATAAAGCTACAAATTGATATATAAAATTATGTAATCGCAGCTCAGGTGGCCCTAAACTGGATATTGTATAGCTCTTATGAAAACTACGGTTAATAGGTTTATTACATAGGAAATATCTTGGTAATTATTGATCAAGTGGTCTTTTCAAACTGTTTTCAATCTTAAATATTTTATTTGGAATGTTTTTAAAGCAAACAGATTTATTGTATTTTACTTTGATTCAATTTAAATTGTCCTGATTAGGTTGTGTTAAATACAGTATTTCTTTAGATAAGGAAAACTTGGATAAATACCCCATTTCTTACACTTAGTCATTCTTTTACTGAAATCAAAGTGGATTTGGTAATGGTCAGTGTATAATAACAGAAATAATAACCAGAGACCTACTCTGGTTTTTAAAATATTTAAAAACACAATTCACGTCATATAACACTTTATTTCATAACATTAACATACAGGTAATATATTTCGGCGTTCCATGACTCCATCTTCAGACGGACTGGTTAGAATCAAGATGGCGGACAGTGTAGGCGGCTTGCCGTCAGGTGCGCTAGTTGTCTCCCACAATTCCATTCTTCCAATATGGCGGACGTTGAACTTTTTTCCCTTTAGCTACTGTCTTCTTCTTCTTCCAATGTGCTTCTTTATGTTTTTGTATGTTATGTCTGATTCAAAATTTAGTTGTTTATTTATTAGTTTGTTTTTATTTTGCATTTTTTCTTTAAATATAATCAGTTCTTCCCTTGCCGACATGTTTCTTCCTTTGGGACATACCTTCACGATTTCCATGCTCTCATTTATGTTCTTGATTGTATGATTATTCTCTATTAAATGTTTGATCTTTCTGGTTTTCCATTTCGCCATTCTGAGATATGATTTTTGAAACGTTTATTTAAATTTACTGATTGTAAATTTACTGATTGTAAATTGTAAATTTACTGATTAAATTTACTGATGGAACGCCGAAATATATTACCTGTATGTTAATGTTATGAAATAAAATGTTGTATGATGTAAATTGTGTTTTTAATTTAGTGCTTATAACAACACGTATGCAATGATCATCAAAAAGTTATTAAAATATTGGTTGTTGGGGCATTACTTATTGTGATTAATTGTGGACACAGGTGGTCATTGTCAATTTGTTTAAAACTCTCAAATAAACAACAATAAACATGCAACTATATGTTTCCGAATCCGGCACTTTGCTTATCTAGGTTTTAACATGCACCCTTTTCAAGGACTGGGACGGTGGCGACGTCCTGTAATCCAGCTACTTGGAGGTCACGAATTGTGGATAGTTATGAGCGATGGCTTGTGGATGCGATATTCCCTGGTGGGGATTAACGTCCGCACTAGTGAATAGTTCATCCATAAGTACCATAGTGGAAGTATCTTAGGTGTGCTACTGCGCATCCACGGCCGGGCGGGGCGGGGCGATGCTACGTCACCTTGGGACGAGGCGCTATATCCCAATATAGGGCGCCGTCAATAAAACAATGATTTGAACTACTTAGGGTCAACCTAAAATTTTGAAATTTTACACGATTGTAGGCAGTGAATGGAGATAGCGAATGGTTAAAAAATAAAATGTTATTATTACCACGGGTGATCTGAAAAAAATAATTTTTAATTGATATTCATTGTAACCAAACATTAAATTAATGGTCGGCTATCAAATTACGTATTATTTGGTCAGGAATGTTTGACCTGCGGGGAATTTTTATATGAAGAGTCAAACTTAACATAATCAACAGCTATAACTCGCTAAAAGCAATATTTCCATTCTTAGACGGAATTATATCAGACGAAAAGGTGCGCGCGCGGGAAGCGGATACGGCCACGATCTACAAACGTTTATAGAAGCTTATATAAGTTTATGATTTACATTTAAAAGTACAAATTAAACATTTTAAGGAACAATAATTGTGTAATCTAATAATTTATTTAAAGTGAAGCGTAATACAATTTCGACGTTTTCGAAAGATAACAATCAAGCCAAGTGGTACACAACATTTTTACGCAAATAAGTTAAATAACTAAAAAGTTATTATTTTGTATAGGATCATGAACTTAACTATAGATAAATATATAACATATTTATATGATATATTAAAAAATATATACATGTAAATTAACCTGTTTAAGTATAGAATGTAATTTTTAAAACATGAACTTTTTACTAGGTTCTCTGAAATTAAACACATACATTACAATTTAACCTGAGTTTATTATACACTATTCTTAAAGAATAACTTACGACTTTTTTAGGCCTACTATAATAAGTTAACAATCGTTTCAAGTACGGTATATTAAACATTTCTAGTAAGTTAAAAACAATAAAATATTATGTAATAGTCGTAAACCCTTTTTTTTGATCCCTCAATTTCCTATACTTTTTTTAGTTTCTTGATGAGCTTTCTTTTCTCACCACCAGCGAAATTGCAATATCTTATCTGTTTGTTTATTTGTTTATTTATTTTAGCGCAAGTTTGAGACTGGTGTAATTATTACTATTAATAATAGTATAATATTACTGTAATATTGTAAATATTGTAATAATAATATTGTAATAAATATTGTATATAATAGTGTAATATTACTGGTGTATTATTACGGCTAGTTAGAACATAACTTATTCTACAATACATAGTGGCTTTTATCAAAGAGTATTTAACTTAAAATAATGCATACCTTGTTTTACGTTGATTTTATCCTTCCTTTGACAGGCCAAAATCCATTCACGACACATATCTTCCTGTTTAGGGAAACTGAAGTAACGTACATTTTTCGTCTGTTTATTGCATGAACCGTTAAAACACCCGTAAACGGCACAATACGGCATTATAAAAATGCCGTATTGTGCATAAGTGCCGTAAGTGCCGTATTGCGCACGTCACTGAACAGTTCAGTGACGTGCGCCGGCCGGCAAACTTCGTTATGTGTTGTGTTCAGTGTAATTTTTATTTTTTGACGAAATTCGCAAGAATGGAATAAACGTTCATTGTATTCAGTTTTGAAAATGGCTACGTGATAGCCGAAACTATAGTAAACTAAGTTTCACTATAAGGAATTGCAGACGTCAAGGTATGTAACCTTTTTATATTGACTACCAATTCCGGAAGGCTTCAACATGAATAAATTTAAAAAGTTATTAGAGTATTAAATAAATTAACAATGATCTTGGTGAAAAATCCTGAATGAGAATTTTTAAACAGATAATAAGGCTTTATGTAAATTATTCATAAAATATAAATTCCCATTCAATGTAAATTATTGTAAGCGGAATAAAATTTATTATTATTACTATTATTATTATTCTTATTCTTATTATTATTATTTACTATGTGTAATTAATCATTTAACCCATTTCAATATTATAATATAGAGTAAATGAACCAACTAAATATGCCATCTACAAACTTGTGTATTACTGTAGCACCTTCGTGATGGTTAGGCTACATCGCTGCCGTGTCCGCTTCGCGCGCGCGCCATTTCGCCTGATTAAATTCAACCTAGCAATGAAAATAATGCTTTTAGTGGATTAAGGCTGTTAATTTTACTAAATTTGACTTTTCCTCTAAAACTTTCCCACAGGTCGAACATTCCTGACCAAATAGAACGCAATTTGGTAGCCGACTAACTTTTCCATGTTACGTTTCACAAAGTTTAAAACATTTCGTTTTATAAGTAAGTCAATTTTTAAAACAAACTGAAATAGTTTTGCTCATAAGCATGCTATGTTTATGGCTAACAATACATCCAAATTTTAAAATTTTTTATCGATTCTAACTATTTTAAATCACGGTTTATCCGAGAAGCGGCACACGTTCTATATGAGCGTGAAACGCTCTCATCCCAAGGTGACGTCAGCTCCCACCCCGCCCGGCCCATCGCCACCGATGCGCAGAACGCTCCCAAACTCGTCCGCCTGAAGAACACACCTATATAGTTACACCATGATAAGTACCATCCTCATAATTAGACCAATTCGTATATGGGAGGTTGAAATTGTGGTTCGGATCCCACGTTAAACTGTAGGTCCCTAGATACCATTGGCTGTTGGGATATGAATTAACAGTCCTGTCTAAGGAGAATGTCGGCCTTAGTCAGTAACAAGACTACAAGATCGCGCCACAATCATCCTACACTCATCCTTCATTCATACTTGGCTTTAAACTACCTATTGAGTTAGGTCGCCATTTCAATAAAGGTATTAAAGGTATTAAGGTATTAAAGGTCCTCAGATTTTTTGGATCGCTGCAATAGTAGAGTGTGACTTTCTAACCATGATTCACGCTTTATTTGGAATTTTTAGAAGCAATAACGGCCGTGTGTGCTGCATTTATTCACAATTTGTTTGTTGGCAGGATGCTGCTGCTGCGAGCCGGGCCACCTGCCACACATGCTGAGCCTCAACTCGGCGTTCTCGCAGCGCTGGCTGGCGTGGGAGGTGACCGCCACCAAGTACGTGCTCGAGGGCTACAGCATATCCGACAACTCGGCCGTCTCCATGCTTCAGGTCTTTGACTTCCGCAAGGTTCTAGTCACTTATTACGTTAAGGTAAGATTTATTGTATCAGTTACTTTATGTTGAGATAATTGTATTCGTACTTCATGTAGCGCATTAGGAAAACACTAGGTTTTTGTCACCAGTGTGACAATCTAATAATTTTTTACTCTACAATAAACCTTGCAAACTTAGTTTATAGTGGACAGACAAAAACACTCTCAAATTAGGTGAAAGTCAAGTTTCTCGGGATCCATTATACCCTCTCAAACCATTTTATGTTGGCTCAAGTATGATCAGATTGCCTAAAAACGGTAGTTGGCCATGGACTTTGTTTCAAGTTTAAAATACCAATGGGAAATTGTATTACAATTGGGGAAGTTTAATTACAATGGGAAATTGTAATGTCAGCTGTCAACTTTTGTAACTCAGAAAAGCATACTGAAGTTGCATCTAAAGAATGTAAATTCCATCTAATTTTGGTTACTGTGAAGCCAATAACTGCCACTAATAGCAATTGGTGTCATTAGCGAGTCACGCAACCCACAGTTAAACGTTGTATTCGCCAACAAATTTGTCGAGTTACCAGGTGTGTTTGTTGTGTTTTACTGCATATGGTCATTGTTATGGTAAATGTTAAAATGTACACAATTTTTTGTATTGGTGGCTGATAACCACAGTCTGATCGTTATATAGAGCTGATATAATATGATATTCATTACGGTACATGAAAAATATATAAATAGTATATTAAATTATAGGAATTTATGGCCAATGCCATGCAGTTTCACTAACATTGCTGCTGATTTACTTATGTAACTCATTACCCTCAAACATTTTTTTTATTGTATAAGTGGCTAAAGTAATATGGGATGGTAAAAAACTCTTTCAACTTACTGAATTAAAAATAGTTATGTGTACTGAGTATAGTTCATGATTTTTATTGAAAATACTCAACAATTTTTGCACTTGCACAACTCTAATGTTCTAAAACACAGAATAAATTTTATGTTTGTGCCAAGAAGTATACATAGTCGATTTTTCTGACAATTGATCTGCTTACCCTAACCATACCAAACAAAATTTAAAGGCACTAAAGTATTTTAACTCTAATGTGTTTTAAAGGTTAACAACCAATATTTTTTTAAATACAGTTGCTACAGTAAAATCCTAAATTCATTGCCTTCTACAAGCCTAGCTCTAGTTGTTTACTCATGCAAAGTCGTTTTTCAGAGTATCATATTCTACGCTGTGGGGTCTCCCTGTTTGGAGAAGTGGTTGTCCTCGCCTGTGATCCTGGAAGCGCTCCAGCCGTACTGTGATAGGAACTTCGTCGACCTGGACCCTGTATTCAACATGAACATTGACGAGGATTACGACTTCCGATCGGCCGGCATCACTCGTAACTCCTTCTGCAACATCTACTACGACTGGATACAATACTGTGTCGAGAAGCGGTCAAAGGTATTATGATTCTTTCATTTGATTCATGTGATTTGTTTGATGTAACTCATCAAACATGTATTGTTGAGTCATGATCGGCCTTTTAAAATCATAAAAGGTTGTTTATGTTGCCTCAACTGGTGTTCATAGTTCATTTCTCTGACCAATCCAATCTTGGCTTAAGCATCATTCATATTAAGAAATCTCATCGTGAAATAGAGACTGCAGTACAGAAATGATCATCTGAACTTAAATTATCCCCACAATCAATTATCAGACCCCTGAATGGCTTATTAATTCGGTGTACAGTTTTAAAAAAACTTATTGTGAAACCTGAAATAGAGCACAAGGATTTACTAAAGTATATTATGTATATTTGTGACGATCCAAACTTGTAGGGGAGTAAAATTTAACTACTTACCAACGTCACTGGCCACTATTAATCTTTGTTTCACGACCGAGGTGATAGGCTTACCTAGGCCTAGCGAGCCCTGATTGCTCCCACAGTGTCCAACACTGGGATAGGCTATATTTACAGCCCTGGGAATAGACTCATTCCCCAGTATTTAAAGAACGTTGTATCTCGGTGTTATAATGCCGCTACAAACCCCATAAAACCCAATAAATCTCTCACGTCACTATAACCCCATGTAAACAATAACATAACCTCAAACACCGGTTGAGATCAGACGGCAGGACAGTTATTCTTCCTCCTCCAAGCTACATCACGAAAACAGACGTTACGATGTGATCCCGGTTTTTTTTTGTGAAGTTGATCCGGTTAGCCTGCAACCAGCTGTGGTGATAACTGGAGTGTCCAGCTGGCACCATTATCAGGATTCAACGAGAAATTGGGACCTCAAGAAAATGAGCCGGCTCTCTCTCGTTCCGTCTACCGTGCTAAACACGTCTACTAAAATCTTTGGCTCGCCGGAGTGGTATAAGTTTTAAGTTCAGTGCGGGGTACCAGAGTAGTGCTATTGTTATTAGTTCAGTGAATCGGTGTTAATTTTAACCCATTGATTTCGTTCCAGCCTTCTAGCGTTTTAGTTAATAATGGTAATATTTTAAAATATTATTTAAGGACGTTAATTGTTCTTACATTACAGGCTAGGGTTGAGTCGTCCCCTAATTGTGAGAATATCTCGGCATTAAACGTCTGTCATTTCATTGGTAATTTAAACAAGCTAGTAGAATACATTATTCAGTTTAAACTTCCTCGTTGCATTAGTTTAATTATCGACATTTATTTAGTTTCCTACGTGTTATTTCCGTAACCACAACCGGTTCGCACAGGTCTAGTGAAAACATGTAGTAACCAGTTATTTGACTTGTAACCTACTCTGGTGAAGTTTAATATTTTACCTTTTATTTTTAGATTTTATTAGACTAGCCTATTTTCTGAAACCTAACATAGGGAGGTCAAAATCTGTGTTAGCGTGAGAAGTAAAATTGTTAATTCTAGATCGTTAGAGATTCCCCTGGGATTTAATAAATACTGAATTCTTTCTTGTAATTAACTGAACCATTGAAACAATTGGCTGTAGGTTACTTGCATAGATTTATACTAAACACCTGGATCGGTAACTGAAATGGCGGAATAGCGCTAAAAACGAGCCGGCTTCCCCCACCACTAGCCAGTATTACCGCCACTGAGCCGCCGCCGCGCCGCGCTGAATATCAGCTGACATGATTGTTGCCGGTGCGTCAGCCGCATTCTTGTTTGTTTACATTCTTTTAAATGTTCAATTATAATTATGATGATGAAAGATGGTTCTGTACTGTGCAGCTTTTGAATGTATTATTGCACATTCCAAATAAAGCTGAAATTTATCATTTCATTGGTAAGAAAGACTAAAAAAATACAGTATTACTGTATTTAATTAATTAATAATTTATTTGTTTAAATTACAGTAAATAATTACTCGCACAGGGTTGGCAACACTGACCACAAATACTGGCTAGTGGTGGGGGTAACGGCTCGTTTTCGCAACACGGAGTTACCGATCCAGGTGTTTAGTATATATCTATGGTTACTTGACCCCTGGAATTATCCCAGCAACCGTGCTGAGCGATCCCAAGGAATGCCTTTTTACAAGTGACTAAATTTCCCAAGTTTTGGTGGACCCTGATTAACCATCACTATTTTTATTAGCTGGAAATTCGCATTACATATGTTGAAAGTGAATGGAAATGTGCACTATTCTTTGTTTTGATTTGTTTTTAATGAAAGGTTCAGATTAATTAAAAATATTTTTTTGTTTTCAAACAGTCAATGGTCAGTTTTTAATGGTTATAAATGTTAAATCATTGTTGTGTTTGATTATGAATGAATGAATGAATGAATGAAAAAGTGTTTTATTTTATGTTAAGTACAGTGTTTACATTATATCTTATAAACTAACACATTTAACAATGGTCACAAAAGACCGTCTGCTAAGGTTGACACTACTATTACTGAACTAAATCTCTTTCGACAATTTTTAAAAACAACTTAAACACACTTTTGTATACAGAAAGAAAAACTATTAAAAGGAGAAAATCATATTTAAACTATACCACCTATTTTTTTTCAGTATTCATTAAAACCTTCAATCTAAAGTATTGTAATAGCACATTACATCTAGGAAAATATATGACTTGTTAACTAATTATTTTACATTTTTTTTTTACTAATAAGGATATGAAAAATGTGCATATATACTTTACATATTTCAATTGAAAAAGTTAAGACCTATTAATAGAAAAAGGTACTGTAGAATAAACTTATTTATTTTATTTTAATTACTTATTTATTTTGGATACCAAAAATAATCTTTTTACATTTTGTTACTGATCAAAATTGAATTCCTGAATAAGCTCCCATCTTATTTTCCAAGCAAATTTCATGAAACCCCCTAGAGCTAACCAATTCTTCCCATTTAAAAATTTAAAATATTCCCAATCATTTAATTTAGATTTCCCCAAATACACTTTTCTAATAGCTGCAAAAACCGGGCAAATCGCAACAAAGTGCTTAACTGTTTCATATTCATTTAGACTACATAAACTGCAATTGTAATTTTTTCCTTCCAACCATGGTTTGAAATTCAAATCAACAAGTTCTGCTCTAGCTTTAATTCCCCATGAGATCGTGGAGATATGGTAGTCTGCGGCAAACGCACTCCTGTCGCCAAGGTCAAGGTCGAGAGTGAGATATTGAGAGTGATAACGCGACGTTCGGGCCCTGCCGATCAGCTCCCCCCGCCAACTGGCCTTCTCCGCTTCCATTGTGCTCAACAATTGCATTCTTATTTGCTCAATATTGTTTATGTCTAATACTAACTCACTGCCGTGTTTTTGGCCTAACGTTTTCCATTCTTTCGCCCAAAACGTATTTTTCCCCAGAGTTATTTTTGCCAATTTATAAGGTAGTCTATTGTGGTCGAGATTTAATACTTTAAAAATATAGCAAGCATGAACACTAAAAGTGTAAAAATACAATTTTTCAAAACACGTTTCTAAAAATAAAGTGTAATTTGGAGTATTTTTTGGCAGCCTTAAAATACGTTTAATGAAATTTCTTTGCACATTTTCTACCGTACCACTTTCCATGAATCCCCATATCTGCGCACCGTAGACCTAATTATTGCGTTAAAACAAGTAATTTTAGTATGCAAGGGGACTTTATCGCAATTGATAAGACTGCTCCAAACGGAATTTATTGCCAAATTAGCTGCTCACGCCTTATCAAACAAGTGAGATTCCCAAGAAAGCTATGATGTAAGCAAAACACCCAAATATTTGTAACTACCCACAATTTCAATTTTCTTGCCCTTGTACCACCACTTATCATTTTTGCTTAGCACCCCGCCTTTCCTGAACACAACAATTTTTTATTTTTTAAAATTGACTGTTAAATTCCAAGTTTCGCAATACTTTTCTAAATTGTTAATCATGTGCTGAAGGCCAGTGGCGGTAGGAGAGAGAAGGACAACATCATCTGCATACATCAAACAATTAATTCTCACACCATCCACAATGTATCCTCCTCCCAGTCCATCCGGCAGGTCATTAATGAATAATGAGAACATTAATACAGAAAGCGGACATCCTTGTCTTAAGCCTATATTTGTGCTAAATTCTCTAGTGACACCTCCATTACACCAAACAGCAGCTGACGTTCCACTGTAATAACTTTTCATTATGCCTATTATTTTTGAGGATACCCCCACACAAGATAATTTATACAACAAAGCATTACGATCAATAGTATCAAATGCAGCACTAAAATCCACAAAAAATGCATATACTTTCCCCCTCTTCGCTGAAATATTCAGTTTAATCAAGCTAGATAATGTGA
Source organism: Neoaliturus tenellus (assembly GCA_030545055.2). Taxonomy (NCBI): domain Eukaryota; kingdom Metazoa; phylum Arthropoda; class Insecta; order Hemiptera; family Cicadellidae; genus Neoaliturus; species Neoaliturus tenellus. The sequence goes on from CM061537.1 coordinate 98,057,251, forward strand.
ATATATTATCCACAGTGGAATATCCCCGTCTGAAACCTGCTTGCGCCTCAGATATAATACTCCTCTCTTCCACCCAGCGTTGCAACCGATCTTTTAGTAAACTAGTGTTGTGTTTGATTATCCGAACAATTTGATTATCCAGACCACCTCCGGTCCCAATTAGTTTGGATCATCAACTCTACGCTTATGAAATATTTCGAAAAAATAATAACTCTCCAAGTTATTTCGCAGTCACTCATCCTGATATAGGAAAATAGTTAGCGTTCAGTTGACTCTTGATTATCCGAATCAGCCAGTATGAACCGATGATTCTGTTGTCTATACTCTGATCTGGTCGTAATTCGAGTCAATATGTTTGTTCCACAGCCCCTGGCAGACAAGGGGAAGGACTCGACGCTGGTCTCGCTGTGTTTCGCCCTCAGTCTGCTGGGCAGGCGGTCGCTGGGAGCGGCCTCTCACAACACACTCTCCAGGTACATTGCAACCAATTCTCTTTGTTATTGTGTTTGAGAATAACCACTTTCTTCCCATCGATTAAACAATTCTTCCAATTCCAATTTTGATGGTGACGTAGAATTACATTTTAGTGTGGATTTAAAATAGGAAACTCCTTGAAAATGAGTTTTTTTTCTCCTACTTTAAGAAAAGACAATTTTTTACAAGTGGTTAATGGGCTACTATTGATCATAATTAGATTGGATCTAGCTTAATTATGAAAGTAAATAATTTCAGCGGTTTCATAAAGTTTTAACGTTTCTGTAACAATTCTGGAAATTTTTTAATCCATTAAAATTTAGTGTGTATTGGTGGCAAAGTCGTTAGTGCGCCTGACTTCAGCACCATGTTGTTGTTGTTTCAAATCGGCATTCATCCAAGAAGTTTTTATAAATAACTTTTCACCTGTACTGCAGTGAACCCTTATTTTGTATAATAAGATCCACCCACAGATCACTAGTCTGAGGATGGGGCAAAGTGAGGTAAAAAGAGAACGCCAACCTCTTTGTATTTAAAAAAATTGTCATCAAAATTAAATTACTTCCATCATTAATAATACATATTTGCTAAAAAAATGAAAAATTAACACAGACACTTACAAAACTTTCTAAAACCTCATGAGCTTTTGAAAGCAAGGTTAATGAATGTTTAAGAACAGTGTTAGCAGCTAAAGTAATAATAAAGAGAATTTGTTTTTAGGTAGAATATTCTTTGTTTGCTGCAATCGCCTGAGTTTCAGTGCAATATAGTTATTTGTGCTTCTAGGCACTAAAGTACAACTTTCTTTCCCTGAAGGGAAACTGTTGTCGCCCGAAGGGTTAATTTTCTACTACAGGGCTGTTAATTTCCCTATGGGAGAAAAAGTACTTTAGTCCCTTGATGCACACATTATTTTTCCTCCACTTACACTAATAACATTTAGGCTTGTAACAATAAGCCTACCGTATATAATTGAACTTTAACTTCATATGATCCCTTGCTCCGTCAAGCTGGATCAGTCACATCAACGTAAAAAAACACTCAAGGTAGGCTATATCATTTTTATAGAACACAAAAAACAAAGCAGAATTTTGGCCTAGTCAAAATTCTTACACTTAGGTTTTGGACTTCTTAGGTTAATAGCCTACCCAAGCGAAATGTAAACAAATACGTACTGCAGACAGAATGGCTTATGCTGCAGCTACTATTAGTAAACAAAGAGTAACGAAACAAATACAAGTGTCATCTGACTGTGACTCATATTATTTTTAATACCTCTTTTAATGTTATTCTTATGTAACTAACTTTAGCCCTGTGGTACAAAAAAAGTTGAGTTTTACCTAGGTAGAAAAATTTAGTATTCAAGTCTTCAAGTATTCAAGCCTGTTATTGTTGAGATATATATTTTTGTTGTTGTTTTTTGATAATATTTATTACTGTTGCATTTTTTCAATATATTTTATCTCTCTGTCTCTAGTCAAGCATATTAAGTGTAAATTCTGCCCTCATCAATGCCAAAGTCTTGCAATATGTCTCTCTGACAATTTTTGACATGTTAAAATTCTTGAAGCTTGTATTTATTATCTTGGTATTTTTGCTGCTATTATTGTATTGTTATGTTTGGATTAATTTCACTCAAGAAATATGTCTTCACTTGTTCATAATAATATTCTGCATGAATTTCTTGAAAGTAAATTTTCTTCTAATATGCCATCTTGAATGCTGAAATGTATTAATGTAAGTTATTGTTCAAATGTGTATTGATGAATTGTATTGTATCATTAACTGTAATTTTTTTGTATACTGGCGTATGCCGTTCATTGCCAATAAATAAATAAATAAATAAGTCACATGGGGTAAAAACTTGTACTTTAGTACTCTATACCAAGGAGTAAAATACGGCTTTAGATAGTAGGTGGAAAAAAAATTTATTTTATTCAGAATAGCTTCATAGTTTATGGCATGTTCCCTGTTGCAGTGTGGACTTCTTCCTGTACGGGCTGCACGCGCTATTCAAGGGAGACTTCCGCATCACCTCCGTGCGCGACGAGTGGATCTTCTCCGACATGGATCTGCTGGAGAATGTGGTGGCTCCCGGCGTTCGAATGTCCCTCAAACTGCATCAGGTACTACCCTTGAGTCTACCCTTAAAGTGCTACGAGTCACAAACCCGATATTTTGCTCCCTTCCCAAAGTGTCAAAGTCGTGATTGTTACACAATTCACCCTAATATTGTCATATCGCTTTAACTGATTTATTCATGTTCTTAGAATTTGCAGTCAGTTGTAATTGGGTAGTCTGTGTGTTTTTATCAGTCTTTCTGTATCATTACATAATGTTGTCCCTTGCATGAATCAGATGACCTCTTTGAATTTTTGTTGTATATTTATTCACAAATGGACAAGTTGTACAATTGAATAGTGTCATACAAGAATTAAATTACATTTGCATAAATTAGCTACAATAGTTTTGGTCAGACAAGAGTATTAGAACATTAAGAACATTGCTATTTTATTGCTGTCTTTGCTATTTTTTACCTTAAAAACAATTTTTTTACTCTGAAAAGTAACCAAATTCCTCATTTATACAAAATTAGCACAGAGCCTACCTAAATTTTTGCTAAGGGTGTGTGAGTGGTACTGATTTTTTGGGGAGTTGAGTTTTTTTTTACGGATGGACGGGAATGCTTTTTTTGTTCAAGACGGGACAGAACGGGAGTTTTCATTCCCTGTTCATATTCGGGACGGGATCGCTCTTCTTGACGCTATCAGGAAATATTCGTTTAGACTTTTATTTGAGTGTATTAAGACAAATTAATGTTAAATATCAACTGTTTCTCCTTCCCACTTGTTCCACTTGTTTTTGTATAAGTTACAATAAATGTCCTTTTGTTGAAAAAATATATAATTTTAATATTTACAGGACACAATAAGATCAGGGACAAGTATGAAATTTCTTGTCACCAAATAAAGTTAAGTTGAATCACTAAACTATATACACACAAAGGAAAAAATGTTGTCTATGTTCAAATTTTATACAAGTTTTGTTTAATGAAATGAAATATTAAACGTTTGGTACAAAGAATAAAAATAAACATTATGTGCGGTACCTATACATAAATAATATAGATTTAAACATGACTGTTCAAATAAAAAATAACAAAAAAACAACAAATTCAAATTAGAATAAATATTAACCCTCAGGGATCAAGTTGTTCAACAAACCAATGCCATTAATAACCCCAAGAAATGTTTTGCCTATTTTTTTATATTCATTGTTTTTTAGACAGTTTTTTACTTAGAAATTATAATAAAAATTGAACTGTGAAATTATTAAAAAAAAACTGTGTAAACTATTAGACCTATACTAGCCGTCACGAAAGAAGTCCGTTGAGCTGTGACCAATAGGAATTAAGCGCAGTGTTGCCACATTGAACGCCGGTTATCACAATAAACGAAATTCATTGGAGCGATCACCTGATTTTAAAACTGTCTCTAATATGTACGTCCCGTATTTTAAACATGTAGCCTGTTGTGCATTGAAACGGGAAAGGCTCATAGTTCATGTGTTTATGTTTTTACATAATCATACATTTCCAAAAGTACAAGTTAAAAACTGATATTGAAGAATAGCTTGTGTATAAAATCAAAAGACTATATTCTAATCTATCAACACCTGTAAATAATCTTGGAATATTTTTTAAAATCGTACATAAAATGAGTCAATAGCGCTATTGTGGATACTGTATGCAATATGTATATAATATACACGGAGACTTTATATAATGTGGAAACTGACAAGACAACAAAATGAGCAATTTCTCAATTAACATTTCCTGGGTTATAATATTGTAAAAATACAATACTTGTCATGTCAACATAATTTGATATGGTACTTTTTTTAGGGAAAGGCAAGAAAAATTATAATTACGCACACAGGTAGCCAGCTTGTAGTGTGGGACTCCCCTAGAAAACGAGGTTACCCACTAAAAAAACCTCCTCTACTCTTTAGGATTCTAACCTGGAATTGTTTATCACATTAAGTTTTCCTAAACCTATGTTAGGCTTACGCTCGTGGGGCTCGCTCCTTATCCAGCCTTTCGAGGTCAAGGGATCTGGGCCACTTGGCGGTCCAGATCGGTTTTTTTTTTCAAAATGAATGCCACGTAAGAACTGTGATAAACAATCCCAGTTGCCCTCATCCTCCATAATCCTTTGGCTGACGTTGGAATGCGAAAATATCGACCCATCTCGCTGAGTTTAAAGCATTGACATCAAGCGTAACTGTTTACTGTTTTCCCTTTTTTTATTAGCAGGTAGTGCGGGAAGTGTTTTTTATCCATATTGAAACAAATTACTTTAAAAATTACACTGTTAAGAAACGAATAGCCTACTTAAAATTCAACACTTATTCTTAACAAAAAAATAAGGGTTTCAAAAGAGATTGTATTTCGGACTGTTTAAATATATTGTTTACATTTGGAAGTTTAATTCTTAAAACAGATGATTTGAATTGTTGAATTAAAATCAAAAGAATATTGTGACTGGCGGTGCTTCGACAGTGTTCGGGTACATTCGGGACTAGTCGGCTCCAATAAGTAAACAACTGCTGAGTTTTGTAAATGAACAATTCAATGAGTAAATTGAATGAATCATAAGACAAGTTCAATTTGATGGATCACAACAAGAGTCTCCAAGAGTCTGTTGTGATGAATCCATACTACTAAAATTTACCATTAAAGGAGTTGGGACCTTGACTTTTATTAATGTCAAGTTTAAATACATTAATAAATGTCCTGCATTAGCCCCTCCAGTAACAAGTCTTGTAAATAAAGGCATTACAACCTTTGTTTACCAGAAGAGTCACCATAGTAAGAGGCCCCTCTGCATATCAGAAGAAAATGCAAAATAAAAAAAATCACTTTATTTTACAGAGGATGAAAAAAACCTGCTCCGAAGAACTACAGATTTTGCATGGAGAAGCGCTTGACATCTGCAAACAAAAAACAAATTTATACATTTTTCTTAAAGATTGATATGGTTCAATTGTTTCAGTCATAAGCGTACCGGTATGAGGAAATACAAATATTTCCACAGTGTCACTTTAGCTTGATATTTATTAAACTTCCTTAACTAAGTCTACATTTTACGGTAGTAGCTATGGTAAGACCTAAGCCCGGGACCATGTTACTTTTTCATTTTGAGGTCCAATGTGTGTGTGTGTGTGTGTGTGTGTGTGTTTCCAGTTGAAATAACTGTGTATGACCTACGTCAACTATTGAAAATATTTATATAATAAGGAATTTAAGAATAAACAATATGGGTATATTAAGGAAATTAAAAAAGGCTTTTAAATAACTTGCCATACATGTTAAATGTTTCCAAAACTAATTAAATTAACTTTTATATACTAAAAACTTTATATACTACTGTTTCATGTCTTACTTTCTGGAATAATTAATTATTGTGCATTTGCACCGATAGTCAGGACGATTATCTGAAATCGTTTTAAACCCAAAAAACTCACTCAAATAAGCGGTTATTATGGAATAATTTAACATAGATTAATCGGTTCGTATCCCTTTCGAAGCCTAACTTACCAAAAACAGGAGAGTGATAGAAACGAGTGGGCAGGGCAGGATCGGCAGGGAACATAGTAGAGGGGGTGGGAATAACTGCAACAACAAGAATAATTAAATTGGAATTTTTTAACATCAATTAATCTGTTACTATCCCTTTCGAAGCCTAACTTACCAAAAACAGGAGAGTGATAGAAACGAGTGGGCAGGGCAGGATCGGCAGGGAACACAATAGAGGGGTGGGAATAACTGCAACAACAAGAATAATTAAATTGGAATTTTTTAACATCAATTAATCTGTTATTATCCCTTTCGAAGCCTAACTTACCAAAAACAGGAGAGTGATAGAAACGAGTGGGCAGGGCAGTATCGGCAGGGAACACAATAGAGGGGTGGGAATAACTGCAACAACAAGAATAATTAAATTGGAATTTTTTAACATCAATTAATCTGTTACTATCCCTTTCGAAGCCTAACTCACCAAAAACAGGAGAGTGATAGAAACGAGTGGGCAGGGCAGGATCGGCAGGGAACACAATAGAGGGGTGGGAATAACTGCAACAACAAGAATAATTAAATTGGAATTTTTTAACATCAATTAATCTGTTACTATCCCTTTCGAAGCCTAACTTACCAAAAACAGGAGAGTGATAGAAACGAGTGGGCAGGGCAGGATCGGCAGGGAACACAATAGAGGGGTGGGAATAACTGCAACAACAAGAATAATTAAATTGGAATTTTTTAACATCAATTAATCTGTTACTATCCCTTTCGAAGCCTAACTTACCAAAAACAGGAGAGTGATAGAAACGAGTGGGCAGGGCAGGATCGGCAGGGAACACAATAGAGGGGTGGGAATAACTGCAACAACAAGAATAATTAAATTGGAATTTTTTAACATCAATTAATCTGTTATTATCCCTTTCGAAGCCTAACTTACCAAAAACAGGAGAGTGATAGAAACGAGTGGGCAGGGCAGGATCAGCAGGGAACACAATAGAGGGGTGGGAATAACTGCAACAACAAGAATAATTGAAATGGAATCCATTAGCACCAATTAATCTTAATTAATTATTAATAATTAATCAATTAATCCCTTAAAATTAATTAAAATTACATGGCTATTAATTAATTATGCTTTCTAACAACTGTTCGATGTTAAATAGTAACAAGACTGGGGTTTGGACCGTTCCCCGTCAAAACGTTAAAAAACCACTGGCGTAGATAGACACAATATACAATAAAATACAAATTTGTTTGTATCTTTATCGAAGGCAGACTTACCAAAACAGGGTTGTTAGGAACAAGTGGGCAGGGCAGGAACAAGTAGGAAAACAGTTTGTTGCTTTTAGGAGAATTCTAAAAATGCAAAAGGCCTAAACTAAAAAAGTGTTTTGCTTCATAATTTCTGCCAACTTTGCTGATTCTTCTTTGTTTTCTTCTTGTAATGCAACGGCTAGTTCTTCGTCAAAGTCACAATCTAAGTCATTTTCATAACTGGAATCCTCGCACACCGATTCTTCATCATCACTCTCACATAAATTTATCAACACGTCCTCAATCGTGTTCATTCTCGCACACTCTTTTTCATAATCTTCCTCCTGTAGTTTCTCTGCGTGTTTGACTCTTGTTTTCCAGTCATCTACAGACACATTGTCCAAAGCGATGTGCAGCAACTTTTCAACATCGTTTATCTTGAAAGTACTGTTTTTTGACGCAACTTCTCCTTTAACTTTAGCCCAAATTAGCTCTATGGGATTATACTGACAGTGATAAGGGGGTAATCTTATGACTGTGTGGCCCATCTCATTTGCCAACTGGTCTAACTCGTACACTTTCTGTCTACTTTTAAAAGGCAGAACTTTCATCAACAATTCTGGCTTGGTCTCATAACTTTCATGCGGTACCCCCTTTTTAGCAAGCCAATCCTGAATATCTGCTTTTCGCCAAGAAGTGCATGGAATTTTTTCCGCTAAAACCGAGTGATACGGTGCGTTGTCCATCACAATAATTGACCCTTCTTCGAGCAAATTAAGGAAGTTTGTAAACCATTCCTTAAATGACTCGGAATTCATCTCGTCGTGGTAGTCCGTGCTTCCTGTCTTTGATTTGAAAACCCACTTGCACTCCTTTACAAATCCCTGTCTTTCAGAACCAACATGACATAATATTAATCTTTTTCCTTTTCCAGGTGGTACTTTCAGTCCACCCGATTCACTTGTGTCCTGCCAAATGTACTTTCTACAATGGTTTTCATTTACCCAAGTTTCATCAAGGTAATATACAGGGCGGTCGTCATCTGAACTTCTTATTTCATGCATTTTTCTTAAAAAATTTATGCGTGCAGCAACGATGTCTTGTTTCTCTAACAGAAACCGCCTGCCATCTCGCATTTTTCTGAATCTGAATCCAATTTCTTTCAACAACCTTCTTGTCGATGACTCAGAACCTTCATAATTTATTTTTTCTTTCAAGTCTTGAGTTATTTTCAAAACCGATGGGTACTCTCCCCTGTCGTAATAAGACAATACTGTCCGTCTTAAAACGTCCTTTTCGAAATCATCAAGTCCAGTGACTGGAGACTTTCGTTTTCTTACTTTTCCTGGTGTCGAAAAAGTTGGTGCTGATGACTCTTCAGACACTGACAACTTTGCCTCCTTAGTTATTCTGTTCACTGTTTTTTCACTAACCTTGCAAGCCATAGCACATAATTTTCCAGTTTGATTCAAATTAACACACTCACGAAATGACGGAAAAGAGAGCTGTTTCAAAAAACAATAAACATTGTACACTATGTTCCTTTCTGCACTGTTCACTGTTTTCCCTTTTTTATTAGCAGGTAGGGAGGGAAGTGTTTTTTGATCCATATTGAAACAAATTACTTTAAAAGTTACACTGTTAAAGAACCGAATAGCCTACTCAAAATTCAACACTTACTCTTAACCAAAAAAATAAGGGTTTCAAAAGAGATTTTATTTCGGACTGTTTACATATATTGTTTACATTTGGAAATTTAGTTCTGAAAACAGGTGATTTATGCAATTGTTGAGTTAAAATCAAAAGAGTATTGGCACTGGCGGTGCTTCGGCAGTGTTCGGGTACGTTCAGGACTAGTCGGCTCCAATAAGTAAATAGCTGCCGAGTTGTATAAATGAACGAATCGACGAGTGAATTGAATGATTCATAGAGGCGATTCGTATCAAAATAAACGTTTTCGGTTCTATATTAGTAGGTTTTATTCGTATTTCAAAAATATTTACGTTAAATCGGTCAAAAATGAAAAATTAACTTTTCTTATGGAGATTTAACATGGGGAAAAAGCCAACATTTCCAATCCTTTAAACAGTTCGTCTGAGACTTCCACTGGACCAATTTACACGCAGTTTGTACCAAATAAAACGTAAACCTTGGTATATTAGCAGATTTTATTTACTTAAACGTTATCTTACTTCCTTAAATTAAAGATATCGACATTTTTAAATCTTTACAATTTATTTATTTTACACGCTTTCAATCAGCTGATTGTAAACACACGAGGTATTTTGTCTAAATACAGCAGTGGATGAGCAAAAGCTCATGAAGGATCTGGTTTATTATGGCCAGTACCTAAAAACGTTTACTATTATTATGATGTATTGTCATTTATGGAAAGAAAGTTGCTTAATTATGTAAAATAGCTGATTGCTTTAAAATTAAGACTAAATCGTAAAGGTTTACTTTAAATAAATTGCTCACATTTGTATTAAAAGAAACGGATGTAACGGAAATTCTTTGTGCAATCAATTTGTCTTTTGCAACGTTGTAATGCTTTACACTTCGCTTAACAACAGTGTTTGTGGCAAATAGGACACCAGACCGGCGTGGCGCCCCACCTTGGCCCCCAAGGGGGGAGGCTATAGCCCCCTTCCGCCCCCCTTAGATCCGCTACTGCGCTTGGTTATTATAGTATGAACGCAATCGGTTCACAAAATGGAACAATGATGTCTGACGTAGGCCTATACAGTGAAAGAATTGAAACAACCACATTTGAACAGCGGAGGGTTTAGACTTTAGAGTAGTGGGAGGACGAGTCACGTGAAGGAGGGAAGGCGACTAGGTAGGGATACAAGCCGAGTGGAAGTGACTCCGACGGAGGTGGTTAGGGCCCTTTTACACGTGGCCACCGGTAGCTGCAACTGGTGGCCGCCACAAGTTACCAGCCGGGTTAACTGCAGTTGACGGTACAGGCAACTAGCAAGACACTCCATCAATAGCCACCACACAACTAGTCTAGAAAATGCTGCCAAGTATAAACATCTCCTTCTTCTCGCATTACTTATCAAGAAAAGAAGGCGAAGACGCAGGCGTATGTTCCATGTTCATCTAATACTAACGACAAGAAAGGACAGTAGCCTTTATTACACGTTGTTTGACGAACTATGTGCAGACAAAAAAAGATTTTTTAACTATTTCCGCATGTCTAAAGTGTTTGCTGCAACTTCTTCCTTATTTTTCTTCTGGTCACTCATTATTTAACATCAAAAAATAAACAGCCTACTTGAAATAACTATCACAAGTCCGTCCGTATCTGTCTCCGCTCGTGAACTGACAGACTGTATGTATACCCCAAAACAGGTGAGTACACGCTTCGAGTGGCGGACACTAGTGGTCACGTCTGAAAGCTCCCATTTCTTTCAATGCCCCGGGGTGAGTTGCCGCCACTGCGGTTGCCGGCTCGCAGTTGCGCGAGGAGACACTGCTCGGCCACTGTGTCCTGACGGGCAACTGCAGTGGCTGCGTCTGAAGGCCCCCATTTAAAACAATGTTTAAGCTGTGGCAGGTAACCGGTGGCGGCCACCAGTTGCAGCCACCGGTGGCCTCGTGTGAAAGGGCCCTTAGTCATTCGACGTAGTCTTACCTTGATTGAAGAAACTATTACTATTTATTATTACTACGATTTATTAATAAAGGTTTTATAAATCTACTTTATTCTACTTCGACTATTAAATTTATCAATCAACTAACTTAAATTACCTGGGTGAAGAAACAATATACCGTAACTAAATTTATTAGCTTTGATATCCACGGCTTAATTATTTAATCAGGCCATCACATGGGTGAGAAATCAACGTACAAAAAGTATAATTCGGCATTCGTAATTCAATTGTCATAATGAAAAGGACATTAAAATTTGTCATTTAGTCAATTATTTAGTCAATCATTTTAGTCAATTAGTCATTTACGTCGCACGAACCCTGTAATTAACGATACTTTCAAACAGTAAATCCTGGTGACTTAATTTTTTTTTAACTGTGACGTACAAACTTAAAATTAATTAATTAAATATTCACGTAACCCAAAAGTGGGCCTACGTCCCAGAATATTAACGTCAAATAATCGATGAAATCCGATTTTATCACATTTAGACGAGTGTGGAAAAACAACTGTATCATACGGACAAAATGGATAGGTTCAAAATTCTATTCATCAAAACGAACGATTCAAATGAATCAGTTCGCCAGAATAGCTGTAATTTCCATTGCCAGCTGATTGAATCACGATTAAAACAGCGGGTTAACCCGAGTGTTGCCGAACACAGCCGAAGCACCCAATACTCTTTTGATTTTCTCGTAATTAACGTGAATATGCGAGGATAAGTACGGCAACATCGCATAAATCTCATTCGTTGGTTCAAAATCACGTGACCGCTAAGCCCCGCCCTCAACGGACTTCTCTCGTGACGGCTAGTGTAAGTACTTTTATTGTAATTTATATATATTCATTTAACTATTTTTTGCTACATCAGAAAAAAACTAAAGAGTGCATGATGAAAAAAGTGTGTAAAAACAATGTAAATCTGAAATTATAAACCTTTTAATAAAATATAAGTAGTTTTTTCGTTTCAAAAATATATTTAATGGAGTTTGAAGTTTTTTATTTAAAAATTATAATTAGATGATTTTAACACTACGACATGGCCTGTGCGCAAATTGCGCACTTTATGATTCTGTATGAGAGAAACTAACCTAAAGTACATGTATGTTGGTTATGAAGTGACACAGATCTATTTTTTTTTTTACAATCTGACTTAAAAATTCGTCTAAAAGTAATCAGCTGTTAAGTTACAATTTACATTTATAAACATCTTGATTTATAACATCACAATACATCACATTTATAAACATACAATGAAAGTTGATCTACATTTTAAAGCTCCCTCTAGAAATAAATCAAAGGCGAGGAGGGCGAAGCCCGAAATGATTTGTCGTTTTTAATTACTATTTGCCCACGCGCTATATAATAAGCTCTAAAATGACACCTCAATCTTCAAATTCGGTTCAGTAGGTCGAGAGAAAAAGGGAGTAACAGACGAAACCCTTATAGAAATAAGAACATAGATTAAACATTAAGTGTATTCAAGATTGATTTAATTAACAATACTTTTCTACTTTGCCCTTGAATAAGAAGTCACACAACTTTGGTTGATGTTTTATTTAATTTGTGAGAATTAAACAAATCAAATGAGCCATCACCTAGTTTTCTATGACAATTGGTTCAGAAAGTAGCAATTTGTACCTGGAGCAAAAAACAACCCTCTTGAATAGCTCTGCCCACTTCTGAGTAGCACTGCCACTTCACAAGTGTGAAATTATATTGTACACTTGGAAAAAAGAGTATTGTTTTTTGGTTTTGTGGAAAGGTAAAATATCTTGAGCTCTTCTATGAGTATTTCAATAGAATTTTGTTGGTTTTACCATTAAAACATGTCATAAAAAGAAGCACTGATAATACTAGATGTGTTCTCTGTCAGCCATCTTAAATGGAGATCCTAGATGTGCCGCTCATGTTTTTGTGCCGTGTTTTCCTGGTCAGCGAGATTGTCGGCCGCCGTTCGGCAGTTCCTGCCCAGATAAATTCCTGAGTAAATAAAAATGCTGCCTGATAATCACGCAAGATTTCACGGTTTCAATCTGGTTGCGGGTTACATTTATTCTTTATGTATAATCTATAATTTTCACTTCACAAGTCATCTAAAAACTTGACTAAAATTAACGAGCTTTTCCCAAAACTTTTAGTTGAGTCTAGTAGTACAAACTTGGCTCGGAAAATACTTGATACTCGAGTACTTGCTCACCCCTGTTTTTGGCATACTTGGCTGTATTATATTTTCCGTAAATATTCATTTTTAATGTGAATCTGGTGTGGCAGGACCACTTCATGTCCCCGGACGAGTACGAGGACCTCTCGGCACTCTACAACGCCATCAAGATGCACCATGAGAACCTCGTGATCTCACACGAGGGCGACCCCGTGTGGCGGAACGCCGTACTGGCCGGCACACCCTCCCTGCTGGCCCTCAGGTAGCCGACACTTGCAGGATTAGTTATACTAAAAGACTCTAAACTACCTCCACCAGTCAAATGTGGGTCTTAAATAAATTATGAATTTTCAGTTAATGAATTAAGTTAATTAATTTTTACATTTTAGCGCCCTCAACTTTAAAATAATTACCTTCGGTACACGAACGTCAAGTAGTTTGACGTTAATTCAAAGACATTCGCGGGGAGCACGCCAGTGTGTAGTATACTGTCATGTCAGACGAAGCTGTACTTTTTACAATGATGCTACGTCATTGGGCTGAGGAGAGAAACGTTGGAATAGTACAAATCTTATTGTCAAAAATAATTCAGTAAAAAGTGGTTTCTGAATCTTTTGAACTATAAAAACAAAACAAAATCAATGACTATCAAGTTTAGTAAATTTTTACTATGGGCTTATATGCTAAAAAGTATTGATTTTTTTTTTTTTTTTTTTTTTTGTATGATTAAATTAGAATTTTTCATTTATTAGCTACATTATGAACTAGTGCTTATCATATTCATTCGGTCAGTCTTAAATTCTTAAGTTTATTTTGATTTTGTTTCGTGTGTTAACAAAGTTATATTAAACCTTTACATTGACTTCTTTTAACCTACAACTCATTAATAGTTAGTTACATTGTAGTGCAATTTACTGCTGTTTCAAGGGTACACTCCGTAATCCATAATATTTGAAAACAAAATAAGGACCCAGTCCCATATATGTCAGATTATCAAGCATGTACTGTAATAGGAATAATTATTAGTTAGAACAAGCAAGCAAAGTGTTGACATTTTTAGAGCTTTTTTCTTAGAACTTGTTTTTTTACTCTGAAGAATTAATTTACTGCAATCTTATTTACATAAATATAAAAATTTTCCTAATCCGTCTGGCGATGCTATTAGACCGATTTTCATGGTTTATGGCTTAACCCTTTCAGTGTATATTGAATCTCACCCTTCATCAGAAAAGTCCAAAGCTCCGATATATTGGCTCGCCGCCAATGTCGTTACTGCTGACTTAAATGGGCATTTTGGTTGTCTCAATAGTAATTTTGAAACACCAAAGATTTTTATTCGATTCTCCTTATGACAAGAGATCTAAAATACTCTAGCACTTTTTGTTAACAATTTTTTTTCTCATGCGCTTGTTTAGGCTCTCTTGGAATCCCCAGCATTTTTCGGGAGATATATGAATAATACCCCAGTACTTTTCAAAGGTTGTGTTAATATTTTTCCAGAACAGACATGGTTAGATTGAGATATTCACATTCAGATGACACAACAAGTCTCAGAATACTTAGACCTTTCCTCTAACTCACCTGAAGCTCAAAAGAAATTTTTCTCCATATATTTCATGAAGGAGTTTCTTTTTTAACCATTTTTATCAGATTATCTTCATATAGTCATAATAATGGCACTTGGTTTGTCACTTAAAAACAACATATCACATGTTTTGGTCTAAGAGCGTATTAAATTAAATAGCCTAAATGCTGAGGTACAGTATAGGCTCCTAGTTTATTTTGAAGAATTATTACTTATTTTAGAGATAATCTTGTACTAGAACAATTGTCATAATCTTCTCCACAACAATGTGACAATGGAATTATCACAGCCTAGTCTACTTTATCGATATTTTCTAAATCTGCACCGGACATCCGATACATGTCGAACTTCCCCCAAGACATTGTTTGAACGCTCTCATTCGTTACAGGCACGTGTTGGACGACAGCGGAGACGAGTACAAGATCATCATGCTCAACAAGCGCTACCTGAGTTTCCGCGTCATCAAGATGAACCGGGAGTGCGTGCGCGGACTGTGGGCCGGCCAACAGCAGGAGCTGGTGTACCTGCGTAACCGCAACCCGGAGAGAGGCAGCATACAGAACGCCAAACAGGTGTGCAGTAAACCAAAACTTAATCTTCAAACCATCATCAACCATCGCATCCTGATGAGCAAAGGCTGCTTCCCTTCAAATAGGCTTATTTGGAATTAATGATTATTTTGACACTGAAGTCAAAACCTGGTTAACTTTTAGTTCACAGCGCAGCAGTGCCACACAGTAAATACAACTAGGAATCGCCCACTGGTCGATGTTCGACCAAAAATTCAGTTTAACTTGAGCCAATTAGTTTTAAAATATTTTATAACTGAAACATCTGTTCTTCCTGATTTGCTGTAACTTTTTATTACAACAGCTGTCTAATGATTCAATCACTTATCCTTCTATAAGATTGACATTGAAATTTTGAAAGCCCGTAGGGAGTAGCCGTGAGGGCCGATGTGAATTAAAATGGGATTCTACTCATCTACAGGACCCTAACTTTCTGACCTTATGCGCGGATTTCTCCTACGATGCGCACAAGCTGAGAAATAAAAGAGGAAATGGAACATGCTTGCCTATTAATACATAGATGATAGTTGTAAATAAGAAATCAATGCAAGTGATTTTCAAATCTGGCTGTACGAAAAACTTGAGGCAAGTAGGGTTAAACCTACATGCTGTGAATGATCAAACAAAACTAAAATATTTTTATGGTACCAAAAGGTGGATCATTGACAAGCAAGTTAAATTTGAATTAGGAAGATAGTGTTTTAGTTTCAATAAATAATATTAACTAAACTGAAAGTTAGCGTTTTATTCTTAATGAGAAATAAGTACTATTTCGTCCATGTAGATGCAACTGTTTCCTTAGGTTATGTTTCTATTCTTTAAACCATTGATGGCGTTTAGATCAAAGGAAGTACCTAATTTAATTTAACTGTGTGTGATAATCACCGTATTTGTTTATGTGATGGGTCAGTTCTTGAATAAAGTGTTCCATTTGATGATGAAGTAAGTGACACAGATTTAATTACCACCCAGGCCCTACGGAACATCATCAACTCGTCGTGTGATCAGCCCATAGGCTACCCCATCTTTGTCTCCCCGCTGACGACGTCCTACGCGGAGACCAACGAGCAGCTGTGTGGCATCGTCGGGGGCCCCATCAGTCTGGGCACCATCAAACGGGCAGTACTCAACTTTTGGGCCAGGTCAGTGAATCAATAGTTTTTTGTTTAGTATCAAAGTCTTAGTAAAAAATTATGCCTTGCATGTTTCTTAAAAAATATACAGTTAAATAATTTTTTTTAACTTTCCCTTTTTTAAATCTTCAGAAAAATTATAATATTTGCAAATTTTTGGTGGAAATAGACATGAATATTCAGTCTTTTCTGGCAATGGCAATAGATTGAGTGCCAAATCTTTTATGAATCTCACTAATTGAAAGGCTAAAGAGTAAGCTTTCATAATGTATTTTTAAAATAGAAATGATCAGCAAAACTAAATTCCTTATCATTTTTTTTTCAATAGCATAAAAATGTAATCCCATCTTCAATTTATTAGATGTCGTCTCTAGTTTTAGGGTTATTATAGTTAGTTATAGGTTAGCTGTATTGGTCATTAAATTTAACCTATAAAAAGTCTTTGTTCTCTCTAAAAAGCTATCACATATGTTTCCTGTGAATACCATATCAACTTGTAGAACTTTCTATACGGTAATAATAATAATAATACCTCTTTATTTGTCAGTTGGACACACTCATTCATTTTATTTGACTCTTCTTGTTTAAACAGTTTTGATAGGAGCTTGTATGTTCAATCACATAACTTCCCTTATAACATTACAGTAGAAGAAGAACAGATTTTTGAAGAGTCAAAAATAAATCAAATCACTTAGTATTGAAATCTCTTCTCCGGTGTATTTTAGAAATTTCGTAAAATATGTTCTCATTAAATCTTGATTTTACAGTTCACATGAATATTGTCACAGTAAGGAGTACAGTTATGATTATGACATATCCTAAACTATTTACTGCCTTTGTGCACGAAACCTGTCAAATATTTATTTACAATTGTCTGATCCACCTTTTCATGCACACGGGTGCAAAAAGGCAAAAGAGTGACTAGACTGAATACATTTCCCATATTAAAAACGAAAATATGAAATACTACAAAACGTTTATAATATTAAATACTACTATCAATTTTAAATACAACCACTACCTCCTACATCAAATATCAATGAATAAGATATTTTTTACTGAAAATTTTGCCAAGTCTAAAGAGGCATTTAATTTATTTTAAACTCATTGTTTAAGTTTAATTAATTTAACACCATCAGAATAATACTGTTAGTTCAGGTGTGGTTAATTCAGTCAGTTGAATCTAAAGTACTCTCAGGTCTGTAGAGGGTTTAGCCCTCACTTGTAAGTGTTGAGTGTCACACCCTCCTGTGCAGGGTGCGGCGGCGGTGCGTGGAGGGCTGCTCCAGCGGGGGGTCAGTGCCCCACGATGACGGGGGCTTCGGTCATGAGGGCGTGTACGCCATGACCACCTACAACATTCACTCAGGTAGGTCGTAACGCTGAAAAATAGATTATTATAACAACACTCTGTTTTGTTTAAAGCCCAGAAAGAGGGTACTAAGATTCACAACTAGTGATTTCCTTTTAAATTTTTTTAAATGATTTTACAAAGATTGACCTGAAAAAAGAGCAAACATATGGTTTTGATTTATAAAAAACCTCCTCCATGATATGTAATTTTTTATGAAAGGAACAACAATTTTACTGCACTACTTGTTAGGTGGAGCTGTTCCGCCAAACAACCTACATCCGCAACACCAGAATCAACAGTAAAAATTAGTAGTTGTGGGTCCACACATGAGGGACCACTTGCTACTTATTTCTTAAATTAAGTTTTATTTTAAGACATATAAGTCGTTATGGTGGCACCGCGCTTTTGCCATTTCTTTAGCTGTAGCTTTGCCAAGTAGTGAATCTAATTTGCTATGATTAGGCCCTTTATTGTTTATTTTCTTGAGAGTTTTACGTTTACTTAGAGTAGGTCTGTGTAAATATTGAGTGTTCAAATTGAACTCAATTTACTTACTTACTTAAACTGAAAGTAGTTTGGACAATGTTTTGTAGCTTGTGACAAAACCAACATTATTATTGGGATGCAGTTGCCTTGCCTGTCTGCTGTTCTAGCTGCTCCTGTGAAGTCACTTTGATTCTTTGTGTTGTGATTCCTTGTTTAAAGCATTCAAATAGAAAATATAAAGTTCATAAAAGTTTTTGATACTTTGATATTGAAACGCCAACATAGTCTTGTGCATATTTTAAGGTGATTATGCTCCTATAAGTGACAATAAAAACTATATGTGAGTTTGTCCTTAAGTGTTGGAGTGGGGGGGCAGAAAAATGGATATAGCCTAAAGGCGGCATGCTCCTCAATTTCGCCCTGCTTATCGGTCGCTACTGACATGTCAAGTTCGACTGTTCAAAGTTCAAACCTTTAAGGGTTCTTGTGTTGAGCAGAAAGCCATCAAAATTAAACCGATTTTTTTATGCTGTGAGGGTAGCAATCTGTAATCATTGATTAAAATAAATAATTTAATATCATGATAGTTTTTATTTATCTCATTTTGTAACAATTACTTTCTGTATATATAGTTTTTCGCATCCATAGTAACTACATCTAACAAAATTCAAACAGTCAATATTCTAGAATTAAATTAATCGTATTCAAAATTTTGGAGAATCCTAGATTGAATTGTGTTATATAAAAAAATTGAATATATGTTGGACAAGTTTTCTGACACTGGCTGAAGTGTGATAAAGATTTCAAGGACTTAATCTGGAGTCCAAATGCATTGCTTAGTTTATGTAACTAAATAAAAATTACTACTTCGATGGGAGGATATTAAATTGCAACCAAGACATTTAGGAGAGAAATTACAAAATTCAAGATGAGGAAAATTTTAAATGGAAGAGGAATGCAATTCAAAATTCAAGAGGAACGCAACTTCTAAATTAAAAGGGAATAAATTTTTATTTTGACATTGCAGATATTCAATAAAAATTCCTGAAAAAGTTGCAAGTATCGCCAAGCTACAATTTTGTTTCTCACCAAATTTGGCTACACATTGAAAATTACCTATCTTCTACAAAGTTATGATATTGATTCCAAACAAAATTCAAAGTGGGATGAAAAATTACTAGTATTCTACAACAATTTACAAGTTATGCCATTGATTCAGAAAAAAATTAACAGTGGTATGAAAATTACAACCAGTTGAGAAGTTATGTCATTGATTCAGAACAAAATTCACAGTTAAATGAAAATAACCAGTATTCTACAATTTAACCATTTATGTCATCGGGTGGGATACCAGTATTATACAACGATAAATTATAGTATTAATAATTTATCGTTATCAACGATAAATTACCAGTATTATACAACGATTTAACCAGTTATGTCATTGATTGGAAACAAAATTCACCGTGTATGAAAATTACCAGTCGTCAACAAACCTACCAAGTTTGGACCGAAATCTTCGAGTGCAAAGAAAACTAATAGGTACCATCAGGTTTTACCATTTTTTGAGGACTTCCATGGTGTTGATTACTTTTTATTGAAAATTTCCCATTGGGTGTGAGTAACTGCATTTCTGAAAATCCATTACTAAGTATTGTCAAACTTTATTATTCCTCTTCCATACTTGTCATATTTGAATCAATAAAAATTTCTCTTGATTTCATTTTTAATTTCTTAGTATTAAATATTTTAAATTAAGTGTTTTTGATTTAAAAATATCTTAAGTTACATTCCACAACAATTTGATTTATAATAAAAATTATAAAACCTTTTTTACAAAACAAAATCTTACATTCTCGGGATAATAAAATTTTTTGTCTAACACACATATGATGATGGAAATTCAATACAAGAACTTCTTGCTCAAAAGGAAATTTTTGTTGGGGTTTAGAGCACTAAACCTATCTTCGGCTCTGTTAACCATTAGGTTTTCAACAATAACTAGGGGACCTGTGCTGCTTCGCTGCATTTAAGGTATGCAGTCTGATTTGCAATTTAATTTTTATTTGATGAGCATATAGCCCCAAATTTAATACCAGTGACGAAATTGTAAACAAATGAAATAATACATTGGCTATACAATTTTATTGTGTAATAAAAAAAACTGAATTTTGTAATACTACAGTCTTCTTAATATAATTCTTCCTAACAAACAATGTTGGTTTTCCATCAAACCCAGGTTAAGTTTCACACATTTTAGTTCAATCAATCAAAAATTCTTTATTCAGTTATGAAACAATTTTCCACATGAAAAAACTTACAAATGACCGTGACTGAATGCCGCCGGTTCAAGAAAGTATACTACTGCTTGGTCCACAAGTTTCATTGATTGTTATTTGAAATGCATCCTGCCTACTAGAGGGTTGCGAAAACTCGGTGGTTCGAATAATTGTGGTTGAATAGTACCACTATACGGCTCTCCTCAAGGTTAAGCAAAACTATTTGAGTGGTCGAGCTGGAAATGGTTTCAGAAGCAACAATCCTGCCCCAAAAATGCCTTAAGAATAAATCTCTGTACTAATATTTATTTGATTTATTGATGCAAAAAAAGTAGAGAAACACAGCAATTTTTGCATAAATTATTGAGCAGTGTCAGGGAGGTCTGAGGTCTGATGGCGTGGTGGAGCCCGTCGAATGTGCTAAAAATAAAAGCCCAAACCGGTAGGGTTTGGTTTCTAGTTCAGTGCTTGATTATTGCTCTAATTTGTAGTGCTGATCAGTGACCCCAAATAATTTGGTTTGTATTACGTTAAGCGCATTTCAAGAAAAGTTTAATGAAGTGACATAATTTTTATTTGACAAAGCTACAATTTATTAGCCTACTGGGTAGTTCATTAATTATCCTAAATTTAGAACATCGAGTTTACAACTTCGGTTGACTTTTCTTCCAATTTGTGCATAATTAGACAAAAAATGAGCCATTTATTTTTGTACAATTAGTTTAGATACGGATATATTCTGCCACACACACACCTATGTTTGTATGTACACTTACAATTGTGGCCTTTTACTTTACTTTCTTATCCTAACAGCTGATACCTCTATGAAGGAAGATGGACTAATCTAGACTTAATGGCGTCTTTTGATATATTAAAACACTTAAATACAATTAACAAAACTGAGTTTATTTTAAATTAAACAATAAGTTATCTGGTGTATGAAAAGGGACTAACAATTGATATTACAAATTATGGGGATTTTATTTAATTAATTACTGTCTTCATAAATAAATGTCTCTGTTTAATATTGACTATTGCTCAAGCATGGAACTTTTCTCAGGGTTGGGGTGGTCGTGCGGGGTCGAATAAATTCTTGTTGAATTAATATTATTATATTGGAAAATAAAATCATAAAATTTGAATTCAATATAGAGATAATTTCTAGATGGAATTGGATAAATTCTCTATGACATTAAGTATTATTGAATCAAAAGGTAGGTTCACTGTCTCAACAATGCTTGCTGTAAGTTCAATCTAGGCTCAAAGTTTCTTCTTGAATCAATATAATTTTAAGGTTTAAATAAGTTCAAAAGGTTCTTCAAAAGTTAATCTAAGTTGATTTCTCTAAGATTCAATTACTATTAATAAATTTCTTGGCTATAAAAACTGTTTAGTCCTTTGATTTGTAGTTCAATGTAATCCAGTAGGTGATGAATAAAATGGAGGGATATTACCAATTTTAAATTTCTTCACTACAGGTTTTAATATCTTCTTGGCCTTCAAAATGGGTGTCTATTACCTGTAGCTCTTCTTCTATATAAAAAAAAATTGAACTTTTGGTGTTCAATAACTAATTTATGGGGTTATTATATTAACTTGGGATGAGACCCTTAAAAATGCATCTAATCACTAGGCCATTCAAATTGAGAAGAAGGATTGTTCATTGTTGCTTGATTGTATCGCATATGTTAATGCACACTGTATCACTGTTAATCTTGGTGTCACTTCACTATTATACTATATTAAATTATTGTCATAGAGATTAATTTAGAATGATTAAATAATTATGGATTTTATTAAATATGAAGCAATTTTATTACATTATGGTATGTAGGCTATATTAATTATTCATTTAGGCTATGTTGATTTACTTAAAATTAAAATGGCATATATTAGGTCTATTTATTTTATGATGTATTGTGGGTATAAATTATTTTCAAGTTCAGGCTATATCTATGGCTAATATATATATTATTTATTTGAAAATTTTAAAATATAAACAAATGTGTTGTTGCAATTCTACTTGCTGTTTATCTTGATTGAATTATACCGAGCGATCCCCTCTCCCCCCTCACCCAGTGCGACCCTCCCCCTCTCACAGCGTGGGCTGCCAGATGCCCAACAATAGATCCTTGGAGCTTTTTGTCCACCTCCGAGTTTATGTCGGGTTCCTTGTTTAGTTAACTGGAAGAGCTGTTCAGTCATTCCATTGAAGTTTTGTGGATAAAAAAATAATGAATTTATAATTTACCTGATGGGAAATCCTCGGACACCTAATTAAAACTTGTTTATTTCATGTTTTACCTTTTTTTTACTTTTACCACTTTTTAAAGGCCAAAAAATGGCCTTTTGGCCATTTAAAACCTGGTAGAGTTACCGATAAACTATTGTTCAAATTTTGTTTAGCTGTCTGGGCTCGGCTCTATACTTGAATATTTTACTATTGTAGTGATTTACAATAATGAATAATGAATATATTTATTGTCATCGGCAAATACATGCATGGACAAGAGTCAGTGGCAGTAAAAACATTGTCTGGTTAATAAGTTCAACAACACTTATCAGTATCCAGTTAATACAGAAAAGGCTGAAAATACATTGATGTGGTGTGGTAACTAGCCAAAAGAATACCTCAGACCGTCGTAAGATTCTCAGAGATTCTCTGTCTTTAAAAAAATCATATTGATGTATTAAGTTACTTAAAATTATTTTCTCCAGTCAAGATTTTCTTCTGTAATGGCTAGTCTCTATTAATGTCATGGTTGATAATGTCATTTCATTAAGTTCAGACTGTTCACCCACTTTTAAAACTATTCAATTCCTCCTTGATAACCAACCCATTGCCCTGACTGTCCAGCAGGTTACGGCCACACGGGCAGCCAGTCCATGGAGTCGACGATGGGCCGAGGCGGGTCGCTGGGCCGGAGTGGCAACCGAGGCAGCATCGCCT
Source organism: Neoaliturus tenellus (assembly GCA_030545055.2). Taxonomy (NCBI): domain Eukaryota; kingdom Metazoa; phylum Arthropoda; class Insecta; order Hemiptera; family Cicadellidae; genus Neoaliturus; species Neoaliturus tenellus. The sequence goes on from CM061537.1 coordinate 98,080,737, forward strand.
CTGCGGGCAAGCCTTCCTCCTCGACCCTCGCGTCGCTGGCCGGCCTGCTCACCTCGGCCCCTCCCTCGGTCCCTCAGGAGAAACAAGAGGAGAGGGAGCGCGAGCAGGTCCTGCAACGAGTACGGGTACGTGTCAATCACTTGATAGACAAAGTAATTGTAGTGTCAGATCAGTGAGTTGCAAAATATTTGAAATTTCCAAAAATTTAACGCTACATCGTTTTTTTTACAAAAAACTCCTTCTTTTGTTTACTACCACTTTTAATGATTTTGGTATCATTTGATTGAGCTTAGCTTGAATTATACAGATACCACTAGTTTAAAAAAAGTTATTTTTGATTGGAATCTTTAAATAATATGTTATTCTGAAGAAGAGTATTTGTTAACCATTGCATGAAAGACAGACAATTCTTTGTAGAATGGTTTTCTAAGTATGATTCCCATTAGGCCTACAAGGATCTTGGTGAATACATCTTCACCTGCCGCCGCGACACCAGTCCGCTGTAAGTTTACAGTAACCTCTGATGGTTAGCTTAGATATTTTATTGTGCATTATGCCAAAAATGCTCTCAAAGGTTATTTACTATGAAAATTACTTTAAATCATTCTATCAATCAACCACGACTATGGAGGAAAGTCGTGCAGGGATGTTCCCATAAATGGCTTGATCCTGGCGTATTTTTAGCTGACCACGGGGAGTTATGATTCATCATTACAAGGTGATTTATTTCCAATTGGTGAAAGTATTTCTGACGTACTGAACAATAAAATACCTAACCGATGCTGTATTTAAACTAGAAGCATCCATATAACACCTACCCATTTATGTAAAGCAATTAACCAATAACTAAGTGCGAGCTGAACGATATTCACTGGAGTTGTTGTCGGTTGCAGATCGTGGACCCCAACCAAGTGTACGACGCCATCAACCTGGGCCGCCGCATTGACGTGAGCTGGCCGGACGAGCGGATGCGGGCGCGCGGCGGCCGGTCACACTGGCGCGACTGGCTACCAGAGAAGGGCATGGAGGGGCAGGTATAACACCCCACACTCGTGTGCAATCTTGTTCAAACATACAATATAACCTTGATATTTCAAACCTGAAGATGAATATGGATACTTTGTAATAACAAGGTCATCAATATACCTAGGGGATTTTTTGCCGTCTCCGATATACTGAGGTTCTTGACAACCGTCCATTACACAACTACACAACTCTTTGTTTTTTTAAAATAATTTCATATGTACCAGACAATATCCTGATAGAAACACTAATCCGATGCAGGCTCATAAAAATCCCCACACAAAGTAGTAAGTAGGGGTGTGCGAGTACTCGAGTGGTCGAATAGTTGTGGTCGAATACTAGCACTATTCGGCTCGGCTCGAGGTTATGCCAAACTATTCGAGTGGTCGAGCTGAAAATAATTACAGAAGCAACAATTCCACAAAAGAAAAAGAGTTAAGAAGAAAACTCTGTACTAACAATTATTTGATTTATTAATTAATGGAAAAAAGCAGAGAAACACGGCAATGTATAATTGAGCTGTGTGATCGCAAACAGGGTTAGGGAGGCAAGACGATGGCAGGTGCGGGGCGGGGTTTGTTTACGACGCAATAGGACCACGCTAATGACCTTGACTGGTGGAGTCAACACACACACACACACACACACACACACGCATGCACTCTTACATGCACCCACACACAGACACACTCTCTCACACACCCTCGCCCAAAGAAAGGTCCTATTAGTTTCCACTTCATTGTGTAATTATCGTTTTGATTCGTGTACTGTTCAGTGACCCTTAGTAATTTTGGGTTATATTATGCAAAACAACACATTTCAAAATGCATTTGATTTGCATTTCAAGAAATGTTTTGATAAAGTTCCATAACATTTTATTTGACAAATTTATTAGACTAATTTGGTAACTAAACATTTAAAACAATTTATTGTTCTTAAATTTTTACCACTTAGACAAAAAGATGAACAATAACTTGTTTTTGTTTGCGTGCTCTTATCTTGAATAAATTATCCCAAGCGACCCTCCCCCTCACCCAGCGCCGGACCCTCTCCCCCCTTCACCTTACCCACCCATCCCAGCTGACAGATGCCAAACAATAGAACACCTGACCTTGGTTTTTTGTCCACATTGGACCCTTTTATTATTCCTTGTTCACTCAATTAGAAGATCTGTTAACCGTGGTTTTGGGTTATCCGGGATCCTTCAACCAGTCATTACCCCGGTTAATCGGGAGTTGACTGCGTTTTACTTTTTTCATTTAATGGCCAAAAAATGGCCTTTTGGGAAGATAAAAGATGGTATTTTTACAAAAAAAATTATCTTTTTTTTTTTTTTTTTTGCTGTCTGGGCTCGGCTTGGCTTGGCTTGAAACTCGAATATTTCATTACCAGCTCGGCTCGACCAGAAAATTCACTATTCGCACACCCCTAGTAGTAAGGTTCACGAAAGTAGTCGGATGGAAATTTTAACAAATGTATCCCCCCTCACGCCTTGCAATGTTGTCATTTGTGGTTATGCTTACCATGTGCAATATTGTTTTAAAATAGGTTTCTGGATAGATTTGGCAACAATGCATGAACTCTCATCAGACTATTTTTGTGAACCTTACTCTAGAAATGAATTACAGTAAAAACATCATTACAACTCAATCTCAAACTCTCTGTATACAAATCCAGCTATGCAGGGCTTAAGTTAAACTGCTAACAGAATCAAGTATATGAGTGATATAAATAATTTTGAAAAAGGTGATAAGCCAGACCTCTTACAAGTGTGTTTCCCAGTCTCCCAGATTTTCCCTGAAGTTTCCTTAAAGGTCATTTACCATAATTTATTGTCTTTTCTCATTACCTAACTGTATTATTGATCGATGATTGAAATTGTCAACACCTTTATCACCTCTGTTAAAAACTCTAAAACATAAATACAAATTATTTTCTAAATGTTTTCTTGTAGATCAGTGCCCTCTTACCTATACCTCATAATAGTGCCATATCAATAAAAATCTGTTATTTTTCAATTTCAATGACAATTAAATTTTTACATTAAAAAAATATATATAAAGTATGAGATCTCTTGTATAACTATTCAATGAAATTGTGACCAAGTTTTAAGAAAAAATGTAAAAAAATAGTGCCCAAAACAGGGGGGTATAATACCACGTTTTACTCACAAACAGGGGAATACAATGTTATGTTTTGCCCAAAAGCCGCATGGTATACATAGCCGACTGCGCATAGCCAAAAGGTGAAAATGACTCTTAAAAATTAAGACTGAAATTATTTATAAATAGACGGGTCTCTTGCTTTATTCCTCTACGGGACCCACTTCAGAGGTAATGGATTACATGTAAATCAAAGATGGTTGTTTTCAGGTGGTTCACCGGTGGATCCCCAGCCACCGAGACCCCAGCCGGCGATCTCATGTGGACAGAACCATCTTGCTGGTCAAGATAGAGGACAAGTACGTCCCCATCGCAGAGGCGGGCGTGGTAGATCTGGGCGCTGAGGTATAGCAGGTATGTGGACTTTCAGCCCTTCTATTAAACCTATTCCAAATGTAGTTCATCAGTAAACCACGAACCAGTTACCCATTTACGAGGGCTGTTCAGAAATTTTCTGTTTATATCTGATGAAAGCAATTAAGTCACAGAGGTGACTATAATAATAATAATAATACCTTTATTGTAGTAGATAATGGTTTACATTGCATTACAACGTCAAAACTATAACATTATTCTTTTACAGTTATTGATATTTTGTTTCTTTGTTTGTTTTACAATGTAAAAATGGACTAATAAAATCATTGAACAATAGATGGAATCATGAACCGATGCCAAAGCTTTTCCCCATATTTTTTCTTTTAAAAATCCCAGCGGTTCCTCATGAATTCATCAATCGAGTAACAAGCACTATATTTATATGTTCAAAGCAATGAATTATTTATCATCAATATCTAGTTTTCTCAAACTTAATTGGTGATTACAAACTAATCGGTGATCATTGAGGTGGGTTCCCCCCCCCCCCCAACTGATTGGTTACCCCAATCAACTGGCGGTGGGCATAGTGAATGACCTTCTTTCCATTGTCCTTCTTGATCAAACTGTGCTGGTGCATAGGTAATGTAAAGAACTGAAATAATGCTCATTATGTGGTCCCCATAACCTGCAGAGGTCAGAATCACTGATGGATGTCCACAAGTTTCATTTTTAGCCCAAAGAGTTTAAAGGAGACCAACTAGACCGTCAGTAGCGGTGATCAAGCTGTCAGCACTTCAACTTTTAACAACCATTTTCATTTGAAATTATAGCGCAAAGTGTAGCCCTAGTGATCTCTGTGACATAATGGTAGACTCCTAATGATACTATCACGAGGTTCGCACCACGTGCCCCCACCCATTACATCATTAGACATGAGCAAAATCTGCTTTCTGAATATCCCTCGTATCTCTACTTGAAATTACTTTGTTTAGCCTTCATTGTTCTTCACTATCCATAATTTTTATAGATGTAATTGGATTGTTTAAGGCTGCGGTCTACCCCTGGCGCGCACCCAAATGCAAGGGTTTTTTAGAATCGTGTTATCTTCTGCCAAATGAAGCCTAGAGCTATAAATAAGGTGTCATATTAAAGAAGAATAACAGTACTAGTTTTCGTCTGTTACAATTTTGTAATTAGTTCATTAAAACTAATAGAAAACTTCAGTTAAAAATCGAGAAAAACAGATGATTTTAGACCGGTATAGCTGAAATTAGAAATTTTATTTTAAAATTCTAAAAAGATAGCCGACTAGATCCTTTTTTATACTTTTAGAAAAAGTTAAGAGCCAATCTCTATCTTAATTGGTTATTTTTAAAACACGATCCCCGTAAACCTCTGCATCTATAAAACTCGAAAACAGATAATTTCACACAATTATAACTGAAATTAGAAATTTTATTTTAAAATTCTAAAAAGATAGCCGACGAGTTCCTTTTTTGTACTTTTAGAAAAAGTTAACAGCCAATCTCTATCTTAATTGGTTAATTCTGAAACACGATCCCCGTAAACCTCTGCAGCCATCAAACTCGCCTAGCGCTACGGCCGTGAGGACGGCATATTCGGCATTGTTGTTGTTTTTGTTTTGGTTGGGGTAGACCGCAGCCTTAATGATAGGTTGACCAGTATTGTTTTTAATTTTTCTTTAAAGAAGTAGGATAGATGTTATTTATTTAAAGCAAAAGTTTGTTGACATATATAGACTGACATCTGTTCAGTATTTTACTTGAAATACTGAACAGATGTTTTTTCTAATTGTGTGATGATTGATTTCAAATCAACAATCAGCATTGGGAGTCAAGAGAACCTTAGAGAAAAGATTTATTTTAAACAAGTCAACTCATATTAAAATTTCATTGGCTGGTTTAATGTTGTAATACTGTCATGATTTTATTTTATGATTTTAATATGAATCTCAAATTTTACAGATTCCCAGAACATCCTGAAGTACCGAATGCCTTATCATCAACAGACTGATTTAGTAATAAGTTATCGAAACGTTAATCAAATATCATGTAAATAGTATAAATACTAGGTATTGTACAAAGAAACTCGTCTCGTATTGTTATGGCCCGCTTGTTGATAGTTGTTTACGATAATTTGTTTTGTACGGAGTTAGTTGATGGCTGTGTTGATGGATTGTATCCATTGAAAACCAAAGTATCCAATTAAATATATTAATGGGATTCCGCTTTTAAAGCTTTTAGCTTTCAATTTAATCGTTATATAATGCAGCTGTATTGAATGGATTTGTTTTAGTCAGGTGGCAAACCGTTAGGTGTAAAATTTAAATTTTACTCGTAAATCTCTCTGGATTGAACATGACTGGTGAAAATGTATTAATTTTTCTTCTTGGGTTCTTATCCAACATTTAGTAGTATGTATGCTTCCTTAATTCTTCGTCTTTCAGTAACTTCAGTATTATCTTGATTGTATTTCTTTATTTTCGCTTCCCCTCACCAGTTATGAACTAAAACAGCTGTATTTGAGCATGATGGTAGCTACTGTATTTCTTTGCAGCAGTGGCCGCAGCTTTTTGTGATCAAATGCATGAAAGTTATAAAATATAACATTGATCATTAGACCAAAGTGTTAAATCCTTTTCAGTTGTTAGGTTTGTATTTCTTTTTCTATTTACAAAATTTTTTGCCAAGTGAAAATGCATAAACACTAGCTGTAGTGCAATACCACAACATGCAGAACTGGTTCAATAAACCAGTCCTTGTACTAGGTGAGTGCAATTAATTGTTATCTCATACAAAGTATTCCTCAACTGCATTTCAATGTTTTGTTTGGATTAGATATATTTGTACTCTTTAAGTTTGTATTTTGATATCGGTCTGAACAAACTTGAGTTTAAGTTAAATAAATACACAGGCCTAACTTTAAAGATTTTAACATCCTGTTGTCAGGTTTTTATGCTGCTAATACCATTGATAGATGAATTTGAATTAATTTTGATTTGATGCCAAGTGTCACAACTAAAACATTATAATTCTTTGTAATATGAATAATATCAATAATTTTTTCAGCTCGTATTTTATTTATGATTTTATTACCACCTGAGTTTTATTTTTATAACTGTTTGAAAGCAAAACAGGCCTTTATGTTAGTTTTAATTTTACTGACGGCAAAAAATGTTTTGCAAATATTTATAGTTATTACTTTTTGGTGAAGTTGTATGTGTTGTAAAATTTTGTGCATAAAAAATTACATAATATTCCAAAGTTAAACTCAACCTAAAACGTGAACCTAATTTATTTATATTTTTGTATGTATTTGTATTACCCATTATTCCTCTCAACTGTTTTGTGTGTGTTTTTTTTATATATAAATTTGTATTTACTGAGTACTAAAAATTTTTGAACCTATATTGTTGATAATGACAAATAATCATATTATGAAATGTAGACTCCATTGCTTGATGGATTATGTGCTTGTTATGATAAAATATGGTGATTAACTATTGAATTTGAATGACAATATTGATGGAAAACATGATAAACTGATAATTATGGTACTTTTGGAATGGAAGATCAAATTTGAATTAGTTTAATTTTTGTAATTTTAATAGAATCAGATAAAAATAAGCAATCTCGTTATTGCTTATTTTACTTTAGTAGTAATAAAAAATCAAATGGGTTTTGTTTAAATCCTTTAACTTCTTGGTTAAGGTTGGAACATTAAAAGCTTAGTGTTACCTTAACAGTGTGACAGTCTTTCAATTTCCTTCAAATGGAAAATGTCTGATTTGAAGTGAAAATTATTCAATAGATTAAATTTTTTTGACAACAGGTATGAGTTTTTGGGGTAAAAAAGAACAGCAAAATTGACATTGGAAACAGTGCAGTAACACAACAGTTAAACTAATGGTGTGCTAATTGAAAAATACCAAAATTTTAAATTGATCCATTTTGTATATTTTTATTTTTATTTTTAAAACTTTGATTGGATTCACATAAATTAGTAGTAAGCACAGAGAAGGTGGTGGTAATATTGATGATGGAAATATCTATATTAGTAAAATTGACGACTTTCAACTAGTTTGAAAATTGGTTGTTAAAATTATTGTGCCACAAGTTCATTAAAAATCATTAACATCTTTGTATTACTTTGCATATCTTTTCAGGTATAAACCAGAATGTGTTTTCTTTTCAATAAAAATTTGGTTGACTACCTTCTTAGTACATTGTTATTTTTTCAGAGTTTAATCAGAACTAGTATACTGGTTGCTCGAAATCGAACAGTTTAATTTAGACTCTTGCTAAAACAGTTACTTTAGTCGTAACTAAATTATTCCCGTCCAATCCAATTTTGTGATTTTCAGTACATAAAACTACTCTTATTTAAAGCTGTACATTAACAGATGTTTTAAATGTTCAACTTATGTCCAATGTTCTGATGAAAAAATTTCAAATTTCAATTATGGTTAGCAACTTTATTTTAAATCCGATTTTCACCAATTTTTGGCGAAAACAACTACATACCAAGCCCCTATCAAACAACACCAAAACCTTGAAAATCGGTTGAAAATTGTAAGAGTTCTCTTAACAACAAAAGCCTTAGCGTACTAAATAAGTGTTGATGTTTTTATTCTGAAATAAATCAATTGTATTAAAACCTCAAATTATTGCAGGCACATAGACATACCCTTATAAAACTTTTTTGTAAGCAAAATTGTAGAAATTTTCTGGAAAATAATGATTTCTGTGTTACTGTACTGTCAAGCAAAAACATTAACTAGAAAAAAGTTTCAACATTACTTGAGGACTTCATCCCAAGACTGAAATGTCAAGACTTTAAACGTACTATTTAGTCAATCAATGTTGAAAAACAGAAATCCCAGTCAAGAACGCCCAAAGACATTAGTTTTGCTAAGAATGTGCTAAGTCAGTGAGTGTTTTGGAGTGGTTTGTTGCATAAGAGGCTATATGAGGAATTATTATTAGTCATCTTTTTTATAATAATAATAAAACTAATTTTGTACACTGTTGTTGATTTATTAATCCTTATTATTGTGGAGTTAAAAATAAATTCACACTAGTATTGCACAAGAATGGGAACAATTCAACTACAAGAGTAAGAGATATCAAATTTAATAGTAGTAAGACATTTTTAAATGGAACGCTTGGAGTGCTCTGCTCTATACTTAGCTTATAATCTATTACCTTTTTAATAAAAGGAAACAAATATAAAATTAGTACAAACACATAAATTTTACAACAATCATTCTTCTCACTTACCATCAATTGTCACCAGATTTAAACCATAAATAATAAAAATTCTTTTAAATATATAAAATTACATTAGAGGACTTAGAGGCATGATTAACAATAATACATAAAACCTTGTAAATCATAAAAACCATTAATGAGCTTATTTGATAATTACAGTCTCAATGATTGTGATGAATGGAAGGATAACATGTTGGCAATTTATCAATTATCAATAAGAATAAAATATATACAAAGTTTCACACACATTTTCACTTTTCCAGATGAGTAAATATTCACAAATGAGAACTTAAATTCATGAAAGGACTAGTATCAGTCAGTCTAGGCTATACTCATATTGGAGCGGTACTTGACAAGATTGACTCGTCCAAAATGATCACAGATCATTCATTGGTCGGTCAATGGTGGTGTGATGAGTGTACTATCTGTTTCCAAAAAATGGGCCAATTAAAACAAAGTAAACCGCCCACCATGGCACGGACTCATCATCGTGGTTGGATCCTAATCGAAGTGCATTTACATATATTTTCATCTGCAATCAATATTTTGGCGTTGAGTTGTGAGTTCTGATGGAAGTATCAGCACAAATTAAGCAGTTGCTTTCTCGTCGACTTTGGTGCCAAAAACTTTAAGCTCCTCTCGGAGAACTTTGCCCGCAGGGTTGCGAGGTATCACGTCCAGGAATCTTACTCCCCCAGCCAACTTCTTGTAGGCCGCCACCTAAAAAGCAAAAACCAGTGTAAGTGTCAATATTTTGATTGCATTATATATTTTGAATTGGATGATAGTCACAGATGAATAAAAACTAGTTGTGAAGACAGAAATTCTGTTACAGCACTGTTTATTGAAATTTTCGGGTTGTTAAAGTTTTTTCATATTATGATGTCTACTGACTGTTTTCCTTAAAACGATTTGTGTAAGATATACATATAACTTAAATAAAATTGTTAAACTTAATACTTATTTGTTAAATTTTTCTATTCACGTATGTTAGTGCCTGCACACAACAGAGCTACTTACCACCTTTTACATTAAAGTTGCTTATATGTTAAAACAAAAAAATTAACTTTTTCAAATTTTTTTACAATTTTTGTTAATTTTATTATGACACATTTTTTTGACACATTTAAATATACTAGTAAAAGTGTTACTCGAAATCAAGCAATTTTATCTGGACTATCCCATGAAATTGCTAAAATTGTTACATTTAGATTTAAATCATCGGCGGATCTTACACGGTCAGTACGGATCGCGATATTTGGATCGTCATCCTGGATCACGATACGGATTGAGCGTGTAAAGTTAAATATTGATGTGTTATCCCGCGATCCGTATTGACCGTGTAAGATCCGCCAATAAAAGCCTACCAATCTAATATTGTGGTTATCAGTATCTAATCACCAAAAATACACTTATTTACAACTGTACATTAACAGATGTTTAAAAACCCAAACCCAAGTCCAATGTTATTCTAATGGAAAATTTTCAAATTTAAACCCTCCAACTGGCAAAGAGACTATAATAGTCGCGGTAGTTGGTGCCTGTAGTGGCAGAGACTATAATAGTCGCGTTTTGTAAGGGTTTCTTTAATTCAAAATAAACAGCTGAAACTGATTTCTAAATTAAATAATTTATATACCAACTGAAAGACGAGTTTCCAAACTTCCATTTTATTACCTAAATAAACTTTAGAGCACCAACGTATTATTGTAATTTTGTGAGAAAGTGAACGAAAATTTTGAAGAAAATCAGTTTCACTATGTACAAATCACAAAGACTGCAAACATAGTATGTTTAAAAAAATCATTACGGGGTATAATTTTTGTCCATGGAACAGTTACCTACCAATGTTAAATTGGTGGTACCACTGTAACCGGCAAGAAATTTGCTATCTTATGATGTAAATTATATTTATTTATATTGATGTGGAAATTTATAATTTCGTTATCTTAACATGTGATGATGTCAGGAAAATAACAAATCAGTCAGTTTTTACGTGTTCGTCAAGTGGCAACGCGACTTATTTGCGGGTAAAATACATTTTTCCACTAAAATATACAATTGCTCGTATATCATAATATATCATTAGGAAGCCTATTAAATTCCGTGTAATGTGGAATTACGTTTTGCCAGATTTCATTATCTGTGTCATTGTAATCACCTGATGTTTCGATGAAATGTTTGCTGGCTGGCTAACCTCACTCCTTGTTTTGTAGCAGCAACGTGTGGAATAATTTGTAAACTGAGTGCGTGTTTAGATGTGTTTTATTAGTTTGTCTTACAATTATGAGTTGTGAATTGAATTTTACTTAGTTTGGAGGGCAATTATTGTGCTAATAAGTTATTGAGACATTACATCAGCTTGGCAATGATTAGACATTATCTTTAGGCCGGATCCTACGTGGGCAACAGATGCAACGCTACAAGAGCGACAAAATTTCAAACAAATGTATAAGCATTGGAGCATTCTTAGTGGGCGACAGCAGCGACAACAATTTACAATGTATAACGTTATGGCGATGCAAGCTTGTCGCTGGTGTCGCTCCCGTCGCTCTCGTCGCGTCGCATCTGTCGCCCAAGTAGGAACCGGCCTTATTAGTTATAGAAACACAAGTTTGGTGTTTGTAAACAAGTGTTATTTTGAGTAGGCCTAAAATTAAAGGGAGAAGATGATATTCGAGGCATTGTTTTTGTGAATGATAACTATGACTGTCGTTGAGTGTCACTTGATTGATTCACTCTATGTGATTTTGTATATTTTATGTGATTGTTGTATATTCCAGTTACCATTATTTAGGCCTACTTTACTATTTTTATTTTGATTTTTTTTCAATAAAAGTTTGATTGCTTCTCTCTATGTGATTTTTATACTATTTTATATATTATATATGGTTTTTACAAGTACCACTCACCATTATAATCCCTCATTTCCAATTTGTTTTGTTTATAAAACAAGAATTTCCCAAAAAATTTTGCTTTCTATTTCAACAAAAAATTCCTTAGGCCTATTTAGAATATAGCCTACAATTAATTGTTTTGCCTGTATTTATGTGGATATATATGTCTTTTTTCTATTACATGAATAACTAAATATCAAAGGGACTAGGTTTGTTGAATATAAAATATCGTTTATACTAAAAAAAAAGAATGTATTTAAGTCTTGATGCGTTTTTGCGAGTCAGTGCCTTAAAAATCAAGGCCTATCTAGATACCAAACATTATAAAAATTTTTTTTTGTAATTTTTCCAAAAACTATATATATTCATGTGGGGAAATACATTTTCAATCATTTTACATAGCTGGTTTTTGGATAATATGTGTTTGTAAAATAATATATACATTTATAGATGAAAAAGTTTTCAACAAAAAAATAAAATTTTATTGTAGTTACAGAACGTAATAGATAAAACAATTTCATACCCATAGGCTAAATCTTACTTTATTCTGTTCCCAATGTAATTGCCTTCAAAAAATATGTATTTTACTGAGATTCCTTGATAAAAAAGACGTTTTACCTCTGTATAAAACTTATTGAATAAAATCTTTGAACATTACCATTTTTTAATATTTTTACTATAACTAATACAAAAATAACTGCATTTTCAATGTGTTTACATTTCTGTGTAGGGAAATAAATTGTGAAAATTTCGTATATCTTAGATATTACATAAAAAAATTACTGCCCCTGCAGCAAAGTTTTTCTTTTAACTTTTTTAAAACAAAAATAATTTTTTTGGTATTTTTTTCTATTTTAACTAAAAAATTATATTTCAAATATTTTTTCTTTTGCAATTCTCAAATTCTACATCATATTCCAAACAATTCAAGTATATAGTTCAATATGTTTGCTCCATTGGTTAATTTTTTATGACTTTTAGAAAATATGTTTGCAAAATCACAAAAATGACCTTGCCACTACAGAGTTCACAGTGCGCCAGTTGGAGGGTTAATAATGGATAGCACTTTTATTTTAAGTTCGATTCTCATAATTTTTTAGCAGAAACATCTACAGATAAAGCCTATCCAACAACACCAGAAATTGTTGGAGTTCTCTTAGAAAAAAAAAAAAAAAAAAAAAAAACCTTAGCGTATCAAATAAGTATAGATAAGTGAGATTTTATGCTATAAATTACTAATGTAATTTTAAAAAAATGTCTAAATTACCTGATATTTTACTGAATGGTCCTGTTTATTTTTTGTGGAAATCCAGGTAAATTAAACTACTTGGTTATGTTATGTGATTCAGAGATTATTTGTCAATGAAAAATGAAAATCATTTTCATTTTTTTTAGACAAAAAATGTCTAAATTACCTGATATTTTACTGAATGGTCCTGTTTATTTTTGGTGGAAATCCAGGTAAATTAAACTACTTGGTTATGTTATGTGATTCAGAGATTATTCGTCAATGAAAAATGAAAATCATTTTCATTTTTTTTAGACAAAAAATGTCTAAATTACCTGATATTTTACTGAATGGTCCTGTTTATTTTTGGTGGAAATCCAGGTAAATTAAACTACTTGGTTATATTATGTGATTCAGAGATTATTCGTCAATGAAAAATGAAAATCATTGACTTTATTCATGATTTTTTCCTAAAAGGATAATAAACCCTAGGCCCGTGGGTTGTACGTGACACGCTATGGGCCCAAGAGATATCCAAGAGATATTCGTGCCATCCCTGATATAAATCACCAAAATAAAAATACTATGATCTCATGACATGGCCATCTCATAGACATCTAACGAATTGACACGGGCATTCGCAACATAACAATGACAGAACTATATGTAGTTTTGTGTTGTGTTATAGTAGTGTTATTTTTGTGTTAACTTTTGGTAGTTAATAAGAATATACCTGCTTTGTAAAGTAAATTTATTTAAACCATTGGCTCTTAGCTTCTTACTCATTTCACCAAGAAACATGTGATTCTAGGATTGGTACAATTCATGACAAACAATCAAACCAAATTATCAATCATATTCACACGTTGAGATATTGTATCTCAGGCGATTGAATAAAATTAACTGACTGACATACAAACAAAGACAACGTTGCCAACAATATAGTAGCTACACCCAAGACGCAGGCAGTGGCAGTGAAGTGATGTCATGAGTGAGTGGTGAGTATTCCATTGGTGCGAAATTTAAAAATCTTTCTTTTGCTTGCACCCCCAACCAACCTTAAAAATGTTTTTCGCCCCTAAGTCCATTTACAAAATTGAAACATAAACCCCCTCCTTTCAGGAAAAAATTTGTAAAGTAATAGATTTTTTGACTTTTCCAAAGTTTATAGGTAAGGGATAAATAATAAGTACTCTTCAGGAGTCCAACTCAGTTATTTCAGTAGCCTGACGGAATGTGGTAAACAATTCTAGTTTGGAAACCTAAAGAGTAGACGAGGTTTTTAGTGCGTAACCCCGTTTTTGTAGGGGAGTCCCACATTAAAGGCTGGCCACCTGTGTGTGTAATTGCATTTTTCCTGCCTCTCCCTAAAAAAAATCTCAGTTATCCCCTCCATAGTATTTCAATTCATCAACTTAATCAGACATTGCTTTTCTTTTCTTTGTTGTTACTGACCTTGGGCTCGAGGAAGGCAGTGACCTCCGACTCCGTGAGGTGGAAGCCCGGCCGCTGCACGACGAATGCCCGCGGGATCTCCCCGGAGAGGATGTCTGGTATTCCCACCACCGCACAGTCCGCCACTCCCGGCATCTGCATTATGATGCCCTCCAGCTCAGTAGGGGAAACCTACACACACAAGCCTTGATATTATCTATTCAAAGAAGGGTATTTACTAAGTGTGTATAACCAGGGCCGATGAGAGAATTTTTGTGCCTGGACAGAGTTCCGGTGTGAGGCCCCCCTTTCAGCCCTGTCTTCTGTGACCAGAACCAGATACAATATAGGGTACACATTTCTATTTTCATGCATTTGGATATTTATTTTGTATTAATACACATAATCTGCTTTATTCTGTTTTTTGCTTTGTACAATTTATTCTGTTTGCATCTGTTATTGCCTGTTTAGGAAGACCTGCCTGGCCTTGTTTTGAAAAACCAAGTTCCCCTAGCCCCCTCCTCCTCATTTTAAAATTTGTGTTTGGGCAAAAGGGGTGAAGTCATTATTTTAGCGTTTTTGATATTTTCTGGAAGAAAAAATTGCTCTTCATCATGGTAAAAACGTTGTTAGGTCAGAAAAATTTTGGTTTAATTGTTATTTTACTAGATCTGAAGGAGATATATCAAGCTACTAAAATACAAAAGTAATAAGTAAAATAATATTGCGCCCCATTCCACGCAAAAGAATTCATTCTGGTAAAAAGGGCATAGGTCAGACTTGAGTCAGTGATAATTCATGCTACTGATGGTATTATAGTTGTATAAAAGTAATACTTTTGGGGTTAAGTCATTAGAAAGTGAAGGTACAATGGAGTTAAATCATATTTTGTAACATCAGATGGGGTTGAGTCATGACACTAAGGGTGCCATCATCGGTCATATCGGGCAAAAGGAGTTAAGTACATTTAAATTCTGTAAAACCAAAACTCAACAAAATTAATGTTTTTTTTTTTCTTCTTAATTTGAGGACAATTTATGTATGTTTTGCATGAAGGTACTAATTTTGATTAATATGGAATAGAAATAGAATACTGATATTGTAAAGTTGGACGTTTCCTTGTCTTGTAACGTTTGCTTTTACCGACTTGACCCTTTTAGCCCAAACATGGAAGGATTCTTTCATTAGTAATTCCTAGTAAGCTGTTTTATTTTTATGCCGAACCTACGCCCTATGCAAATGTATACAGAACCAAATAAGGCCGGCCGCACACCAAAACAGATGCGATGTAAGATGAGACAAAACGGTGCATAACATATATGTTTAAACGGAATAACCGAAAACTGTTGTGTTTGCTGTAGTCCATTTAAACACATGTTATTTCCTTCGCTCGCGAAGATGTTTTTCGCATGCGTCCGTTTTGGTGTGCGGCCAGCCTTAGAAGACAATACCCCAGTCGCAGCAGACCTGTATACTCAGCGAATTTCCAACAGGATTCAATTTTTTTAAACTTCCCCCATAAAAACCATGACAACATGATGTAGGTTTGCTGCCTTAGGGGTATTGCAAGTAGGTATCGGAAAATCCATTCCCAGTGCATGTAATTAATGCATCAAATTCTGATATTTTTCATTTTCTCTATAAACCCCATAGGGGTTTTGGGGTTAAGTAGGTAGGTTTACCGACATTTGGGTGCTGTAAGTAAATATAAGTTAAACCCTACCTAGTGAACGTACATCCCAAATTTGATCAAGTTATGTCAATAAAAAAGTGAGATACAGGGTTTTGTAAATTCACCATAAGAATAACACATGGAAAACCTAGGTATTTTTGAATTTTCTCCGTAACCTGTTAAGCCATGTTAAAAATTCAAAATACTAAATTGTTTGTTTTTTAAGCTTTTTTTAAATGGTTTTATTAAAATTGTTGAATTTTTTAAAGCTTATGTCCAAAAATGCCAAAAACACATTTTTTACCCTTTTGAAACCCTATAAAACCCTGTTCCCAAAACCCGATAATGCTGGTTCGCAAACTCATGAAAATAGACCTGGTCCTACACCTTCATGCCAAATTTCATCAAAATCGGAGGACCCTGTCAAAAGTTATCAGTATCACGGACACATATATATGAAAATGAATAATATTTTTGGCCTCTGGGGACCTCAAAATGAAAAAGTAACATGGTACCCGGGCTTAGGTCTTACCATGGCTACTACCGTAATAGCATATTCCCTATAGGGAAATTCGCCAAAATCAAACAATAACAAATGTCAACAAAATTACGACATATTTTGCTGTCATAATTTAAAAGTGTTAATATTAAAGTGTTTTTTTATATCTTAAGCCTACTTCTATTTCCATTTAACCACTCAATATAATCCTTGAATAAATAATTTAATATTTTGCCTATGCCACATTAAAAAACAGTTCTAAAGTAAACTGACTAAAATCAACTGTTATAAACAATAATATTATTAAACTGATACACAATACGAAAATACCAGATTGTATGCAACAGTGAAATAAAACAAAAACATCAAAAACCCTAAATGCTTCAGCCAATATAATATTTGAATGGGTAAACAAACCACTCCCACAAAGGATCAAGTTTTTTTCAATAGGCTATTATTTGAGGAAACCCGATAAAAATATTAAGGAACAATGTAACTTTGCTTATGTGTAGGTATGAGTAAACAGGTATTAAGAACATGGGCGTATTCACAGTATCTAGAATATGGCGTATTTAGATCTTGACATCTGATCTGGGGGAGCAATCTTGCCGAAATGTAAGGAGATATTTGAATATCAGACTAATTCACCATTAAAACCCTATTTAAATGGTTTGTTTATACTGTAGGATTAAAATAAATAGGTTGCCTTATTCTTTTATCAAAAAATAATTCTTTTATATTTAATGTTGCAGCTCTTGCAACAATTGTAAAAAAATATCATCCAAAAAATCTGGGGGGATATGAACTTACCCCTATATTTTTAAAGTTACTACAGTATATTCTATTAGTTTCTGTTATTAAACTTGATTATATTTTTAAATGCAGACGAATTGTGGTTTATAAGTTTTGCTTTATATTAGTTTATTGCAATAAATAAATAAATTGAGATTAGTGAGAAGTAGACAGCAATTAATTATTTTGAACCGCTCTAATCGATCGAAGCGCTGCGCGGTAAAGTTGGCAGTGGCCAGAATGTGAAGTTTGACCTGTCCGATATCCAAGTTTGCTACCGTTGACGTCACTCAAGTTCATTATCTGCTGGGTAAGCATTTACGCAGGTTAGCCAATACCAAACGACGAACACTGTTCAGACGCTGTAGTGGCATTATTATTAACGATAATCAAATGGAATTGTAGATCTTTTGAATTAATTTGCATTGAGAAATTACAGTTTTATAGTGATAATATAATATAGAAAACTCAATAGTTTAATATGTCTACAGATAAATTTAAGAATGGCAATACGTC
Source organism: Neoaliturus tenellus (assembly GCA_030545055.2). Classification (NCBI taxonomy): domain Eukaryota; kingdom Metazoa; phylum Arthropoda; class Insecta; order Hemiptera; family Cicadellidae; genus Neoaliturus; species Neoaliturus tenellus. Next base: position 98,098,566 of record CM061537.1, read on the forward strand.
AGATTAAGTGATGTGTGTTGGTCAAACTGATTTAGGAAAGTGACGACTGACTCTCACACATTTGTTCTGTTGTGGTGTTGTGTTTGTGCTGTGTGCTTACTATTTCCTTCTAGTATAGCAGTTTTGGTTTGTCCTGCTATAAAAATCGGCAAAAAACAGTTTTTAATACAAATTGTAAAGTGAATGCAAGATAAGATACTTGGTGAATTGAACTACATATTTTTTAAACATGGAAAATGCCGAGATAGTGATGCAGCTACTTGAAGAGTTTTCGAAAGTTAAACCCAAAGAAATCCCGAGAGAGTTGGAGGATTATCTTGGTTATGTTGCAAAATCGGGTGATCCAGTGTTTCAGTGGAGCTTGATAAAAACTTTGCTTAGGGAAAAACTGCTTACCGTTGTTACAGACTTCTATGAAAGTACCTTGACCGCTGAACTTCCTCCCTGTCCTAATGTTGAGCCTTTTAATTATGAACGTATGAAAACTAGCTTACTTGAAAGATTTGACGCTTTTTCCGGTGCGCCTTTTACCATTCAAAGAATCTGTGAATTGCTGATAAATCCTCGCAAGGAATATAACAGGGCAGATAAGTACATGAGAGCAATTGAGAAGAACATTCTAGTTGTAAGTACTCGGGAACCAGGCACAGGAAAACGACCTTTGGAATGTGATCAGTCTGAAACAGTTTTGAACGGAATGCCAGATATAAAAATGAGTGAATCCGATGCTAGTTTACTTCACGTTCCAACAGATTTACCCTATCTTGGTGCTCCTCCAGCCTCTAACGATGTCACCATCGAAACATCAGAACCTAACTCAACTATTGTGGATAGGGTTGGGCTAGGGATAAACGGAGAGGTGAAGCTATTCAATACTGATAAGTCATGCCATACCCAAGAATCTCTTAGTTCAGCAGATGCACAAGGTTCCAGTACAGAACAAGTTAGTTCTAGGATAGAATTAAGTAGGGAAGACGTTCCTCTAAATGTTGAGGAGAAGAATACTGACGAAAGTGACTGTGATAGTAATAGTAGGTCTAGGTCACCTAATTTAACAGACAGCATGAACCTGAGTTCAAACACAGAGCTTGGCAGTCGTTCAGAAATGCCAACAGAAACAAATGATGCAACACTTCCTGACAGTATTGATTCTTCGGATTTATCACAGGATTGTCCTGATAATTTACCTTTGACCAAGATCGAAAGTGATGAAGTAGGAAATATAAGTGATGAGAATGAAGTAAGCTCCAGTCCCGCAGACCCTCCAGAAGATGTTTCAAACACTGGTATTCAAGAAGGAATAAATGAACCGACAGATTCAGAAGCCGAAGCAACTGACTCCTGTAATGTCCAGGATAATGAAACTGATGTCAATTTATCACCAGACAGTGATAACAACAGTGGAGAGGGAGTTATTGTTGAAGATGAAACTAAGACAATCTCTATATCTGAAGTCACGGCGACAAAATCAGATGAGGTTGATTTGGAATGTAATGAGATATCTGGTACAGTAGTTTCACCCATTTCCCCTGAAAACGTATTCTCTCATCAATCTAATAGTGCTGTAGAAAATAAAGTGAATATTGAAGTAGTTGAAGAAAGTGAACAAACTAATTCTCACCCTGATTCTAGTAATGATTCCTATCACCAGAGCAATTCACAATCCAGTGAGTCTAAAGAATACGAAGTAGATCTTGGATCAGAAGCTGATTCATTATCAGAAGTGAATTTAGTCAATATTGACAAGTCATCAAAACGTAGTGATAATATTGACTCAACTCCAGATCAGACTGAAGAAATTATTGTCCAAATTACTGAAGAACTATCCCCTAGTAAAGTCGCTGAAGAAGATAGCATAGAAAAACATGCTGAAGAAGAACCGATTTCTCCCAAACGCTTGAGAATTTCTTCAGATCCAACTGAAGAAGCAGTTGTGAGTGAAAGTTCATGTTCTACTACGACAATCAAAGAAGATGCAACTGCCAGTGTGTCTCAACCTGATGTACAGAGTACAAGTGACATTGTCGTAGAGATGTTTGACAATGAAAGGAGGGATGAAACTGTTATCCAATCTGTTTCTCATATAGCCCCCGACAGCCAAGATCAAATAACAGTTGAAGAAATAAGTGTTGATCCAAGCTGTGAAGCAGAAGTAGAAGCAATGGATGTTGACGATTGCAGTAATCAGATGATGGTCAGCGAGGGGGAAAATGAAGGTGAACCCATGGATGAAGGTGATCAACTTCAAAGTTAGTCCATCCACCTAGGCCTACCTTGCTGTTTCAATATTAGCGGTAAGAATAAGTTTAAAGCTAGCCCTACCATACTGTAAATTATAATAAACAATAAATCTTATTAATAGGCTTTCATATTTTTGTTAGCCTATTGAACCTTATTTATTATAAGTTGAGAAACTCAAATTTTTTATTTAGTATAGGGCACCAGGGGAAGTTAAAAGTTTAATTTCCTAAAACTATTTTAGATAGGCCCTAGCTGATTCTATCATGGTTAAGTAATTTTTTTTTTACTTAACCATGATAGAATCAGCTTGCCATAGTTCATTAGGTCAATCCTACCGGTACACTAATTAACTGAATAGATGAGGCTCTTGTAGCCTATTAAAAAGACTGCCTCAAAAGAAATGGTGTTAATAAATGTTTATATTATTATACAGTGGAGTCTTGATTAGGATGTACTGTACCCAAATATGGTTACCGTACGGTATTCGACCTTCCGTTTTTGTTGTTTTGTCTAACCCGTAAGTTAGTTAGATAGGAAGCCTAAATTACCGTACCTTATGTCAACTTAATTGAACAACAATTTCATAAAACAGAATGGTACATAGTGTAACTTTAATTTTTAGAATTTTCAGGAATGTGCATTTAATCCTAGTAAGGTACTCTTGCTGATGTAGGCTAAGAAACAAGGATGATGACTTCATTCCTAGCATCCACTATAAAGATAACATAGGGTTTAATAGCCTTACCATAGGCTCCCCAAAATTTGTTGGACTAAGTACAAAAATAGTTTTGGGGATTTTACTTGCAGGGAGCAGTACAGACCAAAACTAATTTTAAAATACGAGTTTTAGGTTGTTATAGGCCTATGCTCATTCTTTAAGTCATTAGGCATAGGCCTAATGACTTAAAGAATGAGCATAGAAAATATGAAAATATGAAAAATGAAAATATGGTAAGCATAGGCTTACCATATTTTCACAAAAAAACAGATTTTGACCGGTAGGTCTTATCGGTTTGATTTTTCTGATTTTTAAATCATTCTCAGTCCTGATATTTAAGCTTAGGTTTCTGTAAAACATTTTTTGTAAAGTCATTTAGCCTTGGACCTATTAATTATGATATAATTTCAATAAACCTCCGAGTGTTACTAGTAGATTTTTCTACTCATGTTCGCTAGCTCCGAATAGATTGGATTTTTTTACTGTTCAAAATTGGCATTTAGGGAATCGGTCCAGTCTTGTTCCAGTTCAGTCCGAATGGGTTGAAATTTGGAAACTCTGCAAAATAGAGATTTCAAGCTTTCTTCAGTGTCAATAGTTCATTGGTTGCTTATTTAAGTTGAAACACGTTTGTGGTGGCATGGAAGCAATCACTTTCATACGGAACCCTAATGCCATCCTGGTGGGTGTGATCATTCCCAAACTGTCATGCGATACTATAAATTATTTATTTTTAGAACAGGATCTGAACAAGAAATCTGAAACTTTGCACAGCACTACTTAGTAGTAGCCTATATTGTATTTGGTGACCATGTGGATTTCCCCTGGGCAGCGCTGCTGCTATAGTACTTTGTGGTGGTTTCGATAAAGGATGCCGCCACGAACGTGTTACTGTAACAAAATATTGGTTGTCGGTTGCTGACCTTATACTCACTGAAACATGTAAATTCAACCAACCGTGGGATTAAGGTTATGCAATTATGTGGTGTAACTTAATAATTTTACATGTCTTCTTTTGGGGTTGAAGTAAGTAAGTCTACAGTAATGATGTGTTTTGTTTTTCTATCAACATATTGTCAAATGCTGGATTGACTATATAGGCTAATTTAACTTTTTCCCTGGTTAGGGTTTTTAACTTTTTTTTGGTTAATTTTTTTCTTATATATAGGCTAATTTGGTTTTCAATAAAATGCTAAACCAAATGTAGATCTATTTATATATTTTAGAACTTGTTTGTGTATCTTAAATCAAGTTATTTTAGTTAAGAGGACTTTTTACTGTTTCTTTCTTGGTAAAATTGTTTACCTTAAGTCGAATATGATTCTTCGTAGTCAACTAAATGTAGTCTAAAGGTACCTACTCCAAAGTTTAATCCGACCATCACCTCTGCCATTATTGTACAACTTGATAATTACTAAAGTAACTATGTCAATGAAAAATAAATGACTGATTTCTGATTTAAAATTTAAAAATATATATATTTTAAATTTTTTACTTACAATTTTGGTAGGCCTAATGAAAAAAGTGACTTTTTATTGTTAGATTGGCTACCTAGTCCATTTTCACTAGGCTACTTTCGTATCTAAATTAGGCCTTATAGTTTTATAGCCCTAAGTTATAGAATACCTTATTTATTAATTTTTATTTACGAGTCTGTGAAACCTTATTGATTAATGCTTAAGGGGTCTAACATTGGCGTTTTTACTTATTTTATTTCTCAATTTGTCATAAATATTTTATCCCATGCAAAATTTAAGTCTCCTGGTACGAACGTTAGCTTGAGTGATATGACCAACTGTCCGGACAGCTTTCAGAATCAGGTCGTTGATGGCAGCACGCTCCCACCGGACCACTGTCACAATTTAATTATCTGAGGACGGCTGAGGGACTGAATGCATGTATTATCTTTATTGTTACTGTTTCTTTAATCGTTTGACATATTGAGTAAAAAACACCAAACCTAACTTGCGCCCATCATGAGATGGGTACATGTGGTGGGTCGGTGTCCAACCAAAGTTGAATTCATCAAGACCCTCCCTAAAGGAGCTGACTTTTTGGAATTTTAATTTTCACTCAGTGTTGATTTTACGGTGAATCTCTATTAACCATCACCCTCAGGACCGGGACTATGACGGTTAAGTAAATAGACGGATATAACAGAAATGACTGTAAACTAAACCTGTACAGTACAGCAATTAGTTTTAAAGATTTGGAAGAAATTTTACCCTGTACAAGTGAATGATAATACACAGGCCTTAAATCATATGATCCTCATGGTCATTGACATTGCATTAAATCACAATTTCACCAAAATACTAAAAACGCAGAAAATTCTCCGAAACCGATAATTACATGTAATATGGATGCCATGAAAAAATGCTGCAGTGATAAGCGAGGAAAAAGAAATAGTGATAACCTGGTTAGAATTCCCTATGTGTGGTGATGAGTTTTTGAGACTGATGAGTTATTGGAAATCGTTTTTAGGGTATAAATAAATTATTTCTATAACCTCCCCTTGGTGTGTGTATTTTATACTGCAATCTGAGTTTATTTTTTATTTAGGAACATTTTTCATCAATACCGTAGCCTCACAAGAAATTTTAAAAAAATTAGGTCTAGCCTATATGAAAAAAAGACAAACACCTATGAAACTGATCTTCTAGTTGTAGCTGTAGCCTGTATTTTCAAAGAAAATTAAGAGGATGGAATCACCTGTTTTTAACAATCAGTCATACATTCATATTACCAAGAAAAATCGATTCCTCCTAATCGTTATTCTGAAATTACTCTTGGATGCTTTGAACCATGACAGCTACATTAGACAGCTTTTGATATTTTTTGCTCTCACTTTAGCCCTCTCCTCTCCCTCTCGTGAAGGGGGTGTAGGGGTTTAATTCATTATGCTAATGAAATCTTTAATCTAAATTGAATTTTTGTTACCGCTACCTATACTTTTTTAGTACGATACACAGATTTAGATTTACCTCCACCCTATCCCCATACCCAGGGAAATCTGCGGGAAATGTTTGTTGGTAATATTTGTTATCGAGGGTCTGTGAGTTACTATCCCAATCTGGAAATAAATTCTAAAATTCAATAACATTAGATTTAGATCATCAAAAGATCATTGCATATTTACGCACCGTAACTTACGGGATTAATAAATTAGTTTTACGTTTTGCTTAAACATCATTGGTCATTATTTGATCTTTGGTAGGCCCATTGATCATTAACTGTAGTTTGATTGGCTTGTCTAATTTTTTCAATAAGAATACAATAATCAAGATTTTTGACATTAGGCTAATTTTTTTAGCCATGAGAACTTATGAGTCTCCTTTAAAATCCCTCCCTCCCCCACCCACTTTAGACTTAGCCTGTGGTAGGCCTAGTTTAAGTAACAATGCAAATACCCAACTTTTAAATAATTTCTTTTTTTTTTTTTTGTAACTGCAGTAATTTTTACCTTCAGTAATTTGTTCAATAATTGATTAGAACCAGATTCAATAAAAATTTCATTGGCATGACTGAGTATTTGAGTTTAAAATTAGAGCCCATTTTCCCAAAATATCCTTAAACGTTTCATTAACTGTCTAAAACCCATTAGAAAAATATTAAAAATTAAACATTAACGGGATATGAGCTTTCCAAATCCTGACATAAAATAAGCCTGCTAGTTTTATGTCCTGAATGTTTCAGGTTCCTTTTCATCACCTTGATTCATGGAATGAAGACAACTTCTTGAACTTCGTAAAATGGATCGCCCCTGGCTGCTACTTTAGGTCATAATATGAGACTGTTAATTTATATTACGCAAATTAATGAGTGTTGTTTCAATTCTGAACTTTATACTTTGACTTACATTTTGTATGTATAATCACACTAGTAATAACTTGAATGTCACATATTTGTAATAAAACTGCCCTGTAGTGTCATGGAACTTAGATTATAGTAATCTGTTGATAATTATGATTAATAAGTTTATAATTACATTTTAAATCAGTCAAGAATTTACCAAATGAATTACTTTTAAGCCCAAAAACAAGGTAAAATAATAGGAGTTGAAATTGTGTTTTCTGTCAGGCCTAGGTTCCCCTGAGTTAGGTTACTTTAAATAACCTGTTAGATTTTTAAAACCTCTTGTGGACCAGTCAGAATTGTTGTAGTCTATATTTCAAGAAACATTGTCTATATGCCTGGACCCTGGACCCTAAAACTGTAATAACTAACTTAACTTTAACTAGGCCACTAAAAATCGTAGCCATGTTTTAATAATGTTTGTTTTAATTTGCTGTTAATTGTAGCCATAGTGTATATGTTCTGAATTTTATTTAGCTAACGTGACTTCTTAGAAACTTTTATTATAGGCTACTTAATTAAATTTTGTTGGTTCAGTTGTTTACTATTAATTACAATTTGTAACATGTTTGATAACATGTAGACTACTGTGTTTTAAACTGCATGCTATTCTTAGGTACAATTTTAAAGATACATTGTCATTTTAGTAGGCCTTTTATTCAAAAGTTATGGAATTTTATAAATATTTTTATGTAGGAAATAAAACACATTAGAAAACAATCTTCACTAGCAATTTCCATTTGTTGCTTTAAGAATTGACTTATCCCGTCAGAAAAAACATAATTTTACAAAGGTCCTAAGGGCTTTCCTTCTCCCATGTCTAAAGAAAATTTGTCTCCGACTTTTAATTATTACGATAATGACTTTTGACTGGACGCTAATGGTTTAACTATTTTAGTCATGATTGCCAACGGTTAAAATAGGTTCCTTGTCTCTCACATAAGTAAAATACAAACATTCTGATTTTACCTTGTTGGTTTGGCCTACTACAATGTTACATTTGCCTACAAAATAGTGAAAACTTTATCTTGAGTTCAGTTTGTAGTACTGTGTAAAATTTATTGACATTTTATGTTAAACATACGAGTTGACATTAAAAAGTATAATTTTCCAAATTAAACGATTTTTAATTGAATTCTAGGCTTTAAAAAAAATTATACTTGCATCACAAATAGAAAATGTGAGGCATTGCCATGTCATGAGTCTACCCTAAATGCCAATTTGAGAATTATTTTTTTATCCTCTCATGTATTATTAAAAACTATTACTAATGTTTGTAATACCCAATAAGAAGAGACATCCCAATATCATGGTAGTATGAATAAAACAAATAAAGAAGGACACTCGTTATGGAAAAAAAATGGTATGAGAAGTTTCCTCTGACATAGTAGGGTACTAAACTTTGAAGAGCAGAGACACAAAAACTTATTAGTCAATTCTTATTTCAGTGCGGCTGGTCACCCTCAAAAGATTCGTGCACAAACACACATTCACAAATCATTCATAACCTGCCCTGGCTTGAAAAATTTAATATTTTACATTCAGTTTTAGTTTAGTATTATAAAACTCCATAGGAATAACATTCGAATTTCGTGAATGTAAAATTATCATGATTTGCTAAAGAAAAACAAGCATTAGTTAATAATAATAGTTAATAATAGCATTAGTTAATAATAGTTAATAATAAGTTATTCAGACCTGCCGTTTTTAATCAGGCAATCAGCTTAATTTTAACATTTTAATCTTTAGAATACTAATTGGTGAACGATGACGAACCATAACGATGCTAAACCAGTATGTGTTTTAAGGGCAGATAAATTATGTTCCTATGAGGATGTCCCTACTTACAGGATTACATATAAATAAATTAATATCATAGCTGGATAAAATTTGTTTAATTTTTTATACTGTGTCATTTATGAACACTTGAATTGCTTAAAAATTATAGTGCAATTTGATAAACAGTATATGCAACAATCATCATTTTTAGGTTGTACAATTTGATCATAAATTGGGAGAACTTGGTTTTGTAAGAGAAGGGTCGTGTTTTTATACATGTAATTGTACAAAACAATAATAAATATTCTTTTAGATATAAACTTTGGTTTTCTTCTCAAAGTAGTATATTTAGTTTTTTCCTAAAGCCGCTTCCGCACTGGCCGAACATTCGTTGCGAACTTGTTGTGCAAACACAAAAAAACAACAAACATTTCTGACGAACAATTACTTACCATTTGATTAACATTAGGACCAACAAACAAACAAAAGTTTGCCAGGACACCGTTCGGCCAGTGCATACGCGGCTTAACACATTTATCAATAATATATAGCAGGTCAAACTACATATTATTACTAAGAAACTAGTAATAAGACTGGAGTTAAGACCATTCTCCATCAAAACATTATAACATGCCGCAGATGTAGAAATAAACAAATAGACAGAAAAATATTAGTAATCATCTAAGACAGAAGGTATTTGACGCATACCAGTAAATAATATTTAGGCTACCGAGAGATATATACGGTATATAGGCTTATTGTTGGATGTAAGTTCTTCGAGCTCAACCATTTGTAGGCTACTAAATAAAGTTTTATAATTTAAAAGTTTTATAGTCAAACTGTATTTTAAATTTTATTGAATTTTGGGATTTGCTGCCCTTTTTTGATCTTGTAGAAGTTTGTTTGCATTAGGAAAATTTCTTATACTGGGTGTCATTTATACTTTGTCTCAAATTTTTTTCTCCTAAAAATTTTTAAGAAGTCTATTTCACTCTAAATCAACTGCAAGAAACAATTTTTAAGTAATTTTAATTAACAAATTACAGAGTTTTTTGAAAATTGGGAATCACAGGTTTGAATCTTGGAAAATCTATACTTATTTAATACGCTAAGGGTTTTTTTTTGTCTTGAGAACTCCTCCTACAATTTTCAACCGATTTTCAAGTTTTTGGTGTGAGGCATAAGAACAAAACAGTCCTGTATCAAACCAATTAAGATAAATCTAGACTAAATAATCAAATATAAATAATGTAATATAAAAAAATATAAAATAAGAATTTGTTCAGAGATTTTAAAAATTTATTTTCTTAATGCTTTTCTTTAGTTTGTAATTTTCTTCACAGCTAAAAACATATTTGAGTGATAATCAATATATAAGAGTTAAAGAGATTATTATAAATCAAGCAAATTAAAATGTGAATTTAATATCAATACGGAACTGACTTGAGTCTTGTGGCAACATTTATCTCATGAACTTATCAAGTCACCCAAGATTATGAGGTCGCTTAGGAAGCCAGCTCCAATATACGGTATCCAACAGTATTCTTTTACAGCAACAATAAACAATTTTTAAGCTGTTATTGATGATTTAGTTTTATATCCATAACTTTTTACCTTCAAATGACAAAGAAAGTAATCAGGGTTGCCAAATAAAGCACCCGAAAATAAGGGACGGGGTTTTGTAATCAAGCCTAGGCCCTATACTACTTTTGAGTCGGAAATGGTGGTTGAATATTAAAAGTTATTTGATAATATGAGTAAAAATTATGCCGTCAATACATGTCAAAAGTGTTTTATTGCTACTTTAGTGCTGCCCATGGGCTTTATAGAGCATTTTAAAATTTGAAGATTATTTTTTTATCACCGGTACAAATATCACTGCCACTTAATAAAAAATCTCATGTTTTTAGTGTGTTAGAACATTTTTATTATTTATTTAATTTTATTGGCTAAATCTTGCATTATCAATACCCAATTTGAAAGTTAATTTAAGCAAAATGAAGAATTTTTTTAACATTTGAATATTTGCCAATGTTCATATTTTAGGTTGGTTGTATTAAAAAAGATTTATAAATATATATATATATATATATATATATATATATATATATATATATATTACAACACATTCACACTAATCTACACTTACACATAGTAAGCTAATGTAGAGAGACTGTTGTGATAAAAAAGGCATTTGACTATAAACACGGTGCGGCAGCGACAACTTGGCGGGGCCCGATATGAGTGCGCAGTTCGCAAGCTGTGCAGACAGAAGTTTTCTGAGACTTTAACCACAAGAAGGTCCCGAAAAATTACGATTATCATACAATGATAAACGAGCTGTGACTCTTGCCTTAGAGGTCGGTATTGTATTTATGCACGATACTGTTTTGTAGGTTTGAGATTAGATTGTAACTCGCATAATAACTAAATTTGTCCTTAGTAAATTTCTGTTTTAGGCAAAATACGGGACATTTACCATCCCGGATGACTTCTCTCCGGGACACGGGACAAATTTCCTAAATAAGGGACTGTCCCTTAAAATCCGGGACGTTTGGGAACCCTGAAAGTAATTTATTTTTGTAACTATTTATAGCACTTGTGGCACTTATTTTAATCTTATGCGATTTTAATATTAATAGTGTACTTGTTGCTCAAATTCAAGCAATTTAATTTAAACCATCATATTGTATTGCTAAAAATGTTATGTTTAGTTCTAATTTTTTAAAATTGTTGATCAAAATTTGACCCGTGGGTGGTCTCGAGTAGTGTGTGATGCCACGTTAAACTGTAGGTCCCCAGATACCATTTTCTGTTGGGCTATTAATTAACAGTCCTGCCTAAGGAGAATGTCGGCCTCAGTCAGTAACAAGACTACAAGATTGCGCCACAATCATCCTACACTCATCTCTCATTCATATTCAGGTTAAAATACCCACTATGTGAGGTCCTTGTCTCAAAATAATGCTTTTTTTAAATGTATCTATACTTAATTCGCTAAGCCTTTTTTTGTTAAGAGAACTCCTCGTACAAGTCTCAACCGATTTTCAAGTTTTTGGTGTCATTGTATATAGGGCTTGGTCTGTAGTTGTTTCTGCCAAAAGTTGATGAGAATCAGGCAATAAGGGTGCTATCCATAAATTAAATTTGAAATATTCCATTTATTGTTAGATTTGTGTTCAATATTAGCTCACACAGACAAAAGTTAGTTCTTGTTAGTCATATTAATTTGTAAGTAGCCTATTCACAAGAAATCTGTGTAAATCCTGTTAGAAAAATTTTCATAAACCTGTATTTTTGTTGTTATTCACTTGTTAGTATTACACTGATTTTGCAAAACACAATTACTGAGAATAGGTGTGGGGTTGATAAGTAAATGAATAAGACTGGTATTTATATAAGACTTTCAAAACCATCTAACTTCAAAAATGAATATAGATGAAAGCTTTAGGAAGAACCGGTGACAGATAGTTAAAGAATCTGGTATGAACTGGTTACTTGTGTGTGCCGGCCCGGCCTGACGGGGGGGGGGGGGGGGGGGGGGAGGGAAACAGCTGATTGCGTCTGCATCCAGTTTGCGAGACAGCAGTGCTGCCAACCTTCATGTGTCGATGGAATCATCAGTGGCTGTATTTTTAAATATGTATTAAGAAAATGTTTGATTGTCATTACTGTGATAGGAGTGACGCCCGTCCGTGCCTACTAGAAATTATTTTGGACAATTACTACCAATGTATTATTATTTTGTTCATTTTGACCTCACTGTTAAGCGTTTTGCTTAGTGAGGCTTACTGATGTTATGCTGTTTGTAAGAAATAAATAAATAAATAAAATAAATAAATAAATAACATTGGGATTGGGTTGAGCATTTTAAACATCTGTTAATAGACAGCTATAAGAGGAGTTTTGAAAGATTATTGATAGTAAAAATATTGTGATGGTCACAATGAGGTTAAACTACATATAGAGTGTATGTATTCCTATATCTACAACGGATATAGGGAAATTTGCTCCCTGTTAATTTGTGCCATTTTACCCATGACTCCCGCTGTTTCCATGGTAACTAGACCATTGTTTACAGTTTCCCGTGTAGTATTTGCCCTTTTACCCACACCTATCTGTCTTTTCTATGGCAACCAAACTCACTAGCCTGTTCACAGACCATCAAATCAAAGTGCTTTTAACAAAACAACAAAAATCAGATGTTTTAAAAATAAAATCTGTGATTATTTAAGTTTGTAGCGACCAATTCAAATGTTCAAAAGCATCCACCGCAAAGCGGTTTGTTTACTTTTTTGCCCATTACGTGACAAATTCCAGACACTTTATTTGTGGGGTTTGTCACGTGATAGGCCCTCATTGCAAAAATTGCTAAAATTGGTATCCAAGGAAACAAGTGTAAAGTATGGGATGGTAACCAAAGAAACAGCGGGAATTGTGTGTAAAATGGCGCATATCAACAGGGGCAAAAAATTAATATTCCCAAATTCCCCCGCCTTACCCTACCGGTACTCTAGTCTATTGTTAACAAAATTGAGATACTGCTGATTAGATAGTCATAAACAGTGAACATGAAAGGTGGTTAAAAGGATATCTTCTTAACTGAAGAACTTTGTGATGTAATGTAGGCTATATAAAATTGAATTGGGGGGTGAATTGAGAAATTGTCAACTTGTCACAATTGTCGAAATTGTCACAATTGAGAAATTGTGAATTGAGAAACGGAGAATTGGGGGGTGAAGTTATTTGCGTCTGCAGCATTCCATTAAAGCTGCACGTACTCCCTGGGTGGTGCTAAACGAACAACAACTTTTTGGCAGCTGAACTATCACACGAGTGATCTCTCAGCTATGCCAGCTGCCAGACCAAATTCAAACGGCCCTTTCCAGGGCCATTTTAGAAATGTAGGCTTCGTTTTAAATATATGTCATCTGAACGTAGAGGGCCTGAGCAAATCAAAAAGTGACTGTCTCTAGGGGTGGGCGAGTAGTGGTTTTACGATTCGAGTCGAGTCGAGTCGAGTATTGCATCAACTACTCGGGTATCGAGTCGAGTCGAGTAGTAGTGTGAAAAAGTTTAAAATGAGTTTAAAAAAATAATATTAAATAATAAAAGTAAAAGTATTATTAAATTCATCTTTATTCATAAGAACACTGAAAGATAACCTCAATTTAGGGTACGACAATAAGAACTACTTAGATAAAAGTTGATAAAAAAGTAAGTATATTTATTTACAGTTTTCCTCTTACAATGTGTCGTACAAATCAATTTCTGAGAATTAGGCCTAAGTAAAAAATTTCATCAACAACGAAATTATTGATGGAAGGGAAGGGATTTTTAGTTCGGGACGGGAATTTTTATTTCCCGTCCAATTTCGGAACGGGATTGCTCTCCTCGACGCTATCAGGAAATGTTCGTTTTGACTTTTATCTGAGTGTCGTATAAAGAAATATGAATGTTAAATATCAACTGGTTCTGTTTCCAAACTGTTCCACTTATTTTTGTATAAGTTACAATGAACCTCCTTTAGTTGAAAAGATTTTAAATATCTAATTTTTATATTTGCAGTAACAATAAGATAAGGATACAGTACAAATTTTCTTGTAACCAAAAAAATTAAAAGCAAATCACTAAACAATATACATATAAAAATGTCCATTAAAATTTTATAAAAGTTTTGTTGAATGAAATATTAAACGTTTTGTACAAAGAATTAACAGAAAAATTATGTACATCAAAATCTATATATTAATACGCAAGCATGTTTCATTTCCTCCTTTTTTCTCAGCTCGTGTGCATTGTAGGATAAATTCGCGCATACCGTTGGAAAGGTATAGTCCTGTAGATGAGCAGAATCACATTCTAACTCACATCGGACTCCATAGCTACGCCCCACAGGCTTTCAAAGTTCCAATGTTAATCTTATGGACAAAGGAGAATTGAATGAATCATAAGACAGCTGTTGTATAAACAAGTGCTAGAAAGTTAGGAAGAACATATGTTTCAGTTCTAAAATGTTTTTAAGCTTCTTGGGTCCAGACCAACTTAAATTTTGGTAGAATTTTGATCAGGAGGCGATCTCTAGTATAGATTAAAACAAATTTAATGGAAAAAATTGTAAAGAAAACAAAACTGTATTACATAAATAGGCCTAAGGCCTGCTCAGTTAAAAAATAACAAAAAACAATAAATTGAAATTATAATAAATATTAACACTAAGGAATGAAGTGGTTCAACAAACCAACGCCATTTATAACCCCAAGAAATGTTCTTTTTTTACTTATTGATTTAACTGAGACAGGTTGTTACTTAGAGATTATCATAAAAACTGAACTTTGAAAATAAACACTATTAGACCTAATTATTTTTATTTTTATTTCTATGTATTTATTTAGCTATTTTTTGCTATATTAAAAAAAGGAGTGCATGATGAAAAAATCAATAAAAACAATGAAGGTTTTAAGTTATGAACCTCAAAATCTAATAAATGTATTTGTAATGTTTAATGAAAAAAATATATATTTAATGGGATTTGAAGTTTTTCATTTAAAAATTATATTAAATTATAAAAAGATACTTTTAACATTATAAAACAGTAATTCAATTATAGATTGATTTATTTAACAACACTTTGCCACTTTCCTTTTGGAAAGTCACACAACTTTGGTTGACGTTTTGTTTAATTTGTAAGAATTAGACGAATTAAACGAGCCATCCCTTAGTTTTCTACGACAATTGGTTCAGAAAGTAGCATTTGGTACTAGGAGCCAAAAACACCCCTCTTGAATAAATTACTGCCGGGCGTCGAACAATAGATAAGCTGAACAATAGATCGTCTCGGCGGCCGGCCACGTTTTTGTGTAGCGAGATCGCCGGCCCGCCAGACGTAAACAACTATTGTCACGGCTGCAGCTGCGGGCGCGCGCCGCCGGGAGTGACGACGACGACTACTCGACTCGATTCTCGAGTATTTGCAACTACTCGACTCGAGTTCGAGTAGGACTAATTACCCGAGCCACTACTCGAAACTCGAGTACTCGCCCACCCCTAACTGTCTCAGCAAGGTGCTGCGAGAAAATAATGTCGATGTCCTGGCACTACAAAAAACACATGTAGAAGACTTAGAGAACAGTGCGAGGGGCAACATCACAGGATATAGGCTTGTGGAGGAAATAGGACACAGGGTCTATGGCGTGGCGACTTACGTTAGGCAAGACATAGACGACGTATCAGTCTCCCACAAAAGTTGTGTGAACATCATATTTACTATTGCTGTTAAGGTATCTGAGACTACCATCGTCAATGTCTACAAACCACCGAACATCCAGTGGCCAGATACAGCTCTCCCAACTTTTGAACACCCTGTAGTATATGTAGGTGACTTTAACAGTCATCACACACAGTGGGGATACTCGTCCGATGATGAAAATGGCACTTGCCTTACAAGCTGGGCTGAAAACAACAACCTTTTCTTGGTATTTAATGCCAAGGACCCACACACTTTCCATTCTGCCCGATGGCGTCGTGGGTACACCCCAGACTTGTGCTTTTGTTCTCGTGACCGGTCAGCAACACCCATACCAACTTTCAGGAGGGTCCTAGATGCTTTTCCTCACTCTCAGCATAGGCCTGTTCTGATATCAGTGGGAATCCAAATTCCTCTCGTAAGATCTTTTCCACGGCCTAGGTGGAATTTCAACAAAGCTGAGTGGGAGGCCTTCTCTTCCAGGCTTTACAAAGGCATCAGGTTCATCCCTCCTAAAATAAAAAAAATATGATCGGTTTACACGACTTGTTCTGTCTTGCGCTAAAGCTTCTATCTCAAGAGGTTTTAGGAAAGAGTACATACCAGGATGGAGTCAAGAGTGCGAAGACCTTTACAGTGAGTTCACTGACACTGCCGACAGAGATGTAGCGGACCAACTCCTTAACTCTCTCGACAACTCCAGGAGAGAGAAATGGGTGAAAAATGTTGAAAATCTGAACTTCACCCAAAGTAGTCGGAAAGCTTGGTCTCTGCTCAGGAAACTCTCCACTGGTAAGCCAAATGAAAAACACGCAACCTCACCCTCGTGTTATTGCAAAATGCCTCTCCTGTCTGTCTAAACCGGTGCGTACTTCCGCAGATAGGAAAATAAATTTAAAGCTTAATGAAATTAAGGAAAGTCGGCAAGCGCCATTGGAAGTCTCCAGACCTTTCACAGTAGATGAGCTGGATGTGGCGATTGATGCTATGCCAATTGGCAAAGCAGCAGGTATGGATGAAATCTTCCCGGAGTTCATAAAACACTCGGATAAAAAGGCTAGACAGTGGCTTCTGCAGTTTTTAATTCCATAAGAGAAACCGGCGACTTGCCTGGTATATTTAGAAGATCGAAAATAATAGCTGTCTTGAAGCCAAATAAAGATCCACAACTGCCAGAAAGTTACCGACCCATAGCTCTTCTTAGTGTCTGTTATAAGCTGCTCGAGAGGTTGATATACAACAGAATCCTCCCTGTTCTCGATTCCAGCATCCCAGTCGAACAAGCTGGGTTTAGGCCTGGGCGCAACTGTTGTGACTATGTTCTAGCTCTTACTTCCTTCATCGAGAATGGGTTTGAGCGAAAACTGAAAACCTCTGTTGCTTTCTTAGATCTTACTGCAGCTTATGACACTGTCTGGAGAAAAGGCCTTCTCATTAAATTTAATAACCTTATTCCTTGCCCTTTCCTATTGCGTCTCCTCAACTCGATGCTCTCCAATAGGATGATTAAAGTATATTTGGGATGCAAGGAAAGTACTTTTAGGCAACTAAAAGATGGCCTGCCACAGGGGTCAGTGCTTGCCCCACTGCTGTTTAATGTGTATACTGCCGACATGCCCGACACTTGCTCCTTAAAGTTTGCCTATGCGGATGATATTGCACTGGCTTATCAGCAGCACCAGGAATTCCGACATGCTGAGGAAGTACTAACAAATGACCTCAAGACCCTCGGTGAATACTTTAAGACCTGGAAGCTAAATCCAAACCCAACTAAAACTGAGGTATCTTGCTTTCACTTGAACAATAGACTAGCCCACCAAAAGCTTAAAATCGTATTTGACAGTGTTGAACTAAAGCACAATGATCACCCACAGTACCTGGAAGTCACTTTAGATCGGTCTCTCACATTCAAAAGCCACCTACAAAAGATAGCAGCCAAGGTAAGAGCTAGGACTAACATTGTCCATCACCTTGCTGGCTCCACATGGGGAGCTAATGCACAAGTTCTGCGAACCACTGCTTTGTCCCTGGTTTACTCAACCGCTGAGTACTGTGCTCCCGTGTGGCTGAACAGTGTGCATGTCAGAGAGATCGACGTCCAACTGAACAGTACTATGAGAGCTATAAGTCATACACTCATGGCAACACCTGTACCCTGGCCAGTGCTGTGTAATATCGCTCCACCTGAAATAAGACGAAGGGAGGCACTTACTAGGGAATATAATAAGATCGTATCCGCTCCACAGCTACCCATCCATGATTACCTACGATATGGGCAGATCGAGGTCCCGAAGACCACCCTGCGGACAGCATCCCAGTTGACGGAGACAAACTTTTCCATCAATACCGACTGGACTTCCTCCTGGGACTCTTTCCAAGGCCGGAATCAATTTTTAATTGCTGACCCAACCTTAGCAGTAATTGGTATGGATCTTCCTTGGAAGCAGTGGACTGTTCTCAATCGATTCCGCACTGGTGTGGGAAGATGTAATTATTGGAAATACAAATGGGGAATGACAGAAGACCAGTCATGCGGCTGTGGAGCGGAGTTCCAGACTATGACTCACATAGTCAATGAGTGCCCTTTGAGCGCTTTCCCCGAAGGATTGATTGGGCTGCATTGTGCAAGTGAAACTGGGCTGCAATGGCTTAGCGCCCTGGATTTAGCTTTATAAAGAGAGATCATAACTTTATGTTTTTAGTTTAGTTTTTAAATGTTTTGACGCAGGTGTCAAGCACCGCAGAGAACGTTTTATATTTTTCTGAAGTTGGTGGCTGGCTATTAATGCCATACAATAAATAATAATAATAAATAAATAATAAAATTGAATTAAGTCTTAAGATGAATATTATTAAAGTCTTACCTGATTTCCTTTGACCTTGATAAGTTCTTTGGTCCTATCGACAATGAAGAAGTAGCCGTCTTCATCATAATAAGCGACGTCACCTGTTCTCAGCCAGCCCTCGGAGGTGATAGTTTCCTTGGTCGCTTCTTCGTTGTTTAAGTAACCTGCCATCACCTGGAACCAATTAATATGTTGTGAAATTGCAGTTTCTCTCCTGTCATTTATGTTATACAGTAAACATGTCAGGCTGCTATACTATGGCATGGTTATTTTATTTTGATATTAGTTCAAATCAACTTTTTATTTTTTTATTTTCAGTTCAGTGCAAGTCCAAAATTATTGGGACAGGACCTATTCTTCGGATTAATGAGTACTTCAGATTAAACAAAAATTTTTTACTACTAACTTAAAAATAATATGTAATTGAATAAAGCGGTAAATAATAACACAAGTTGACTGTGATAGCTGACAATTATGAGTCCGAAATGTGCACTTGGTGATCGGAAGCTGTATATCTTGCACAGTGATCATAAAGTCATTGGTTTCAAGGGCGCCCATCAAAGGACATATGTCGAAACCCCCCTCCCCAAAAACATTTTAACCCCCCTCCCCTTACACAAGTTGGCGTTTGGCGAGCTCTCCCTAAAGCATACTTTACTTTCTTTATTTTAGAATACCATTTAGTTGAACATTATCTCAATTTCATTTTTAGCATCATTACATCATCACAGTATTACAACTAGACCTATTTTGGCTCAACTTTCTAAAATGTTATCATAAATGGTGACTTTAATTATATTTCCTTAGGCATTGTGTCACCAAAACTCTCTCAGTTCAGATTGTTTCAGTTATATTTATTCTATTTAATTTAAATAATTTTAGAATTATTGAATCTTTCATAAGTTTAAGCTTATGGATAATTGATTGGAATTTCATATTGACCATGAAATTATGTATGATTTGGGTATGGCATATGGGGTTTAATTTCTTTCTTATTTATTTCCAAAGAAATACGTAGGCCTAGAGAAATGAAATTTTAATACTAAAAAATTAATATGCTTGGCCTTATAGCACAATGTACAGAATATAAAAAGCATTCATACTTCTAAAGAAATTTTTCTCAGCCCTGGACTTTAAATTAGGTTGAATTTTGTTAATACATACCTATTAAAAAATTGTTGAGTGTGACTGGAATGTAAAGATTCTTTTGTGCCATTTTCAAAAAAATTTTTAATGATGGAATTTGAAATTTTTTAAGAATTTTTGCAACTATCAACGTAACTAGACCAGCTCGGCCAATTAGCTAATTTGTATTGTTCAGCACACTCTCTGACATATTTTATTACGGTAGTGATACTTCTCGTTCTAATAGCACACTAGTACTGTGCATGAACAGGTTTAGTAGAATGGCAGCATTAATATAACAAAGTATCTTGGACATCTTAATCTGAGACATATTTGTCCTGAACATGTCATGGAGCTTTAATTATGTCCTGGCCGTGTCCTAAGTTTTGTGTGTTCAAAACCTCGTATAATGTGAATCGAATAGTCACCGAATGCAGTGGTGTCCATTACCTGAGGTCCCTGCACGTACAGCTCCCCGGCGTTGTGAGGTCCCAGGTTCTCGCCTGTCTTGAGGCTGACCACCTTGGCCCGTGTGCCCCGCACCAGACGCCCCGCCGACCCCGCCTTGGACTCTGGCATGTCCTTGGGCGTGAACAGAGTAACCGGTGACGTCTCCGTCATGCCGTACCCTGGGAATTGGTGGGCATGATAAGTGACTGTGATTACCGCAGGTGAGTTTATAAGTACAGAAGAATCCGCTTTACCGAACTACTGGGACCGAACTACAGTAGACTCCCTCTTAACTGGCCACCTTTTAACCGTTCTCCGCTTTAACCGGCCTACCCTGACACAAAATAACATCTTTTCAACCGGCCATTTTTTATCTCAACATCGCTTTAACCGGCCGCGTTTCGCCGGAAACGTAGTTTTCTTATCTAATGTATCAATCAATCCAACTTTATTTCATATTGACGTTCTCAAACCAATTAAACTGTAACGTCTTGGACGGAAGTGACTGCCACCGGAAGTCAATACGTTTGGACCTATTATCCAGTAGACCACAATAAAGAAACAAATTATTATTAGTGTAGGTTTGTTGTGGATTTCATGGGTGGTGGATGTTAGCTATAATCATATAGGCCTACAGTAATGTATTTAAGGTTGTTTTTCAAGTAATAATTATATTTTGGCCATATAAAATTGTGGGTTGGCGTTCTTGAATGAACATCGGTTTAACCGGCCAATTCATTATCCGGCTGCGGCCTGGTCCCGAGGTGGCCGGTTAAGAGGGAGTCTACTGTATGTTTGGAATAGACAAAGCTTGTAAAGAAAGAAAAATATGGACTTGTTTAATCCCTTATACTATTGTAACAAAGATTCTCTGTAATAATCGAACTATAGAAAAATGGCTGAAACATTAACAGAATCGCTTCCAATGGTTGTAAATTATGTGTAAAATATGGACAACCCGGAATTTCTGTGTTCTTGAGTCAAGAATAAATTGGTATTTTTTGAAGAATCGTGTTTATAATCTTCTATATATTAATAGGCAAGCATGTTTTGTTTCCTTCTTTTCTCTCGTCTGCATTGTAGGAGAAATCCACGATTACTGTATGAAAGGTATATAGTCCTGTAGAAGAGCAGAATTCCACTCTAATTAATATCAGACTCCAAGGCTAAGCCTCACAGGCTTTCAAAGTTCCAATGTAAATATTATGGAGGAAGGGGAATTCATTGAAACATTAGACAGCTGTTGTAAAAACAAATGCTAGAAAAGCAGGACCAATAGATGTTTTGGTTATAAAATGCTTTTAAAACTTCTTGGGACCAGAACAACTGAAATCGTAAAGAATTTTGACCTGGAGGGAATCTCTAGTGCATTCTGGATAGGCTTTATTTCATTTTATTTTTTATTTTATTTTATTTTAGAGGAGTTCAGTATAATAGCAGGAGTCCACTGTAAACCCTTCACTGCCTATCCCAGTGTGCCAATAAGACCAGTGACATAAATAGGATTTTAATATGGGGGTTGATTAGCCTGGAAGGAGACACTACCAAGGGATTCTTCTGTTCAAATTAGTAAGTCCGGGGGAGTCTTCATTAATTGGACTGTTAATTAATGATCCTGTCAAATGAATCTGCTGCTATTTGTCTTCGGTAACAAAGCTACAACTCATCTGATTCGTCACACTCATCCTTAGATCCAAACGAGATCTAATTAGGTATAAAGTAATAAACACATGTTAATTTACTGTCCCCTTTTGATCGCTACCATTTTTACCACGATTCCCGCCATTTCCTTGGTAACCAATCTACGCTTTACCCTCGTTTCCTTGGTTACGAATTTTAACTATTCTGATAGGTCAAAACCAGATCTAGAAATCATAGATTATAAAAACTTACTTGAAAAACAAATGGTTGTTGTTGTTTGATTCTTCAACCTCTGATTTGATGGGCTTTGATTGAGATTGGTTACCATAGAAACTAGACAAGTATGTAAGAAAGAATATTGTCTGATTACTTCAATGTATACAGAACCGAATTAGTAGGGACATCCTTAAGGGGAAGTGAGAACGCCGCCCCCAAAACACAGATAGCACCACAAAGACGTAATTTTTATTCAAGGATCATGCTGATTGGTTGAATGGAAACAGATGGCTAGAATAATCTTGCACATGTTTGTTATTGTTTTGATTTTTTTAAACAAAATTTTGACATTTAAGAGGTAGAAAGAGCGCTTCCTGTGACAATAAGGAGAAGTAATCCTAGCATCAGCGCTTTATTTTACTCTGGTTATCAGGGGCAAAACTAAAATTTTTTAACATGGGATGTCCCTACTTATTTGGTTCTGTATACATTGGTCTTACCTAGCTTTGTTACTGACAGATTAATACCCACTTTCTAGGAAATGGCTCATCAGTCATCACTCAGTAGATATTTTGATATTTAATAAATTTTCACAAAAGTTAATTACTCGTATAAGCTAACTCCTGGCTGTCACTTAGTTGATGTTTTGTTAGTTTAAAAGTTATTCAGGCCACAATAGTCTATTCTTCATAAAACATAAATTATATTTCATTTTCACCCCTTAATATTTTTGTGCGGGCATATATAGTGGTTTTATTTAATTTTTGTTTTTAATGACAATTTTCATAAAAATTTGTTTACTCTTTTATACTTAAGACCTGGTTTAGCTCCATACGAGATACACTGTTTTGTGGCAAAGTGTAAGCAAAAAAATTAATAAATTAGTGAACTGAAAAGTACAGTAAGGGAAACAATTTATTCTATTTACCTTGTCTGACGGTGATGTCTCTTCTACCAACTTTCTCGTAGAACTTCTCGATGAGACTCTTGGTGGCCGGGGCAGCCCCGCATGTGACCTCCTTGATGGAAGCGAGGTGCTCCGGCTTGACTGCGGGGTGGGACGAAAGGAACAGAAGCAGGGACGGAACCACAAACAGGAATGTAGGCTGCAACCAGATAGAAGTTCCAGTGTTAAAATGTGTACAAATCGTCTGGTTACTGTAAGGGTTTGATTAGCCAGGATCTATGGTATCTTGCTGCATATGCACAACTCTCAATAAGCTTTCAAGCTTTAAGCGGTCATTACAGTATTTAAGAGAGAAGGAGTTCTTTTATTTTACACAACCCAACCCGACCCTAAAAACATTTTGGACAATTTACCAGTGTTGGGGAGTAGCGCGTTACTTTTTTTGTAGTTTGTAGTGTAACGACGCTCCTTTTCAAAGTAGCAACTAATATTGTAGCGTCGCTACATTTTGAGGCTAATATATAGCGTGAATCACGCTACTTTTCACGCTACATTTGGTACTGAAATGCCCAACATTTTTAACTAATGGAAATAACCCAATTACGCTACTTTGAATAGTTACCGAATACAAAGAAAATCACAATTTCACCACTATTAATTGTTGACTCTGTGTACGAACAGTCAGTATAAAGTAGTACGCTTGAAAACGTTTGGTTGTCGTTGTCTGTCGTCTGCCTTATTGAGTCATGAGTTGCCGATCTCTTGCCATTGTTTTGCGTTACAATAACTAAATTATTTACCAAGTTATTAATGCTAATGAAGTGTTAAAAACACAGTTTATTTGCAATGGCACTGTCTAAATCGCAGTGTCAGTTGGTTTTACCGTGGACAGCTTACAATCAGTTTTTCAAACTTCATAAAGTACTAGAAAATGGAAATTTTGAGGATATATACAGGGTGTCTCTGAACTCTCTACCGACCTTTTGAGGTATTATTCCTGAACCAAAGACAAGTCAAAAAATTATATTAAAAATTTCCAAAACTTCACAGTTACTCAAACTGCCGCCATTTCGTAGTTTTTAAAGAATAATTTTTAACTAGTATACGTGTTGCTCGAAATCGAGCAATTTATTTTCTTACAATGCAAATGTTACATTTAGCTCTAAATCAATTACATCCGACCAATCCAATATTGTGAATCTCTTTAATCGCCAAAACTACATGTATTTACAGCTGATTATTAACAGATGTTTAAATTGCTTTATTTTTAATCCCAATGTTATTTAAATGGGAAATTTTGAGATTTCAATTGTGGATAGCGCCTTTATTTTTAGTCCGATTCTTATCAGTTTTTGGCGGAAAAAACTACAGGCCAAGCCCTATCCAACGACACCAAAAACTTGAAAATCGGTTGAAAAATGTAGGAGGAGTTCTCAGGACAAAAAACCCCTTAGCGTATTAAATAAGTATAGATTTAAGAACGGCTTGGCGTAATAATTTGAAATTCGATACACAGCTTTTTCAAGTAAAGACCTCGCTGAAAAAAATAATAAATGTTTTATCACTCGTATTTTTAAAATGGCGGCTGTTAAAAATTTTTAACCTTGAATTGCACGAAAACTAGATAAGGTAGGCAAAGTTTATGTTCTTTTTTTTTGGGGGGGGGGGGAAATTTAATATGAAATACAACGATGTAAAAGTTATGAAAATCGGTTTATAAATAAGCGAGGTAGAGTGATTTTAATACAAATAGTCACTCATCTGAGCGGGTTGCCGCGCGAAAAGCGCGGTCGCGGCGCCGGCTCAACAATGGTTTGGTTACCAAAACTATTGCTCTCGGTGAAGCGGTACGACCGTGACTAGCCTCTGATAAATTGCTCTATCTCGCTTATTTATGAACCAATTTTCATAATTTTTACATCGTTGGATTTTAAATTGAATTGCCCAAAAAACTCATAAGAACATAAATTTTTCTACCTTATGTAGTTTTTACGCAATTTAAGGTGAAAGATTTTAAACGCCCGCCATTTTGAAAATATCAGTGATAAAAAATTGATCATTTTATTCCAACTAGGTATTCACTTCAAAAAAATGTGTACCAAATTTCATTTTATTACGTCAAGCTGCTCTGAAATTAAAAATTATTCCTTAAAAATAATGGCGGCTGTACGGGTAACTATTCAGTTTTGGAATTTTTAAATATGATGATATTTTGACTTGTCTTTTGTTCAGGAATAATACCTTAAAAGTTCGGTAGGGAGGTCAGAGACACCCTGTATATTCTTTAATGGTATGGCCTATATTCACATTGGTATTAAATAAGTGGATGTCAATCAATGTATGTATGTTAGTGTGTACGCATAATTTTTTTGCGTTTTGATGGACATTTGTCTAAACCACATGACCAAAATATTCTATTATGACTTTTCGTAAAGTAGTGAAAAAGTAGCTAGCTACTTTTTTGTTGTAGTTGTAGTTGTAGCTAGCTACTTTAAAAAAAAAAAGTAGTTGTAGTGTAGTTTAGCTACTTTTTAAAGAAAATAGTTGTAGTTGTAGCTAACTACTTTTAAAAAGTAGTTTACCCAACACTGCAATTTACTGCCACTTTACCAGATTCGAATATGAGAATTAGAAGTTCCTTACTCATTAAAATTTGAATCCTTTTGAATTACAGTTTATAAGCAAGAATTCAGCTGGTGACAAGAAATATTTTTTAAATAAATTATCTTGTTATTGTTGGTAATTCCAGAAAATTTAACAACAATTTACTTGCATAATCTTATCTTATTCCAAGAGCTGTTTGGCTGCTTTACGTCTATCAGTATTTTGACTACTAAATATTTTTAATGACAAAGTTGACTTGATGTGTTATAAAAGTGTGAGTCAACAGACAGGTTGTTAAAAAATGATTCAGACACTGAATATTGCAAACAAATTAATCTAAAGGCAAGTGAGCGTAGCAAATGAGCTTTTCAAAAAATTTGTATAAAAAATAAATTCTTTTAACTCAACTCTCAGTGGCTAAGCAAACGTTTACAGTTATTAATGAAATTAGATTTTAAGATTACCTTATATTTGAGCACACATTCAATGTAAGACTCTGGCGTGAACTTTGGAATGGAGATCATATGCAGGCCATAGGACAGCGATGTGTTGAGGATCGCATTGAATCCGTAAATGTGGAAGAACGGCAGGACGCTCAAAATACGCTCTTGGTAATCAGCTGCAAACCATCACCAATCATCATTTTTTTCACCATAAAAATAGTTAAAAAAAGGATTTACACCTGATTTGTTGGTTTTCCAATTTTAACTTGAAAGACGAATTAAAGTTCAATCAAGTGAGAGGATATTCAATATACATCAAGTACGTTATTATTTGATTTCAAATTCAACTTCTAGAAGATAATAAATAATTTATAATACTTTTGTCCTAAAAGGTTTGAAAAATTTATGTTCTATTTAAGTAAATAATTTATTTAATTTAAGTAAAATATTGGGGTTTTATTTTATTATTAAATGTTAATAAAATATAAATGTGAAAAAATATAAAATAAAATATAATTTTGTAAATATATTTTAGAATGTTGTAGACGTTTTGATTTTTATTGCTAACGGAAATGGTAATGTTTGGTAAATTTGTTAGGGCCATTACAAAACTTATCGTTTTTATTTATTTATTTTCTTATGAAAATTCAAAATGTCAGATTAATATAAGTTAAATTACTGAGTAAAATATTAGGGTTTTATTTTATTATTAAATGTTAATAAAATATAAAGGTGTAAATATATTTTAGAATGTTGTAGACGTTTTGATTTTTATTGCTAACGAAAATTCAAACTATAAATCTACTAAACCTCTGCCAGAAGTTTCTATCAGTACAATCCACTTGTAATGACAGATTTTTATTGAGATTCAAATTGAAGAGTCTGCAGGTATATGAGCCTGAGAGTCTAATTACTCTCGTAATTAGAATTTATATTTTGTTATTCCATTTACAAAAATTAAAATTTATTAAAGTTGTTAAAAGTTGCCTGTGAGTGTAATTTTAGTATTAGTTGGGGAGGAAGAGATTTCTATGGAAATTTTGACACTGTAATGGGAATAAAGGACTCTCGTAATGGGAGACTACACGGATAGATCAGTGAGTCCTGGTTTTCAAATTTTGTATGAAACCAATTTTGTGTTGTTTCTAAAAATTATTAGGGTAGACATAATGCTCCCCTTTACAACACTTTAGTTTTGATTATTTATTTGCAAAAAAAAACAAAAAAAAACATGACAATCCATTGAAAGTTTGAAAAATTGTTAATAAAATGAAAAGTAACATACAAGTTGATCATTTTTGTTTACATTAGTGATTCAATGTTTTGAATGGGGATTATATTGTTCCACTATTACTTCAATTGTGAATAATAATTATTCAAAATAATGGATGTTCACTAAATTTGGCAAAATCTCTAATATAAAATATACACTTTCCATGTAATAGCAGTGTTGAATTATTTAATTGGATGGATTAGTGAATTTGAATTGTTACACAATTGCTCTATCTGTGTACACCAAAACTGAATGAAAAGTTTGGAGATTAAAAACTAGTTTCCATACATATTGAAAATAAATTTTGACCATATAAAATATCAGTAGGAAATGCTTGGAGGTTTTCTAGGAAGTTTCTGGGAAAGAAATTTTATTGGGTACCAGAGTGAAATGGGTTAAGTTGTCCTCATTTCTAATATTCTTCTTACAATACACTGCCATATCATACGCTTATTCATTCATGACCCACAAAGGTACAATGTGAACTTTGCCCTCTCAGCTCAAACAATAACAGTCACTGTTGATAAATCGTGCAAAGTTCACTAACGTACACCTCCTATCAGTTGTTTGGTATTTCAGAATTAGAGAACAAATATTACTCCTGAGTTATACCGTTACTCCAATCATCAAATTAATACCAGTCCCTAAGCTAAAATTAGATTACGATTATTTAAAGTTTAATTACACACAATCGTACATAATGTTTAAATATTTATTTAGCTTATTATATTTAACAAACTAACTGTTCTGCAAATGCTTTAAAATATTTATAAGAAAGTGTTTTAGATTGAGTATTATTTAGTTGTAAGATACTGAAGTGTGCAATATAAAAGGTCTCCAATCTTTCACTTAGTTAAATTGGCAAGTTTATTATTGCCGGGGTTTACCAAGTAGTTCATACTGTAGTATATATATCTATTTACTTGAATTGGATAATATTCAGTAAGATTTTGAAACAGGACACGTTTTTAAAATTAATTTAAAATTCCAAACTTGTTTCACTGAAAAGTTAATATTTTGAAGTTAATATTTTGAATTTATGAATTTTTAAATTTTTGTAGTATTATAATAGTATGACTAGAAAAGAACAACTTTTTTAACTTCATGTTAGACAACACAAAACCCATTTAAGAGTTTGAAAGCAATGTTTCAATAAAGGTAATTCTAAGAAAGCTATTCCAAAAATGTAATCAGGAGGGCAACAAGATTTAAATGTAAATTGACTCCAGATGCTCATATAATAATTTATAATCCTAGAGGTGTTACATGAATTGTGATCCAAGATCTTTTGCCCCTGCAAAGATGCAACTTTAAATTTTAAAAAATTCAGAAATATTTACCTTTTATGTTGTTTTCTCTAATTTTTTTAGTGATTGGAGACCAAAAAAAGACCAAAAAAGAAAAATGGTTTTTGTTTTTAAAATTGACATATTTCTATAGAATTATGCCTATGACATTCCTATGGAAAATGTTCATCAGTAAAATGGACATAGCTGGTTATGTCCATCAGGTACGGAGAGCAGACTGCACTCATCTCAGAAGGAAACACTTTGTTAAGGGCTTACCTATAGTGACTAATTGAAATAAAAAAATTATTAGTAATTCAAATAACAAAAAATTCAGCCCTTCACAAACTCATGAAAATTTCAACATGTGCCAAAGTTGTTTACCTTCAACCAATTAATTAAAATTTTTCTTACAAATGGTTCCCTACAGTATTTTTATTTAAATTTTTTTTTCAATGAGGTATTTGAGTGGTCTTTAAGTACTTTGATAATATTTACATAAATTTAAAAATTTTGCCTCTCTCAGCTTAAAAAGTACCATAACTCTATCTTATTTGCCACTGGTGTCAGAGCCGTCCTTAGGAAATGCGAGGCCTGGAGCAAAATATTTTTGCGAGGCCTTATTTAACGGTGATTGCTGGGGGGTTGTGGGGTATGGAACATTAAACAGCATGTGTCCAAGTTATGTCTAGACGTTTTCCGACTGTCTATATATGTAATCAATCCATTAGACCTCTATATCTTAGAAATTATTTGAGTTACAGACATAAAACTTGGCACAACTATTAATAATTACGGGGTCTCCCTGAACTGTACCCTCTAGCCCTCAACCCTCTCTAACCTCTTTTTCAGGTATTATTCCTGGACCAAAGACAAGCCAAAATATCATATTTAAAATTTAATACAAATTAAATTGATTTAATAGCATATGAGCGGGTTGCCACGCAAAAAGCGCGGTTGCGGCGCCAGCTGAACAATGGATTTCATACCAAAACTGCTCCCGGGGAAGCGGTCCGACCGTGACTAGCCTCAGTTATATCGCTCTATCTCGCTTATTTATGAACCAATTTTCATGACATCGTTGGATTTGAAATTAAATTTTACAAAAAACACATAAGATAAACTTCAAATAAACTTTGCTACCTTATGTAGGTAGTTTTTATGTAATTTAAGGTTAAAGATTTTAATTGGCCACCATTTTGAAAACATGAATTATAAAAAATTGATTATTTTTTCTAGCTAGGTCTTTACTTAAAAAAGCTGTGTACCGAATTTCAACTTATTACGCCAAGCCGTTCTTAAATTAAAAATTATTCTGAAAAAAATACAAAATGGCGGCTGTACAAGTAACTATGGTGTTTTGGAATTTTTAAATATGATATTTTGATTTTGGCTTGTCTTTGGTCCAGGAATAATACCTGAAAAGGAAGGTAGAGAGTTCAGAGACACCCTGTATTAAGTCGCAAATGCAAGTGAATTTTTACATTTCTAACATTTACTGTTTCAAGTTTTAAGATGGCGGTAATTAAAAATGTTCAAAGCTAAATATTTTGAAAAGCTGTAAATTTTACAAACTTTTGCAAACTTACAAAAAATTGCATGATCTGTACCTTAAATAATTTCAAAGATATAATGGATCAATCAAAAATCACATACAGACAAACAGTTGAAAAACGGCTAGAGATAGACAAGTCGGTCATGCATTGTTGTGGCATCTGCAAGCATGGCTCGGCGGCCGCGAGGCTTGGTCCCGTCACCCCGCCCGCCGGCCACCGCTATCAAACGATGTTTTGCGTTTGCATCCTTTTGGTCGCTACTATAACGTACTAATAAGAATCGCATTCGTAGGTTTTTAAATCACAATTATTGAACATATTGTGCGGATAATTAAACCGATATTTTAGGTACGTATCTGTTCATTACATTATTATATCATTTTTATTCAACCTAAACGTTTATGCAACTAACTTTTGCGGGCAGGCCTCGCAGCGCGAGGCCCTCCTCAGCGCGAGGCCTGGAGCGGCCGCTCCACTCGCTCCACCCTAAGGACGGCACTGACTGGTGTTTAGTTCTGATTCACAATTGTTACTTGGGCCA
The DNA here is from genome assembly GCA_030545055.2 of Neoaliturus tenellus. Classification (NCBI taxonomy): domain Eukaryota; kingdom Metazoa; phylum Arthropoda; class Insecta; order Hemiptera; family Cicadellidae; genus Neoaliturus; species Neoaliturus tenellus. Next base: position 98,129,293 of record CM061537.1, read on the forward strand.
AAAAAAACGTATATTTACATAATTTATATTAACATCAATGGTGTTGAGGAGCATTTTCAGCGTGGGAAAGCTTAATACTTATTACCCGTGCAAAAAAAGACTCTACAACTTAACAACTTGAACTTGAGTGTGCAAGCTGAACCATGATTGTTGCTCAAAGTTTTAAACTTAAATTCATAAACAACAATAATGGCAATGTCATGAACGTGCAGGAGAAATCAGTTTTTAAATGGTACATGAAACAAAATCTGATAATTTGTTACAAAGAAGATTTAGAACAAGCTAAGGCCAATATCTTCCATCAAGTAACCTTATCCGGTCCTAGTGCGAAAGGTGAAGAGCATAAAACACTTGTTAGGTAAAGGTATAAGCCTACGCTCGCAGGTGAAGTCGTAGAAAACAATGGATTGTGCGTGGTGGTCTGATTCATCACTAGCCTATACAATCATCATATCTAACACACGGTGTTTTTTTCATTTAGAGCTTCGTCAAAGACCAATTTACAAGATGAAAGTCTTCAATATTCGAGAATAGAGACTGGGAATCAATGCAGCCCGCAGCAACATCATGAATGAAATATAACTTGAGTGTGTTCAGAGTAGATAACCGCATTGACAAACTTTTTGCCATAAGTAGGAGCCATGTTGAAAAGTTTTTATAAAACTAATATTCAGAAAAACTTGAGTGTATTTGTCTTATTTTATATTTATAAAAAGTTTTACAAGCCTCTCCAAAAAAATTGATACAGCAACAGAGTTGTTCAGTTTTTTTTTTGTGTTGTCACGGTATATTTTTCAAATTCCATAAGCAGGGCACGAGGATTTTCTCGTGTTTTTGAAAATGAGTATGGAAATGCCGTTCCCACTCCACTATACCACCGATTAACAATATCTTTAAATATGTTCTGTACATGCTTTGTAAGTGTGAAAATTTACAATATTATTGCCATAAAATCTTTTAGTTTTTACCACCATGGTAGAAAATTGTGATTATATTGTATGTTGTTTTACTTTTATCAGGTTTTCTTTGTTTCAGATAGTTTTATAGGTATTTAAAAATTGTTAATATCTTAGAACTTTGCTTAGCTTTTTCATGTCAATGACTAAGGCAGACCTGAGGTGTGCGTGTGGTTGACGATGGCAGGGTGGTCGCAGGCTACTAAGCTGGCCACGCAGTTCTTGTGCGACAACTTGACTCCCTTGGGCATCCCCGTCGTGCCGCTAGAGTACGGCAGCAGCGCAACCTGTCAGTGAAATTGCAACAATTAACATCTTGAAAACACAAACCATAGTACATGATTAACTTTAGAAAGCTAAGTGGAAGAATATTCAAATTACAAATAATATTATGTAGAGCTAGTTGGTTCCATTGGTTTGATGAATATGAGTGTACTGTATTAACAAGTAAATAAATTGCCGTTCCGTATAAGATTGAGTACTTTATTTTCAATGCAACTGAAATATTGCAATTTTTTTATGCCGGTTTGTACTGTTGACTGAAGGTGTACACCTATATTAATTAGTTTATTTTCAATATTGAGTCCTAAGGGGAAAATTCCACTTAGAACCAAAAAGTGTGTCAAAAGAGGAACAAGCAAAGCCATGACAATGTCAATTTCAATTAGTTCCATCTCTGTTTTCAATAAAAATGCAAATATCTGTTAGTTACTGGATGCCTCCATTATATTGGGTTCAAGTGAGTTTTGCAAACTCTCAAAAATCAACCAGAGAGTGAATGAATATTCATGTTTCACGTGTTTTTCCGGTTTAAATATACACTTTTCAATAGTTCAGAGAAAAAACTTAACTAAAAGTTCAATTGTGTCTTCCACAATGTTACCAATATAATTGTGTCAAGGAACTAAAACTAATATAAATGTTTTCAGTTTCTTGGCACTACTTTTAGTTATCAAATGGTCAGTATTTGATGATATTTATGCGAATGAACTATTTGACCATGTTAATTATTATTTTTCTATTCTAACTTATATTTGATAGTTCTTCTTAAAAATTGCATGTATTTTAAATTGTTGGTTGATGGGACAGGGCTAAAATTACAGGTCTTAGCTTCAGGGATTGGGAAAAATAATAGCATTTAAAAAAAATTACCAAAAAATGAGATATGACTAAATAATATTTTCTTGGTTTTCTTTAACTATTGAATTGATTACGGTTCTTAAATCAGATGATTTGAACTGATATCTAGGACAGTTCAAGAGGTATTCTTTGTACAACCAAGGCAGCCAGACAAAACAAGCTCTTTAATTAGACTGACCATTAGAATTTAATCTTCTTCCACTTAACTTTACTTGATGAAGCAGAGGCCGAAAGGCATGATTATTTGTATTTCAATTGCTAATGACAGAGAGAGGCATTTACTTGTTCAAGACACTAGTTTTGGATTGACTTAGAAATTCCAGAGCTATTGTCCCAGAAAATAAGTACTGATTTAGGAATGAAAAATAGTATATAGTAGAATCCCGTAAATCTGGACTTTGATTACCCGGAATTCTGGTTAGCTTATAAAGCCTGCCAGAATAATAAAGTGCTCTGGATTCGAAGGCTCTAAGTGCTATGGCATCAGCCGGAATGTACAAAACAGTTTTGGTTTTCTTAAAGTTTGTTTTAAGAGATTGTTTTAAAGCTACTTATACTATGAAAAATAAAAGATAATCTTTAAGAGAACTGGCTTTTAATTGCATTGCTTGGTTAACCACATGGAAACCTCCACTGGTAAACATTGCAAACAACATTCAAAATGTAAACAAATAAACAGAACAATAAATCAGCTGTTTAAAATATAGATAAAAGACAACTAAAATAATCATCAGGATCTTAAATACAACACGCTCCTTTTTTTTTAAAGTTCACTTGTAGACTATGTAATCTTGTAGATGTGCTGGTGGATTTCTTGTACGAACTGGTCGTGGTGATTTTGGCTTATTCTCACTTATGACGGGCGGTTTAGGGGGTTCAGGAGAAGCTTCTTTTATGTGAACGCGGTCTCTTCGGTAAGGTGTCTGATTTACTTCGACAACATATGATCTGGTGTTGTGTTTATCTTGAACAACTCCTTTGTTCCAAGGACTATCATCCCCTTTTAACTTTACAAACACAGGCTGACCAATCTCAAGGTCTTTTAGAGGTCTAGCCTTCTTATCTACCCTTTCTTTAACTGTTTTTTTGTTATCAGTAATCTTTTCTGGAACTTTCTGTATAATTTCTGGGTGCAGCTGTTTGTCTGTGAAAGGAATTCCACATCTTGTCCGTCTTCCCATTAGTCTTCGGGCTGGACTACTGCCAATTTTATTAGGGGTGTTTCTTTGTATTAGAAGAGCCTTATATATGTCTTCGTTGTTCTCGAGGGATCTCTTAATTATTTGTTTTGCTACTTTGACAGCAGATTCAGCCTTGCCGTTTCCTTGCGGATGATAAGGTGCAGAGGTCGAATGAGAGAACTCCCACTCCATGGAAAACTTTGAAAACTCTTGGTTTATAAATGGGGTACATTGTCTGTTATAACGAGTCGAGGAATGCCATATCGAGCAAACTGTCTCTTACAGCATCTAATAATGGTTGTTGCTTCCATGTTTGGTATTTCCTCTATTTCAAAAAAATCTGAATAGTGATCTACAATCAACCAAATGACTCTTTTCTTTTTATTTACCTCAATTTCGAACAAATCCATACTAACTATTTCAAAAGGTAATTCAGGAACATGAACAGATTGCATAGGCAGCTTGTAGTTGTTTGCCGAGTGCTTGATACATGTGTTACATTTCCTAACTGTGTTTTCAAGTTCTGGTATAATTCCAGGCCAAAAAATACAGTCTCTTGCAAGCCGCATACTCATCTCAATTCCTTGATGTGCTTGATGTAGTCTTTTAAGCATGTCGGGACGTAATGATTGCGGGATCACAATGCGATGTCCTTTGAATATAAGACTACCATCAAATGTAAGCTCTTCTTTGTATTTATGGTATGATTTCAACTCTTCATTTCTTATAGATTTGGCATTTTCGGGCCAACCATTGAGAATATAACTTATTAGACCTTGTGATATATCATCATCAGCTGTAGCTTTTTTAATATCCTCGAGTCTAGGGTCTGTAATAGGTAAGTGCTCTACATGATTTATATTTTCAATCTCACAAGTCAAATTTATGAAGTAAACACTTTCAAATTCAACTGTTTCCTCGTCTGGTAGGTGCAATCTGGAAAGAAGGTCGGCTATATAGAGTTCAGAACCGGGAACAAATTGTAATTTGATATTAAAACGCTGTAATGCAAGGAGCATGCGCTGTAAACGCTTAGGTGCTGACAGTAACGGTTTCTTCATTATTGTTTGGAGTGGTTTGTGATCACTTTGAACTATTACTTCTTGACCAATTAAGTACTGCTCAAAGCGCATGCAACCAAAGACAACTGCTAAAGCTTCTTTTTCAATCTGTGCGTACTTACTCTCTGTTGCTGTGAGAGTTCTTGAGGCAAAACTTACTGGTTTTCCATCTTGAAGTAGTACTGCTCCCAATCCCGACTGTGAACTATCACATTGTAGAACAACTGGCTTAGTGCTATCATAATATTGGAGGATTGGAGCTTGAGAAACTAGTTTCTTGAGTTTATCGAATGATTTCTTTTCAGTATGTCCCCACTTGAAATTAGTATCAATTTTTGTCAACGATCGTAAGGGTTGAGCCACTGTAGAAACGGATGGTAGAAACTTTGACAAATAATTAATCATTCCTAAAAATGTAAGGACTTCTTTGGCATTACTCGGTTCCGGCATCTTTAAAATAGCTTCCACCTTTGTAGGATCTGGCTTTATTCCTTCACTTGTAAGAAAGTGGCCAAAAAACCTAACGCCTTTCTTGCAAAGAGACATTTTTTCTTTGTTAAGTTTAAGATTCTTTTCACGTAGTCGGATAAACAGTTGTTCTAGCTTTTCATCATGATCTTTTATCGCTTCCTCTTCTGTTTTTCCACAGCCATACACTAGTAAATCATCACACATGACTTCGACTCCTTTTAAACCCTCAACCACTTCATGTTGTACACGTTGGAAGATCTCTGGTGCAGGCGAGATACCAAAAGGAACTCTTTTCCATCTATACCTTCCAAATGGAGTCCAAAACGTAGTGAGGTAACTGCTACGTTCAGCCAAAGCAATTTGCCAAAAACCTCTCCTAGCGTCGAGTGTGGTGAAAACTTTGGCATCTTTAAGATCAGGCATGATTTCTTCCACTGTTGGCATTTGGTAGTGTGGTCTTTTCAACGCCTTATTTAGATCTATAGGGTCAAGACAGATTCTCAACTTCCCGTTTTTATCAATCAATAAAACGTTACTGACCCAGTCTGTATGTTTATCAACTTTAGCTATAACGTCCATTTTTTCAAGCTCTTCAATTGTTTCTTTTAGTTTTTCTCGAAGCTTAACAGGGACCCTTCTAGCTTGTTGAATAACCGGCCTGGCAGATCCATCAACTTCTAATTCCACTTCTCCAGGTATCCTACCGAGTCCTTCAAACACGTCCAGATATTTATTGACTACCTTTTCCGAACTCGATAATCCTTTTGCATGTGCTTTGTCAAGCTTGTTGATTATCCTCAAAAAACCTAGCTTAGAAGATGCTTTGTATGACAAAAGCGGAATTTGATCTTTGTCTACTACAATAAAACAAACTTTAAATAATTCATTATGACGATTAACTAGCAGTGTGATTTCCCCTTTTGGATTGGTAATACCATCTCCAAACCCTCTTATTTTGAAGCTACATGGTTTCAGCTTTGGGCAGTAATCAGACAATAAATCACAAAGCTGGCTGTAACCAATAACTGAACACGTAGCTGCTGAATCTAGAATACACTCAGTCTGTTTCACTTTGTTATCGATTATAAACGAAATTTTCGAGGTAGCAACTCTATCAGCATGATCTTCTGATTGACTCAAACAGTAAATTGATTGTTCATCACTATCATAATTACTTATAACATCAAGTTGTTTTATACTCCTAGACGTGCTTTTACAAACTTTCGCAAAGTGATTAAGCTTTTTGCAATTTGTACATTGCTTACCATAGGCTGGACAAGCCCTGGGCGCGTGTATACTGCCACAATACATACAGGTACGATTGTTAGAGGCGGTATTCTGTGAAGAATGCTCTGGTTTATGTTCAATTTTCTTTTGTTTAGAGAACTTTTTTAAGGCTTGAATATCTGCTGTTTTTTCTTTTAACAAGTTAGTCTTATTCGAGAGTTCATCCAATTGAGCTTTACTCAGTTCAGCACTTTTAATTTTGTAAATAACATCTTGAAGCCTTAGGTGTTTGTCATCGTACAGCTTTTCCCTGAGTTTGATGTTATTTATCGAAACACACAGCCTATCTAGAATGAATTCATCAGTCATATTAAAATCACATTTGGGACACTTAAAGTTGCAGTTCTTACCTAAGGACTTCAACCTATCCACATACTCATCGATGGTCTCAGCTTGGCCTTGTATTGACATGTTGAAAATAGCTCTTTCATACCTGGTATTTAGTTCAGGAACAAGATATTTGACGATCGAATTCAAAACAGATTCGCAGGATTCCTTATCTTCTTTTGCAAGAGGAAAGTTTTCATACAGTCTAAAACATTTCTCACCAATAGCTGATAAGAGTACGGCTATTTTCTCTTCTTCAGGTCGTGATACCAGGCCTGATGCTAATAAATAATTCTCCCATGAAGATCTAAAAAACTTAACATTAGCTTTCAAATCTCCTTCAAACTCAATAGGTCTTGGCAATGGTATATTAGGCAGATAAGCATACTGTACTGATGCAGTTTGAGGCTTGCATTCACCCATCAGTGCAGTCAGTCTTTTTACTTCCTCTTCTAGCTCATAAAGTCTTTCTTGCTCAATCATTGCTCGTATTTTATTGAAAGTTAACACGGGTTTTAATTTTATACACCTGACACCATGTTTTAAAGCTACTTATACTATGAAAAATAAAAGATAATCTTTAAGAGAACTGGCTTTTAATTGCATTGCTTGGTTAACCACATGGAAACCTCCACTGGTAAACATTGCAAACAACATTCAAAATGTAAACAAATAAACAGAACAATAAATCAGCTGTTTAAAATATAGATAAAAGACAACTAAAATAATCATCAGGATCTTAAATACAACAGAGATGAGGTATTTTAGTTTTTCAATTTTGTATATTATGCTGGAAATAAATGTTTTTATAGGAATAACATAAACTTTTCATTCTTTTTCTTAATAATGAAATAAAATTACCTTGCCCAATCACTGGTTATCAAAAGACAACATATTTGTTCCTTAGAAATTCATCAGCTCCATAGTATGCAACTACCTCCCATAATCCAATGTATTATTACATTGTGGCTTGTCAAATGATTCAATAAAAAGTTGTCCCAGTCACCAAGTAAAAGTTGTCATAATGATAAAATTAATAAAACTGAATAATACTGTTTAAAATTGTACTTGGGCTGGCCAGCACATCACCTTTATCACAAAAACAGCTGGGTTATTATTTATTCAGTCATGTACAATAATTCCATATTGTGTTGACTATGACTAATACTATATGCCTTAAAAGATAGAGCCACCAGTTTATTAAACCCAAATACATTGTGGCAAAGTGCATTTTATTTATTAAAATACAATTAATTTAAGTGTTTGCATGGGGATGGTTTATAAACTCTACCACACTATAAAATGCATTATTTATTAAATACTCTCTAAGTTTTTTCTGAAATAGTCTTTTATCATTAAACAAACTAGATAATACTGATTCATTGAAGGTGTTGTCTTCTTTTTCTTCTTCTTCTTCTTCTTCTTCTTATTATTATTATTATTGTTTTTCCAATGCCATCTATGTTGATGTTCTTCTTACTTTCACTTCAAACTTCTTTGTATTTTTGTTTGTCTATGTATTATGTATCAAAAATAATATTTGATTTAAGGAAGTTTGATCATTGAGGATGTTGTTGGGTTCGGTCTTTTTTTGCTTTGTAGATGGTGGATTCTTCTTTTACATCAAGCTTAAAACTTTTTGGTAAAACCTCAATTATTTCCATGTTATTCTCGATTGATGTATAGCTATGGCCTTCTGATACTAAATGTTCTGCATATGAGGATTGTTGATAGTGAAGTCTCTTAGGTACGGTATGTGTTCTTTAAATCTTTGGTTGAAGGATCTTCCAGTTTGACCGATGTAATATTTTGGACAGTCGTTGCAGTTGATTTTGTACATGCCTGATTTATCATAGTTGTTTGTGGTGGCTCGTTTGGTATGGAAAAACTTTTGTAAAGTATTGTTGACCGAATGAGCGCTTGTTGTGTTATTTCGGTTAAAGATTTTGGTGACAGCATTGTTAATTTTTCCATAGTACTGTATTTTTTATATAATTTTCTCAGGCTTTTCTTTGTTTTTGTTTTGATTTTGTTTTTGCTTTTTTACTATGGAGTCTATCATTTGTGGTCTGTATCCGTTTACTCTTGCAATATGCTTAATAGTTAAGTACTCCTTGTTGTATGCTTTTGGGCTCAGGAGATATGAAAGTAATCTATGGACCATGGAGTTATAAGCTGCGATTTTGTGTGACCAAAGATGATTAAATGTCTTATGAATTGTGTGGTCTGTGGTTGTTGGTTTTGTATATATTTCAAAATCAAACTGGTTGTTGGACTTCTTTATTGTGACATCTAAAAAGTTAATTGCTTGATTCTCCTCTGTTTCTAATGTGAACTTTAGTTTGCTAAGGATGTGACTGGGACAACTTTTTATATTTGACAAGCCACAAAGTAGAGATAACAGAAACTGTTAACTGATCATACATGTAATGGTTTGCCGAATGACACAGTGTAATAGGTACAGATCAATTTGGTTGATATGATTTCTAAAGTTGATGTTGAATAAAAAGTTTTGTTAAAATGAATTATTTGACCATTACATGTATGGACTATAGCTTCTTTTACTATATTTTACAATTTACAATTTAAATTGGAATATGTGGTAATTGCATACTATGGACCTGATGAAGTTTTTAAGGAACGAAACATGTCGTTTTTTGATAACTAGTGATTGGACAAGGTAATTTTATTTCATTATTAATATATACCAATCCAGGGTCACAATGAATACTATACTTTTTCTTATATTTTTCCCAATAATCCTTACATTTCACAAACCTGGACAAAGTTCAGTTCACATTAGTCCAGGTTTACGGGACTCCACTGTATTTTCAAATGTATTAAATACTGTACTGTATTTGCAAATCTTAGATTTTAGTACCGTAGATTAATTAGCAGATTGGAAAACATTGACTAGTATTTTTAGTTTAAAACAAGGAAAAGGCATAAATGTCTGTTAATGTAAAAAAAAAAAAAAAACACAAATACTTTCAATGGTTTTAAAATAAAATAGTGCCTTTATGAATTTTTTTGTATTAAACCTTGACTATTGAAAATACCTTGAAAATTGATGAATAATTGTATGGTAAAATAACCTATGTATTTCAACTGTCTAGGTTGGACAGTCAATAAAATATTTTTACTTCCCTTATTTACAGAAACTGAGAGTTCTTTACTCGCTATTTTTATTTTTACAGTAAAAACCTTTCATTTTAAGGAAGAAACTTATCACTTTTCTTACCTCATTTGGATCGATCTCTGGCAGAATGACATTGGGTTTGGCAGATGTGACAATGTCTTTAAAGCTAAAGACTCTTGCAGTCTGATCCGTCTCTCCCCCCACCACCACCGAGCCCTTGTAGCCCTTCAGCTTTGGTCCGATACCCTCGATGACAGGGTACAGCTGCGGAATCGTAACACAACATTTGACGCTTGCATTCTCAAACTGGCGTAGAATCTCTCCTGTAACAACGGAATTATTGATATTAAAACATTAAACATGCCACCCCACAGTGAATGCAATGTACTTTCAAAATGTCTAAGATTTAATAAAAGATTAAGAGAATGCAGGCTTGTGCTTTTTTTGTCTTGTTACTCAAAATAGTGCTTTTACCTAAAAAATGCATAACACCACCAAGAAGATTAAGAGAGGAATTATGGCTACTCACAGAAAATAAACGATCAAAGAAATCATTTTAGTTTCTATAACGTTATTTCAAGGTTATATACTATCAAGGCTTCTTTAGATTGAAAACTACTTAGAATCCACCAAGCACCATTTAACACAATTTAAAATTTTACTTAAGTTTTTCACCATTTTAACTCTTTGTGTTAAGTATATCTCACTCTAGGTATCACATTTTTACTCATAAGATAATATATTTTTTGCCTTGTCTTCCTATGTCAGTGGAATTTTTTTACATTTTGACAGGGAACAGGCCAATCCTTGTTAATGTCACAATCTAAAATTGATAGATAATGTAATTAATTAACTGCTCAATGACATTATATTTCATTACATTTTTTGAGACAGCGACACATTCTATGGTGCATATATTTTAAGGTGAGTGTGACTGCAGGGTGGGTGTGATGATCGAGGTGTAGCTTTGTTACTGACTAATTGACCTGATTCATTTGTCAAGATCATTAATTAATAGTACAATAACAAAAGGCAGGGTCCAGTTTCAAAGCATCAAAAAGCCATTATCTTTTCTCAGGATCAAACCGGTAACCTTCATGTTGGTAAGGTGAGGTCGAGCTTTTTAACCACTCAGCCACCGTACCTAGCAGAGTGAATCAACGCTGTTGGGGATTGAACTGTAAACCTCAGGTTTGTGTGGTGAGCACTACATATAGTTTATATCTAAAAAAGAAAAATTATGTTCGCTTAACAAGCCGTTATCTGACTTTGACAAAACAACTGATAAACTGCCTCTCAGCCCACAGTTGCCTTCTTCAGAGGTCTCTAAAACAAATCACTCAAGGATCAGAGAGGGTGTTGGTAGTTTACCTCAACATGATGAGAGATTTTTGTCTTGCTGGACTTCTGAAGAAGGCAAAGTAAATTGATTTTATGAAGTCATTGTAATTTATGCTTAAAGTGACATGAAAACCGAAATAAAGTTACCGGAAGTGTAGAGAGGGTTGACGAAGGTGACGGTGAGCCCCGCCTCCAGTGCTCCGTGGATCGCGAACACGTACTCGGGGACATTGGGCATCAGGATGCCGACGACCTCGCCCTTCTTGAGCTGAAGCCGCTGGATCAGAGCGGTGGCGAAGGCGTGAGAGATGAACCGTGCCTCTCCGTACGTGTAGCTGCGCCCACTGCTGCCGCACGTCTGCACCACAATACAGCAAAATTTGGTAGGAATATATAAATTTAAAGAAGTGTATTGTAGTTTTAATTTATCAGTTCAAATAGCCTTTAAAAAGTTTTAAAATCATGAATAATTAAAAACATTAATGTTTTGACAATTTTTTTCTGCTATTTGTAAACTATCAAATCATAATTTTTAGATTATATTTTTATTTTTCAAGGATATAATTTAGCCTTTACTTTCAAATGAAATAGATATAAATTAGGTGTTCTCTACTCACCATGCTTTTTTATGTAGGATGTTTCATATTACTCTCATTTCTTAGTTTTTGAACATATGCCTCTACTACCCCGAATCAATGGGATTAAGACCTTTAATTTAAGACCCCTCCCACCATCCTACTATTTATAAAATGATCATAATTTTTATTTAAGAAACTTTGTTTACAATTAATTATGTATAGACTAGATGTAGTTGAAATTGTTTAAATTTTTATAAAAGGAGGAATGAATTTTTAAACATGATAGATCATTATTCTCAGTAGAAAGTATTGACATTACCGGTTTTGTATTTAAGAGCTTGATTCTGAAGGATTTCCTTATTTCTATTAGCGAATTTCCATACAGTAGAAGCCCTCTAGTCCGGCCTCGGATGGTTCGGCCACCTCACAATCCGGCCGCTGTCTTCCGGAAATGAAAAGTTCAGCCGTGAGTGTTTGCCACGGCCAAAATAGACACACATATTAACTTGTTTAATTTTATATCACTAAAATAAGTTAGATCAATTGTCAATTTCCGGATTGTTTGGTTTCAGATGTCTTTGAAACATTTTATTTAAGTTCTATTTTTAATCATTATCTTTATCTGTGAATTTTGCATACCTCATTAAAATCTGTAAATGAATATTCCTGCTGCATCCACAAGAAGGAAGTAAGTTAATTTAGAACTTAATTTGATTTAGTTATTAATATCCTTTCCTAAAATTTGTTTGTCAAATATTTTTATTTAGTTGATTAAAAGGTAATGTAGTTTAACTAAGAATAAACTGAAATACATGGTACCATATTACATTCATAAATTTATTTGACACATTCTATTTTACTCTTTGTCCTAAGTTCTTTAAGCAGAATAATTATTTATGTATGAGGATTCAAACTCAAGCAAAGAAAATAGAGACCCAATATAAATGTATTTCTGGATTTACAAGTTTTCATGTAGGCTAATGCGAACAACCGATCCTGTTCATTAAACTTTCCCTTTGAAAGCAAAGATTTATCCGGATTGTTGGCTTTGAAGACATAGAAAAAGCATTTATTTAATACCGTGTATCATCATTTTCTTTATTAAATTAATCTGTTATAAGCAATGAATCTTGAATATAATAAAGTTAGGTGACATCATCAACAACAAAGAACAAATAGTTGGTGCTTCACCTGATAGCAACTGTCAAACAGATGTGACATACTTAGGTACTTGGTGCATTTTCCTTGGAATCAGCTGTATTTGTCACCTACCGTTTGAGTATTCTAGATTCGGTGGTTATAAGTAGTTCAGTAAAGCAAAGAGACAGATGATAAAAATACAAAAAATGGAGTATTTATAACTTTTTTACAAGTTTGTGTTTTACAAAAAATAAAGACAGCTCAATTAATGATTAAAAAAAAGGAAAAACCATGAGTACAATTTTATTATTAAAATTTCTTTGCATTTATGTTTAAAAACTATATCATAGAATCGTGTAGTGGTAGGCAGGGTAGGCAAATGAATAAGTACCCAATAATAATGTTGGTTTATTTGTGTCAATGGTGTTTTCATTTCACAAGAAGTTAATAACTTTATTTAAAAAAATTAACTCCTCAGGAAGTTGCGTGCTTACCCAATGATCTTCGTTCTAAAGCCACCTCTGTATGAAATGTTTTATGTGACATTAAAAACATTTAAATTTTAGTTTATTTTACTATTCTTTTAGTTCACAATCCACAATTATCTTTTAGGAGAATAACTTTAAGAGAGTCGCATGCCGTGATTAAAACATAGAGAGTAATCTAGATTAAATTATATTGAAAAGAGGCTTATTAAACTATTCGATATGTATGATGTATAAAATTAGTTTAAAGAATTAATAGATAGTATATTGTTTTGTCTAAGAGCCAACAAGATTGAATGTTCACTTGGGTTTAGTGTTATCATATGGATGTCAAATCTCACAGCTTTATCAGCAATATTTGCAATTAGATAGCATTGTTTGTGTCTGGAGGTTCACTGGTCATGCTTACTCATCATCCTGCTTCAATCCAAGGTCTGTTCCAGGCAAATACTTTCAACAGCTGTTCAACAATGCATTCGCAATCTCAAACAGCTGGCGAAAAGCCAAAGTAGGTGAATGATCAGCTGTGACCTAATCTTTTCTTCTCTGGTTAAATGGAGTCAATATGCTAATTTGTGCGCTATTGATGTTTGGTTTGAAGATTGTGCTTATCTAAGTCCAAACTCCCATCCAAACACCAAAGTCTAATTATTACTAAATAACACACGGAAGTGCTGTAACTGAAGTGTTGACTTTTTTCCAAGTTTTCTTATTCCTGTTATTACAAAACATGTGAAAAAGTTGTTTATATAAGGGAAACAAATTACGGTATCTAGTCTAGTGTCAGTGGGAAAGAAAGCTACATAATCTTTCACTCATACACATTGTAAAGGTCATAATTCATTCATATCAACTTAAAATACTCTCCATGAAGCATGGTGCTTATGGCTTAAACTGTGATTAATATTTTTGGCGAGCATCTAAAAACAATGACTATTGCCAACTTTCTAGATCAAAAAATTAATTTTCAAAGTAGATTAATAGATTAGAAATTCTGTCGTGCCAACACCACCTAGTTTTATAGTAGGCGTTGGGATGAAATAGAGGAATAAACTGTTTATTCTTGTTTGCAACTAAAATACAAAGGAAGAAAAATAAAATAATTAAGCATTACTTTCAATGCATATCTTAAAGGTGATTTTTTTTTTTTTTTATGTAACACTGATATTTTTTCCAGCCATTAGATGAACAGGCTATATTATTATAACATTTTCATGTAATAATGTGAGATAGTTAAGTAAAACCTAGATCCTCAAGCTAGAAAGTTATCCTGATCCACAAATTAATTCTATTTAATTGCACTATTACTTGGCTCAAGGGATACTGCAGGTTTACCTCATTTGATTATCAGTTTAAACATATACTGTAGATCAATTTTGTAAAAGAGTGACTAACAGGAGCAGAAATTTTTACTTTTTACGAATGTTTAAAGGCCTTCTAAATGTAAAATGAAAATAACTTGAAGTTGTTTAAATGAACATTTTATTTAGGGTGTTGGGGTGATGTGAGGAGCATTTGTGATTCTTCTACAAGGATTGGTTTTCCCTAACCTTAATTAAAATGTTATATTGATTTCTCGAAAGTATTAGACGTTTTAAAAAATTAGACGTTTTGGGGCCGTAACCCAATTAGTACAGAATAAAATTCCTTCGAGTTTGAGCTTGTGATAGGTAACTTTTTTATCACCTATTATAATGTCTTTTTCTTTTATAGGTTAACTAAAAATACTTGAAGGGTAACAATTAATTTTATAATACTGTTCACACAAATTTACAGTTTAGTCCTATATTATAAATAGATCTCACAAAAAACGATTCAAATAGCCATACCACTAGGCAGTTAGCAGTTGCTAAAGCAGTTTAGGTTTACTCTGTCCCACAGTTCATATTGAATCAAAGTGTAAAAGTGGACCTTGATTGGTTTTGATGTACATACTGTCTTTTACTTGTTGGTAGTAAACCATCAACGTTGTTGCCATCTTGATAATAATTAATTGGATGTACAAATTGAAATTACATCGATGACACTCCATCCAAAATTGAGTATGAAAAAATTTCTAAGGGCCGTTTGCACCATTTTAGTTTAAACCTAATCTTCAGTTTAAACTAAGTTTAACATAAAAGTCAGTAGCACATATGCACAGTTTAAACTTACACCACGCCTCCAGCTGATTTTAACCGAATTAATCTGGATTATATTTAGGGCAATCCAGTTTATAATTTATCTGTGCAAAAGGCCCTAAATGTTTCTAAGGACAAAACATATCAATTTGTAATTTATGAAACATGTATTATGTTGAACTGAATATTTATGCAAACTTGAGTTCAAAGACAAATGTTAAGTGAAGGAAACTAACAATCACATAACATAAAAATAAGTATTTTCTTTTAATATTTTCAACTTTTGAAGGGGTAGTATTTAAAAAATTTTCAATTTATTTTCTTTCTACTTTCAATAAATATTTAGATGTCTGCTCACTTCATTTACAGTATTATAGCTGTTAGGAGAAAAACTATAAAGTTTATTTCTTTATATAGCATTAACTTATAAATGTACATTTACATTTAGCAACAGTATGTACACTAACGCTATATCCATACATAGATTGTACAATAGCATCACATTCACTTATTTTAGTTTTTCTCCTAAATAAAATTGTGATGTTCAATTAAAATGAGCAACTTGTTTAAGAGATTAAAGGTCCATTATCTTATTCTCCGACCTACATTCTTATCAGTCAAGAAGGAAATCAAACAGAAGCATTGCTCTTGAACCCTCTCAACTGTGGATTACTTTAAAAGACTATTTCTTCTAAAAGTCTATAACTAACTTGTTTACCTTACATTTTAGTATCAAAGATTTGATGATAGAACAAAAAATGTTAAAAAAAATGGTGTTATTAAATAACGTAATTATTTTTAAAAACATACAATTTATTTTAACTAATTAACAAATAATTTCTATGAGTTAAGTTTAAAAAAATCATGTAGAGAAACCTCACGACTATTTAGTTATTAGTTATGCTCATCATTAAATTATAAATACGAGGGAGGCGGGGGAGATGTTAAAGATAACACTTATTATTAAGTACTATCCTTAGTTTTTTATCAGATGTGATTTTATAATCTAAAATGACAAACACTTGAGAAAGGTACTGTATCCTTCAGGTCAACAAATTGATGAGTTGGCTTTCAAGGCCAGGAGGCCAGGACTAACACTTCAAGCAATTAACATTCCATTAGTTAGTGTTACCAAGAGCTTTGAATAAGAGCTACAGTATACTGCCACGAGAGTAGCGAGCTATAAAATGTTATAGGCCTACTTTCAAAAGAAAATTTCACTGGAATCGAAATGATAACAATACTTTTTACCCACGCGGAATAAAAAAGTCGATCAGCTGATTCGTTGCATTGTTGCCGAACCAACCAATCACGAGGCAGAAGCCAAAACAGCTGACGGTGTTTACTTACGATAGCCGGCTTGTCCGACCATTCCTCGAAGTCTTTCCAGACGTAGTTGAACAAGGTGATGTCAGGAACGTCGGTGGGTCCCAGTGGCGACTCTAGGATGAAACTCGACGTGCAAGTGCCTAGAGAACTTTGGTTCCTCGCACTCTGACGAAAAGCAGGATTGCCAAAAACGCGGGAGTTCAAAACTTGTCGGAGGGAAACGAAACTTGAGTTCTTCCGCACTAAAACTCCTTTGGAAAACAGCGATCGCTGACCGGAGCAGACGACGGCGCACACGGAGGTTATGGATTTAGCCATATTGGACTACTCTTGCCGCGTTTTCTGACAGACTGGCGTGGCGACGAAGTGGCCAGAATAGCCGACCCCTCCCCTCCCCTGCCCCTCCCCCGGCGCTATCAAGACCTTTCCCCCGACCCCGGCCGGCGACGGCGACGGTTCCGCATTTAATTTGCCCACACGTTGTTAACACTTTACGTCAAACTTTCCCCTAGGAGAAATTGAAGCTGTTAAAAATAAAACAGATTTTTATAGCAGTGGAATACAATTTGTTGTGAGAATGATAATTTTAAGCCTTGGGTTGGAATGGTAAATTAGGAGAATTGAACGGTACTTTCTAATCGCCTTTTGTAAACATTCCTCTACTAGCAGGCAACGCGATTCGGCGATTCGATTCTCCCATTCTTGTTATTTTATTTTTGAAAGACATTCTTGTAGGTGAGGTGATAATTATTTAATCAATCCTCTATTTGGGCTACACTCACCTTTTTTTAATTTTGCTGTAGCAGACAGAGTCAAATAATCCGTCGGGAATCCAACGTCGTCATGTTACAGACGTGTAACAAAGCTTATTCTTCAAGACTTCTATTGCAGTTTTGAAATCTATGTCGTTGTCGTAGGCTATCCCAAGATTAATTACACGATTTCAAATCTACTTTGTATATCATCTTATATCTGTAAAGGTACATATGACAATTAATTTAACTTTAGAGAAACCTCAACTTAATTAATTTAGAAACGGGGACTAGATTTGGAAAGATGAAAGGTGTCCATAGCCATCTATACCATCATTCCCTAAGTTAATTCCGGGCGACCTAGGTCGTTCTGGAATTTGATATTTAAATATTTGTAAAATTTTTACACTTAAGAAATTGAAAACTTGTGTTATTTATGTGTGTTCTATAATACACAACAATATTCAGTTTGCAGGTGTCATGTAATGTCAGTGCAATGATAAGAATTATAACGAAGGAGAAGGCAATTCAAACGTCAATTTAATGAATGCCTTCCAACAGGCTCTTGGAGTTGCCTGACATCCACGGCCGGCATTTAGCATTCAAGAAATGTAGGCGCAAAACTCAAGTTTGAATTTATTTTAAAATTTTCTTATCATACAAGAACAGAACAGTCTGTGTTAATAGTTTCCACTTCAATTGTTGGATAATATTTAATTATCATAAGACTAAAAGAACAGGTAGCAGTCATAAGCGTCCTAAGAAAACTATCTATCACCACGGCCAAAACATGTACAGTATCGGTCGTGGTAACAACAGGTATTTCCATTTGATTTTACACACATTAGAAAAAAACAGTGCACGGTTATTTCCCCACTAAAAGTAAAAATTCCAATTTAACAAACTTCTATTGATATGACTAAATTAATTAGCTCTTATTCATATCTAGTCTTCATGATCACTTTTGCTCATCTAATAATAATTTATGACTATTAACTTTTAAATGATGTTTCTGCAACAATGTAATTGGTAAAATGTGAAAAACAACTTCCAACACTTCAAACATGTCACTCATGTCAGATGTTAGTGTAGAAAACTTAAGTTGACAATAAATTATTTAAATATACAAGTATGACGAGTGTTCTGGGAGAAAATTTACATGTTTACTCCTCAACTGAGTATATATATTCTGAATAAGAACTTCAAATTCATATTCAATGTAGATGCCATGGCGTTTCGTTGGTTTGTTATCGTAGTGGTTCTTGTAAGTACAAGAAAATTAATATAAAAAATTTAATCCTCAGTTTTTAAAGCTACTTTAAAAAATGACAGTTGTTTTAAAATAATTTACTGAGGCCTTTTTCACCTTAGATTCAGAAAACTAAATAATTATTCAGTCACAATTTAGAAATACATTGCACATCAACATGAATTCAACCACATTTAGATAGTATAACTTTAAAGGAAAGGTTCTAATTAACTACTAACTCCCTTTTGTTAAAAAACCTTGCGTTTTTATTTGTATTTTTTTATACTAAATCTTTAAGAATTTTGTTTGCAAACTATTCAGTTTACTTGAGTTTTAAAACTATTTAAGAATGAAAACAGTTAAATGAATCTTGTTTATGATTTCTAGAGAAATCAAAACAATATAATTCCTTAACTGTTATTAAAAATTTCATAAAAATTTCTTTAAAACAAAATTTTTATTCTATACATTTGGTTTAAACAACTTTATGAGGGTATTTGTTCAAAATTATTACAACATTTCACAATTTGAACATTTATACTTTACAAATATCTTTAAATTAATGATTTTAACCACGTTAGAGTTGTCCAAAGAAAAAAGCATATGACATGTTAATTATTTTATGCAATCAAGTTCAATGTTAAATATTACCACTTTAATGTACGCCACACATTTATTATTTTATATGTAGAATGCCTACACATTCAAAACCGAAACACTTAAAACTTGAACCATATTAATTATAAGATTAATTCAATGGAAAAGTAAAAACAATAATTTTGGATTCGACACAGATTTGGTTAACGCTTAAATTTTATCCAATTGAAATCGATTAAATTTTTTTTCCAATAGTGATTAAATTTAGTTGAGTATGTTTGAGTGTTATTTTTTTCTTGAATATGGCCATTTTCAATTTAACCTGACGTTCCCAGTTAAACCACAACGGAGCTTCCAACGTTGCCGCAGGCTCTGAAGAGACAGGAGTCAAAAACCCCCTGACCAGGGACTCCCCGAGAGCTAGAGGTAGGGCTGGAAAATGTATAACTAAAATACATTTACTAATAGCAGTTTATTTATAAAAACTGTCCATTTTGTCGCATAAGTTATACTGTAGTACAAGAAAACGAGTCCCAAATCTAAATTTATTTAATACACATCTTTTTTATACAAGGAACTTCCTCTTACAGCTTCCAACCAATTTTAATGATCTTGTTGGCATTGGATAGAGTTCAGTGTAAAGTTCTATCTATAATTGTTGTGTTAATGCAATAAAGAATTTGTATATGTATTTGCAAAATAAATTCGTAAAAGCATTTTGCAAACGGAAGGGCCCTATAAGCCCATGGAGGATACAAAACCATGGAGCATACAAACTGGAGCATTGGTCAACGAACTGCATTAAAAGAGCGTAAACAGTATGAAGTATCCTGTATAAGTAATATTAACTTTTTTTATTAATTTCCAAACTTAAATGCTTGATTTAGGGCAACGGGTATACTAGTTTTCTTTAAAACAATTCTTAATTCTTACACATACAAATTTTTATTAAATTATTTTGTGTGGAACAGTTGTACAATCACAATTTTTAACAAAATTAATGAGTTTTTAGTTTTATCAGGTTCAATTCACTTGGAGAAAAGTTAGAAATAAATAATGCTATTATCACATTGTGAGCCTAAAAAGGTGGCGACAAACCATCGGAGTGTTTAAAAAAAAATGGCAATGCGGTTTTACAGCAGTTGTTAAGATATTTTAGAAAAAATGTCCAGACCACATTACAGACCTGGATTTTATGTATATTAACATCATATCTAATAATTACATATTTTATTCTGTACCATTATTGTATTATTTTTTTACCAATATTTCATTAAAAACTCTGACTTCAGAGATGTCTGGTGAAGTTCTTTGTCTTTACTTTGGACTGATGATAGCGTTTGGTTGAGATCTTATTAAATTCTGATTTACAATAATCGTCATACAAGTTCATTATCTGTATTATATGTTATTACTAAAAATATCATGTTTTATTACAGCTGTAGACAATGACAAGACTGGCATTAACACACAACAGAACACAAAAAATGGAAAATGTACTAACGACATCACAATAAACAGATTCATGTTGTCCGAGGTTGAGGACAAGATTAAACTCTCTTGTGAAGCGGGTCTTTTGAATCAATACATTTCCTTCGAGAGGAAGGAGATACTGATTGCTAACCCGGACACCGTTGAAAGGTACTCCGTTTACGGAAAACAACCAGAAGGTAACAAGCTTCAGGTGATCGACGATGGCGAGTGCTCCATCAGGACCTACTCGACAATGAGTGGAAAGACTACACATTCTATCACTCCGGTGAACGGAGCGGCTTGTGACACAATGAAGAAACAACACTTGGAGAGACTGCAGGAGATGTTGAAGGAGACACCAAACACAAAGCCACAAAAACCAAAACCGAATCCAAAACCAAACCCCACAGCCTGGCAATCGGCACCTGCAACCAACTTTCCAACTCCAACTTGGAACTCCTACCCTTATGGTGCACCTTACTACGGCCCTGCAGCAGATTATTACTCGCAGCCATCTTACGGACCTTTTGCAACAGGTTATAATCTTCAACAACCACCTTATGGACCTCCTACAGCAGGTTACAACGCTCAACCACTTTATGCACCACCTTATCCTGTAGCTAATCCTGAATTGAGTGAAGAGGCAAGTTCAACACCAAATATGGACGCTCCATTTAGTCCACTCAATGGTCCAACTGGCACCTTTGACCCATTCCAAGGTGCGTTTTATAATCAAAACCTATGGCCCCAAGTCTACAACCCCTACCCTCCCTCACCGATACCTTTGTTTCCATCTCCTTTGCTGCAGTTTACTCCTTTCTTCCCCAACTTGGATGGTAATGATTTCTCCGACAACAGTTTGTACAGCACGACGATATCGGTTGAAAAAACTGATAAGGACGGGAAATGTATAAGAGAAGTCACCATAAAGAGCAAAACAAAGCCTGGATTTGAGGATACAATAGAATTCAGTTGTACAGCGGGTTCTATGAGCTCATTAATTTCATCACAGAAAGGGGATGTCCTAGTATTTAACCCTAAAACGATAGAAAGCAACTCCGTTTATGGAAATGTAAAATCCCCGAATAAGCTTCAGGTCATCAAAGATAATGTGTGTTACATCAGAACCTACACTCGTTCCGGTGACAAAACTTTGCCCACCTCTACGAAGTTACCGAAACCAGAATGTGACACCATGAAGAAGGAGCACCTCGAAAGATTTCGGAAGTGGAACGATAAGTAGAAAAGAAACAAAAGTGTAAAGAAATAATTGGAAAATGTATAATTAAAACCTACTAACCCTCCATCTGGCTCCTTCCCATCTAAACCAGGACATTACACTTATATAGAAAACCACAACTATTGAATGGGGAATCAGCTTTCTCAAACAACCTCAAACCCCCTACAGTCAAAACAAACCAGGGTTTTGAAAAGCCATTTTTCCAATATGATTGTTACACGTCCAACAGATTCATTACACGTTCCTTTGATCAGTTTATTAGGGTTGTTACATGGCATAAAAACAAACAAACTTTCTTGTTAATCAATATAAGAGTAAACTGCTTTAAAACAAAACTGTCTTATGCTTACTTATTAAATATTTCACTACACATTAACCCAAGGTATAAATGAAATACATGAATAAATTTA
The DNA here is from genome assembly GCA_030545055.2 of Neoaliturus tenellus. NCBI lineage: Eukaryota > Metazoa > Arthropoda > Insecta > Hemiptera > Cicadellidae > Neoaliturus > Neoaliturus tenellus. Next base: position 98,151,569 of record CM061537.1, read on the forward strand.
TCTTTCAGAGCAAGTTAGTTAGTAAACAAACAAGACCACTTTCAAAAGCCTCAGGAAAAATTATTTAAATAAAACAAAGGAATGCATGAATAGTAGCTACAAACACCTTTAAGAACTGCACGGGTCTCCAAACAATAAATCACAAACCAGATTGTTATTTATCATTGTATGGTATTCTGGCTGTGTTTGTTGTATTGAGAACATGAAAAATTTCAGTTCACTTAGTCATTCATTATGTATCCTAAATTTTTATTCATTGGCGTTGATAATAATAAATTTATTCACCTCAGACATGTAAACATGCGTTATGACTTCAAATGAGAATGTCAAAACAAAAAGCCTTGTTAAGGTTTTGGCAAAGACTAAGACCTCCATTCAAGAGTTTGTCAATTTCTACTAAGTGCTCATTTTCCAAAACTTTGCATTGTTTTAAAATGTGTAGGTTAGCACTCCGTTTAACATTTGAAAAAAAGGAATAATAATAATTACATTTATTACACTGAAAATATTTTACATGGGGATTTACATTGTATGGGGAATTTACATAAAAGCCTTTTCACAAGTTTCTTATTGTAAAAATTCACATTTCCGGATTTTCCACAAAGATCTCTGTTATTTTATTTAATACTTTAATATTTTTTCCAATATTCAAGACTATTACAATTTATTTTCACTTAGTTCATTTATTAAGTACACTCTTTTCCAATACATGTCTTTTATGTAATTTGTTATTATTTATTATATGACAAGAGACCAGTTACTGCTCTAACGTTATTGGACGCGTTCACGTTCATCCACCGCAAAAGCGGTTTGTTTACGTTTTGCCAATCACGTGACCAATCCCACAATAAAATGTCTGGAATTAGTCACGTGATTGGCAAAATGTAAACAAACCGCTTTTGCGGTGGATGCTTGTGAACGCCCTCATTTTGTCAATAAACAAATTGAAATTGAAATATGTAACACTCATCCACAAATAAATAACTAGGATTTATATGAAGAGAATCAAGTGACCATTGCATCAGCTCGCCTAGGCCAATCCATATTGGGAGATATCTCTATAAACATTTACTGACATTTAAGACCAGTGTTTGCTGTCAGTTGGTGCTGCACCAAATATTATTATTTTTTTTTTATTAAGGTTAGGAAAGTTCTATGAGTTAAAGGTGGTCTGTTATGAAAATTACACCTCACTTGACCTTATAAGGGTATATTGCAACATGGATGCATAAATCGATTATCATGATCATAATATGAATTTTTAAATTTACTTTTCATTATAATTTTTTTGCTTTTACAATTTTTTAGTTTTGTTTTAGTTTTGCTCGAGAGGTTGATATACAACAGAATCCTCCCTGTTCTCGATTCCAGCATCCTCGTCGAACAAGTTGGGTTTAGGCCTGGGCGCAACTGTTGTGACCAGGTTCTAGCTCTCACTTCCTTCATCAAGAATGGGTTTGAGTGAAAACTGAAAACCTCTGTTGCTTTCTTAGATCTTACTGCAGCTTATGACATTGTCTGGAGAAAAGGCCTTCTCATTAAATTTTATAACCTGATTTCTTGCCCTTTCCTATTGTGTCTCCTCAAGTCGATGCTCTCCAATAGATGATTAAAGTATACTTGGGACGCAAGGAAAGTACTTTTAGGCAACTAAAAGATGGCCTACCACAGGGGTCAGTGCTTGACCCCACTGCTGTTTAATGTGTATACTGCCGACATGCCTGACACTTGCTCCTTAAAGTTTGCCTATGCGGATGATATTGCACTAGCTTATCAGCACCAGGAATTCCGACATGCTGAGGAAGTACTAACAATAAATGACCTCAAGACCCTCGGTGAATACTTTAAAGGCCTGGAAGCTAAATTCAAACCCAACTAAAACTGAGGTTTCTTGCTTTCACTTGCACAATAGACTAGCCCACCAAAAGCTTAAAATCGTATTTTACGGAGTTGAGCTAAAGCACAATGATCACCCACAGTACCTGGGAGTCACTTTAGATCGGTCTCTCACATTCAAAAGCCACCTACAAAAGACAGCAGCCAAGGTGAGAGCTAGGACTAACATTGTCCATCACCTTGCTGGCTCCACATGGGGAGTTAATGCACAAGTTCTGCGAACCACTGTTTTGTCCCTGGTTTACTCAACCGCTGAGTACTGTGCTCCCGTGTGGCTGAACAGTGTGCATGTCAGAGAGATCGACGTCAAACTGAACAGGACTATGAGAACCATAAGTGGCTCCTAAGTGGCTCCTGAGAACCATACCCTGGCTCCCAGTGCTGTGTAATATCGCTCCACCTGAAATAAGACGAAGGGAGGCACTTACTAGGGAATATAATAAGATTGTATCTGCTCCACAGCTACCCATCCATGATTACCTACCCCAGGAGACGGGCAGATTGAGGTCCCGAAGACCACCCTGCGGACAGCATCCCAGTTGACGGAGACAAACTTTTCCATCCATACCGACTGGACTTTCATCCTGGTACTGGACTTTGGTCCTGGGACACATTCCAAGGCAGGAATCAGTTTTTAATTGCTGACCCAAACTTAGCAGTAAGTGGTATGGATCTTCCTCGGAATCAGTGGACTGTTCTCAATCGATTCCGCACTGGTGTGGGAAGAAGTAATAATTGGAAATACACATGGGGAATGACAGAAGACCAGTCATGCGGCTGTGGAGTGGAGTTCCAGACTATGACTCACATAGTCAATGAGTGCCATTTGAGTGCTTTCCCTGAAGGATTGATTGGGCTACATTGTGCAAGTGAAGCTGGGCTGCAATGGCTTAGCGGATTCAGATTTTTAAAGAGAGATCATAACTTTATGTTTTAGTTTAGTTTTTAAATGTTTTGACGCAGGTGCTAAGCACCGCAGAGAATGGTTTATATTTTTCTGAAGTTGGTGGCTGGCTATCAATGCATATATATATATATATATATATATATATATATATATATATATATATATATATATATATATATATATATATATATATATAAGTAGATAGTAATATGGGGTTCCTGGCTCACTTTTGGAGACAATCAAAAATCAAACAAATTTCACAGTTTTTCAGTACAATTATGCAATATTTTTGCCATTTTTTGGCCAATTTTTAGTTTTTGTCAAATTGTTATAAAAAAGATGCAATTTTAATGAAATTTTTAATAAATATGCATAAATTTATATGAAATTGTTAACTGAATAAAAAGTTTTTTAAAACCAGTAAAATTATAATTTTTTACAAGATGATTTAAAATTTATTATCAATACAATTATACTAAAATAATTATTCAAATTTAACTAAAGCAGTTTCTTTATCATCAAAAGTCTTAAAAGCAGTGACAATTAAATTTAAATCTTTTTTATTTAATTCTTTAACAGTTTTATCATCAATTATATTAGTAAATCTTTTTGGTAAATGTATTTTACATTTTTCTAATTCAACAATAATTGTATATCCATATTTATCTTTAATTCTTTCAAATTTTTCAATTTTATATTTTTCATTTAAATTTAAACTTTTTAATGGTTTATATTCTTTAAATCTTAATTCTCCAATATTATTAATTTCTTCTAACAGATCCATTTATATAGGGAAAAAATATCACAAACTCATTTGTGATAGATATGTTAAAAAGTTATTATCATAATTAGGTTTTATACAAAAATCCATATTTAAATATTTAAAAATCATTGGTAATAATTTTTTATATGATATATTACTTTTCTTAAAACATAAATATTTATTAAAAACTAGTGTAATTTTTTCTTTATCTTCATTATTCAATTCAAAATCAATATTGTATATTTTGTTTAAAAATTGATAGTAAAATATCCAATTTGTATAATTCCTTTGTTTTAAAAATAATTTTATATTCTTAGGTGTTATTTCAAAATGATTGGAAATACATAAAATATATAATTCATTAATTAATTGGTGTGTTTTATATGGTTGAAAATGGTTAAATTCTCTTAAAATATGTTTAAGATGTTTATTCTTATTACTTTTTCTCTTAATCTTTTTTTTATAAATAATTCTTTTACATATATTACATCCTACACAATTTCCAATAATAGTAAAATTAGTTTGATTATGACATCTATAACACATATCCATTTATTAAAAAAATATTTTATACATAAATGAATTGAATCAATTCATTTATGTATAAAATATTTTTTATATATAAATGAATGAACCAATTCATTGTCACAAGTGTAAGAAAAAAACTAAAAATATTAATCCACAAATTGTTTAAATGAAAAATGGATTATATAGAATTGCTACTAAATGTTCAATTTGTAAAACAAATAAAAGCAAAATTTTAAAAAAAGAAGTTAAACCTATAATTAAAAAAGAATTAACTAAAAATGAACAAATAATTGAAGCAAATGAAATTCATGCTCCAATCAGAAAGAAATTTCTAAAAAGAAAAATAATTACATTAGGTATTGATGATTTATGGGCAGCAGATTTGATTATAATGAAAAATTATGAAAAAGAAAATGATGGTTATAAATATATGTTAAATGTGATAGATACTTTCTCAAAATATGTTTGGTCAAAACCATTAAAGAAAAAAGATGGAAAAACAGTTTCTAAAGCATTTGAAGAAATAATTAAGGATGCAATTAAAATTAATCATAAATCACCTAATCTTTTACATACAGATAAAGGATTAGAATTTATCAATAAAGAATTCAAAGAAATATTAAATAAATATGATATTAAATTGTATCATACAGAAAATGAAGAAAAATCAAGTATAATAGAAAGGTATAATAGAACACAAAATGAAAAAATGAAAATACAATTTGAAATTAATAAAAATTATAGATGGATAAATATTTTACCAAAAATTGTTAAAGAATATAATAATTCATATCATTCAACAATTAAAATGAAACCAATTGAAGTAAATAAAAATAATGAAAAGGATTTATTAGATACTGTTTTTAAATATAAACCACCAAAAATAATAACTAAATCAAAATTTAAAATAAATGATAGAGTTAGAATTGGAAATAAAAAATCAACATTTTCTAATAAATATAAAAATAATTGGTCTAGAGAAATATTTATAATTTCTAAAATTAATAATACAAATCCAGTTACATATAGTATAAAAGATGAAAATAATGAAGATATTATTGGAAATTTTTATGAATATGAATTGAAAAAAACCAATTTGTAAATTTTATTTTATATAAATGGAAAAGAAATGTTTAAGGTGTAAATTATATAAAGATATATCTAAATTTTATAAATACAAAAATAATAAAGATGGGTTATATTATTATTGTAAAGAATGTAAGGATGTGTATTATAAAAAATTATATGATAATATTAAAGTTATTGAATTAAATGAAAAACAATGTCATAAATGTAAAGAAATTAAAGATATTTCAAATTTTAATAATTATCATTATAGTAAAGATAGAAAAAATGCAATTTGTATACAATGTATTAGAGAAATGTTTTTAAAACCACAATTTTGTGAATGTGGAAGAAATATTAAATGGACTAAAAATTATTCAAGACATTTAGAAACTAAAATTCATGAGAAAAATATACCAAAACTAGAAAATTTAAAAATATAATAAAAAATAAACAAAAAATTTTACTTATTTTTAAAAAATTCAAATTTTATTTAAAAATATATGATTTAAATTATAAATTACCTAGTAAAAGTGGAAAAACTTCTTATATTTTTAAGAGTTTTATTTTTAAGTAAAAATTATTTTTAATAAATAAAGAATTTCTCCCTAATAAATGGAACGAAGAAATAAAAATATTAATTGTCCTTATTGTAATAAAAATATATTATATAAAAATTATGATAGACATTATAGCTCATCTAAGCATTTATTAAATAAACAAAAATATGATAATAAAATATTTGAATTAAAACATTGGTGTAAAAATAATAATATATATAATTATAAAAATAAAACTTTAGATGAATTAACAAATATTAAAGAAACATTTGATCTTACAAATTATTCATTATTTAATATAGAAAAATTAAATGAAATTGCAAAAAAATTATCTGTCAAAAATTATGAAAATTTATCTAGAGATGAACTAATTAAAAGATTAAATAAAATTAAAGAAAATCCAAATAATTTAGAATATAGATCATTAAAATATATTCAAAATTTAGCAATTAAAAATAGTATTAAAATTGTTAATAAAACTAGAAAAGAATTGATTGGATTATTAAATGATTATTTTAAAAATAAACCAATTCCAAAAGAAAATATAATAAATATTCAAGAAGCTTCGTCATTAAAAGGATATTTTCAAGATTATATTTTAACAAATTCAAATGATGATTTAGATATTAACGATTATTTAGAAACTCAAAGAAATGAAATAAAAAAATTGATAGAAAAACAAAAATTCAAAAATATTAAAGGACAGATGGCTTTAGAATGTGAATATGAAAGAAAATTAGTAAATGGTGAAATTCAAAATAGTAATATGTATTTTTGTATAAAAAGTTCAGATATTTTAAATATAGATGATTTTATTGATGATCAATTTAAGAAATTAATAGTTAGAGAACAACTAAATCAACCATCAAAAGGCTCTGGTTGGTCATTAAAAAGATGTGTTGAATTAAATCTAAAATTATCTAAAAATAATTCATTAAATGCTGGATCATATATAGAATTACCAAATGAAATTAAGAATAAAAAATGTTGTGTAAATTTTAAAAATAAAGATGAATATTGTTTTATTTATGCAATTAGATGTGCTATTGATAAACCAAACAAAAATGCTGAAAGAGTTAAACAATATCAAAAATATATAAATGATGATATTTTTAAAGGTTTTGATTATCCAATATCATTGAAAGATATTAAATTATTTGAAAAAAGATTGTTTGACTCTAAATATAACTATCCATCAATGTCAATAAATATTTATAGAATTGATGAAGATGAAAAAATAGTGCCATTACAAATATCTGAATATTATAATGTAAAATTAGAAATTGATTTATTATATTATAAAATTGGTAATAATTGTCATTATATATTAATAACAGATTTAAATAAATTGGTATATTCTCAATTATCAAAACATAAAACAAAAAAATATATTTGTAGAAGATGTTTGACTCATTTCTACAAAAATAAAGACTTGAATAATCATTTAGAAATATGTAAATCATTAGAACCTTGTAGACCTATAATGCCATTTTCAGGTCAAACTGTAAGTTTTAAAAATTATTATAAAAAGTTTGAACATCCATATGTAATTTATATGGATTTTGAAAGTATATTAGAAAAGATTGATAATTGTAAAAATAATCCAAATTGCTCATATACAAATAAAATTCAAAAACATAAACCATATGGATTTACAATCTATTTAGTATCTAGAGTAACTAATAAAATGTATAAACCTATTTGTTATAGAGCAAAAAATGAAGAGGAAATAATAAATGTACCAAATAAATTATTTGAATATTTAGATGAAATTTCAAAATATATAGCTAAAAATATAATTCAAAAAATAAAAAGCCTATGAATTTAACTGTTGAAGAAGAAATTAATTATCAGAAAACAAATATTTGCCATATTTGTGAAAATAGTGGTTTTGATGATGATAAAAGAATAAAAGTAAGAGATCATTGTCATTTAACAGGAAAATTTAGAGGTGCTGCACATTTTAATTGTAATTTAAATCTAAAATTCCCTCAAAATATTCCTATATTCTGTCATAATAGTTCAAATTATGATACACATTTGTTTATAAAAGAATTGGCTAAAAAATATGGTAAAATTGATTTGTTAGCTAATACAGATGAAAAATATATAAACTATTCAGTAAATTCTGGTTATGGTTATGAGTTTGGAGGTGATAAACCTAGAAAATTTATAAAATTCTCATTTGTAGATACATTTAGATTTATGGCTACATCAATTGAAAAATTAGCTAAAAATCTTAAAGAATTTAAGCATATAAATAAATTTATAAAAGAAAATGATATAATTGAATATGATAATGAAACTTTAAAAATATTAACTTCTAAAGGTATATTTCCATATGAATTTATTGATAATGTTGAAAAATTAAACTATGATAAAATATTAGAAAAAGATCAATTTTATAGTTGTTTAACTAATGAAAATATAAGTGATGATGATTATAAACATTATATAAAAGTCTGGAATAAATTAAAAGTAAAAACATTAGGTAATTATTCAGATTTATATAATATTCAAGATGTTCTTTTATTAGCTGATATATTTGAAAATTTTAGATCTGTTTGTTTGAAAAATTATCAATTAGATCCAGCACATTATCTAACATCACCATCATTAGCTTGGGATTCTATGTTAAAATTAACAAAAATTAAACTAGAATTAATAAGTGATTATAATATGTATTTAATGATTGAAAAAGGTATTAGAGGTGGTATTTCACAATGTATAACTAGATATTGTAAAGCAAACAATAAATATACAAAAAATTATGATAAAACAAAACCTGAAAGTTATATGTTATATATAGATGCAAATAATCTATATGGATGGGCTTTAAGTCAAAAATTACCTTATAAAGATATAACATGGATGAATCCTAATACATATACATTAAATGAATGGGAAGAAACAATATTAGAATTAGATGAAAATGATGAATATGGATATATATTAGATGTTGATTTAGAATATCCTATTGAATTACATGATGATCATAAAGATTTACCATTAGCACCTGAACATTATAATAATAAGCTTTGCACAACATTATTTGATAAAAAAGATTATGTTATTCATTCAAGAAACTTAAAATATTATCTACAAAAAGGATTAAAATTAAAGAAAGTCAATAGAGTTATAGCATTTGATCAAGATGACTATATGAAAAAATATATTGAATTAAATACTAAATTAAGATCCAAATCAACATCAGACTTTGAAAAAGACTTTTTTAAATTGATGAATAATAGTGTTTTTGGAAAGACTATGGAAAATGTTAGAAATAGATATGATATTATATTATTAGGTGATGAAAAGTTTTCATTAAAACAAGCAAAAAAACCTAATTTTAAAACATTTAGTATATTTGATAAAGACTGTATTGCTTCACATATGATAAAAGAAAAGGTTAAGTTTGACAAACCAATCTATATAGGATTTTCAGTACTTGATTTATCAAAATTACATATGTATCAATTTTATTATGAAAAATTAAAGAAGTTTGATCCAAATATAAGGTTATTATATATGGACACAGACAGTTATTTTATAGAATTTAAAAAGGATCCATATAAAATTATTAAAGAAAATATTAACGAATTTGATACAAGTGATTATATGAAAGAACATGAATGCTATAGTGAAAAGAATAAAAAAATAATTGGTAAATTTAAAGATGAGTTAAATGGTGAAATATTAGAAGAATATTGTGGTTTAAGATCAAAATTATATAGTTATGAATTTAATAATAAAAATCCTGTAAAATGTAAAGGAATCAAGAAAAGTGTTGTTGATAAAACATTACAAATGGATGATTTTAAGAAATGTTTATTTGATGATCAAGAACAATATAGAGAGATGACTTGTATTAGAAGTTTTAAACATGAACTATATACAATTACAATAAATAAATTAGCTTTAAGTAATAGAGATGACAAAAGATTTATTTGTGAAAATAAAATTAATACATTACCTTGGGGGTATAAAAATAATTATAAATAAATGGAAATTTTAATTGTTCCAAAAGAATTAATAAATAATGATTTTGATATAAAATTATATTTATTTAAAACTAAAGTATCAAATAAATTTTTAATATATCTTTTTAAATATAAAAATTATTTTGTATATCATTATAAGTTTAATTTTATAATAGAACCATTTATAAATATAATAAAAAATTATGTTAAAGAAAGTTTTAAAGAAAATGATCAAAATTATATTAATAATTTATAACCATATGATATTGAATTTATACTATAATTTTATGTATATTTTTAAATATTTTCTTTAATAAATTGAAATATATTCAATAATTTATTGAATATCTAACATAAAAAAATCTATAAATTTTACTTTATTATCATTATTATCATTATAAGTAAGACCCGTCTTTAAGACGGGTCTCAAATTTGTATATAATTTATTATATTTATGAATATTTTTGAATGTTTAAGAAGGGTAACATTTTGTTACCCTTAAGTTTTTATTGTATAATAAGGTTACCTCCTTTTAAAATTTTAAAATAAATATTCTAATTTATATGGGACCCATTTTGGGTCCTACCTAATTTTAATAAGTTTTGTATGTTTTTCATTAAATGATAGGGGGGACAAATTGTCCCCTCTAAAAATATCTATAAATTTTAATCTATCCTTATTGTTTTTTACTTTTTTTATTTTAAAATTAATAAATATAAACCAGATTCATTAATAAACATTGTTTTATTATCTATTTTATTGACGCCCTGTTTTAGGGCATCTGAAAAACATGTTTGTACATCAATTTCTAGGGTGTCATAATTTGTGACACCTATAATTTTTATGTAAATTAATTTATCATCATTATGTAAATGTAACTGTTGGTTACAGTTTTATATATTTTTCTTTTACATTATCAATTAAAACTTTTCTAGAATTTTTATATTTTAAAATATAACAAATATCTTTTTTTTAAACCAAGGTTTATTTTGTTTATTAAATACAATTAATTTATTATTAAATATAAAATTATTGTTAATTAAATTAATTATTGTTTTTATTATTTATGTAGATAAATTTTATATTACAAATTTTGTTTTAATCTTAAATATACAATACTTTTAATATTTTCATTATTTATTAGATTTCCATCACTATCTTGAATAGATATTACAATATTTTGAATTTTATTTATATTTTTTAAAGGAATATAATCAATTTCATTTGGTTTTTCACTAATTTTTGATCCATATTCAACATTTGGATAAAATGAATATAGAATTTCTGATTCTTTATGTAAATGTGAAAGATCTTTATGATTTTCAAAACTAGGATCAACTAAATTACAATGAATTTCAAAAACATCAAAAGGTCTAATTTTTGGTAGTTTTATTCCTTTTGTTAATACATTTGGTTCAATCATTTTATCATCTAATCCTAATAAATCAATTATAATTTTTGTTACTATAATTTTAACAGGAGATTTTATTATAATATATGGTCCATCATTTTTCAACATAAAATCATTTTCATCAAATTTATTAAATTTCTTTTTAAATTCTTTTAAACTATTTATAAAAATATTTTTTATTTCTTCAATTGTATAATTTCCTTTATTTATATCAAAATATTGATCTATAATTTTATCATCTTCATCTTTAATAGAATATCCATAACAGTTTTTATAATCATTTGGTATATTTGATATAAAATTATCTGAATAAAATCCACTTAAACCAATACTATATTTTCCATCTAAATGTATTGGATGTTCTAATCTTAATTCTAGTTTGGATGAATGACCAATTATTTTAAATAATTTCATCTTATTTAAATGGAGAAATTTTTAGAAAAAAAGATAATATAAAATTAGAATCATATGATAAAAATAATAAAAATGATCAACCTATTAGATTATTAATTATAGGAACAAGTGGATCTGGTAAAACTACATTATTATTAAATTTTATTTATAAAAGATTAATTCCATATTCAAATTTATATATTTTTAGTAAATCATTAGAACAACCATCTTATAAATTATTACAAAAAAGATTTAAAAATATAGAATCAAATATTAATAAACAAATTTCTCATTTTTCATGTGATGATATGATTCCACTAAATGAATGTAAACCAAATTCATTAGTAGTTTTTTATGATTGTATTTTAGAAAAACAAGATAAAATTAAAGAATATTTTATAATGGGTAGACATAAAAATATATCATGTATTTATTTATCACAATGTTATTCAAAAGTTGATATGCAATTAATTAGAAATAATTTAAATATGTTATGCATCTTTAAACAAAATGAACATTATATGAAAAAAATATATAATAATTTTGTTGGATCTGATATGAAATTTGATAAATTTAAAACTATTTGTAATGATTGTTGGAAAGAAGACTATGGATTTTTAACTATTAATTTATTGAAAAAATCAAATGATGGAAAATATATGAAAAATTTTTCTGATATTAAATAATGATAATGGCTTGTTGTATGTTTGATTCAATAATTGATAGAATATTTATTTTATTAGTATTATTTATTTCATTAGTATTTATATATTTAATGAAAATTACAGAAATAAAGTAAAATGAATTGTGTTTAACATGATTTGTGTTTGTGTTAACATGATTTGTGTTTTGTGTTAACATGATTTGTTTTTATGTTAACATGATTTGTGTTTGTGTTAACATGATTTGTGTTTTGTGTTAATATGATTTGTGTTTATGTTAACATGATTTATGCCCCCGTCAGTACGGCTTCAGAAAGGGACGGTCAACGATCGACGCTGTCACCGAAGTTCAGAGAGCTGTGGAGAGAGCCGCGAGCCACAACCATTTCTCCCGCCGAGTAGTGCTTCTTGTTACGCTTGATGTCAAGAATGCCTTCAACTCGGCGAGGTGGGTCGATATGTTGGATGCGCTTCGCAACACCTTTCGTATTCCTGCATATCTGTTGCGGCTCGTCGAGGATTATCTACGCTCTCGAAGCCTGATTTATGACACGAGGGACGGAACGCGGACGATGGAAGTCACTTCTGGTGCCGCACAAGGTTCAATACTCGGCCCGGATCTCTGGAACGTTGCCTATGACAGCCTCCTGAGGTCCGAGATGCCTGAGGAAACCACTTTGGTTGGGTACGCCGATGACGTCGCAGCTCTCATTGCTGCACGCAACGTTGAGCTGGCCCAACTGAAGTTGAACCGAGTTATGCGGGTGGTCAACAACTGGATGTCCGATCACGGTCTCTCACTTGCTCTCAGTAAGACGGAGATCGTGATTCTTACGAAGAAGAGGATCGACACCGTCGTCCCGTTTCGAGTGGGAAGGGAGGTGGTCACATCAACTCGTGCCGCCAAATACCTCGGGGTTATGGTGGACACCAAGTTAAGCTGGAGGGATCAGATCTTCCGTACGGCGGACAAGGCCGCTAAGGTAGTGACTTACCTTAGTAGGCTGATGGCCAATGTCGGGGGTCCCCGATCCAGCAGAAGACGTCTGTTGATGTCCGCGGTCCAGTCCGTGCTTCTTTACGGGGCAGAGGTGTGGGCAGGCGCTCTAGATAAGGAGTGCTACAGGTTGCGACTCGCCCGGGTTCAGCGTCAAGCTGCGCTCCGGGTGTGTTCCGCCTACCGGACAGTGTCCGAGCCTGCCGTCCTGGTGGTCGCCGGAGTCATCCCTGTCAAGCTCTTGGCAGGGGAGAGGAAAGCGATTTATCAGAGACAAGGCGAGATCGGCAAGGACACGGCAAGAACAGAAGAGCGCTCCCGAACCTACCAGCAGTGGCAACACAGCTGGGAGCACGACACCCGAGGACGATGGACTGCGCGACTTATCAAGCAGGTCCAACCATGGGTGGAACGGCGGCATGGGGAGGTGGACTACTACCTGACCCAATTTTTGACAGGTCACGGCTATTTTCGGTCGTACCTGAACCGTATGGGAAAGACCGGTTCACCGGACTGCATTTATTGCCCGGGTGTTCCCGACGATGCGGAACACACATTCTTCCGCTGTCCCCGTTGGGAAGGGCCCCGCCTGGAGGCCACACAAATCTTTGGTGCATTTTCGGTGGACTCGGTCTGCCAAAAGATTTTGGAGGATGAGGGCAACTGGGATTGTTTGTCACAGTTCGTCCGGGGCATCTTCCTGGAAAAGAAAACCGATCTGGACCGTGAAGTGGCCCAGATCCCTTGATCGAGCGGCTGGATAAGGAGCGAGCCCCACGGGCGTAAGCCAAATTTAGGCCTAGCCTGACGTAATGTGACAAACAATTCCAGGTTAGATTCCTAAAGAGTAGAGGAGGTTTTTTAGTGGGTAAACTCGTTTTTAGGGGAGCCCCACACTACAGGCTGGCCACCTGTGTGCGTAATGCATTTTTCCGCCTCTCCCTCAAAAAAAAAAAAAAAAAAAAAAAAAAAAAAATGTTAACATGATTTGTGTTGAACATAAATTTTTCTTTGTAATAAATGGATAAAATATCTGTTAATGAAGCTAAAAAATTAGATGATATTGAGAAAAAATTAATAAAAGAATTTAAAAATCAAATTAAAATTGAAGATAATTATGAAAAAATTAAACAAAAAGCGTATGAACCTATAACATCAGCAATTGGTAAAGTTGAAAATAAAATTGGTGAAGTCTTAAATGAAAATAAAAACCTAATGGAATTGGTACCTGTTGTTAATAATTTTGCTAATATATCAATACCAGAAACTGAAGAAATTAATTTACCTTCAAGTACTCCATTTAGACCAATCAGACAGCCAATAATTCAAGAAGAATCGACATTTATTGACCCAAATTTAATTTCACCTCAAACATTAGATAAAATTATTGGTCCATTAGCACAAAAATATTTACCAAGAACAAAAGATGATAAATTTGGTTTATATTGGAATAAACATAAAAAATCATTTATGATTGGTGATAAAATAACTGTAATTGATAATGATGATTTAATAATTGATGATAAAAAATATAATGGAACACATGGATTATGGAGATTGTTAACTTATGAAAAGAAACCAGATAATAATTTATATACACAAGATGATTTAAATAATTATTCAAAGATTTTATGGGAAACTAATTCAATTTATAAAAATAATGATCCAAATAGTAAGAAACCAAAATCTAGTAAAGGTGATAAATATATTAATTTAATTAAACATATTTGGGAATTAAAAGGTGAAATTGAAGGTTCAGGAATCAGACAATATACAGAAAATAAAATTGAATATAGATTTATAGATGATTTAAATAAATTAGATAATATTATTAATTATATATATGCACAAGAAAAAGCTGGTAATAATAATTTTTTAAATGAAAAGAGAGCAATTAAAGACTTTATATCAAATAAATTAGATGAATTAATTGAAAAACCTGAAGGAATTAAGTATTTAAAAAGAATTTTGGCAAATATTTCATCACCATTATTAAAAGATGGATCAGGTATTTTAAATGATGTTATAAATAATTTACCTTTTGAATTACATGTACCTGGTTATCAATATCTAGGGCCTGGAACTAAATTAAATAAAAGAATAAAAAGAAGTGATCCTGGAATAAATGATTTAGATAAAGCTGCTAAAGAACATGATTTATTTTATAGAGATCATAAAGATACAAAATCTAGAAATGAAATAGCTGATAAAATTTTACAAGATAAAGCATGGGATATAGTAACATCAAATGATCATGGAATTGGTGAAAGATTAATTGCATTACCAACATCAGGTGCTATGTGGATGAAAAGAAAATTTGGTATGGGTTTAGAAGTAGGATTAAAATTTTAATAAAATTTTTTTATTAATTATATTAATCTATATTATAAAAAACTATAAATTTTTTTCTTAATAAATGGAAAAAACAAATATAAACTTGACAGATAATCAAAAATCAAAAATAAAATTAGCATTTAAAAATAAAAGATCAGTTATAATTCAATTTAATATTGATCAATTTAATGAAAATGGAAAAGATATTATATTATTATCTAAAAGACAAATTAATAAACTAAATAAACATAAAAAATTAAATAAAGGATTAAGATTTGAATTTTCATATAATCAATTAAAAGAAATAAAAAATGGTGGATTACTAAAAGAAATTTTAGATTTTGCTGATAATATACCTATAGTTAAAAATTATACACCAAATGTTAGAAAGGGAGCAAAAGTAGTAAAAGAATCTATAATTCCTAAATTTAGAAATTTTGTTGATTGGTTAGATCATGAATTAAAAAATGTAGAAGGATCTGGTTTAGATAAAAAAACATTAAAATATATGAAACAAAATTATAAAAAAAATTTGAACCACTAACATTAAGTGAATTAGAAAAATTGTGTAAAAATATAAAATATTTTAGAGGTGTATTTATGAGAGATATATTACCTAATAAAGTTAATAAATTTGAATGTGGAATTATAAATTTAGATTCATTTGATGGAAATGGAACTCATTGGGTTTGTTATTATAAAAAAGATAAAATTAAATATTATTTTGATTCATATGGAAATATAATTAATAAACCACCAATAGAATTAGTTAAATATTTAGGAAAAGATAATATATTTTATAATGATAATCAAATTCAAAATTATAATGATCCACCAATTTGTGGTCATTTATGTATTTTTATATTAAATGAAATAAATAAAAATAAAAAATTTGATAACATAATAAATAAATTAATCCTTAATAAATATGGATTCACAAAATATATTTGATCTGTTTGGTAGACAGAAAAAACATCCAATTAATATTAAAGAAGATTATATAAATTCTAAATTAAATATATTTTTTAATAATTTTAGTAAAAGTTTTAAAAGTCATGTAAAAAAGACTGAAAATTTAGTAAATGCTATTGGTTTATCAAAAAATTATATAAATATTAATGGCAAAAGAATTGTTAATGTAAAACCAAGTATAAATAAATATGATGTTATAGTTAAATCAGAATTAGATGAAGTTTTAGATTCAATTATTGAAATTGGTAGTGATTATTCAGAAACTAAAAAAGATTTAAATAAAATTTTAGAATTTTTAATTAATATTGGAAAACATGTTGAAAATTTAGAAGAAAAATTAGAAAAAGAACTAAAATTTCTATTTGATGGAGTCAATAAATCAATAAAAGAATTAAATGCAGAAATAATACTAATTAAAGGAGATATAGATAAATTACAATAATTTATTTTATATAAATGGAGTTGATTTATTGTCTTAAAAGTAAATAAAAAACTAATTCTAAAGATATTCAGATAATAAAATTGAAAAATATAAATATAATTAAATCAAAATGTTGTATTTGTAATTCAAAGAAAAGTTGTTTTACAAAATTTTCTCCCTAATAAATGGCTCTATACAGTTCATTTGATTTATTCATTATCAGAAACCAAAATCAATTAAACAAAGATGATTGGGATGATATTTCTGAAAAATATGAATTGAGTATTAATATGATGAGATGGTTTCAAAATAAATTAAATTGGCAAAAAATTGCTCAATATCAAAATTTAACTATAGATTTTATTACTGAATTCATAAATTATCAATTAAAAGATTATATTGATTTGATTTGTAAATATCAAGATTTAACTGAATATTTCATTCATGATTATGCATTTACATTAAATTGGGAATTAATTTTAGAACATCAAAAAATATCAGCAAAATTTATACTTGATCATGCTACTGAAATTGAATATTTTAAAAGTAAAAATGAAATTGATACATAAAAATAATAAAATTTGACATCATTAAATCATAAAAATTTTACTTGTTTTAAAAAAGCTTCTGATTTAAAAAATTTATCCTTAATAAATGGCTGATTACAAAAAATATATAAATGATATTGAAAGAGCTGAATACAAAAATTTCTATCCATTATCTAAATTACATTTAAATGAACCTAATAAAAAAACTGAATTTAATATAGATTTTGGAGATGGATTTTGTACTTCTAAATTTCAATTTTATATATCTGGTAAATTGACTAAATCTGATGGAAATGCATATGATAATGGTGCTAATATAAAATTAATTGATAATTTTGTTCCATTTTTATTTTCAAAAATTGAAGTTAGAAAACATAATAAATTGATTGATGAAATTGAATATCCTGGTCTATTAAGTACAATTAAAGGCACTATAACTTATTCAAAATCAGAAATAAATCAAATAAATAATGGTTTTGAATCAAATTTTAAAAATAAATTTGAAGCAATTGGTAATTTATCTCATTTTGGATTAGGATTTTTTGAAAATGTAAATATTCCAATATACAAAGGAGGTTTTAATATAACATTTATTAGATCAGAAGATAATGATGCAATTTTTAGATGGAAAACTAAAAAAGAAGATGGAAGTTATGATAATGCTACATTACCAACTGAAGGTAAAATAACAATTAATGAATTTTTTATTAGAGTTCCTATAATTGAATACAAAACAACAAGTAAAATTCAATTAATTAATGAACTAAGCAAATTTGAAAAAGTAAATTTTCATTTTAATCATTGGCAATGCATTGAACAAAAAAATATTACAGGAAAGAATTTAAGTTTGGATATAACAAATATCTATAGAAATATTTATAATCCAAAATTTATTATAATTGGATTTCAAAAATCAAGAACAAATGATCAGTTATATGATACTTCTAAATTTGATAGTATGTATGTAAAAAATATAAGAGTAAAACTAAATGGTCATTATTACCCTGATGAATTGGAAAACTTTGATATATTCAATGAAAAATTTAGAATTATGTATGAAATGTATCAAGATTATAAAAAAGTTTATTATAATAGTAGTAAAATGTATTATAATCCAACAGAATTTCTAGAAAATAGACCAATTTATGTAATTGATACTACAAAAAATCCAACAAATATTTCAAGTTCAAAAAATGATATTATTATTAATGCAGATTTTGATTATGATATAATAGCTACTAGTAAAACAAATTGTTATATTATTATTGTATCTGAAAAATTACTTGAATATAACATAATCAAAAATGATATAATTGAAATAAAATAGTTTATAAGTTTAATAAAATAATTAAATAATACTTACCTAAGAGGTATACCATATAAAATTTCATGAATATATCTTAAAAAATAATCAAAATATTAAGGTTTGATATTTATGGTTAATTACCCAAAAACATGAAAATTTACTAAAATCAAGTGATTAAACATTAAACTAACTCTTTACCAAAATTTCAGAATCATATGATGATTTTTAGAATTTTTAAAAGTAATATTTAAAATAAGGGGTTAAACTACCCCTAACATAAGTCAAAACATTATTTAATATTCAATAAGAATGTGTACCAAAATGAATAAAAATTGGTTAAAAAGAATTAAAGATATATCACTTTAAGGTTTTAATACCATATTTGTACCATAATTATACCATAATTTTACCATAATTTCATTTGGTATAGGAAAATAAAACTCTAATCTTTAAACAACTTTCATTTATTTTACACACAAATCAAAAATATACACAAATTAGCATGTTTGATTTAAAAGTCCCAATTGAAGAGCATGCACAATAGCTGGTAGGTTTCATAGAAAAGTCCAATTTGATTAATGAGTCAGGCGTTCGGCACCAAATGCTTTGTCCTTGAGTACCATATGGTATAAGTCTTCCACAAATAACTTTTATTTTTCATGCAATAGAAGATTCAACAAACATCACAAATGAGTCAGGCGTTCGGCACGGAACGCTATGTCCTTGAGTATCATATGGTATAAGTCTTCTTCTTCATATATTGCATAATGTCCTATGCCTTCCAAAAATCACTATACTCTGGATCTTCCAACATTTTTTGTATACTGAGATGTAATTTGTAAAATTGTTCAAATTTAATTGTTAATAATTTTAATTTTGGATAATTATTTACAATTCTTCCAACAATCCTTAATTTCCTTCCATAACTTTCACTTATATTAAAGCTTTGTTTAATATGTAACTTCCATGGGATATTCTGAGTTTTATAATTATTAAAGTAAACATCCAAAAAATAACCAAAAGATGCATTTAAATAAAATGTATAAGCATTATGTTTCTTTACTACTGAATTATATTGAGTTAAAAATTTATATACTTCTGACATATTATTTTTATGTGGTAAAAGAATATTTTGTATTTTAATATTAGGCACTAGCAATTTACAAAGTTTATTATGTAGATCTGCACTAGTTTGTACCTTTTTACTATGTTGCAACACACTTTTAGTTTTTAAAATATCACATAATGCACTATTAGGTTTACTTGGAATTACTATTTCACCATCAGCAACCTTCTTCTGAACATCTTCAATACAACTATCTTCAATCATTTTAATTATATCCAACATCTTCACATAATATATCTTATTTTCTTCTACATTGGTATATACATTTATTTCTTGATCACAAGCAATTTTATAATTATCCATCATCAAAATCACAAAACTATAACCTTAATAAGACTATGACTATGACACGACCACACCCAAATCTACTGAAAATTTTTTCAAGGTAACGTCAAGTCTCTCTACATAGAGGAATAAGCATCAGAACAATTGTTGATAAACTATCTAAAATAAGTACTATAATGAGTGTTTTTATAAAACTATATAAAAATCATATTATTTAACTTACTTCAAACAATAATAACTTTTCATAAGGAATTAGTTTATTATCTATCTCTTCCATTTTTATAAAAATGAATTTGAAAAGTCAGAATTTTGACCAGTGGGGACTGTTTTTCCACTAAAATATGTTTATTAAGGTTTCTACATTATTTTTAATCATACAGAAACTTATAATATATGAAAATGCATTAACTTTTGATGAGCTTTTCATTGCTGATATTTATTTTCCATATTAATCAATACTTATCTTTTTATTTCAAGATTATTAATTTGATAACATTTTTATAATCGTATATTTAAGATTTTAAATTATTTCTTATCAATTTAGGACATGTGATACATGAAATAACATTAGATTTTTATGAGAAATTCAAAAATAACATTAGTGTTATAATATCATAAATAGTTAAACAATTATTTAAGAAAATTTAGTTTTAAAAAAGGTTTTTTTTATAATTAGGTTTTGTAAAAAATTATAATTTTACTGGTTTTAAAAAACTTTTTATTCAGTAAACAATTTCATATAAATTTATGCATATTTATTAAAAATTTCATTAAAATTGCATCTTTTTTATGACAATTTGACAAAAACTAAAAATTGGCCAAAAAATGGCAAAAATATTGCATAATTGTACTGAAAAACTGTGAAATTTGTTTGATTTTTGATTGTCTCCAAAAGTGAGCCAGGAACCCCATATTACTATCTACTTATATATATATATATTATATGTTATTATACTTTATAATATATATTATATATATATATTATAAAGCTTATATTATTTATAGTTTTGTTTAATATAATATGAAGTTTTTATTAAACTTTCAATTAAAATTTGTTTGCTTTTAAAATTTTTGAGTTTTGTATATTTAAACATACTAGAGATCGCCTCCTGATCGAAATTCGATCAAAATTTCGGTTGATCTGGACCCAAGAAGCTTAAAAACATTTTAGAACTAAAGCATCTGTTCTTCCTAATTTTCTAGCAGTTGTTTTTACAACAGCTGTCTAATGATTCATTCAATTCTCCTTTCTCCATTAGATTAACATTGGAAAGTTGAAAGCCTGTGGGGCGCAGCCCTGGAGTCCGAAGTGAATTACAGTATAATGTGATTCTGCTCATCTACAGGACTATACCTTTCTAACGGTATGCGCGGATTTATCCTACGGTGCACACGAGCTGAGAAAAAAGGAGGAAATGAAACATGCTTGCGTATTAATATATAGATTGAATAAACACTGAAATTTTGGTAATTGTATATAGGCGAGCTTGTAACATCATCCTAGAGACTAGTAGTTGCAAATAGTTTTAAATCAAAAGCCACATTTGTCAAGTTCTTTGAAAATTCATTGAAGAATTTCCAGAAAAATGGGAGCCGAGTCAAAACTAATGAGGATAGCCAAATTATGTTTTCACAAAAATGTTTCAATAAAATTAACATTTCAATGATGTATAGTTTAACACATATTTGTTTTTGTAATTTTTGAGATTCAAACCAGTGTCCCCTAGTTTTTAGAACATATTTTTTTATACAACGTTAACAATATTTAAAATATTTAACTTTGGAGTGCTTTAGCGGGGAAAACGCTTTTTTCAATACGTTAGGACTAGTAGTTGTTTTGTAGTAAATTTGACACACTTTCGAACCTTTACGTGCGTATGTACGTAGATGACAATTACAATTTTTTTTTATAAAAAATTTATTGTTACCAACAATTTAATGAAAACTACATTAAAGAAGGCTCTAATTTTATTGTAACTATCATTAAACATTATCTAGATGTTCCGGGTATTGAAAAAGAAAAATCCCACCATAATGAAAAAATATTGGGGTTGTCCTTCATTAATTTTGTGAAAAATAATTTGAAACCATACTTGTTTAAGACAAAGACAAGAAAATTATAATCTTGTACTTGTAGAGTTTTCAACCATTTTTGTTTTTCAAGCATTCATATACTACATTAAAAAAATTGACCCAAGCCTGTTTTAATTAGCCAAGTTGGTATCATTTAGTTCAAAAAAAAAATATTCTATAGAATTAAAGTGTCTTTATAACAATTTTCAGTAAGCATTATGTAAAGGTTTTTCATGTTTCAGATTTTTAATTAATATCTTAAATAATAAATGTGTGTTAAAGTTTTAATTAATGTAAACGTTGAAAATGGGTTTCAGAATATCAGAGTATAGTTTTATCTGATTATGTTTCATATAATCAGATCTGATTATGTCTGATGATTTTATCTGATTATGTTTCATATATTACTCTACTAACAACCAGAAACAATATACCAGTAACTTTATATAAAAACAAAAAGTATAATATTTAGAGAGTTAATTTATCCCCAACTTTATAAAGTCAAAATTGATCATTTTAAGCATCCCTTCATTATAAAATAACAATGGCTATCTGAAATAAATAACCACCTAAGCTAAGAAAAGCTTGTGCGTGAAAGCATGGGATAGTCATTATCATAGAAATTTAAACAAATAAATGCATATACTGAACTAGTTTCCAATATCTTATCCGGACAAATTTAAAGTTCTTTACATTCCCACAAAGATATAAACTGTGTATTATATTCAAAATAATATTAATGTCTCTTAATGAATTTCTTATAAAATAATATATTTAAAAATACATAAAATTTTTTGTGAATTGGAACTTATTTATAATAGTAAAAGTATAAAAAAGTAATTTGTTGGGGTATATTGATATTAACAATTTAAAATTGCTATCTCATAAAGTGGCACCGTTGGGCGCCACCAACAGTGCAAACCCAATATAAGCAGAAAAATCAACATTTTATTTGTAAATTAATAAGATCACTAAAACTCCACCCCAAATTAGCATCAAAAACTAAATACTCTTGTTTCAGTAGGTTCAAATTTTTTTAATAACTTATTTGAAAGATTAACCAACAATTCGGAATCCTCTGAGAATGATTGGCTTACTTGCTACAGTAACGAGTTTTATTAAGTGAGGTTTTGATGAATGTGATGCATTCCAATAAAGTTGCTTGTAAACATTCCAATATTGTGCATTCCTACGTGGCAACTTTTTAACGAATATTGCTTTAGAAATAACTGAGTAATAAAACATATATTGATGAATAATAATCTATCTATGTTCAGTTTCATTGTTTCATTATTTGGTTATATTGAATTAACTGCAAAGTAATAACACAAGCTAGCAATTCATTCAAAAATTTTTAATTAGAAAAATTCTTTCTTCAAGGAAACCATAGTAAACCCACTATCGATTCAATAACCAACTCATTATTGTTAAAAATTAACATACTTTTTAATTTATCCAAGTTAAAAAGTAAAAAAATTCAAAACCGAATTGTTAAAATAAAAATGATCAATTCAATATTTCTTGCATAGTAAACATATGCAAGAAGTCCAAAATTTATTTTGTAAAATAAAAAAATTGTTTCATGATCTAATTTCTTATTTGGATTTAAAAATTAATAAAGACAGAGCAAAAATCCCAATCAAAATAAATAGCTTGATAACAATATAGGGTCAAGCGAGATTAGATTTACAACCTACACTTAATAATCTATACAAGTTGATAAGAAAAATAACAAAAAAATCAGTTGGGCCTCAACTTATCGAATGAGAAATTTCAGTATTCAGTCATGGTTGGTTAAATTTACCACCATAAAATGGGGAATAAGGTGGCAAGTTTAAAAAAGACTCTAAAGAAGTACAATCCATTCAGAGACCCTTGGGACACTGATGAGGACGAGGTGTATGTCGACGACTATGTACCTCCACCTATTAGGATTTTGGATAGGAATGCGTGGGGTGCGAAGAAACCCAAGTGGAAGCAAAAACTGAATACGCCGGTGAATACCTATGTAATGCGGTTCTTTTCGGATAGCGACTACTGCTGGAACGACAAGCAGTGCATCAAAAGAATGAGGGAAATACAGGAAAAACACATGAAGATGGGCATGCCCGACATAGCTTGGAAGTAAGTAGGCTGCACCTGGTATTTACTTCCCCCATATGTCATATGTCTCTTTTAGCCAGCCACCAAGATACAAATAGCACGGAAAATCTTGTCCTGTGACGGCTTTTTGCAACTCAAACAATTGAAGTAGAGTGCACGAAAAATTCCTCTTAAAACGCTCCTTACATTTGTGTACATATCTGATCTTTGTTTTTTTTTTGTAAATTACCTTTTATCAATAAAATAGCTAAATAAGTTATAAATATTGAATT
Source organism: Neoaliturus tenellus (assembly GCA_030545055.2). NCBI lineage: Eukaryota > Metazoa > Arthropoda > Insecta > Hemiptera > Cicadellidae > Neoaliturus > Neoaliturus tenellus. The sequence goes on from CM061537.1 coordinate 98,176,171, forward strand.
GTGGTATATTAAGTTAATAACATTTAAATTAAACTTATCCCTGTTATTTTAAAGTTGAAATATTAATTAGCAAAAGGAGATAAGTTTTTTTTATAGTTTTGTCGTTGTGACAGAATAACTTTCTTTTTCAGTTGAAATGTGTTTATTATGATAAGTTTTTTTTTTTTTTTATATATATTTACCTATGAAATTGACATTTTAACTGTAAACAACCTTGTAATTGTACACTGCGTCACCAGTTGCACACTAGCTGTTTTAGTCCCATATATAGTTACTATATGGTTACAAGACACTTTCTAGCGGTATCCATTCTCTAATTTCTCCTACATACATTCAATCAGACAAAAGCATTAGGGACAGTTTTTTGCTTGTCTATTAATGTGTATAGATTTAAGTAATATTTAATGGAACAACAGACGATTCACATACCTAAATCATTTCAGAGGATTTTTAATGTTAGTCTGTATAGGTTCTGGGCAGACAGTCATTGCACAATCGTTGACTGTGCAATTTCAATCTCTGCACAGTATTTCGCTAAGTTAAAGTTTAGTTTAGTTTCATATATCAATTCACATACACAAAGGACATAAAGCTAAACGAAACATGTTTACGCATATATTTGTCTGTCGTTCTGTGTGTGTATCAAAGCGAAAACAGCCAGAGACAGCTCCATCACCGGTACGATTTTGACTAAATTAAACTTTGATGTAGTTGTTATTTTGTGGTTTTAGTTGTAAAATCTGTCCTAGTGTGATTTATTTTGTGTGATTAATAAGTGTGAACAAGTTTTTAACTTTGAGAGGTCATTAAAAGTAAAACAAATTACTAAAACAAATTTGATATCATCCATCGTGTCTTGCATAGTTTGATGTTCCAGTTTCCTGATCGGCGGTGACGGCACGGTGTATGAAGGAAGGGGCTGGACAACCAAGTCCACCAAGACCGACTACCAGGTTCTCCATTTGGATGGCCAGACTATAGATGTCGCCTTAATCGGCGACTTCAACGGTGAGTCTACCTGCAATAAAAGAGTGCAGTGCCCCCAAACTACTGCCCCAGCCTTAGCGATTTTATTGTTCATGGGCAAAATAGAATCAAGTAATACATGCGAATTATTAAGGATATCGTAATCTAAAAATTATCGTTCCCTCCCAAGCGGCATTTCAACTAGGTATATCAAAACACTTTCAAAACATTTCAAACCTTTTTTCAAAAATTTTAATATTAGAAGTGGAATTTTTTCACTATTGATTGAAGTTTTTAAATGGTTTCAAAACAAGTTTAAAATTGTTTCAAAACAATTTTTTGTGAGTTTTAAACAAGATTTACATATAATTTTATGATACAAAAAGTTTTATAAATTGAAACCCATAGTTTTTTCTCAAAATTTATATCAGAATGTATTTATTTAGCCAATTGATAGAAAAAATGTAAACAAAATTTATCGAAAATTTCGTGCCTTACCCAGGACTTGAACCAGCGACATTTCACTTTTCGTACCGATACTTTACCAACAGCGCTACTTGGGATGCTTATTATCCAGTTCAATTTACTAGTTAAACATTTACAGTTTGGCTTTCTCTGGTCCATTTAAAAGAGTTACAAGCCAAAAGGTTTGGATGTCAAAAGTAGACCCTTATTCAAAGTGACTTAAAAAATTGACTATTTTCAGGTGTTTAAATAACTTACAATAAAATTGTTAAATAGTAAAAAAAATTGAATGTAAAAAATTTTGAAACGATTTGACTTTGATACACTTTGATTTCTTTGGAGTCTAAATCAGGTCAAAAACGTTTTGTTAATTTGATAAGTTGACTGAAGTTTTGTGTGTAGTTTTTCATGAGATGGAACGATGGAACCACAATTTAAATGAAATAAATAAAGCTTTGACCTCTATCAATTAAATACAACTTACAAGTGGATAAGAAAAACATTTAGAGCTTGTTCTTAATTACGGAATATAAAATTTTAAATGCTTTGGAAGTAATAAGAAAGATGTTGAATACTTTAGGAAATTATATGACTTAAATCATTTGGACTTATCTTACATTGTTTTGGCAATTAAATCATAATTATTGTCGAAAATGAAAAAAAAATCAGAGTACAGTACTCAACTGTGTTAAAAGTGCTATTAACTTTTTACGACTATGTGTGATGTTAGTAGCTTTTGTTTCAATCTCATAATAATATTATAATTAAAAAACATAATATTTTTTAAAATATATTTCACCAATTATATCGTAACAGTTTTGAACTTTGTTTCATACTTCTATTAAATTTGTTTTAAAGAGAGTTCATCAACTATGCCAAAACAATTTTAAACTTGTTTTAACTTATTGTTTGTTGAAACTTATTTTAAAACTGTTTTAATATGGGCTTTTACCAACTCTTTCATAACAAGTTTAAACTTGTTATAAACTTTTATTAAAACCACTTTAAAACCAAACTTATTATAAAATTGTTTTAAAACAATTTTAAAAAAGTTTCAACAATTTTCATGCTGACATCCTCCTCAACAAGTTAAAAAAATTGGCATAAATGGTGTAGAGCTAAACCTTTTTCAAATTTATTTGGCCAACCGCACACGTAGCAAGTGTTCTATAACAATGGTTTTTCTGCTGTGGCGGTAATGAAAAGCGGAGAACCCCAGGGATCGGTTCTTGGCCTTTTCTCTTCCTAGTTACCATAAATGACTTGCCATCAAGTATATCTGCTCCTAGTAATTCTGTAATTTTTGCTGATGACTCCACGTTCTTCTCTAGTAGTATTAACCTTGACAGCCTTTCAATTCAAATTAAAAATTGTTTCTCTGATTGTTCTGAATGGCTTAAAAGTAATGGTTTATTGTGAAATAATGACAAGACTCAGTCTATTCTATTCACTCTTGGTAATCATGATCCTAGTGTAATCCCTTCTCAATTGAATTATACAGTCAAACTGCTAGGTATTCATTTAGATCCCGAGCTTCCACATTCAGAATGTTTGTAGTAGGATTTCTAGAGTTATATATCTTTTACGTAGGCCTACTAGTTTAAAAAAATTAGTTTCTAGATATTACTTGCCAATGGCTTTTTTCTTTTTTTTTTAACAGTATTATTAGTTATGGTATTATGTTTTGGGGCTGTGGCCATGATATGATCAGAACCCTTTTGTTACAAAAGAAAGCTATTAGAGTAATTTCTTTCTCCAGCTTCAGGGCTCATTATGTAAACCTCTTTTTAAACAGGAAAAGATTCTCACTGTTTTTAACTTGTATATTTTTACTTGCTTCGTCTAGTAAAAACTAATATCAGCTCTGCCAACTTAAGAGGGGATACTCATTCTCACTTGACAAGATACAGGAATTTGATTGATTTACCTCATGGCAGGCTTAATAAAACACATAAATCATACTCTTATGTTGGTCTGAGAATGTTAAAAAAGTTGGCTCTTGAGACACATTTTGTCAGTATTAAATCTTTTAAATCTAGTCTTTATAATTGGTTAGTGTTAATCCTTTTTATAGGATAGAAGAATTTTTTAACTAACTTATCCTTTTTAAAAGTATATGTTAATGTATTTATATATTTTATATTATTTTTATCTTGTTGTATATGTTCTTGGAATTTTAGACGAGGCCCAAAAGTCAACTTTTATATTTTATTAAATATTAGCCTATGTCTATTGATTGTAACTTTCTACTTGTCATTTTTGCTTTGATGCATTTATTTGTGACTAGCTGTTTCCCGTCACGGCTTCGCCCGTGACCGAATTTATTTTTTAGGTAATAAAATCTTTAAAAGAGTAACAAAATCTTCTTCCTTAAGAATATCATTGAAACAACAAATTACTGTGTGTTGAGCTCTGAAGGAATTTTGCAAAACATTTTCTTAATGAGAACCATTGAGCAAAAAAGAGCAACCATGTCAAATTTCAACCCCTTAGGCCCTACAGTCATTTTAAAATCATGTAGAGCGGCAGCCCTAAAGAACATAAAAAACTATATTTCTAAAACTGTTTCTTAGTAAACACCTATTAGCAAAACGGAACATACACGTAAAATTTCAACACCGTAGGATTTATGGTAATCCTGAGGATTTGTGGGGGGGAAGCCCCTGGAATAATTTTGAAGTCCTATGGGGCGGAAAAGAACTTTGAAAACTATATTTGCAAAGCAGTTTGTAAGTGAGCAACTATTTGGAAAACGGAGCATCCACGTTAGATTTTAATCCCTTAGCATATATGGTAATTTTTATGTTCTTTGGGTTGGAGCCCTAAAGTAAATTTGCTAAATTGTTTCTTAGTGAGCAACAATGAGCAAAGAGAAACGTCCATGTCAACTTTCAACCCCGTGGGCCCAAAGTAAATTTCAAGACTTGTGGGACGGAGCCCTAAAGAATTTCAAAATATAAACTTTTTTTGAAATTCTTAAGCTAAGGGGAACGTCCATGTCAAATTTCAACCCCGAAGGCCCTAAAATGTTTTTGAAGTCCTGTTGGGCAGAGCCCCAAAAAACTTCGAAAACTATATTTGCAAAACCGTTTCTTAGTAAGCACCCATGAGCAAAGAGGAATGTCCATGTCAAATTTCAACCCCGTGAAGGCCCTAATGAAATTCTGAAATCCAGTAGGTAGAGCCCTAAAGTGCTTTAAAAACTATATTTGCAAACCCTTTTCTTAGTGAGTACCCATGAGCAAAAGGAATCCTCCATCATATTTCAACCCCGTGGGTCCTAGAGTAATTTGAAAGTCCAGTGGGGTGCAGACCTAAAGGGCTTCAAAACTATATCTGCACAACGTTTCTTAGATTAGATAGATAGTACCTATGAGCTAAGAGAATCGTCCTTGTCAAATTTCAACACGTAGGCTATACAGTAATTGTCAGCTTCTTTGAGGTAGAGCCCTAAACAATTTCGAAAACTATAATGGTAAAACAGTTTCTTAGTGAGCACCCATGAGCAAAGAGGAACGTCCATGTCAAAAATATCAACCCCGCGAATGCCCTAAGGTAATTTTGAAATCCAGTGTGGCGGAGTTCTTAAGTGCTTCAAAAACTATATTTGCAAAACCGATTGTTAGTACCTATGAACAGTAAAAAAGTATATAGTAATAAAATACGAAATAAAGTAAACTGCACTTAATACAACCAAAGTACACCAGACTAAAAGTAATAGTACATCATGGTGGAAGAAAGATTATAGTACATCACTATAATCTTGAAAAAGTCAAACATAAATAAACATTATATCTCACACCTGGTTACTTCTGTGCTTATAAGCATTTTCTTGAATGAATCATCATGTGACAGATGTAAACAAACCTAATTCAATTTCCATAATCATATGTTAGAATACAAAAATGTTGCTTCCATAAGAATAACATGGTAACTTTGAGGACGTCTAGGGCGTAGCCCTTTGTGAATATTAATATGAAAATAGTCAGACTTTCCTATTTTGAGCCTAAAGAATGAGTATACCAAATTTCAGTACTCTAGCTAGTCGGGAAGTTGGAGAATTAGTGATGAGTGAGTGAGTGAGTGAGGGCTTTGCCTTTTATAGATATAAGATATCCTAAAATGCAAATATAGGCCTACTATGACGTCAACTATTATACAAGCTTTCTTTTGAAGTCACTTTTAATTTCTTGTGAATTATTGAAATAAATTCTTGATTCTTGATTCATGCTGCTTGGGCTTAAATACTTGCTTTTATATGTATCAAATATTTTATTGTTATGTATTTATATTTATTCTAATACTATCACAAGAGTTCATTATTATGTATTTCATGTTGTAAAGTTGCTATGCCGTTGGGAATATATAAAATATATATAAGTTAATATTTTTCACAAATAAATTTGTTATTTTTTTAATGCTATATGCACATTTATAAAAATATAACATTTTTACATTGTTATTAAAAATTAATATTAATTTGAATAAATTGAAAAAATATTAATATTCATAATCTTTTGAAACCGGAAGTGATGTATCACTAGCACAAAATTGTATTCAATTTCAAACCCATGAGTGACAAAAATACATGTAAAAAGTATTTTCTGAAAATCATACGTACAGACTAAGAACTCTTCTCTTTGCTGGGTCAAAGAAGTTAATCCGATCAGGAGTAAAATTGAGGGTCGGTTAAAAGGTAGATTAATCTATATTGACAGGCATTAGTGAATGTAGAGACTTATTAAATCGATGTTACCAAAGACTCAGTTTCTATCTGTCAACAAATAACTAAAATACGTACCTTTTTATTTTTAATATAAAATTTTTCTGAGGATTTGGGAATATAACTGTAACTCATTATGAAACACTGACCTTGCGAACTGGATGTTGATTCAGACAGTGAATGAATTATTTCTTTTAAAATTGGTGGCTGTATTATCCTCTCAAGATAGTTACATAGGTTGATAAAAATTGTTCAGTTTACTATAAAGTTATATAAAGTGTAAGATTGCACAAGGAATTATGCACGGCTTATATTGAGTCAATTCCAAGCTAACTTTAATAATATCTTTATTTTTTCACAAAATATTATATTTTGTTTACTTAAAATCTACAATACAAACTAATATCACAACTTTTTATATGCAGACCAACCAAGTCAAGTCAAATATGTGGAGTGCATATACTATATATGGATAAGTTTCGCGTGCACAATATAGTCACCATTTTACCCATTACCCCCCCTGATTCCATGGTCCATTCATAAATTGCATAATGAATGAATTTTTTTGTCATTGGCAAGTACATGCATGGACAAGAGCAGGGCCGCCCCGAGGGTGGGGCAACCGGGGCAGCTGCCCCGGGCGCCACGGCCAAGGGGGCGCCGCGGCCGAGGCGAAATCTCCGTTTTATAAAGGCTCAAACACTTCACAAAATTCTAAAAACTGTATAAATAAATATTTTAAAAACAATTGGTTCAATAATAATTTTGTTTATTGGTTCAAATTAAAATTTAAAACATTTTGGTTATCAGTTGGAAATGAGTAGTGACTAGTTTATTGTAACTATACAGCTTTACAATGCAAGTGGAAGAGTGGAAGTGAATCATGATAGCGTAATATTTGGCTGCATGTAGGCCTATTGGTCAGCTGATCTTACGAACTGAAAAAATGGCTCGAGCGTTTGCTCGGGCCTACGAAACAACGGGCCTGCATACTTCCCCCACTACCTAATTGAGGATTAGGATTATAGAATTATTAGAGGATTAGCTGAAATTCAGCCGTATCTGGTCACTCGACCAAAAATGTATGTAGGCTCGTTAGTTTTTGTAGGCCCTGCCGAGACCCAGATCATGTTTTGTCAACAAATGGTTGTGTCAACAAAGCTTTATAATAGTACCTACAAGTGAATTTGTTTAGTTAGTTTATTCAAACTGACAGCATTGAAAAATTAGCCAAGCACCTAATTTAATGCTTCTGCCTGTAATTTAACAATACAGTTCACAGATAGGCCAATTAATTCATTTAGGGAGCGTGGATCAAAATCTCGCCCCGTGCACCTATTACCCTTGGGGCGACCCTGGACAAGAGTCAATAGCTCTTGAAACATTGTCAGGTTGAGAGTTTAACATTTAATTTTAAAACTCATCAGTCTCCGGTTCGAGCACAAATGGCTAAAAATACTTTAGTGCGGTGTGGTAACTAGCTTGGAAGAATACAAACAAATATGAAATGTGCAAAAAAAACCAAAACAACAAAAACAATAATACAGCAAGAAATAATCAACTAATGTGTCTCCATGACAAAATCACAATATTATTTCTTTGCATTTGAAAAATTAATTGATGCTATATAAAGGGAATTTTGACAACCAAGTGTTTAGTTTCTTTAAGAACTTATCAGCAGGATGCATCGAAATATGGCTGTACAGCTTACTATAGATTTTCTTAGAGAGAACAGTATGGCTTCCCAACGACTTACTAAGTATGCAAAATTGGAAACAAGTGATTTTTACACCTGGCTTTGGGTATCTCTTTGTTGAGGGGGGAGTTTACCAGGTTCTTGATTGCATAGTTGGCTAGTTCATAAATGTAAAAGTTAATTACAGTGCTGATGTTCAAATTTACAAAAAGAGGTTTGCAGTGTTCCCTGGGAGGTGCATCAGATAAAATATGGACAGCCTTCTTTTGCAATATCAAAATGAAAATATTTGTAATAAAATACCATTTGTAATGAATATAAAAACAAACAGCAATACAATAAGATGCAGTTAAAAAGTAACAAAAAACCATGGACCTAGTTGTGACCTTCACGGTCACGAAATCTGGGGGTTTGCAACGTTGCCAAATTGCCAGTAATTGTTTATTTTTATTTTTTTGGGTGTTTCTACGCCAATGGCATTTTTTTAACGTTTTGACGGGGAACGGTCCAAACCCCAGTCTTGTTACTATCTAACATCGACCAGTTGTTAGAAAGCATCATTAATTAATAGCCCAATGACAAATGGCAACTGGATCCGGAATCGAACCTTTAAAAAGCTACTAACTTTTCTCAGGATCGAACCGGCAACCTTTGGATTCAAAGGCGAGCACTATAACCACTCAGCTACCCAGCCAGTTTGTTATTAATTGAATCACATGTTTTATACCTATGTAAATCTTTTTATCTGTTTTACTAGATGATACGAATTTTGATTATTTTTATAGAATTTCAACTACACCTATGTAGTGTAGTAAAATTAAGCCAAAATATGGCTGGAAAATGAAAAAAATTTTGGACAGCCAACTTTTGCTGAAATGTGTTCTATGTCATCCCCCGACCTCCCTCAGAAAAGTCCCCTAAAATCCCCAGTGGGCAACATGCCTAAAAATGATGGGATGGCCCTCGTGGAGTCAGAAATAAGTCTTTCGCCAACCAATAGGTTTATGTATATCAAATTAAAGCTCTAAAGTAGTAGAATTCAATGCCGCAAACCCCATCTCAAAAGGTTGCTTGAGTCGAAAATGGCAGCCTGTCAAACTTAGAATAAAAATCAAATTTTAATCCAAACGCTTAAAAATGTAATAATATTAGAAGTACTTGAAATTTTGAGGTCCGGTTTGCGGCAAACGTTTGCTTGTACAATTACCTTGGCAAATACGGATAGTTTGACATATGCCCATCATATTACCCTTGAACCACCCTCTACATGAACGTCCCAAAGAGGGAGTTTTGAAAAAAATTTCTTAGTCCATAGCCATGCTATACATAATTTTAAAGGCCTTAATAAGGAGAGTACATAGCCGAAAACCAGACCTCAAAAGGTCAAATATGTCGGAAGTTATTGCATTTCAAAGTTTTGATAGTATTATTTAATTCTAAATTTTGAACGTCTGCCATTTGTCTCTCGACCGTTATATTTAGGTCGGGTTTACGGCATTGTGCTCTACATTTTAAGACATTTAATTTGATATATATAAACCTTCTGGAACTTATTCAAATTTTGTATGCTTAATATCAAAATATATTTTAACTCCTTATAGGCCAACCCCTCATTTTTGGGCATGATCCCCACATGGGATTGCAGGGGACTTTTCGGAGGAAGGTCAGGGGATGCCATAGAACACATTTCAAAAGAAATTAGCTTTCCAAAAATTATTTCATTTTCCCCGACTAATTTTACTACACTAATGGTCTAGACAACGCTGGACGCTCAGTTTTGCCAGTTTGTGCAACAAAGTATACAAAATTTTCAACGATCTCTCTAATTTTTTTTTGTCCTAATTGACAAGATTGCGTTTTCAGTCACCCCCCTGATTTCGTGGCCGCTACTGTAGCTATCGCAGGCATTGATTGTATCAAGGGTAATTGTGGGTCAAATGGCAACTCATTGGATCAGCTGGTGTTTATCAATCTATGAACCTCGTTATTGCAGACTATTTCCCGATGACGGAGATGAACGAGGCGATGTGTCGGCTGATGAGAAAGGGGGTCGAGCTTGGCCACTGCACCGAGGGCTGGAACTTTGAGGAGCTGGCAGACCTTCCCCCGTGCGCAGCCTGGACCCCGGAGATCTTCATGAAGAGCGACCTGGCCAGCGAGAGGATCTACGACGAGACGACCGAGCCAGCGCCGAGTCTGGCGGCGGGGGGAGTGAAGCAATAGACTGTGGTAGTGCCGGTGAAAACAACAACAATTACAAGAGGACAAAAATATACAAAAAATAGATGCAAAATATATGCAATGTATGCAAAAAATACAAAAAATAATTTTGTATTTGCCTTATGTTAAGGCACATACAACATTATTGTACATAAATGTTACCATATAAATATTACAATAGGGCAACGTGGATTTTTTTGCATTTTCGTTTAGGGAATGCTGCTAGAAAATAGGTAGCCCTAACTCATAGTTCTACAGGGAAACTAACGACTGTCCTGGTAACAGACGTATTGGAATATCTTGGTTGATGGTTTGGGGATCATTAAAATACTCAACCACATTTCCTAATCGATTGCCTTTCTCTCTCATCTCTCAGTTCCCACAATAAAACACTTATAGATGGCAAACTATCGACCAAAATTCGTAATGATGTTAATAATAAATCTGAAAACCGCTTAACCCCCTAGACTAAATTTCATTGAAATTTTGACCTTAACGCTTTAAATTTACATTGATGAACACTATAACGAACTCATCCTTCGTTTATATTTTTTTGCACTTTCTTTGCAAACTTAAAACACTATCCGCAGGACACAATTGCAATTCACAACCAACAATTTGGGGTTTTAACTAATTAGGAGCAACTATAAAGGGGACATGGCGTTGTAGCCGATGGTAAAATGTATTTAAATTACAATTACAGGCCTCACTTTATGACTTCGTTATAAAAAATTAGCCAAATGATAATTAAAAAAAAAAATTGATGTAGAACAATAGCTATTTATCCTTACCGTAGAGATTAATCAACATTGTCATTTTGCTATAAGTTTAACAAATTTCAAAACATTAGGCCTATACAGTGTTCAAAATTTTTATTTTTCTCTTAAAAATTACATTTTTTTTATAAACTAGTTATTTTAATGTCATATTGTTTAATGTATTTTGTGTAAAATTACAGTTTTGTAACTGTAAATCCTTACATGAACCAAAAAACAATTTTAATATTTGAAAGGACCGTTTCTTGACGTTAACGTGTTGGTAATATGTTAAATTAAAAGCACTTTACTCGATTATCCTCAAAATGGAAGTTACATCAGCCATACAAGGAAACTTCCTCTTAAGATATTAATTGGTTCTGCATGAATGGATCCATTAGTGTCCGGTGTTTGACTGTGTGTACACCCTTGGAGCATGGCCCTTGGTCCATGAAGTGAAGCATCACATATCAAAGGGAATTTAAAGAGAGTGTGCTTTGATAACATAATGTCACAACATTTAATATTATTTTATTTTAAATTTGGATGTTAAAAAGGTTTTCGATACTTTGATGTAGTAGTAAAACATACAATTTTAATTTTTACAAATTTTTTACTAATTATGATTTTATGGAAAATTAATTTTGAAATAAAGGCTAAACTTTTAAGAGTCATCTTCACCCCTTGGCCAGTAACCCATTGTTGCGCAGTCGGCAATGTTAATCATACGGCTTTTATGCTAAAACATGGTCTTGTATTCCCCCGTTTCGGACGCCGTTTTTCAACCGATTTTCTTGAAATTTGGTAAGTGTTTAGTTGAATAGTTATATTAGGTTTCTCATACCTCGAAATTTTGAAAATTTAACAAATATTACTCTCTATGACGTTGCAAAGTAACTCGATTTTCCTTAGTTAATATTTCAAAATATGGTAAAATTTTCAAAATTTCGAGGTATGAGAAACTTAATATAAGTATTCAACTAAACACTTACCAACTTTCAAGAAAATCGGTTGAAAAACGGCGTCCGAAACAGGGGAACACAAAACCATGTTTTAGCATAAAAGCCGTATGATTAACATTGCCGATTGCGCAACAATGGGTTACTGGCCCAGGGGTGAAGATGACTCTTAAGGCACAAAGTAGCCTACTTTATGGTTTTATTCTGTAAATTAGTGTCTCGTGGTAGATTGTTCTCTCTGAACATTGCCTTTGTGAAACATATTAAAATATAATTAGTCTTCTATAAAATTAAACAAACAATATGAAATTATAAACAAGCTCTAAGAAGATAAAGGATTGGCATAGAGATCACTCTTGCTGTGTTTACATTTATATTTTTGTTGGAGAGGTCATGGATTCGAATTCCTTACATGAACTGAGTGTTAGATAAATTTAATAATGTGCTTTGGGGTGCAGAGAACAAAAAGACCTTCTTAATGTATTTGATGAAGCATTAAAGGATAGTCCGCCAGCTTGCCAATCCTAAGGATGCCATTTCAAACAAAAATAACTGTTTCAGGTGAGAAAATTTTTAGATCATTGTAATGCCTTCCAATTTTTAAGAATTTATTATTATTATTTACAAAAAATGGTCAATCCATGTAAAGGTTGACCCATCTGTGTGAAAACCACTGATCGCATTACAAAATTTTCAACCGATTTATCATAGACAGTATTTAATGAACCCTCTGTGGGGGGCAAGCCATTTGGCCGAAAAGGCGTTTGGTACCCAGTAGCCTCGAACACACGCTCAACCAATCAGAGGCGAGTAGCAATTGACCCCCTAGTCGAGACTACAGCCCGTATGTTTCCTGGCCAGGTGTGCCAACGTTAAACACTAGTGACAAAAACACGAAATAACTCAATGCAATGTTTATTTTATCTTATCTATTGATGTTTTACTCTTAGTTTTTTATCTGTTAGTAATATTTATCTAGACACCAATATTATTATCCCAGATAGCACATAAACGTAAAAAAGACGTGAAAATAACGTTTCCTTTTAACATTTTTGACGTTATTATTACGTCAAGAAACGGATTTATAACGTTTTTTTCACGTGATTATAACGTGCGAGTGTCACACTTTTTTACGTTAAAAAAACGTAAAAATACTACGTGAATATAACGTTTTTGTTTCACTTAATTTTTACCTTTTTAACTTATGTTTTACTGAACATTTTACAAATTTTTTTCAAAAATTTGTAAATGAATGCTTTATTTCTAACCAACACATTAAAAAAATGTAAATAAAGTCGATCAAAAATTTCTTACCTCTACCTGGATTTGAACCCTCAATAAGCAATAAGCAATAAGCAATAAGCAATATTTATTGTCGTCAAGCATTACAAACATGCACTGGACATCGTCATAATCCTTAATTCTAATTTATCTACAGTTTGCAAACCATGCAAAATTCAAAAGAAATTACATGCTACATGCAAGTTCAAGCAAATAAAAACAAGCTCACACAGGCAAGTCAAACCAAAACAAAAAATCAAACATTACCTACCAAAAAAGGTACTTACTTCAGCTGCTGGTATCTCAAAAAACTCCTGAATGGAGTATATTGGGTAGGCCAATAATAATCCCCTCAAGTTTTTTTCAAATTTTGAAAAGGGCTGGTTCCGAGCCTTGACAGGAATCCTATTAAAAAACTTAATACTAAGCATACAAGAACTGTTTTGAACTTTACTTAACCTTACATATGGGACATCAAGCATGTTATTAGATCTCGTATTGTACCCGTGATAACTGCTTCTTAACTCGAAGTTTTCATGCACTTTCTTCATTTGTACAATACATGCAAAAACAAACAAGCCAAAAACTGTCATTATCCTTTCTGAAATAAAAATAGGCTTGCAGTGTGCATCAAAAGGGGCATCCACAAGGGTTCTAACTGCTTTCTTTTGAAGCAGTAGTACCCTATATGTTTCATGTGATGAACCCCAGAGCCTCAGACCATACAAAATTGTACTCTGAAAAAATGACATATAGGCAACCTTTAAATAGTCTTTAGGTACACAGGACTTCAAAGATCTTATCAGATATAGTACCCTCGATAGCTTCCCACATAGATGATCTACATGCACTTTCCAGGTCAATTTTTGATCAAGATATAAGCCTAAGAGTTTAACTGATTCACATTCATTTGTTACCTGTCTTAGAGTAAAAATGAGTTTGTGGGTTTTACTCTCATTTAACATAAAAAAGTTAGCTCGGAACCAGGTAGCAGCTTCAGTAAGTGATCGCACCATGGAATTCTCTAAATTTGGAAGATCTTCCCCAAAGTGTACTAACGTAGTGTCATCAGCATAGCTAATAACCCTAGCATTGACACTACCCTGAATGTCATTTACCATGATAAGGAACAGCAAGGGGCCTAAAACAGACCCCTGCGGAACACCATGGGCAATACGTCTCACCTGAGAATTCACGCCATTCACAGAGTCAACCTGTTCGCGCCCATCAAGGTAGGACTCCATCAGCCTAAGCGTAACACCATCAACGACATAGAATTTCAACTTCGCGATGAGCAAACAATGGTCAACAGTGTCAAAGGCCTTACTGAGGTCACACAGGGTGACCCCAGTAAAACCGCACCCCTCGTAACCACTGAGTACATCATACACGAGTTCATCCACAGCATCAACCGTTGATAGGCCAGACCGAAAGCCAAACTGGGTGTACGCAAACAGGTGATTTTCTTCAAAATACTTGTACAGTTGCTTCTGAATGAGAGCCTCAAAAACTTTTGAGAATATAGGTAATATTGAAACTGGCCTGAAGTTCTCAGGGTGATCATAGTTACCTTTTTTGTGTACAGGCACAGTCTTGGAAATCTTAAATACCTTTGGAAAAATTCCTTGCACTATACAAAGATTTAAACAGAAGGTCAGAGGCAAGACAATAAAATCAATTATTTTCTTTACAAAAGAGTTTGACATAAAATAAACATCTTTACTCTCAGAGTTCTTGAGTCTGACTACAACATCAATGACTTGGTCACAAGTGACCTGACTTAATTCAAAGACTGACTTGGGAGCATGAATGTTATGGGACATTATCTGCAGGGCAGACTGTGGAGGGTTCCCTATCTGATCTCTCACTGTTTGGACAGAATCTACAAAGAAATCATTGAAAACATCAGGATTTATGTCAATTTTTCTGCTTTTGGTTGGAGCACTAACAGTTTTTATAACCTTCCATGCAGCACTACATTTGTTAGGAGCTTTTTCAATAATTTGAGCATTATGTTCAAGCTTAGCACATTGAAGGTCTTGTTTATACTCTTTTCTCAACCTCTTATACCTACTTTTTGCCTCCTCAGACTTAGTAAGTCTGTAAGAGTCATAGGCAAGCAAGACCCACTTCTTTTTCATTACAAGATTGTCATTTAACCAAGATACACTAGGCCTAGTACTAGTTTTACCGAACTTAGCCACCCGATTAGGGAAGCACTGGTCCATCAATAGAACAATCTTATTAAGGAAATTCTCAACATTTTGTTCAGCATCATCAGAAACAAGGACACTTTCCCACTCAATAGTTTGCAGGAGGGAAATAAAATACTCCATCCCACCATTAGTAATAGGTCGAATAGTTTTGAAAGGTGGATTTGAACATCCAAACTCTCGAAGGACATCAACAGTAACCGCATCATGGTCACTAATGCCAAGATAGAGAACATTTGTTGTTATAATGTCATCACAAAGGTCAGTGGCGACATTGTCTAGGCAAGCATTTCCCCGAGTCGGCAAAAAATTCTTACAATATAAATTTAGTGACCTAAGTAAGTTAAGAAACTCAACAGTCTTTCTTTCATTGCTCAATACGTCAATATTAAAATCACCTCCAACAATGAGCTTGTTTTCAGCCCTATAGCTATCAAGATATAAAACTAGATTTTCAAGAGCATCAAAAAACAGATTAATATCACCGTCAGGGGAGCGATATACTCCAATAATTACAATGTTCAGACTTTGGATAAAGATACATACAAATTCATGATGCAGTTCTTTGCAGAACTCATCAATGTCTATTACCTTACAACACTCATTATGTTCATCGGAGATGTACATGGCAACCCCACCATGAATCATCTCCGTACGGCAGAAGGCCTTAACAAGAGTAAAACCAGTTAAACGCTTAAAATCAATTGAGTCCTTAACCAGCCAGTGCTCTGTAAAACACAATAAATTTGGTCTAAATTCATTATCACACAGTATAGCCTCAAGCTCATTAACCTTATTCCCAAGACCCTGTACATTGAGAAATAAGGATTTGAAGTGAGTCTTATTTGAAACAGCAGTTACCTTTGGGGGCTTGAAGTTCAAATTCACACAGGGATGGTGACACATTGTTAGTCTACTCTCTGTTGAGCAGCTGCTACCCCTAAAAAAGTCCTACTTTTGACATAAGTGTCCCTTTTCTTAGGAATAAATTTGCGGATGAAAGTACCTTTAGGCCAAAAATCAGGGCACATTACAACGTTACTATAGCCTACAGGCACACCAACTTTAAAAGAAGCATAAGAGTTATACCTGGACTTTAGTTTTTCGCATTCAACATCAGACACCCCACCTTCCTTAACAAAGCTTCTAACACTCTCGTCAGAAACATCAGGTCTTATTCGGGTTACAAAAAGCCACAATTTTTTCTCCACAGTAGGCAAAGCTATTGGATTTGTCAACTCATTCTCTTCCTTAGTACCAATTAAAGATTTATTCGCACTACTTTTGTTTTTGTTTTTGAAGCCTATATTATTCGACATAACCTGATTAGCATAGCTAGGTTTGTTTGTGTTTACATTTTCATTTTCAGTTTGACAGCTGTCATGATTGGAGCCAATATTTTTTTCACCAACACTTGCAGGCAGACTTTTGGCAGGAATTGGATCATTGACTTCAAGAGTTACATGAGATTTTTCAAGTTCCACCGCCTTTGATTGTAAACTCTTGTAAGTCGTTGACGCAGACGATGTACTATTACTAGCAGCAGACGACACTTTACTTTTAAACTTGTGTACATCCGGTGTTATGTCCACATGGTCATTTTGATAGTTACAATTACTTGTGATGTTATTTCTAAGTAGATTATTGTCCTCAATCAATTTATTTACCACTATAATTAAGTTACTTACAGTATTGTTCAAATTCAAGAACTGTTCAACGTTATTTATAGTTTCACAAACCTTAGATAGGTTAGAGTCACACTGGTCACAAAACCATTTACTTTTATCACCGAGGCTATCTATCATGCCATACTCATCACTCGATAGGTTAACACAGTCACTATGGTACCACTTTCGGCACCAACCATCGCAGAAGACAGCAAAATCATTTGATTTTGTCTCAATAAAGCACACACCACAATTCGGATCTGTTGTCACGTCTTTCATGTCACCGGAAATCCAGGTGACATGAAAGACGTGACCTCAACCTTGCTATCTCTGTCCTAGTGCCTTTACCCTCTCGGCCACTTCTGCTGTACTTCAGGTGGATTTAATTTACTATTTATACATTTAATACTCAACCTTCCTTGTACTTGAGAACATGGCTCGGTGTGTCTGTGCTCATGGTTTTTGTTGAGTATATTTTAAAAATTGATTTTATTCGTGTTTTGTCTCAGATCAAAAACATTATTTTTGGATCTTGATGGCGGCATACCCAGATATCAAAAAAACGTTATTTTTACGTGAAAATAACGTTTTAAATTTTACTTTTAACGTTATTTTCACGTTAAAAAAGGTGAAAATCACGTTATTATAACGTGATTATAATGTGAAAAGCGCACTCAATTTCACGTTAAAATAACGTGAAAAAAAGACGTGAAAATGACGTTTTTGTTTCACTTAATTTTTACCTTTAAAACATTAAGTAAAAAAAGGTAAAAAATTTTGGTGAAAATCACGTTTTAAATTTCACGTTTTTTTTACTTTCACATTTTTACGTTATTTTCACGTGAAAAAAACGTATTATTTTTTACTTTTACGTTTTCACCTTTTTTTCACGTGAAAAAAACGTGATTTTCACATTGTGTGCTGACTATAATTTCATCCTCTAATTAAGCTAATTATTGTGCGCTCCTTATGAATAGAAAACGATGAAAGGTCTTGATAGCTTGATCGCACAATAAAAAATATTCCTAAAGCCGAATTTCCACTGTATTTAAAAACATTTAGTCTGCAATTCTTCGTCTGCAACATTTTGAAAACCAAAATTTGGTTGCAGACAACCCAAATCTGTCTACAATTTGTAATGTTGCAGAGAAATTAGAGATATGTTTTCATCTACGCAACAAAAATCGGCAATATTTTGCTGTTGGTAGAAAGTTACATCAATCCTAAATACGTTTAACATAGTCTATTATGGTTTTAAATAATCAAAATTTTTTTGAGGGAACCAAATAAATTGGTCAAACTAACAAAACCAATGGTTTGGATCAACAAAATGGTTTTTCTTATAAAATTTGATATTACCAGCAAAATATTTTGTTAACCCACATAGCGCATAATATTGATTTTACTTCAAATAAACGTTCAAAATGTCAACTTATATCAAATAAAAAAAAATTATATTAGTGAACATTTACTTGAAAATGTGCTAAACCACAGTAGGCCTAACTTATAACTTTGTTAATGAGATATATTACAAAGTGAAAAGAAACCGTTAACCTCTTCAGGGAACTTCATATAATATTTAAACTAAATGAAATTAAACCCAAATATAAAGTTCAATTTAGGCCTATGTCAAATAGAAAATTTCTTGAGTTTATCCAGGTTCATTAATTGGCCTACACAAGTTTGTTTCATATTCTTGTGATGGTAAAAATATTAAATTATAATTAAATTACATTTTTCGACAGTCTAATTTTTTTAACACCTTAAAATGGTCAATTTGTAAGTTATTTCAAATTTTGGCCAAACTTTTGGCCAAGTACAAATTTCTGAGTAGTAAATAATAACATTTTTCACAGCTCCGGTGGCTCAAATGGTTAGAGCGCTAGGACAGTGAGTGAGAGGTTGTAGGTTCACATCCCGTCACGGGCGTTAACTTTTTGCTCAATTTTATTTACATTGTTTATAATCTGTTGGTCAGCACAAACAACTTTTTGGTACATTTGGTTATTGCAGCAATATTAAAGACTAAAGACATTTAACAAAACGATTTTGTCTTCCCAACAGAATATTTTTGTCCCTATTTTCTGTGATATACTGTAGGCCTACTTTTATTCAATATTTACCTATTGACGTAGACTTTTATTTAATAAAACATGCTTCCAATAATACAGTTGGTGAAAAGAAATCAATTTACGGCTATGTCTGTCTAGCTTCTAAACTATGAAAATAACATGTGGAGAGTTTTAATGAATCAAAAGCCAAAAAAGTAGTTGAGTTAATGACGTATTAACGAACATATAGCATAGGCCTAAGTTACTCATTACACTTAATTTTCATTTAGTTCACAAGATAACATTTCATGAATATTGAACTATTATAGTTCAGGAAATTTGTTATAGGGCCTAGCGTTATTAACAGCTCATCTGATG
The DNA here is from genome assembly GCA_030545055.2 of Neoaliturus tenellus. Classification (NCBI taxonomy): domain Eukaryota; kingdom Metazoa; phylum Arthropoda; class Insecta; order Hemiptera; family Cicadellidae; genus Neoaliturus; species Neoaliturus tenellus. The sequence continues at coordinate 98,195,545 of CM061537.1, forward strand.
TGTAGGCCTATTAACTTGTAGGCCTACGGTGTAGTAAAGTTTATAAGTTGTCAATTAATGACAATTATTGCATATTAATTACTTTTCACATCAAACTGTAACAATTTCTTTATAATGTTCTTCATAACTTAACACTGAATGTAGGCCTACATCAACGGTCAAAAATTCATTTAGGGCTTAATTCGGGTAAGAAACCAACTTATAAAATGCTTTAAAAAGCAGGTTCAAAAGTATACATAACTTAGATATTAATAAATAAATATTTAAAAAAAATTGTCTAACGGCATACATGGCCTACGTTTAGATATAACAGTTGGTATTAAAATTATAATTCTTATACAGAGTTATCTGGAGAATTTACATTTAGTTGTCACAGCAATCTCATATATACATATATGCCTAGTCCCTTTATTGCGTAGTCAGATAGACTATAAAGTGGTATATTATCCACCCAATGAAATTTTCAACACTGTTCCGACTGATATCGTCTTTAATTTTCACCTCACATAAGTACAACATTAGAAGATGTTATATTCAGTTAATGGATTAAACTCTTAAAGTGTTAAAACAAATCTTAGAAGGCCTAATTATTCAAGACAATTTATCTAAAGTTAATTTATAAGCCTACGATTGTTACTTTATTCCCAAAACTTCTCAAATCATATACATAACTTATTTTAAACATCAAAAGAAGTTGAAGAAATAATATAGCCTATATCGGAATAAATAAATTTGGTTACAGAACTAGCCTATATATAAGTTAGTATTTATAGTGAAATACTGATTCATGATTAAGACCTTTAATCAATTTTTGCTCTTTTGTAGACACATACTTAAAACTTATAATAATGACCAATATTTGGATTGATGGTACAGAAAAAATCTTCAATTTCTTCTTTGAACTTGTTTAATGGCCTTTTTCCAACGACAAAAATGCATTTCAGTTACCAAACATGTCATTTACTGGCATTAAAAACAGTACTAAAAATGTAAAATAAAGAATTTCAATGGATAACATATTTATTACACATACATCACGTCATCAAGAACACATATGCTAAATGATTTCTAATTAATTTCAACAATTTAGTCTTAAATCAGACTAAAATCTCATTTCTTCATAAAATAAGGAGTAGCCTGATGTTCTATAAAAACTGAAGCAAGACTGATAATCTAAAATATAAAAGTATAACATGTTTTTAATAGTAATTATTGCTAATTGACAATCGATATTTTAAATTGTAGTTTTCAAGACCGTTATTACGGAATAGTTGAGTAATTTGTTTTTAGAAAGAACGGTAGTTGGCAACAGAGATCCGTGTTTCCAGTTTTGTGTAACTTTATATTCGCGAATTTTGCTCTTAGCCAATGGCGTTTGACCAGTCAACAGCTCGCTCTCCTATTGGCTTACACGGAATTTCGCATTAAAAATTCCAATCTGGGTACCAAACGCCTTTTCGGCCAAACGCGAGGATCCCAACCTGTGAATCACAAGAGAGTACCTTGCAATTCCAGAAGATTATTTAGTTTCAGTATCATAGGATTAACAAGACCTTAGAGAAATAATATCCTTCCCCCATATTATATCCTTTCTCTTGAAAACCCTAGGACGAAGAACTTTGTCTGGAATTAAATAAAGCTTGGGAAATAAATGTCTTAAACTTAGTTTGACTAAACAAAATAATAATTCCTACATTTCATGTTTTTTAGTGGTACGAACCATCTACATGAATTATGTACATGTAATTAATGTACATAATATTAGACATAGGCAAATCGTTTTTCCATTTGTTGTTCGAAACTTGGGTTATAAACTTCTTATATAATAGCTTTGCTTATGTTTAAGAATATACTTTCAAATTTTTAATGTACAATTAAATACAGGATTTTTATCCTTTGGATAATGTTATGCACATACTTATAGCTTATAATTAAATATAGCTGATACGTTGAATTACTGTTAGGAAATGAAAGTTTAAAAGGTAATATAATAATTGTGAATATCCAAATTTCACAGGAATTATTAAAATTGTGAAGTTTCCAAAAAAACCGAATAATATTAGATTTGATTGTAAAGGCAATGAAACACATCCCTCCAAAGAAAACTCCAAAACTGAGTTGGAGTTGTGGCGAGAGAGGAGAGAAAGTAATTAACTTTGACGGAGGCAGAACAAATTTTCTTTTCAGATTATTATCATTTATATGTTGATTAAAATTATAATTAGAACAGGTAATTGTTGGATTTAAAACACCGAGTTTTTATTTTAACTTTGTGACAGAATCAGCTCGTGGTTTTGTGATGGCTCATTTGTTTAAGAAATGAACAACGAATTTATATTTATTTATAGTATTTTAACAAGTTTGTTTACACGAAATTTGAGTTAAAGCTCAATATATAGTAAATTTATATTAAACTATGTTGTCTAAAACTAAAGACAAACTTCACATTTATTTACCTAAATGATAAATTCAAATTGATTAATAATTTCTATAGTTAATTAACCACTATATGAAAGCAATAATTAATAATAAAGGGGGCAAGCCATTTGGTCGAAAAGGCGTTTGGTACCCAGTAGCCTCGAACACAAGCCCAACCAATCAGAGGCGAGTAGCAATTGACCCCCCAGTCGAGACTACAGCCTGTATGTTTCCTGGTCAGGTGTGCCAACGTTAAACAACAGGGACAAAACACGAAATAACTCAATGCAATGTTTAATTAATCTTAACAATTATTATTATTATTGCATACGTTATTGATATTTAAACACATATGGATATGTATTAAATTTAAAAAAGGTACAGCAGTTAATTTAATAGGAGTTTTTATTTTAGTTACTCACAGAAATACGGCAATTGAGTTAATTTAAGCCATTTTACTCAGCTTCAAACTGAATTTTGTTACAAAACATAAATTATTTGTTTATTGATGTTTTACTCCTATGAGTTTTATTTGTTAGTTCAATTGCACCAATTTTATTAGTCTTATTCTTAGTCTTAATAGTTTCAGTTGGGAATTTGAAAGAAACACGTAGGCTAATATTTTTTTAAGTACTGGTAATGTATATTTATGGGTCGGTTTCACAAAATGTTTTAATTTCCTGGAAGAAAAAAAATAAAAACTAACTTTTTTATAAAAAAATTAATTTTTGGCCTAATTAATTGAACATACTAAACTGATCTCAAAACAAAAGCAGCTAAGCTGAATTTTTAATTTTTCGCCATAAAAAGTTGTTTTCTATTGCAAAATGGACACAAAAATACAAGTCGTTCACGCAAACTCCTGTGTTGCCGTAAACCACTAAAAAAAAATAAAACACTTTACCTAAAATAAAATTGCTATCTTAGTAAAAAATGTGTGTTTTATCACCAGCAATAATCCAAAAGTATATAATTCTATATATTTACGATTTATCACGATTTACTACGTCACTCACGTGAGTGACTTGTAAATTCCACATCTAAACTCCAATAGCCGGCAAACAGCCGCATGTAGACCGGTTTAATTTGAGGTTAGGTTATGTTGTAACTCTTCTAACATAAATATGACTTTTTCGTGGGTAACATATTCAAAATTTTGTGCGATATAAATTTTTTTAAATAATGGGTATAAATATAACGGGTATAAATGCATTTTTTTAGTATCACATAATACCTTCCTGGTATCTATATGCAACTGTATAAGTGCATTTAAATAGCTATTACCGATATTGTCATAAATTTTCAATGGGGAATGTGTTTCTTATAAATATGCTGAAAATTGCTCCATAAATCTAACATTTTGAAACTATTTAACCCCAATAACGGTCACAGGGTTTAAAATTAATATTTTTTCGGTCAAACACCATTAATAGTTTAGAAAAAATCACATAATGTAACTCCATTACCATATTTACACGTTTTAAAAGCGAATATAGGTATGGAAACCGTTACGGCTTAAAATCTACGACGGTTACATCGCCATACCTGTGACTAGGCCTATGCTAATTACTTTTAACACATACATGAATAGTCTTTTTGAATTAAATGGAAATTTGTACGGTATTGATGAAATGCAAGAATGAAAGTACATAATTTTATACATACCCCTACCCTATGGCTGAAAACAGTCAAATTTCAGAAAAATCCAACGGCGAGTTACATGGTCTCATTACCTGGCCTCTAAAATATCAACATATATATCATTTCAACTGGGTGTACACCATCCTCCATGGCATGTACAAGTATAATAAATGTTATTTACAGCTTCAAATATGTGTCAAAGGTATGGGCGACAATTATACCGCTAGCAACATTCAATGCCCAACGGAATTTTAGTGGCCGACACAGAAACACTCTTGTTTTTCTCCATATACATACCAACCTTCATTATGACTTAAAAATGGCCATTTCTCAACATATTATAACACATACGACTTATATAAAAATATAACACAATATAACAGTATCGTTCAGAAAATGTATGTTAGGGCCTAACATTGTGAACAACTCACCTGGTGTTTTTTAACTTGTAGGGTGTAGTCAATTTACAATTTGTCAATTAATGACAATTGGATATTAATTACTTTTCATATCAAACTGTTACAAATCTTTATTATATTCTTCATAACTTAACACTGAATGTAAGCCTACACCTACGTCAAGAAAATTCATTTAGGGCCTAATTAAGGTAAGCAACTAACTTCTCAGGTGCTATAAAAAGTAGGCTACTAATCTATTCCAAATTATACACAGATATTAAAAAAAAACATTGTCTACGACATACATGGCATGTTTAGGTATAACAGTTGGTTTTAGAATTATTATACATAGTGATCTGCATAATGTAACTTAGGCCTACATTTGGTTGTCACAACAATCACATAACTTGTAGGCCTAAACATGTAGGAATATAGTCCCCTTCTTGCGTAGTCAGATGGACTATAAACTCTTATGTGATCCACCCAATGACATTTTTCAACTTTTTCCCGAATGCCATTGTCTTTATTAATCCTCACCACACATAAGTTAAACATCAGAAGATTTTATATTAAATTAATAGATTTAACTTAACGTGTTGTGACAAATCTTAGCAAGCCTAAAATTTTTCAATGACATTTTTTCTAGTGTTAATTTATTAAGATTTTTTATTTACTCTGAAAACGACTCAAATTATCTGCAACTTATTTGTAACATTAATCAGAAGTTTAAAGAAATGCTAAAAAATATATCGGAATAAATAGGTTTGATTTCAGACCAAGCCTAAATGTAAGTTACGATTTATATTGAAATATTGATTCATAATTGGGAACATTAATCAATATTTGCTCTTTTGTAGACACATAATTAAAAGTAAAATAATATATGCGTAATTGTACAGAAATATCATCAAATAATTCTTTGAACTTGTATAAAGGCCTTTTTCCAACAACAAAAACAAAATCATAACACGTTTTAAATAGTAATTGCTAATTAAATATCTATATTTTAAAATGTCAGTTTTCGAGTTCGTTTATTAACATGAACAGAAAATACTAGTTGAGTAATTTGTTTTTTATAAAGAACAATGGTTGGCAAAAGAGATCCGTGTTTCCAGTTTTGAGTAACATTATATTCGCGTATTTAGCTCTTAGCCAATGGCGTTCGACCAGTCAACAGCTCTCTCTCCTATTGGCTCATACGGAATTTCGCATTAAAAATCCCAAACTGGGTACCAAACGCCTTTTCGGCCAAACGCGAGGATCCCATAATAAAAATATTAATGAATAACGAGATAACCCTTAACAATAAGCAAATTGAGTCAATATACAGAAAAAACAACAATTTGTTAGAAATCATTTTAATAAACTCACTAACGATACAAGAAAAGAAATATTTTGATGTATAACAATGAGGAAATTGTATTAAGTCAAAAGAAATAAACTACAGTGATTGAATTACAACTATAATACATTAAGAAATTACAATTTTGGCTACTTAATTGGACTGGGTTTAATTTAATAAAAGAAATAAAACAAGAGAGAGTGTCCAAAAAAATAAATTTCTATTAAATATGAGACTTGATGAGGCGCCTAAAAGACTGTTCACTAGAGGCAAAAATATCCACATGCAGAGAGAAGACATTCCCAAGCTGTTGGACACAGGCCATGAAGGACTGACGTACATAATTTGTTTTAGGATGTCTCCTCGCAAAAATGTCTCTGGATCTTGTTGAAGTTGGGACTTGAATATTATCTGCATCAAGTCAGGGTGGCCAACAGATGCTCTTGTAGTGAAATAATCTTGCATTGTGAATCTAGTTTTGGAAGTTCCTAAATATCTGTCACTATGCACTCTAGGCTCGCTCGAGATATACAATAGACAATAGACAATATTTATTAGTCGTTCAATAATTACACTGTAATTACAATGGACTTCGTCAATGGGATACAGGTATCCCATCTGGTAACCCAGCAGTCTCAATTTTTTTTGGATCTTCTGTAGTCGATCCGGGAGAGTCGCTTCATCAAGTGACCAGACTAGAGCAGTCCTCCAATATTTATCCCACATTACTGCAGTAGGGGGGTTTAAGCTGGGAGCGCTGTGAAGTTCGGGCAAGAAGTCTTATAGGACTTTACCAGTTTGTGGACAAATTCTCTCAACATGAGCTGCAGCACTAAAGGTTGACTAAACTCCACCCCAAGATCACGGATATTCACAGGTATAGAGATC